>CM062200.1:11545000-12745000 GCA_031216445.1 Lateolabrax maculatus
GTCCTAATCATGCAGGAAGGGCAGCGTCATTAATTAGGAGTAGACAGGTTTAAATGACCTAAGAGAGAGTAGGGAGATGTGGGGGTTAAAGCTATTTGTGCCTGATGCAAATTCTCTAACAACCAGATTTTAAAGCTGAATACTGAGGGATATTAACTCAGATTCATCCAGGTCCAAAAATAGAGCTCCTTCCCGACATGACACACTATCCCATGGCTTTTTTTCCCCCTGCTGTTTCAGGATTTTTCTGACCTCTCCTACACCAATCATTGCCTCTTGAAAGGAGCTCTAGCACCTCTTCTTCCATCACTCCCTTCACTCTACATCCCTCTGTCACTGGTGAAGCCTCACCCAGTGGGCATATCTATCCAAAAAATCTCAACATTTATCCTCCTGTGGGCATGAAGGATTTTAGTCACGGACACTGGCTGAGCTTTCGGAGCTCTATTACAGGCTTCATTTCTGCCGGTCTATTCCTGAAAATGGCCTTATGTATTAATCATCCAGCCAGCTAAAAGGAGAAAAAACCAGGAGCGCATGATTCTTTCCTTCCCTCATAAAAAAAAAAAAAAAAAAAAGTAGGCTGGAGGGGATCATGGCAAGTTAAAAGCAGCTTCTAGGTGGTGGTGGCGGGGTGATTGACCAATATGCACAAGGCTCAAGACCCTCGAGGGGGTGTTGGAGCTGCAGTATGTGTGGATTGGTCAGCCCCTGGAGAGCTCCACGCTGGCGTTGCTGAGTAGAGGAGCTGCCTCTGGTAGATTGGCCATTTCCTCTCTGCTAGCTTAATTGATTGGCTATTTAACTCATGTTTTGGGAATTTGCAGCTGGGGAGCTTTATTATGATGAGAAATGCCCCCCCCCCCGTGTACATCAACCATGTCAGAGCTACTGGATCATTGTGTGGCCTCGTTCTATGTTTTTCTCTCCATGCGCACCCTGCTTATTTTTCCTTTGTTTTTTAAATCTTTCCCTCCATCCATTCATGATATTCATGCTATTTTCATTCTTATTCATGCCCAACCTACTCAACACTACCCTCACACATGCATGCACGCACCATAGCTGGCTTCTTCTTCCCTGACAGAAGCAGAGTTACACCAGGAGGTGCAATGACAATTCGAGGGGGGAGAGGACACTGTGCGGTGTGACACCGCACTAAAAGGGGAGGTGACCGCATCGCCTTCACCGCGCTGCAGTGCCCCGCTTTCCCCTGTTGGGGTCTCTTCAACACTGGGGAGTGTGTTAGAGAGGAGAGCAGGGGAGAGGGAGATAAGGTGGAGAAGAGGGAGAGAGGAATGAAGGGAAGGAGGGGAGGGAGGGAGGGAGGGAGGTGATATGGGTGGAACAGCGTGAAGCCTTGTGGTTACATCCTTTGATGAGGTAGCGGGTGGGAAAAAAATGGCTGCGCACCAGAAACACATACGTAATTCGTGCTCTCTTCCCCCTTCTCGCTCTCTCGCTCGCGCGCGCGCACACACACACACGTAAACATACATTACACACTTCCCTGCAAAGCCTTCCTTTTCCCCAGTGGTGCGTTTGCCACTCAGCTCAGCTGTATGTCTGTTTTACATCCCTGCACTTGTTTTCCTTGCTCTCCTCCCTCTTTCTTAATCACTCCACTGTTTCCATTCCTCCTATTAGTATTGCAGACCATTTCTAACCCCCCCACACACCTTTACTGCCATTCAGGTGCTATCCTAAGCTACTGCAAAGTATATTTATGACATCTCTCTCTCCTCCCCCACCTTTTTTTCCTCCCCACTTTCATTTCCCCCACGATTGCTCATTCTCATCTCTCTTCTCTGCTGCCTTACCTACCTCTTCCCCCTGACTCTTTCTGTCCTTTTCTCTCCTTCTCAATCTCATCTCGCTCCCTCTGTCCCCCCCCCCCCCCCCCCCCTGTGATTGGTAAAGATTTTAGCTTTTTCTGCCAACTGCTGGGTCTGTTCCGCATAGTCAGCACTCCTCCAAATTCCTCCCTTGCCTTCTCTCGCCGTTTCTCCCCCCTTTCTCTCTGGTGTGCGCTCTCCTCCCCCCCCCCCCGGTTACTGCTGCTGGTACCTCGCAGTCAATGCATCCCATAATCCTGTGCTCCCTCCCCCTTATGCTGCAGTGTTTCTGCTAATATATATTAGCGTCAGTGCAGCCTTCGTGCGCGGGCTGTGTGCACGCTATTTCTCTCTCTGAGCCCCATTCTCTCTATCCATCAGTCCACTGCAGAAATCATCTCTTCTCCCTAAAGGTTCACAATAATTAAGCCTCGTTTCGCCCTCGAAACGGTTTTCCTTGCCTGTTTGTTGCAGCCAGGTGAGCGTGTGTGTGTGTATGCGTCTCCCTCCTCCCTCCCTCCCCTGTTCCCTCCCTCTCGCTTTCTTTCCCCTAGTGTGTGTGTGTGCAGTGGTGAGGCAGTAGTAGCAGGGTGGCGCAGGACATGGTGGCCGAGGCAGGAAATGCTGCAGGAGAGAGAAAGAGAGGTGGTGGTGGAGATTGTTTCTCCTCTCTGCTCCTCAGCCTCCCCCCCTCCCCCCCTCCTCCCGCACCCCAGTCAGTTTTTAGCCTCTTCCTCAGGCATACTCCCTTTCTGCCTTCTTTCTCACCTCTGTGCTTTTTTAATCTCCACTGGATCTCAACTTCCTTCCTCCATTTTACACCCGGCGGTCACCTTCTGTAGCTTCACTCCCCCCTCCATACCTCTCCTCCTCATGCGCCCCCACTCTTCTCTCTGGTGTTTTTTTTCCCCCCTTTTTTTTCAAGCAATTGCACTGCTGTCAGTGATTAAAGTGCTGAGGCTGGCTCTTGAAGAGATGTGCTCACTTTCCCCCATTTTAAGCTGAAACGCTAAAACTGCAGAAATACAACTCGAAAGCATTAAGCTCACATGCCCTGAACTCATTAAGATCTGTAATCTGGTCTTGTTGACGACTACTTTCACTCAGACTTTGCATTCTAATATCTAACAGTGTAATCAGTTCTGAGGAAAGGTGGGAAGCAGTTAACGGCCCCTTATCCCAATTAACCTCAGAATTTGTTTTAATGCATAAAAGAATACTTAAGTAATTTTTTTAAATCAATAAGCTCACCACACGTGACTCAGGGGGAACAAAAAGGCATTTAACCACAGTTACAGACTTGTGGCTGTCCGCGTATAAAATATTCAGAAGCTCACAAATAAGCCACAGCTGCCTATGAAGTCGAAGGAAAGGGGCGCAAAGACAAAGTGAAGCCAGTAAAAGTCGTCGTAGGGATAAAAGTTTCACAGTAAGATCATAGAAGCTGCTTCTGGAAAGTTTAGTATCCTGTTAGAGGCCGTTTGTCCCAGAGAGGGAGAGAGTGCCGCTGTCCATGGTGCTGAAATGTAATCCATCCCACAACACAAGTGGTCCCTGCCGGATAGCCCCACAGGACAGAGCTGACTATAGACAAACATCTTTTTACACTCTCCCTTCTGAACCTCGCTTCCAATCTGTATCATTTTTTATATTTTTTTATAGTTTATTTTTTTTGAGAGTTCTTGCAAGTTATTACTTCCTTACTAAATTAAATTAGTCCTGATTTAACTTATTCCATTTTCACTGATTTCACGTAGTTTTTAGTTGCAATGACGTACACTAAACTACTTCGGCGGAATGATGCAGTACAACTCTGAAACTCACGATTGCAGGATTTTTTTTTGTCAAGCAAGCAGATTTGATGCTGCTGCAGCAAACAGTGCAAAGACTCTGGATAGTGGAGAAAAAGTAGAAATTTAAGGCTAGTTTCTTGATTATTCTGATCTGTGCACATAAGATACATCCATTTTTTTTAACTGTGCACAGTACTAAATATTTGTGCCTTTATGTTTCCAAACTCTGACTGCATAACCATGCAATAGTCTTGGTCTTCTTACCTGAGCGTTGATATGTCTTTTTTCCAGGATCTTCAGAAACAAAAAAAAAAAAAGATAATTTTCAATCAAAAAAAGTCTAAATAAAATCTGAAAAAACAAATAAACCTAAAATCAATATAATATCTGAAGAAAACAGATAGACAGCAAACTTTTCCATGAACAAAAAGTTTCTTCACATAAAAAGTGCAGTGAAATGATCGAAACAACAGAGTGAACAGTAGTAACAAGTATGAAAAAATACTGCAGTGTCCTACATGACAGAAAGCAGAAATGTGAGGGGAAAGAGGAGGAGAGAGTTGACCCAAAGTGAAGGAAGCGTACTTTGGGAAGGGGAAAGAATGGGACAAGACGATGGGTGCAAAAAAGGGAGAAATAAAAGACAGATGCGTTAGAGTAAGATGCAGTGAGGGGGACAGAAAGACCAGAAGTGAAGAGAAAGAATGAGAGAGAGAATGGGGCCACTGGATAGGAATAAGACCGTGTTGTGAGAGGAGGAAGAGGAGGGAGAAGAAATGAAGCCTTGATTCTCCTCCTTCAATGAAATGTGATTCCTTTATGCGGAATATGAGAGCGAGCAAGGAAGAGAAAGTGAGGGAGGGAGAGAGAGAGAGAGTGTAGTAGGAGGGAGAGGGGGAGGGCCAGCGAGCGCTCGCAGGAGAGGAAGGGGGAGGACGAGGACGAGAGTGGTGCATTTCTCTGAAACGAGAACAAGGTTAACAACATACTGTAGATACGCTGCGTGTATGGGCTTTTTGCTGTGAACGCGTGTCTTTTCTGAAGCACCAGGATGGAGAGGAAGCTCGCGGGCGAACAATCTAAACTCACTGGGAGAAAGAGAGAGAGATAGAGAGAGAGAGAAAGAGAGAGAGAGAGAGCAAATAA
The DNA here is from genome assembly GCA_031216445.1 of Lateolabrax maculatus. NCBI lineage: Eukaryota > Metazoa > Chordata > Actinopteri > Acropomatiformes > Lateolabracidae > Lateolabrax > Lateolabrax maculatus. The sequence goes on from CM062200.1 coordinate 11,549,775, forward strand.
CTGTCTTTTTACTGCAGCAGAATTCATTCACTTTTATAGTGCACTCTCCTTTTCGATTCTCTTCCTCCTCCCCCCCACACTCTCTCTTCAACCCCCTTCTTCCATTAAAAGGAGAGAGACAATATTACATAGCTATTCACTGTAACTGCCTTTAGTGAGTGTGCTGCATTCACTTTCGCTCTCGTTTCCCTCTCTGTTTTCGTCCCCATCCCCTTTGTTTTCCTGATTCTTTTGTCCTTTTCGATCCTTCCATTAAAACATCAGATTTATGGCCTTCCCCAATCTCCCTCCCTCCCTTCCTCCCTCTCCCCCTCTACCTCCCTCTCTCCCTCTTCTCTGTCTCTACATGTCTTTTCACACACACACACGCACACACAGTGCATGGGAGAAGTGGCAGAGAGCATTGACATAATTGTGCATCGCAGGAATCTCAGTGCGGTCGGAGGGGGCTGCAGCAGTGTGTGTAACACGCACACTGGCTGATTGAGGAGATCTAACATTAGTACGGACACTGCACTCTCGGGAGGCAATTAACAAACACACACACACACACGCTCACACACACGCGCACACACACACGATGCTGCGCCATGTGACTTACGTCAAAGAGGCATTCTGGAGGAAGGGGAAAAAGAAGCAGGGAGATGGATCCCCGGTTTTCCCTCTCTTTCTCCCATCTTCCTGTCACTCTTTGCTCATCATACACTCTGCGAGGAAAAGAGCTGGGTGGTTGCAGGTGGTTAGGAATTTGGGGGCTGGGGACGGGGTGGCGGTGTCCCAATTAGGGAGAGGACTTGAATGAACACTGACTTGAGTGTCAACCATTTAGAGATTGTTAACTTGGGGAGGGCAGGCAGTGGAGGTCGGAATAACGGTCCAGCTGATGGGGAACAGGGGATGGTAACGCCGCTGGGACCCCCCCCCCCCCCAGTTACATCACGTAGCTCCAGGCGGGACCGATCTCTCCTCACCGCTGTGGTGTCAGCAATCAGCCTGTGAGGATGCTGACTCATGGATGTGCTCAGAATCCACCTGTTTTCATGTGCTGCACTGATAAGTTGAGAGCATTGTCTTTTGCACCAGGAGGCTGTGTTCAAAGACAACTTTTTGCCACCCCTCATCCCAGCCTTCACCCCCACCCACCCCCACCCACCCCTGCACCTGCACAAGGTCATCTCGTGTCCTTCCATCGGGCTGATTATCCAGTGAATAATTGCACATGCAGCCTGCATTAGCGTGCGGTTTCTCAGTTTGTATTGCAATGTTGATAATCCCCCATCTATGTCTCCCATCTGCTAAAATTTCTGCCCTTTTTTTTTTCTCCCCCTCTCTCCCCGCAGACTCCTCAGACTCCTCCTCCCTCCTCCTCCTCCTCCTCCCTCCGGTTTCTCTCATCCTCTCCCTCTCTCCCTCCCTCCTCTCCCCCCCCCCAACCCGGTCCTCTATGCTCAGTTCGGTGTGTGTATCCTCTTTCAAAGGGCGCAAGGGTGGGAACAAGTCGTCCAACAAAGCATGTTACAGCGCAGACATGACTTGTCCGTCGGAAAGCGAGAAGATCGTGATAAACTGCGGGGGGGTGCGCCATGAGACCTACCGGAGCACCCTCAAGACGCTGCCCGGCACCCGCCTGTCGTGGCTCACCGAGCCGGACGCGTTCAGCAACTTCGACTACGACCCCAAGCTGGACGAGTTCTTCTTCGACCGCCACCCGTCGGTGTTCTCCTTCATCCTCAACTACTACCGCACCGGGAAGTTGCACTGTCCCAACGACGTGTGCGGTCCCCTGTTCGAGGAGGAGCTGGCCTTCTGGGGCATCGACGAGACGGACGTGGAGGCGTGCTGCTGGATGAACTACCGGCAGCACCGGGACGCGGAGGAGGCGCTGGACAGCTTCGAGACGCCGGAGCCGGACGCGCCGGACGACGACCCGGCGCTGGGCGGCGCCGACGGGGACCTGAAGAGACTGTGCATGCAGGAGGACGCGAGGAAAGCGGGCTGGTGGAAGACCTGGCAGCCCAAAATATGGGCGCTGTTCGAAGACCCGTATTCCTCCAAATACGCCCGGGTGAGTTGCCCGTCTGTGCCCCTTGCGCTTGGTTCCGTGCTGTTGCATGTCCCAGAGCACCGCTTGAGCCGTGATAAGTTTTTAAAACTTTGTTTGTTTGTTTTTTTCTTTTGTTGTCCACAATTATCATTGCCTGTCATCCAGCCCTTTGTAATTACCTGCAGGCCACAGACTGATGGCATGTGTGTCATCCCTGACAGTATAGGGTGCGTTAAGGAGCAGGATATGGACTTAACTGATGTTGAATAATTAATGTTGATGGCATAGGAAAATGGGAAATGGTATGGCAGCTATGTCTGTTGGTAGATGGGTAGTGGTTGACATGACATCCAAGGTCTTTTTGTTGAACACATCTCCTCCAAATCTCCTACTTGATGCATCACATGTTTCGCACTGAATGCAGTTTTTTTAAAAAATTTTTTTATTGCCAATCATAATTCCTGTCGTCGCGTTCTGCTACTTGAACAGGTTTTGATGCATATCTGCCTCCAAAACGCGGCAGCCGCTGCGCGTCCTGCATCCGGACGCCTTCGTTAGGTCGTATTTGTCCGTTTACGATGCACGTCAAGGCGCCGTGTTTCATGTTAGTCTTATTTATTTCTAGCACCGCACCGTGGAGCTCATACGACGCCGAATCGTCAGTGTTGAAATGCATCTCTTCTCCCACATTTGCCCTTGGTAATGCTACAGTCTGCTGGGTTGTTTTTTTTTATTTTATTTTTTATTTTTTACCAGTCCCCTCAGTCCCAGTTGATCGCTACATGGCTTTTACGCACGGGCTTTGTTGCTGTTACGCATAACTTGCTCCTATGTTGGAATACCCCTGTGTTGTTTTCGTGTAAATAGATAATGCTTCACCTCTGCAAAGCAAACCTTTGATGGCATTTGATCATACAGGTGTATGAGTAACAAGTACTCCTGTTTTTGATCTGTGGCACATGAAAACACAGGAACAGTGGGTTTGTGGTTCTTTTTTCTCAGACCCTCCAGTTACAGACGAATCCAGCTGCTTGATCACAGCCGCTTTGATTTGTGCTGTTTTGTATTATCCAGTGACATAGTTTGATCATCCCTGTCTTGCACCCTGTGTGTGCTTTTGTCAGTGCTATTTTCCTGTTATGAGGGTGTGCGAGGACCCATAGATACTGTGAATGCATGCATCCTGTAGGTGCAAATGCAAACCGAGACAGTCAGCAGACACCTGCAGTGGCCAATTTATGCCATCACACCGAAAATAGCAGAATTTCTGTGGAAAAGGAAAAATGAAATCATAAATCACTGCACACTCAGCAATACATAGCGTATCTACAATCAGAGATAAAGACAACAGTTGTACACACAGGCTCTTATCCTCTATTCCCAAACACACACACCTCTTCTGGCACCAGGTATAGATCTGCAGTTTCAGTTCCCTCCAAAGGAAGAGGAAAGTGTCGATGGTGACGGACAGATAGTCTGGTTTAAGCCACCTGATCCGCCTCTCAGGACTTGGGATCAGGCAGGAAGTGCTTGCTTAATTGTCACTCTCATCCCAATCAAATTGATTTCTTACTATCCTACTCCTCTCTGCCCCTACTCCATGCATCAAAAACAACTCATACTGGGGTAGCTCTTTGGGGAGTATCCAGATGTTGCCTGAGAGGGAGACAGCTTCAGGGTTTGGATTTTCAACTCACAATGTAGATATGACAAGAGCAAGGCAAAAAAGTTGTGTTGGTTGTGTAAAAGATGTGTATGTAAACGATTTGGTGCTGAATTATCATACAGCAAGAGGAGACAACATTTGCAGCATTGCCATACCTTGGATTCAAGCTACTGTACCTGCTGCCTGGTTGCTAGAATGCTGTATATTATGTAATGCACATTTTTACACCACATCCACAGGCTACAGTGGCCAAGATATCATGAATCATACAGATACTAACGCTTATTGAGTGTAACGTTTGCAGATGGTGTGGTTTTTTGACGCCACGTTGGGGTTATGCAGAGTACAGAGCAGGTAGTTGGTGGGATTAATTTCAGTGGCTGCACAACACCAGCTCTATTTGTGGGTGAAAGCAGCCCCATTTCTCCCTGTAGGTCTAATATGCCAACGCTATACGTCAAACAGCGTTGTGACCCAGATCACTCGTTATTTCCATCCTCGCTCTTTCTAAAAGTATCCTGTCCGACGTGGCGGAACCTTTTGGTCTTTCGGTCCTGAGAGATGCAAATTATATGTGGAGAGAAAAGACAGAGAGATGGAGAGAGGCTAGGACAGGAAAAAAAAAACGAGATGCTGATGTGGAAATACAATGAGACAGATGAGAGAGAGACAGAGGGAGGAAGAGGGAGACGAGAGGAAATAAAGGGAGACAGGAGGGGAGACATTACTCTAATGATTTAAGGGGGTTTTGTTTGCATGGCTGTGATGTAACGCATCAGCAATCAATGTTTTGATCAGAGTGTACGACACGCAAGCAGGTCTTTTTTTTTTTTTGAAAAAAAAAGCTCGAGATCGTGTGCGGCTCGCTCGTGGATCTACCGTAGTGGCACACACATGTACAAACACACACATGCTGGTGTCTGTGCTGGATTTTCTGCTGCAGTAGACACGGGAGAGAGGAGGGGGAGCACTGGAGGAAGAGAAAAGAGGTGGGTGGGTGGGGGGTGAGTGAGAGGGATAGACGGAGCGAGGGAAATGGAGAAGGGGGTGAGACAGGGGAGAGAAATAGAGGGAAAAGGGACCGAAGTGGAGACGGAGAGGAGGAAGAGGGGTTTTGAGATAAACAGGGAGGAGGTGACAACCACAGAGAGAAAGGCGTTGCGTGATGGGGGTGGGGACCCTTGTCTTTCCATCTTCGATTATCTGTGAAGTCTTCAGCCATTCAATCTTCCTACCCCGGCCCTCAAGCCCGCCTATTGATTGATAATCAATTGATTATCTTCTCTTTTAGTTTTTAAAGCCATTTCCCCTTTCTCTATCACCCATCATCTGAGAATGCTTACAAACGCTTATTCTACTCTGTTGGACAGTAACCCATTGCCAGAATGTATGGACGCTTATGTTTCTGTTTTATGAGGTGTTATACAATACGATTTGCATCTGATTTCTTTATTGATCTGTGCCTGGTTGACATTGCTCCTGCAGTGCAGCTAAGACGACATGCAGCTGTTATATTATGTTTGATAGATTTTGATCTTGGCCCGTTTTATCCCCTTTGTTAAAGGTTTTTTTTTCCCCTAAATTATTGTTTGAAACTCTAATCTGCCTGAACATCATAATCAGTGAATACATTGAATATCAAGTATTGATGAACTGCGGTTATTGTTTTTGTGTGTCATTGAACAATAGGTAATCTTATTTAATGTACTTACTTCTCACTGAGCATGTTGAATATATGGTGTTAAACTAAGATGAAGAATATCTTGTTTTAGGGTCATAGTTAGAAAATAACAGAAAATTAAATGGTACAATTACTGAAAGGAAAATGTATAGTTTCAATGTTGTTGAATATGTCAGGTGTAAGCAATAGAAGCTGTAACACAAACAAAAAAAAGCTTTATTGGACATGAAAAGCCTCGATAAAGGAGAAGTTGAATGAATGTGACATACTGTACATTGATGCAGTGTAAATTCTCGCATAAATAGAACTATGAGATGTAGAATTTTCAAAAGACAAAGTAGCCTACTTTGCTTAACATGAATATGACTATCTGACTATCTGGATGTTGTTCTATAATGTATTCTCACTGTCCCACAGGTTTAGCTGTGTTTTGGTCACTTCCAGTTTCGCACCAGAAGGGCACAGTTGTCTTTGTCAGCAATCTCCTGACAAAGCGCCATTTGTAGCTCAGCATGTACAAGATGCCTCTTTGCCCCCTCCAAATCGGACTTTGTGTGCCTGTATTTGATTTGTTTTTGGGGGAGCAGTACTGTGTCCGGAGCCCCCCTCTCCCTGAAGGTCATGTCTTGTGGTTCATTGTTTGCTGTTCCTTTCCACAGTGTTCAGTGCTAGAGTGCACAATGCTGTCATAAACACAAATATGACCTGCCACTGCGCCGGACAGCCTCAGAACAGGTCGTCTCCGGGTAGAAAATCACTGTGATGGAGAGAAAAAAGAAAAAAGATGTTGTGATGGGCGTAAGTGTATATATAGAGATGGTGTTGGGTGGAGAAGAAGATCGCCTAGTAAAGGGGTGGGGTGACATTACCATTTTTGTTGGGGACACTGCCTCACATTTTAAGGGGAGAAGACCTTGTGACTGAGAAGATGAGTTGGGTTTATGGACAAAAGTAAGGTTTAAATACTTAAAATACTACCATTCTCAATGAAGCATGTTGTCCTCTTTTGATTTCAACCAACATCAGACACTCATTTTTACTATATACTAGGTCACATCTAATTTTGAAAAGTCTTGTGAGATTTTTTTGCACTAGTTTTCTTTGCCCCAGAGCCACGTAGTTCCACATACAGTACCTCCCAACTCTGGTCGAAGCTTAATGGGAACTGTGGTGAAGGTGACTGTGAACTGTCACCCTGGACTCTAGCATGCCTTAACCCTACTGTTATTTATTGTGTGTACCCATTGTGCTGCAGGGAGAGTTAACATCACAGCTACCACTATTACCATCTTAAAAAAGGTGCAGGTCACCTTAAAAATGCAACAAACACATTGTTAGTGTGCAAACATCTATTTTTGAACCTCAGAGCTTTAGTTTCCCTCACCAGTGACCTTGTGTCAGCGATGATGTGGATTCGAGATGATTTCTCATTTGTGCTTTTCTGAACTGAATGGTCTTAAGTGCGTTGTATTAAACTTTTAGTTTCAAGAGTGGTGTTTGGTATTAGCGCTTCCAAGTCATTTCTATTCAAACCCGATCCCGCTGTAAGGCCTATTTCCCACTTCCATTCTTGTTCCTCTCCCTGTGGGCTGCATCTGAAAATAGCAAAGAGAGGGAAAGGAGGCCTTAATTTCATTCGCTGGTGGCAAATCTATTCCTCCATCACTGGTGAGAGGATGAAACTATCTACTTGTATGACCATTCATACACCGTACATAAGCAATACTTAAAAAACAAAAGTCTGAAAACAGCTGAAGCACCAAAGCTGTCTTGATAGAGAAAAGAATGATAGAAGAACATATTATTAGGTGCTCACCAAGTTTATTAAGGTAAACTGTTTTCCCCAAGCAGTAGCTGCTGGCAGGGGCGTGATAATTAGTCAACCTGCCTTTCCTGTGACTGCAATTGGTAAATGTATTGTGTTCTGTTTCAATTTTCCCTGACAGGGTTTTGTACCGCAGGCCTTCTCGTGTTGTGTTTGCTTCCTCGGAAGTCACAGTCCCTCTGTTGGCTGCCTTGTAACTTGAGTGCTGTCTGTTGGCGATACTTTACTCAATAGATGCTTGATGTCTCATAACAAGGGCAGAGACATGATCTTTTTTGCTAAATAAGAAGGAAGCACTTTAAAGGGGTAAACAGAAAAACACCAGTGTTTGATTTGGGCTTTGTAGTATTACTACAATACTATATTTATTGGAAAATACGCATGTTCACCTTCTTGCTGAGAGTTAGATGAGAGAATTAATACCACGTTCAGGTCTGTACAGTAAATATGTAGATACATCCAGCAGCCAGTTAGCTTTGCTTAGCATTGAGACTGGAAACTGGGAAACGGCTTGCCTGGCTCTATAAAAAAAAAAAAAAATTGTAAAAATGAGAATTCGCCATTTTAAGGAAGTTTTGTGCCTGACCATTTCTTGGCCGGCAGTTGCCAGGTCTCCTGGTAGCCTGGGTAACTGGTTGGTCATTTTAAGACTTTTTTTTTTCTCTACAGATTTAACAAAAGAGATATAAGGTGTTTATTAGTGAGTTTAGAAGTGCTTTTGTTCCCTTTGGACAGCGCTAAGCTATCTGTTTCCTTTCAAAATAAGATAACCAGCTGCTGGCTCCAGCTACATATTTAAAGTACAGGCATGGAGTGGTATCGATCTTCTCATCTAACTCATGGCAAGAAAGCAACTAAGCGTATTGCTTTAAGTACCACATTACATTCCAGACAGAAGCATTTAACATGTTGTGTGATTATGTTGCAAAAATTGCTTCCCCATTACTCCAAATACCTTTCTTTTTCTCTTTATGTCCTTCCCAGCCATCTTCCTCCTCCTCTTCTCCTTCGGTCCATTTAGCCATGCTGGTTAAGTGCTGAATCAGTGCCCCACACCACTGTACAGACAGTCAATTAGATGGACCTTGTGGTAAACCTTGGACATTTCGCTCTTATGCTCTGGGATCAAAATGATTCAGGACGTTGGCACGGTTGAGAGCTGACACGGTGCCAGAGGCGATTACAATGGTGGGAGTTTGAATTCTCTAAATGGGGCATATCTTGTCAAATCACACAGGAGCGCAGTGTATTGTTTACTATAGTCACACAGCCCGCTGCACACATAAGCACATGTATATGTAAACAAACAAGTCCACAGTGTGCAAATACTGATGGATTAAAAAAATGTTGTAATTGCGTGCAGAATCAAAAGTTCTTTCACTGCATAAAGATAGTCAATTATTCATAAGCAACATCTAGCACATACTGTAACTAAAGAAGGACTTAACGGGGTATAGAAACACATTTAGCCATTTCCATTACAACATACATGTCACATTTGACCCCCTCAAACACCTGGCGGAACATAAATCAATCTCAGTACTCTCACCTTTACACATTGGCCCATACTCTGTAAGTGTAGCTGCCCATAAACCATTCTGCTGAGCGTTCACACTTACAGCACACAGATAAATCACTTAATTTGACACGCCTCCATGTGTAACCCTGCAGGTCGCTCTCACACATGTGAATGTATACATGTGTTTAACAAAGACATAGACTGACAAACTGAGAGTTAGTTAGCTGACAGATGACATGGCAATTAAGCTTTTCAATCAGTCATACCTTTTAGGTCTAATATATTAGGTCTATATATTATTTGATTTTTTGAGATAAATCTGTTCATTGCTCCAAAGGTGACGCCTTCAAATAGCTCTTTTTTGTGAAAAAAGGATATTCCATTTTAAATAATATCAAACAGAGATGAACAGAAGACAAGATTAGTATTTATGCTTAATAAATTGCTTGGATTATTAATCAATCATCAAAATTCTTTTTTTTTTCTGTTAATCAACTAATCAATTAATAGACTAATTGTTTCATCACGAGTGATGTTACAATTGGAAAATTAAATAATAGTGGTTAAAAAAGCAAAAACTTAATTTGTGAACATTTCAAACCTCTGCTTTATTAGGGCTGCAAATAAGGATTGTTTAACAATTAATTATATTATTCTTGATTAATCAATTAATCATTTGGTCCATACGTAAATGTCAGAAGATAATGAAAAATGTCACAATTTCTTAAACCCCAAGGGGACGTCATCAAATTGCTCGTTTTGTCTGAGATCCACTTCAAAACCTAAACTCACTCTAACATAACACTCTTGTGGTCACTCTCACAATTAGCATCTCCATCTAGGGAATGTTTGGCATTCATGAAAAATGACTATCATTTTCATTAATTGATTATCAAAACATTTGCCAATAATTTCAACTAATCGACTTATCAACTAATTGCTTTAGCTCTATTGAAATCTACCGATGACAATATTCTTGATTAACCGTTGAGTCCATGAAATGTCGGACAATAGTGAAAAATGTCCATCATAATTTCCCAGAGCTCAAGTAAATGTCTTATTTTGTCTGACCAACCCCAAACCCAAAGGCTTTCACTTTGCTATCATAGAAGACTCTGAAAACCAGCATATATGCAAATTAAAGAAGCTGAAGCCAGTTAGGTTTGGTATATTTGCTTAAAGAGCGAGTTAATTGATTATCAAATACGTTGCTGATTTGTTACTCAACAAATCACACCTCTAATGCAAAATTAGCCTGTTCATGGTTACCGTGTTGTTGTTAACACATCTATTTAACAGCTTTGTGAGTGTTTAAGCGTGGTTAGCCATTTGTCGTTACCCTGTGGCACACAAACAGTCAAACTGTATCCCTGCTCATTCCCTTGGAAAGTGACATTGGAGGGCGTCACTGGGACAATTCCTGTGTGACCATCTGTTTCCTTGTGATTGCCCCTCCTGTCCAAGTGGCAGCGGAGTGAATGATTACTTTAAATGGAAGCGTGATCTAGAGAAGTGTGTAACGGTCGGATACGGGAGTGGATTTGGATGGAGATGTCCTGTGGAGGTTTGTTGAGCTCAGGACAGTCTCTCAAAAAATCTTTATTTTTTTGGTTTAACTCTATGAAGTTTGACAAACGTTTCATTTTTCTCTTCCATGATGGTGCTACGAGGTAGATTACGGACAGTTACTGAAGCACAGAGGGAGAAAGACAGAGCGAAAAAGGGGGAGAGGAGGAGGAGGCACCAAGGCAGCCGGTCATCACAGCTATTAAAACAGGGACAGCTTTGCCAAACTTTCATTACGTGTCTCAGACAATATAAGTGGGACCGGAGACGATGGGTGGAGAAAGGGTGAGGAAGGGATGAAAAAGGGAGGACCGTCTGCGGGCTGCTTCGCAAGGACAAATGCACATAGTATGCTGCAGTAATCTGGACGGAATACAAAACGGCTGAGAGGGAACAGACTCATGTACAGTTCACTCACCTCCACACAGAACTTGTTTGTGTTCAGGAGAGCCACAGGAATGCAGAGGGAATTAAATGGAGGGGACCTGAACGCTGCCGAGCACATACGACACTGTGACGCGTCGACTGAGCCTGATGCGTATGTGTGAGACTCGCACAGCATGCAGCCATCTTTTGCACGCATGCAGTCATGCAACACGTGCGACCATCCCGTTACGTCCCCTCCTCCCGTCTCCGCATCTGCTTCTGCCGGTCCCGCCCTTTCCTACGCCTCACCTCTCCTGCCCTTCAGTGTATCCCGCAGTGTCCCGCGATGGGTGCTGGTTGACCCCTAGCAGGGGCTCACGATATTCTGATTTAAATGCCTGTCCAAGCTCGGACGCCAGCGTCCTCCACCCATGTCAATTGCATTTCCCTTGAGGTGAGACACGGCCGCGGGTCCTCAGGGACGGAAAGAGGGGAAGAAAGGGTCACAAAAATGTGATACCTTCTCTGATTTTCCTGCCTGTTGTCAGTCTGTTATTATCAGCTGTCACAGATCCCCCCCTCTGAAATAAGGGGGGGATCCAACAATCTACTGATGTACATCTAACTGATGTACCACTAAAATGGTCACTTACACATATCTTGTAAAATTCCAAACATATGTTGAGAACAGTAATAATTCTCTGTGGGCTCCACACTGTAAGCGAACCCCTTGTGACATTTAAAACATATTGTTTATAGCTGCTTTAAAATCAATTTATGATGGTCCTTGGTCACCATTGTTTAACATTTGACTAAATTATTATTCAGATTAATGAAAGTAATAGATAATCGCAGCCCTTAACTGAAGTGCAGTCAGTTGCTGTGTGTGGTATTAACTGGATTTAGTGGACTTAATGATAACTAAAACTACAATGATGGTCTGAATACTGTAACTGTGCTTGGCATTCATAGACATGTTTCATGGACCATGCCAGCATAGCTTAAACTCACATGAGGAAGCCTTGAGGTTGAGGGTCATAAATGGCTAAAAGCCACTAAAGAAATTCATAATTCAACACAGGAAAAAAAAGGAACACTGAAAAAAAGGACATAGAAGACATCTTTTCTGTACTGCTCTCTCTCTCTTTTTGTTAATCCCTCTCTCGGCCTTTCCACTCAGTTTTACTGCTTGTCCATTTCACATGCCCTGATGTCCCTAAAGGGAACTCTCTCTTTTGACATTTTACTTGTTCTCTTTGTCTTGTTCAAGAGTGTTTGACTGTTAGGTTTAGGGTTTTTCTTTTTGCAATCTCAGCCTAAAGTAGCAGAACATTCAATTACTCTGCAGTGTTTCTCAGAATATAATGGTGATGATGATGATGGTACAAGTAAAGGCTATTCCTGTAACCCACCCAAGGTTATACTCACGCTGCACGCTAAGTGGCTACTTTGGAAGTCTCTGAGTGATGGCCACAGTCATTCACCTAAGATAATAGATTAATCTCCCGATCCCAGTCTGAACCATTGCTCGGGTTGCCCTTCAGGAGAAACGTTACAGATTTCACGTTGTTTAAATGTTCCCATTTCATGCCTCATTCATGTTCAGATTTCGGGTCATCCTTCAATGTCTTCTTATCATTGCTGACTCTGCAACAGTGGTCGCCTATTTGCTTTGCCCTCTCGAATAGACTCCACACCCTCCGTCTTACTTGCCACTGTTTGTCATACTAATGCTGATCAAACATCAGCATTAGTGTACCTGGAGCCAAATCCTTTATTTGTCTTCATATCTCTGTCAAGGTCACTCACCCTTGACCTTAGACATGTTAATCTTTCATCGAACGATCAGCCGCCGGACTGATTGATCACAATCATGCCCCTCTACATTCAGCCCTTTACGCCAGCTGTAGGAGCAGCATTTGGCTTAGTCCTGTCCTTGGTGCCTGAAAGCAGAGGCTAACGCAGTGGTTGTCATGGTGACAGAGAGCCAGGCAGGGCTGTGGTAATACTGTAATGATAAAGCTCTTCTGGATGGTGCCGCAGTAAACACAGCGCCACTAGGGTCCCGTTAAGGAAGAGCGCAGCGCACCGCCGTGCATGCAAAAACGCTTGTAGGGCTAATATCATCTCCAACAATCTCTCCTTGGTTATATCGCTTACGTTCACGCTCTCCCAACACCTCCTCCTTTCTTCTTCTCTATCTCTTTATTGCACTCTCACTCTCCAGTGCCCTGCTCTCTCCCCTTGATTGGTGAGATTCACGTTATTGTCCTCTCTCCTCTGCTCATCTTTTCATCTCCCCTTCCCTCCATTCCTTCACTCTCTTCTTCATTCATCCATCGAAACACAATCAACGCTCTCCATCATCAACTTCCTCTCACAGTTGCTCGCTCAGCCCTCTCGCTCTCTCTCTCTCTCTCTCTCTCGCTCTTTAAAAAGGCTCTTTTTCATTTGCTTCTCTCTCTTTCGCTCCCCATCTCTGACTCCCGCTCTTTTAAATTTATGTTGATGATCTTTCCAAATCTAATTTCAGAGTCTAGAGAGCGAGGGAGACTCTATTGGGCCTTGAAGGTCATTGGGCTGCAGGTGTCACACATGGTAGCTTTACTGTAGGGAATTCAATGCATTAGGCTTCACACCAACATTACAGTGTGCCTCTGAATCAGAGCATTAACATGGCTGTTCACACCAAAACACACACACACACACAGACACACACACACGCATGCATACCTTCACGTTGCAGTGAGGAGAAGGGATGGAGGGAGAGAACAGAGACAAAGTGCCTGAGGATACAAATAGTATGAAGTGACAGATTGCCACTCTTCCTTTTATTACCTACCTCCACCTCTTTCTTTCTCTCCGTCGCTCCGCTCATCCCCCTCCATCACCTCACTATCTGCGATCAGCGAGTGTGCACACACACACCTTCTGTGCCCGTAGTCTGTTTGTCTCTCTCACATCGTGAGTCATGTCCACGCGCGCACTTGTGCCAGGCACTTATGCCAACATATGTATACACGGCACATACAGTATACACACAGACTCATCCACCCCTGTGTGCTACATGCAGGTCTGATGAATAGCTTTAAGTACATCTTATAATGTAGCAGCTTCTCTATCACTAGTCACACACAACAGATCACTGCTTGACATGCTGCTGCATGTTTAAACAGGACTGGCTGCTGTGATGGATTGATCAATATTGATTTGATGTTCAGATCTACAGTGTAATCCACTGTGCTCTGCCATCTTGAAATACTGTATCATTTAATTACTGAAACCGTGAGTGAACAATTGTTTCATCAGCATCAATATTGTATTGTGGCTTTTAACTATAGCATGGTTCAAATTAATTACAGTGCAATAAGTTAAAGCCGCACTTGGCATGTGAATGTTAAGTGCAACCCAGTGTTCATGTGTGCCCTTCTCAGACCTGCATGTATTTTTTTCACTAAACAGCTGTCATTGGTGACTTTGTCTGTACAGAGTGCTTCCTCACTGTCGTTCGGGAACAAGTTTTGTATTTCAGTCTCAGGTTTTGAGATTGAAATACAGATGTGTTATTTCCTGTGTGTGTAAAATTTCCCTCCTGACACCAAAGTTTAATTTAGACAGGCTTTGCAGTTGCATCATAAGTCTCTGGTGCCTTTGCTATAATCATATGGTACCAGCGGGACAAGAAAAGACGTAGAAGGTTTAGAAAATATTGGTTTTGTGTGGGATTATGTTAATTCAGGAATGTCTGAATAAAAAAAAAAAAAAAAGTCCAGGTTTCCTTGTTTGGAAATGTATCTGTATTTATTTTAGATAGATTTAAAAAAAAAATGAAACCGTGATCCGGATAAACTCTGATCAACACTATAACCATGTTGAACCCTTTATTTTGTATATATGGTTTCGATTTTGAGCTACATATATCAACAGCTGATTTTACAGTTACTTTCTATTACAGTACCTGGAGCCTTGGTTGCAAGTTGACCTAGTATAGGGAAACAAAACAATGATTGGATGCCTACATTGGACAATTTTTTAGAAATTATTTTTCAGTGAATGAGAATCCTTAAGAATACTATGCAGAGCTACATTTGATTCAACATGAACATTATTTTGACGGTATCATATATATGGTGTATGTAAAGTGTCAGCTCAGCCAAAACAAAACTGGTTGTTGGCAGATTTTTTTCAGTGCATTACATCAGCTGCTCTTCTCTGTTGGAACCTCAAATCAGGGTTTAGTGTGATTAGGTTGGTGTATATGATATTATAGTACATCTTGCCCAATGCCGCTTTGAGTCAAATTCATTCATTTTGATGAACTGTGGACAAGATTAAAAAAAATTTTAATATGTAAAAAAAATAAACACCCTGTCCCTGGGGTTGGCAGAAGTCATGTTTATGGCTAAGACCTGTCATTACTCTTAGCCCCCTATCTCCTGATAGCGTTCCCTTTTTCTTTTCTTCTCGCTCACTCTCGCGATTCATTTTGTGCTTTTTGTCCTCTTCTTTGTCTTTTTGCATGACACAGTCACGTCACTTTGAGATCATCCCAACGATGAGCTACCTCAAGTTATCTTAGCAAAACTTAGCTCAGGATACTTTCCTCTGTCAGTGTTCGACTTTTGCTCACTATTTTGGCATTCGGTACTCACTTTCTTTTGCACTTTTATCATGCTCTGTCCTTTCTTCGGGATTGCTTCAACTTTTTCCTTTGTGCTCCTCTACACATGGATTCACAACGTCTGGTCTCCCTCCCATCTGTCCACCCCCTCCTGTGTCTCCTCCTGTGTAGCCTTTATAGAAGACGTGATGTTACTGCAGTTGTGTATGTGTGTTTGTACATGTTTAAAAACCGAATTCTTCAGGTTTAAAAGCACTGCAGCATGAAAAACTCATTTTAGAGACAGATCTCACACTTCTAATCATCCTCAACATTTCAGCCTCCAGTGCTGCTCATCTCCTCAGTCTAATCGTTATTGCATTACTTACATCATTAATGTCATCGTAAGGAATAATGGCAACAGTAAACATAAAAAAAATAAGTGCATAACACCTCAGGGCAAAACTCTCCTTGTTGCCCTGATTTATCCATGTGGAGGTTTTCTGTTGCTCAGCCCAATAAGGGAGCATCCTGGGCCGGGTCCTGTTGGGGCTATCCTGCTTCCCTGGGACTGGGGGGGGGCTGGTATAGGGGTAGAGGTAGGAGGGTGATTGAGAAGTGTGTGTGGATGTGTGTTTTCATGATACAGAGGGGGAGAGCACTGCAGCAATCTGAGAAAGTAGGTCAGACACCGACTAGCGAGAAACATAGCAGAGGAGAAAAGAGGTAGGAAAAAGAGATTGAGAGGGAGAGGAAAAAAGGCAGGAGAGTGTGGGGGGTTGGCTTGGTATGGGCTTGTGAGAATGGCAGAAGATAGAAAAACATAAAACTGCAAACAAGCCTGATAACTTAAATTGTCAAACTATTTGGAATACAAAGAGGTAACCTTTAAAAAACATTATGTCTGATGCAAAATTGCCTTTCCCACTGCACATTTATTCTGCTTATTTCTAAAGCATAATAGCATAACCTACTAACATAACCATCACTGCTAATTTAACAACAAAGGGATGCCAATACAACAACTAAAAACAACAGATTGGATTTTGGCTTATTCTACAACGCTGACTTTCCTGGAAAGTCACTTCTTTGGCTAAATGCTTGCCAGCTAATCTCTTCAAATTACAAATACAGTGGCCTAGAGTCTTAAGTCTCCTGCTTAGTCTGTTTCCGTCATGAAGGCACTTAGAGAAAAGATGTTTAGGCTCTCATCCAATTTCCGATTCCAAAAAAGAACAACTGGGACAGAGAAGCGAGAAACCTTTAAGAAAAATAACCAAAAGTGGTTCCCTCCATTTGCTTAGTTGCTTAGTTGCTTAGTATGTTGCTCTTGATATTACATAAGTGCATAATGTCAAAAATACACGTTGACACGCGCAATACACTGAGGGCACTCAGGCTTCTTATATATATGGGCTCCACTCAAGTATGAATTACCTTTCTCTTTTGCTCTTCAGGCCATGTCTGTGTTTTATTATTTATTTGCTAAAGCACAAAGTATACTGCATCTATAAATACACTGCAGGGCTTGTAGGAATGGACCGCAACAGGGAAAGATTGTGCAGTAGCCACGCACACACTGGTGTTATCACGCTACTGTACAGTAATTGATTCAGTGACAATTGAACGGGCTACAGTAGAATAATAAGCTTGGGTACGTATGGACAGTAAGCTTGCAGATCACACGGATGGCCAATAATAAGAAAATTACCTTTGAGTGATGAAAAGGCAAGTAAACCTGAAAAATAAACTCATTGTGAAAACAACAGAGATCTCTGTGGTGGAGCGCTATAATACACTGTAAGCTTATTTTTTTGCTTTCTGTCCAGGAAATTTACCCCGAGGACAACGTTTTGGAAGTGAGCAAACAAACATGGAGCTGTAATGTAATATACTTTAATATAGAGAGGTTGCCACTTGTAGAAAGAGTACTAATACAATACTCCCAATACAATACTACTGGATAGGGAGAAAGGGCAAATGCCAATAAAAACATTTTAATTTGAAACGGGGACTTTATTATTTGGGACTTTAACAGTTTTGTAACATTTTACATGTAAACCTCAAGTTCACTTCAAGGACAAGACTCCATATTTTTGACACAAAATTATTTAAGTCCTCTTGTACAAGCAGCAAAAGTATATTTGTGATATTACGAGATTGGGTAACTCACATGCATCTTGTCTTGCAAAACTAGGAGGCAGATAGACAGTTTGTGTTTATGCAGTTAATCCATAGCCTGGCATCGGAACCTATGAGGTTCATTTTTGATTTCCATGGGGTGTTATCGATGGGAGGAGACAACCAATCAGAGCGATGAAACGCCGTCCTGTCGTACGTTATGTCCTGTCAGAAGTACGGCAAACACATATTTCTTTTCAACATAAAGTTTAAGTGCAGTTGTTTGTTCTTCTTTCACAGACATTTTACCATCGAGTCCGTTTAATACTGCTGCTATAGCCGACCAAGGAGCGTTTCGTATTGGCAGGCAGCCATCTTGGATATTTACAAAGATACCTGAACGGCGCTCGTCTCTGTCAGTCATCGTATTAAAGCCGCCTCGTACTAGATAAACGCTTGTGATTGGTTCGCCCGATAAATCAGCAGAGAAATCAGTTTGAATGGGAGAGGGGCCAGTCATATCTGCCAGAGCAGATGAAACATGAGCTGCAGATTCGTCTGGTTCCCAGGCTAGTTAATCCATATATAGCCTTAATTGTATGGATCAATCCATAACTTTGTTTCCAAGACAAAAGTGTCCAGGGAGCAGGTAAAACAACAACAAGAAAATCAGAAGAAAATCATTTTATCTAATTTTAACACAAATCTAATTTGAACAGGCAACTCAAATAGTCTAAATGATGTGAAAATAAGGTGATGGGTAATGCTACCTGAAACACCTGCAACTTGCCTGGCTCATCAATCAAGTGAAGGAGCAGGAGGTTTTTCTCTGGGCTGCTCTCATCGAATCTGCGAATAAAAAATGTATCAATGTTGTAAACACTCTAGCTTTCTAAATATTCAAAAATTCTGTCTTTTATTCAGGAGTACATTAATACATTGTAATTTTCGCTCCTTTTCTTATGCACTTTTCTCCCCATGTCATGTAGATCAAGTGCTTTACCTATCTGAACCCACTAGTATGTGACCTGTTTATTCATATTTGTTAATGTAAATGTGTTTTATTTCGAACCTTAAATTATTATAAATGTAAAGCAAAAATGTAGCTTAGACCAAAATATAAGGTATGATAATATTAAAATAAATTGAACTGGTAATAATTTGATCAACTTAAAACCAGAAGTCATCATTTCCTGATGGCACATGATATGACATGATACTGACAGCATCTATTTTTATGGCTTCATTGTTCATCACAATCATTTATGACTGTCACATGTAATTTGATCAGGCCTAATGAGTTTATTATCCTTGGGCTTTGGGCACAACGGGTCAAATTGTGCCAAGGTCCTTTTCAGGGCAGGTCCACTTGCCCTCTGGTCCATCTTTGTTTTTTTGAAAATGTATTTATACACATCAAATTTGGGAGAAACAATCCATGGGCTCATTTCAGAATGAGTCCAACATTTTGGACGTGATTCTAGATAACCATTGCAAGGTGAGAAGTAGTGAGTTGTAGTTTCCCTAACAATAGGACAGTTTTCTGTACATAGTATTTAGCACTGTGTGTTGGGTTGCACATATACCAGTAATTTTTATGCTGTTGGCTTGAGGTTTCAAACTTCAACACGGCTGTATTTTTCTTTATGCTTTTCTATGTTCACTTTGCCTTGCTGAATTTTGTTGATTTGCAACTGACTCTTTTTCCTTCCCTTGCTTTTTCTGCTTTCTCTCCCTATCTTTTTTTTTCTGTTTGCTGGTTTCTTCCTGTCTTCCAGTATGTGGCATTTGGCTCCCTATTCTTCATCCTCATCTCCATCTCCACTTTCTGCATGGAGACACATGAGGCCTTCAACACCATCACCAACAAGACAGAGAACTACACGGTTGGCAACATAACCCGTGAGGAGATTGTGTACGAGGTGGTGACTGACAGGTGGTTGACATACGTGGAGGGTGTGTGCGTCATCTGGTTCACCATCGAGGTCCTGCTGCGAGTCACCTTCTGCCCAGACAAGCTGGAATTCTTCAAAAGCACCCTCAACATCATCGACTTCGTCGCCATCCTGCCCTTCTATCTGGAGGTGGGCCTGAGTGGTCTGTCCTCCAAAGCTGCCAAGGATGTCCTGGGGTTCCTCCGTGTTGTCCGATTCGTCCGTATCCTCCGAATCTTCAAGCTGACCCGCCACTTTGTGGGTCTCCGTGTCCTTGGCCACACCCTTCGAGCCAGCACCAATGAATTCCTCCTACTTATCATCTTCTTAGCCCTCGGTGTCCTCATCTTTGCCACTATGATCTACTATGCTGAGCGAATCGGTGCCGACCCAGATGACCCAACCGCCAGTGCCCACACCAACTTCAAGAACATTCCCATTGGATTTTGGTGGGCCGTGGTGACCATGACCACACTGGGCTATGGAGATATGTACCCAGAGACGTGGTCAGGGATGCTGGTGGGTGCGCTGTGTGCCTTGGCTGGTGTGCTGACCATTGCTATGCCTGTACCTGTAATTGTCAACAACTTCGGCATGTACTACTCTCTGGCCATGGCCAAGCAAAAGCTGCCTAAAAAGAAAAACAAACATATCCCCCGAGCACCCCAACCAGGGTCCCCCAACTACTGCAAGCCAGATGCCCTGGCTATGGCTACCGCGTCACCGCAAAGGCTCTTGGGAAATGTCCTAGGTGGAGTGATGGGGTCTGGAGGCCTAGGGGGTGACTGTCCTCTTGCCCAGGAAGAAATTATAGAGATTAACAGAGGTGAGAGATTTTTTTTTTTCACGTTAAACCCCTTTATATTGGGAACAAATATTATATTTGACAGCCGAAAAATACATTGAGTGTATTGTATAGTTCACAGTTTTACAGGGTAAGGTAAGGTAAATTGGGTAAAACTGACTAGTATGCTTCTGGGAAATATGACTAATATTACTAATGGCAGTTTTAGGCATGTACGGTAATGATTTCAGAGGTCTGGTGGAGGATTACAATGTCAAGGGTCAGGACAAAGAAGCGGGGATACTATCAAGAAGTGATGCATAGTTGATTCTGGATCCACCCTGGAGAAATCACTGGCCCATCAGAACTCATGTGTAATTTATGATCAACTGGTAGGTCCACAGTTGCCTTAAGGCACCCATCTGTCAGTGAAAAACAAACACCATGGAAGGAAAATGAACTCAATTATCTATTAAAGCAGCTTAATGCATTTCAATTTTGGCTGACTTCACATATTTCCTCTCTGGCATTAGCAATAAAGTCAGGAGGAGAGGTAATTGGCGTTGTTGTCTGCTCTTTACATGCTGTAGCACCAGGCGTCAGTCACATACAACAATAATGCACCTTTAATGCATTACTTTACTGCTTTAGTCATCACCGAGCCAGAAAATATTGGTTTCTTCAGTGCTTTCACTACATCCGTCTGCTTGGCTTTCTTCCCGTCTAAAAAGGTTTCTCGTAGGCTGTGTCAGGAGATTTTTTTTCAGGAAGTTGTATTAGTCAAAGTTTTGACAACTGGCTCCAAGACTGCTCTGCGGTATTATCACCACGTGCTCCAGCACAACACAGAACAACACACTCGCTTGGTAACATATTTTAACATAATGCCTCAGTAAGCATGTGGGTGAACACTACAGCAGTAATTCCCGAATCATTAATGAACATTAGTTGTCACTCGACATGTTTGACAGTATAACAGGGTATTCCTGGGTACATTGTCATTGATGAGAATTTGATGAAAGTGTGCAGATCAATTAATCCATTTATTGACAACTTATTTAGACATTAGCCAGTGGTATTTGGTATTAAGTTTATTGCAACCTTATGGTACTGTGTTTAATTATTTTGCACTATAATCATTTTCCAATAATAATCCTATTTGTTGTTATACCTCTAAATGCCAATTGGCAATATATAATCTATTGCTTTATTTTCTCATATCAAAAATCCCTTTAGAACATAATGCATATTACTTTATTTTATTGATCAAGAAGACAGACAAGATGCTCTTCTCTGTGGTTTTCTCATAATCCTCCTGCATGTGGTTTCCCGCTTGCTTTGCCCCCACCTTCCCTCTAGATTCCAAGCAGAACGGTGATGCAGCCTCGGCCGCCCTGGCTAACGAGGACTGCCCCACCATCGACCAGGTGCTGAGCCCAGACGAGAGGAGCCCTATTGGGCGAGGGCCTACACGGGAACGCTACCAGCAGGACCGCGCCTGCTTCCTGCTCAACACCAGGGAATTTCGGGCCACAGATGGGAATGTGCGGAAAGGTACGTTTCACACCAGGAGACGGATACATAAACATGTACATCTCATGTAAACAGATCAACACAGCAAGATGCCAGGCATAACATACTGTAAACATATTTATTATAAACGTCCACTGTGCAGCCGTTGCAGATAAGAACACATATGTTACTGTATGTTTAGAAGATCAGATCCAAACACTAAGGAAAGGTGGGTTGGACGAGAGAGCACACGTGAAATTGACTTCGGAAGCTTCAACTACAAATTGAAGGCTCCAATCACAGCTAGCAGCAAAATATACACACATAAACAGGTATACAGTCAAAACACATGCATATACGCTCTTCTGCTCTGCTCTATTTGTTTCCACCTCTTCACATTCATGTTCTCTGTGTTTCCATCTCCGCTTGGTATCATATTTTATTTCTTCTGTCAGACAAGATATTCTGTCCCTTTACTTCTCTCCTTTTTTCTTTCTCTTCTTCTCCGTCTTCCATCTTTCCATGGCGTCTGTGAATTTTGTTCTGTGTCCCATAATGCCACATTCATTCATGCTCATAAACGAACTCTGTCTTTCTCTGTCTTCTGGACTCAGACAGTTGACCATGCATTAATTTACTTCTCGTCACTTCTGTTTCTCCCTCTCTGTTTCTCTCTCTCTTGCCTTGCATCGTCCTTTGTATTTTGCCCTGCCCTGCCCTCCCCCTTCCCCCCTCCCCCTCCTTGTAATACCTCCTGACCTGCTGCACATTTTCCCTCCTGGTCCCCTTTTTCCTCTGCCCGACCTTTAAACCCATGCCCTCATTTTGCCCCTTCTTTTCCTTTCCCACCCCACCCTTTTTCTTTTCTTTTACCCCATGTGCATTATCTTTGTGCTCATGAAAACCTGACACCTTGACTCATTTACAACTGCAATCCAACCACCACCACTGCCGCCAACCTGCACCAAAACACTCCCTTACACTCCCTCCAAACTTTCAACACCCCCTGTTGACAACAAACTAGAGGCAGCAGCCCTGGCACCCAGCCCAGACTCCCCTCTGACTGAGGATTGGTATAAGATGGAAGGGTCTCTGTTACAGCAGGACCTCAATGCAAACTCCACCTCTTCCTGGATCAAACCATAGACCAGAGGTAACACTGACAGACGTTAAAAATAAAGGAGCCCATAGCCAAGTCAACTTTTGACTGAAAACATACAGATATAAGTTTGATCTGGCTCTCCATGATGTAGCATGTTTTGCAGTTGCACAAACTACGCCACACAAATACAGCACCTACTTTAACACAGACACAGCTACACACACTATGCATGACTTCAAATCACAGATACACCACCATTTCCACAGTGTTGTGTCTACATGTTCAATGGAGTTTGAAGTCTAAAGAGTCTTCTCCGTGCCTGAAAGTGTGGAAAATGTGCTGTCAATTTTACGTATTATAACAAGAGATTGATGCGAACAGTTGAGCTAAGGTTAGGTAGTGCTTTAATCTGAATACTAAGGTTTGGGTAGCAAATGTCATTTTATGGCTCATCCTCTTATTTGTGAGTTTTTTTATCTGATGAAACCTAACCTCAGCCCAATATCCTACCTGCACACAAATTTGCACCTTTATACGTTTGAGAACTCAGCGACAATCTCAATAAACAATTTATACGATGTAAAAAAAAATTTGGAAAGAAAATGGGGTTGCTCTGTGATATAGACCCGTAAGTAGTGTGCACAAATATGTGTATACTTGTGTGTACTGTATATGTCTGTGTGAGAGCTAAAAACTTGCATACACTCATGAGTGCAAGAGGGCGTCCATGTGGGCGTGCACATGTGCAAATACATCCAGCAGCTCAACTGAAAATAACCCAGTTGTCGTGTCCTGTGTCAATAACTAATAAAACATACACTGAAGAAGATTGAACGGGAACAGCGGGTCACGTTGTTGTCTGATGTGCCTCTGTGTTGTTGTTGTCTCTCTCTTCAGGTTGTGTCATATCACGCGTGTGTATGTGGGCTTTTTCATTCTTACATGTTATACACTGTGTCTCTGTCCTCTCAATGCCGTCTGAGTGTTGTGTTCGTGTTATTGTGTGTGGCTTAATTTTGTTTCTCCCTTCTACTGTGTTTATTTGTTGTACTCCCTACCCCACGGACCTCCACCTTGGCAAACAAAAGCGCACACTGCAATTTAGAAAGGTTTTTCCTTGAAAAATACCCTATTTTACAGTTTATAAACTATACAGTATATACGTATATGTATGTACGTGCACTCATGCACAGGTTAAACTGACAGACTCTTCAGGCATTAACTGAACCTTCAATGGCACTTACTTCTTTTATCCTAGAATACATTTCAGGCTCAGAAATGTGCATACTTGCCTGTACATATGTCGTATTTTCATAAAATCAATTGGGCAGCTTTGAGAACTTCACACAGTTGTGACACTGAGCGCAGTGTTGTGCGACGATTTTCTTTACAAGGCCCAAGGTCACTGGGGTCAGCGGAGCCATCTAGGTCAAGGGATAGTACCTCTTGAAACATACCACGCTGAAAACAAGCAAACATTTTAAACTGTTATCATACATTGTCTTAAGCAAAGCCAGTTATCACAGTACTTATTTACATAATACTGTGTTGTGAGCGTGTAATGGATCTGAAATACTACTCCCTTAGACCTTGTATCTGTGCTTTCAGTGCCTTGTGTAGTCAAAAGTTCAGGACCTTTTGTATTTGTACTGTGGTGACCTGGATATAGAATTCAAAAGGGACACTCGGTGACTGTAACACTTACACACTTACTGACCAGACAGACAGACAAACGCTTTGACAGATTTAATTGAAAAGTGGCTACATGCTGTCTAAGGTAAGCAAGCCCTGAGCTGTTAGTCCCTTCACTTAGAGGTCCCTGACATTGCTTCAGTTTCAATGGTTCTTATGTATAAACTGCAATTTAAGTTCCACAAAGATCCCTCTTTAAAGCAAATCAGGAGTCCATTGACGAAAATAAGTGCTGGAGTGACTGGCATGATGCTTCAGGATTTGATCTTCTTACAGGAAAGTTGTACACTGTAATTTATATGTTGAGGTTAAGGATCTAGAATGATCTTTTTTTCTTAGTTTGTCTGCATTAATGTTGACCCCTGTGCACTGGAAAAAGAGATTGTACTTGGTGCTTACAGTAAATACCAAAGAAATTTGATCTGTTTCTTGCCATCTCTGGAATCTGATTCTCTGGCATTTGATAACAAGGTCATGTGTATACAGCCATGTTAATAGACATATGACCAGTCCAGGGTGTAACCCACCAATAAATAGATGGCTACCTATAGAAAGTTGTATATATGGCTGTTCAAACTGACATGAATAACGATCCGTTTATAAATCTGTGATTTAGGGCAAGACAAACAGTACTGAATATCAAGAAAAAGAGCAAAAAACCACTGGGTTTATGTTCTCCGCTGATAACAAATGTTCTCCTTCTTGTTTTTAAAGAGGGATTCTCATGCTGTCTAAAACCCATTCTTGTGTGCTTCAGTTGTGATTTATTTTGTCGATAAACGCATAAGATGTCTTTGCCAACTTATTTTATTAGCTTTTCAGTTTCCTCTCTTTGATTGTTGGCCATTTAACTTCCTACGCAGCCAATGCAATATGCATGTCTCACTAAGGTCAAATGGTCAATCACCCCTTTGATTGCCCACTCCCAATTACTCCTCTAGACCTTTTTCAAGGATCTTGTTTGTTTCTGTCTCTCTTTCTCTGTCTCTCTCCCTTATCCACTCTTTCTCTCCTTTCAGTTCCTCACTATATGTGTAAGAGTTGTTTTTTTCTTTTATTTCTTGGGTTTTTGTGCTTTTTTGTGCTGTGTTTCTAACATGGTGTGTACAGCTTCCATTAAGTATTTCTGTGGAGTATTATGTAGTGATTTTGTTGAGATTTGAGTTCAGTCTTTGCAGTTTGAATGCTTTATTTTGTATATTTTTTGTTGTCAATGTGCGTAGGATTATGTTATTTATTTTGAATTAACATATTTTGGTGTTGTCTGTGGTTATGGTCTGTTTTTTCTTAATATCTTTGAGTTTTGTATAACTGTGTTTTGTTGTTTGATGTTTCGATTTCCCCTATGTTCTTCCTGTGTTCTACTTTGAGTTTTACCATCACCTACTATCTGTCTTCTATGAATTGGAATGATCAAAGAAATTGCTAACAAAACAGTGAAATAAATTAACATAAAAATGTCACAAATCTCACTGGTTCAGGACATTATCATGGACTTATTGGCAAAAAGCTCATTATTCATTACCAAATTCAACCAAAAAAAAAAACAACAACTCTTTAATGCATTTTGGACCCAAGAATAGGGATTGTATTTTTTGTTGAACCACACGTAAATTCTGCATTGCAATTTAATCCAATTTTTAGGTATTTATAAATAAGCTGTTTTTCATACACATCTCATCCCACCCTTATTCACCTTATTGTTTACTTTTCCAAATGATACTGATAGGGATGGATTGTTGGTGGAATTATTTTTCAAGTTTACTGGCCTCCACAACACATCTGTTGTTTCTGCCAATGCTCAGGCAAAAAAAAAAATATTTGCCATGGCCAATTTATGTTTTTAGACAATTTTTATGTTAAGTGGCTCAGTACAACAGGCTACAACCATGTAAAACATACTAACTCTAAATTTAACTCAGCTTTGTTGTATAAAGTAATTTGTGTGAAAACATGTTTTATGCGGTAACACTCGTCAGTGTCCTACTGTTTGCCATTGCACTCTTGTAGTCATAAACAGTATGTAAAACTTTTTCTACATTGTCATGCACATGTTCTAATGTGTGTAACAATACCACTTTGTTTCTTACTATGTCGCCTCATCACAACAGTCAGCAAATATTCTTTGGTCTGAACCAGATTTTTTACCTTATAATTACTTTATATATGTGCAGTATGTATGTCTGTACATATTCTAAATATGTATGTATATGTAGCCTATATGAAAAGTATACATATGAAATATTAAATGGATTTGAGCTTTAATGATAACAGCTGACACATATAGGTCTGTGTGACCTACATACATAATAAGTTGATGCAGGATACAGTTGCATGTCATCTAGTTTCTCCAACAGACATCACAGGTACTGTATGGGCTGTATGGACACTGTGGCTTCAGTAATGGTCATGTAGTGATCAATACATAGAATTATGGGTAACAGGAGATCATACTATCCATTCCATTTAACAGGCAATTGGTTCCATGTAAGAATGATACAGTATGTGGCGAGGCCAAGAATAGCGTCCGAACAGTGTCAAATTCTGTGTATCCACAGGAAGCACACATTAAATTATGTGAGGTGATGAAGTAGTTATCTGCCTTTTACATACATACACACATGAAGCCTATTATTTCAGTTTGATTTTTTAGACTTATTTCCTTGGTAAACAGTCTGGTTAGAATATTCGCAGTTTTTCCCTCTCTCTGTTCCTCTGTGTCTTCCCTCTCCATAACCTTCTCCTTCTGTGATTAACATTCATTCTCCATCCCATCCCCAGGCCGCCAATGCAGTGCAAGTGTAACTAAAATCTGACTGTAGGTACGTACGTACTCCCTCAATAGTGTAAATTAAGTGTGACTTTGGGCAGGAATTATGTCATCATACTGACTACAGTGACAGCCAGACTCATCATTTCCCCTGATAGACAATCCCAGAGCACAAATTCCCAGTTGATGTTGTTGTAAATACATTACTTAGCACAGTTAGGAGGAAGCCAGCAGACCATGACAGACTGCAGTGGATGATACATGATTAACTTCATAAGCATTTTTATTGTAGTTTATGAAACCTTTCCTTGTCTTGAAATTTACCAAGCAATGCCTTTATACATCAGCAAAAGCAAACTGATGTACCAGTCATCTTTTGGTTGCAAAGCAGCCAGCCAGACTGGTTATTTACATATATCTGAAAATCATCAGATCCACGTTACTGCCCTGTCTACATTATTCTCCATCAGTTTCACCTTCATCTAATCAACAGATGGGAACTCTTTTTTCTCTTATCCATATTTAACTCATATCACACTTGACAAGTGTTTTAAATCCTCTAATTTCTGACTAAAAAGAGACAAATAAAGGACATTTAAAAGCAACAGAGCCAATATTAAATACTGGAAAACTTGACCACCTATTCTCTTAGTTTTGTCTTAGTTTGGTTGAAGAATATAATGTATATGGAAAATAGCGTTCTTAGTCTTTTTATCATATGAGCAGTGTGTTCCTCTCATTGTTTCTCTCTCCTCTCTGCATGCTGATTTTTGATTAGCACCAAGACTAACACGATCCAAATTAATTTCTCAGTAGAATCAAAACCTTTTGTTGTAACTTCATATACGGGTTTCCCCACATCATTTTTATGAACTCCCATAATGCATACTTCAAATCTGAAGGGGAATCATCATTTTCAATTAAAGGTAGCCCCTAAGTAAAGCATTTGCTTAATATTTAACTCAATATAACTTGTAGCATAATATCAGCTGAATAACAAACTCTCATATGAGCTGTTGAGACGTTACAAAACACATGAATTAATATAAAATACTACTAATTTACTAGTAATTTACTACTACTTAGTAAACTGCTTGTCTCTTTTTTTTTTATATCCTTAATTCTTTGAAAAAGTTAAAGTTAAAGCTATCTATTTCATAAAAGCTCTAGAGCTTTAATACTATTGCATGGAACAATAATTAAACATTAGCCTAATAAACAATTATTTGGATAAGTTAAAGTTGTATCCTTAAGATTTCAATCCTGGTTAAATGCTAAATATGACTTTTGTTTTGTAGACACATTTTAATGCTAATTAATGCTGATTCCAATGCTTTTAATGTGAAAGTGCAGCAGCAGAATGTTCAGTTTGCATAACATAAACTTAATGCAGCTCTGACACAGTGAGAGCAAACAGTTAAGTGATACTGATATAAATTATATCATATTTAGCTGGATTACATGCATACATTGTTTCATGTAAATCCCTGTGTGCATGACAGCAATGTAAATCCAGCGCATATAGCAGAGTCCGCCACTGACAATGAACACTGCTTTATAGAAGGATAATTACTGAATGTAAATACATTGAAAGCTATTAAAAAATGCAGACCATAAATAGTATCAAAATGCGGTTTGATTTCATAAAAATCTTAAGGATTATAACTTGAACTAGTTATTCAGTTAGGTCAGGTGTAGGTCTGAATCAGCAAACATCACAAATATGGTTGCTATTTGTCTTGATATATGTGGGTGTATGAACAAAACAAAACAAAAGAGGCCTAATTTTGAACTGAACTTGAGAATGAAGGAGCACCTCAGATTGGCCAAACAGCTCCTCAGAAGTCTTTTTGTGACATGCAGCATAAGTAAGCCAGTGAAGGTGCATCATCAATATTTTACTGAGTTGCCATCCGACTAATGTGCCTGAGCGAGTCAGAATAAAAAAAGGGCTTTTATTCATGGTTGGCATTAAATGATGCGTAATCCAGAGTGGTGGAGTATTGGCGTAATTTTTCCATTTCAGCAGGAAGGCACAAGGGGCGTCATACTGTACCAATGGGTGTTCTTTGTTGTCTGACTATGGCCTTGTGATGGTTGGAGTTTGACAAAAAATATACACTATAACTTGACAATTCAGTTACAGACTTGTTAGCATTACAGTTGTATTGCATTAACTTAACATGACATTCAGCCAATGTAAAATAATCCTGATAAAGCTGTTAAACTCCACCCATTATGGGTCAGTTAGCCATTGTTAGGGCAGATTAATTGCTACCTACCAATGGTGTTTTTCACTTCACCTGATGCAACAACACTCAGTCAGCACAACACTACCTTCTCTGTGGCTGCTTCCTACAGGGGGAATTCAACGTCTGCATGCTGTGTTACATAACAAAAATACGGTGGGAAAAGACACAAAGGCCAATGTGTTATTTCTTAGATAAATTGGTTACTGTAAACCCACCTTCGGCGGTGCTGGTACAAGGATTTATACTTGACAGTCACTTGCACAAGTGGACTTTGTCAGTAAATCATGCTTGATTACCGTGTGTCATTTCCCACTGTAAACCAAATGTGAACTGATCTCCATTACAGGATGTGATTACCAGGGGATAGGATGTGTTTTTAAAATGTTGCAGAGGATTTTGTGTTGGCCATTTGAAGTTTACAGGGACCAAAAGCAAATACTAAATGGGCTGTTTATGAACCGTAATGCAAGACAATTAATCATTCTACATAACTTCATTAGTGGTATATTTCCAAGCTTTATCACCTAAAACTTCATGTGGTCAACTCCTACACTGTATCAGTGATATCTAAGTAGTTGCTGTGTATAAGTGTTAAGCTGTATAGTTTTGGCTACATGGTTGTCTAAAACACCTGAACTTTGCACACTATGCTTCACGTGATAAATTGTTGGGTGTTTTATTCAATGGGCCTACTGTAGGTGATATATTTCTTAATATCTAAGAATCTTTTGCTTTTCTGTTTTGGAAAAAAGACATATCATAACTCGCATTTTCTTGTTTTGTCTTGTCTTGTCTGTCTTGTCTGTGTCTGTCCTCGTCTGTCCTTTCTGTCTTTATGATTTGATCACTTTCTCAATTTCTTATCCTTAATTTATTCTCTTCGCTTTTTTTGTTTTGGTTTCTTCTTATACCATCTTAAACCCCATGTTCATGTTTCAATACTATGTAACTTTCCTAACAAACCACCTGAATATGGAAAATGTATCATAACATGCCCAAACATTTCAATTATGATTTTTTATTTACTTTTATTTGCATATGATATCAAAACAATAACACATGATTAATCTTATTTATCGGTGGTTAAAATTATTTTCTTAAAGCAACGGGCTATGAGAAATCTCGCAGTCTCAGTAACATATCGGGAATGGCTGGGTCATCACTGCGGCTTGCTCCTATCACTAGCCCACCCTTTGAAAATTATGAGGCCCCAGGACCACTGCGCCGCTGTCGTTCCCCCATCCCCTCCATTTTGTAGCAGAAAGGATGTTCATGAAAAGAGATGCAGTGGATTAGTATA
The DNA here is from genome assembly GCA_031216445.1 of Lateolabrax maculatus. Classification (NCBI taxonomy): domain Eukaryota; kingdom Metazoa; phylum Chordata; class Actinopteri; order Acropomatiformes; family Lateolabracidae; genus Lateolabrax; species Lateolabrax maculatus. The sequence continues at coordinate 11,580,509 of CM062200.1, forward strand.
CGTACTGATCGCACCAGAGCCTCCGTTTGGATTGTACACCGTGCAAAAACAATAGCAATAACGTAAAAAGAACTTGAATGTAAAAAGAATGACCTCTTGTCTTGTGAATCTAATGATTATGGTGCATGCAGCAGGTTAGCTGATGGGGTCGAACACAAATTTTAGCTTCAAAGATACACTGTTAGTTTAAATTATTAGAAGAAATGTAAAAATATTTGGATTGGTTAGTGAATAAAATAGTGTCAGAGGTTAAAAACATAATGAAACATGCACAGTCACATCCTAAAACGTAGAATAGAGTGAGTAGACATCCATTTTAAGTGTTCTGGACCAAACAAACCTGAGCTCACAACACTGTCCAGAGAAATGACCATGAAACAAGATACTTCAGTTCATTTAGCCAAAGACAAAAATACATTTATAGATTATATTGATGTTGGATAGGTTTCTACTTTATGTCTTTTGTGAATATTGATGTATGTATAGTGTAGACATCATTTTCTCACCAAAAAACAGACTCGGCTTCTATAAGTCTCAGTGTTAACACTTAATTTTTTACCTTATTGTGACATCATTGGACACTTTATGTTGATAGTTTACAGAGCAAAGCTAAGCGATGTCAAACGTTGAAAAAAAATAAAAACCTTAGCTTAAATGAAAAGAATACAAGTATTGTACCATAAGAGCTATCTCAACTGTGCAGCCTAATAACATGACATGAAAATTGTAGTTTATTTTATTACATTGTTGTTAGGATCCCATATGCAATTGTTACCTTACAGTGTACAGTTAAAGGTCTATTCAGTCACTTTCTTTGGCAAGCATGTTGTCAAATACATTTCTATATATTTATCATCTTATATGCAACTATAACAATCATATTCTATTACAATGTGTAAGACGAGGGCAATGTGTAAGACGGCGTTACTTAAGTGACTATTGGATAATAGATCGCACCAATGGCTGTGGGTTCGACAAAATGTTATTTTATGCTTAGGAGCTTAAGCATTCAAAGTCTTTGCAACCGACTGATGAGCAGTTAGCAGATATTTTTTTGACAACATCTATACTTGATTTTTGTTCGTTTACATGCATTCGCTTTCTGACAAGATGGCGTGCAAATATGTAATTCTGGTTGTTAGCAACACCTGTTGACCTAACGTTATCTCACGAAGACCTTATTAACACAGTTCAGTCTGTACTCATGAAGGCGGACGGGCAGTAAAGTGCCAGATTTAGCGCGTTTTGAGTGCTTGAAACTGGGGGAAATGATATCCTTGGTTAACATTTCTAGGGCAGCTGAAGACCTTACAAGTTGCCTGGTAAACTAGATGTAAACTGTGTTTTTTTTCCCAAACAGTCTTTGGCAAAGGAGCACAATTTAGCAATCAAATCCTCAGTTCATAATTTCTATTTGATTGTGAATTTAAAAAAAAAAAAAATGCTAATCAGGAATTGTGTAAATTAAATATGTACTTTTTTCGAAGGAATCTAAATGTATTTAAAAAGCTACTTAAAAAAAATTTATGAAACAATAAACTAAGTACAAAAAATGTATCTTTAAAGTCAGATATGATTCTATAACTAAATATATAGTAATATAGCACTTTACTAACAGTCAGTGTTAATTTACTAACCTTTAAATCTTGCATTATAGCATCAGACACAGACCGTATTACAACAAATGAATAGATTGAACATGTGAGACCACCCCATCAAACACGTCCCTAAAAAGGGATGTTCAGCTTTTCTAAATATCTGTTCTGCTTCTTCTTCACTTTTGCTGTTTTCTATATTTTTTCCATTACTTTTTTGTTTTTGGTTTAAATGTTTGTGTAAAACAGTTTTTAAAAAAAACAACAAATTAAAATGACCAAATGCAATCTGTTAGTTAATATTTGAAAACTATGATAGTGGTTACATAATACCATTTGCCTCAGTAATTGAAAATAAACATAATCTCTCTTAGGAAATGTATAGCTTGTATTTTTGTAACTGAGGTCCTTCCTCAGATTGTCATCCTCACATGAAAATAGATGTTAAAGTTCAGCAAAAAAGATTTTAAAAAATGAAAATTTATTCACATATGCAATAAACATGCAATATTATTTTAATGCTGGAGAACATGCTGTGCACATACATATGTAAATATGCAGATCTATTTTTTATCTAAAAAATGCACAGACTTGGTAGTCAGTCTACTTATTATGTTTGATTTATCTGTTCCAGAAGTATACAAAAGTATTACGTTGACATGAGCCATTTGTCTTGTTTTATTTTCAAACAATGTGGTCTTACTGGTCCTGTAGACTTTTATGATGTTGTGTCAGCCATTTTTAATTGTTTTAGTTTTGTAATAGTTTTATATTTTCTTCACTTGTACTGATGATGTGTTTTTCATTGTAAGGAATGCCTTTTCTGTACCACTGATTGTTAAAAATAACATTTGTCAAAAAGAAAAAAAAAATTCAATATGGTGTTTAACTGTCATTAACAAACAAAAATATAGTAAGGCTTAAATCACCAGACAAAAGCTGTAAGAGCTTTAGAACCAACGATGTTGTTTGCAAGTATTAAGGGAGAACTTTTCCATACTTGTTTAAAAAATGTCAGGTCCTACTTCCATTATCTATCGTCCCGATTGCCATTTTCTCTAAAGATCGATGTGCTTCCAGACCCCTAACCTTTGAGAACTTAGATGTGCAGTATAATGACTGAAGATGAAAGCTGTGACATCACTTGAATGTTTGCTTGAATATGTTGTCGACTGGAGTTTTAGAGGTTTGTAAAAGTTGAAATGTCTCATTTAGGATAGATCCTACCACACAGTCACTGCAGGAAATAATGCTTAACTGGCCTCGTCTGATACGGGTTTTTGAAGGGCATCGCACATATTTTCAGACCGAAGTTGCTAATAGACGTGCTTATACTAAATATTGTTACATTTCATCATTATGATGTCAAAAAATTACAATTATTTTATGTTGTCTGAAAATATTTGAAACAGCATGCAGAGCTTTGTTTCTCCAGTGAATCTTAGCGTTTTTTGACAGCAGCTCCTTAATGTATAATGTCAACCTGAACTTAGGGAAGGTAGGGAAACTCTGGGATAGTACTTTTTTAGATTAATTTAACTTACAAAAAAATGTTTTGTGAACATGTGTTGGGTAAAGTGTACGATGACACACATTAATAATCTTAGTCCACATCAGCAAACCTGAATATTGGTCACTTCTCTTGTTAAACCTTTTAAGCGCACATGCATACTTTATAAATTTAACATGACTCCACAATGTGGATGTTACAATTTGCAGATACTTTGAATCATACTGGTATGTCACTTTATTTGGAATGGGCATTTTCTGTTAGAGTGAAGGAAAATGTCCATCCATCCCATATATTTGCAGTGGCATGTTTTTCTTTAATGCTACAATTGACTGTGAATGGGTGAGAGGAATAGCAAAATCTCACACACCACCACTTTGATTTGAACATTTATGATTAAAGAAATACTGTCTTTGTTCATACTCGCTTTGTATTGTATCAACATTGAGCTGAAGAATGTCATACATGTGGTTCTGTTGAGTTTAAAGAGTCATATCACATAGTTATGGCCAATGCAAATCACCCTAGGTCAGTCTGATGTAAACATTGTTTAAGTAAACAAAACAGGCAGATGTTGTAAGTGCCTCTATGAGGCCCCTGTAGGCTCTGATGTCAATTTAGGAGTTCATGCAAATAGCTAGATTTAACTAGCTAAACCTTCGAAGCAATGCTTAATAGGCCCGTGATTATTATTATTAATATGTACATATCTGTATCTACACATGTGAATACATTAAAGTCATATGAAATTAATATATCTATGTATACTTTGTGAGTGTGGGGCAGGAAGTATCTGATTCTAACAGAGCTGAATGATTTAATATGTATGTCATCAGACTGGTTTTATCCTGCAACTTGCTCAATGCTTGCAATGCTAGTTTGCAATCCAAACTAACCTAACCACAACCTAGTGACAGAACCTGGCTTTCTGGTTATATATACATACATATTAAGTCTGTATTTCTAAAAGAAGATTTTTTTTTATTATTTTACTGTACCAGTTCCACATGATATGATTATTTTGGAAGCATTCTATTAATAATTCAGCATTAATGGCAATGGAAGCTTCTGAGTGCATTCTTGGTTCTGTGTTGGTTGCTTGGACAAGAACTGGTCCTACGTGGGGTAAATGCACTGTTTTCTATTGAATATAAATGTACAGTAATGTAAATATACATTATTGCTACTACTACTTCTGGACTATTCCTACTTCTTCTGGACTATTCCTTTAACTGGCACCAGGGACCAGATGTATTAATACTGTACACACTAAAATAATTTCTGTGTCACCTTCCACACAAAAAACTGGCATTTATATACAATTTTCTTAACTGCTGTTTGAATAAGTGTACATCAATGTAAACTTGTGGAGCTGAGCTGAGTATGGTATGGTAATACAACAAAAAGAGGAATAATGTCAAAGATACATTTATTGGAAGTTTTGGTCTCTCATTATCATAACAACCTTTTTTAAGACAGAATTTCAGTGTATCAGTACTATACATATTTTTTGCTATATTGAATGGTAATATAGGAATAAGAATAATGTACATTTGATCAGAACTTTGACTTATTAGGATCATTAATCAATCAGCTGTTCTGATTTACAATACCAGTGCATAATGGCTGTGCGTAACCACTCAAAGGCTGCTTTGGCACTGTTTCAGGACATTACTGGTCTGGTTTAACCAAACAAACAGTAGTGTGTTAGTATCCAATAGTGAAGAATTTCTTTACACTTGTGTAAATGTACACAAGCGTAATGACGTATACAGGAATTTATATATCTCGCACTAAGACTCTGTTAACTTATTTCTGATTGTGTGCAGACATATTTGGAAAATTACACAGATTTATTCATCTGACACCAGGAGAAGGTCCTGTCAATATTAAGCAGATCCACATGACAGCGCATAGCATTGCCTCTGTATTTAATATAACTTTATACTCTTTTAATAAGACTACAAAGTCTATGCCTAATTGGCATCCATGGTGGGTTAGATAATGTAAGTGGAAGATACTTGTAGGATGTGTGAGGGCCTTTACTCTCAGTTAACTAAATCCCTAACATTTACCATACAACTAGTCTTTAGAGAATATGAACTGTGTCTTGCTAACAGCTTTTCTCTGGAGAAAAACTGCAACTATAAAGTGGAAATTGACAGAGGAAGAGGGTGAAAGAAGAGCAGACGGGAAGAGCTAATGCGTCTTCAATAAAGGATAATGTTTGTATTGGGTTGATGTTTGCTGGTGAGACCACAACAGAAGTGTTTAATCTCCCAGTAAATAATGCATGATGCCAGCACATGTGATCCAAGACTTATTTACCATAACTGTAGGCACAGAGTTTGACATGTTCTACCTACTGTTGTTGACAAATATTTTCTTGAATTTGCACCTATGTTTGCATGATGCATAGCTTAAGTTGGGGATTAAGCCTCCTGAAATAGTGTGTAATTCCACTACTTGCTTCACAAAGTGCAATTCTTCTTCTTTTAAATGTGAAACGACCATGAATAGCATTGACTATGTTTGTACACTATGTGTCCGTCTGTCAAAAATGTGTTTTTCCATGAAGTGTACACATCATTCAAAATGTTCGCACACACACACACACACACACACACACACACACACACACACACACATACACATATTAGTGAATAACTGGTCATCATCTCCCTATCACCTAATCCTGTTTGCTCTGAAATGCTCTGTACAGAATTCACTCCTGTAAAGATGATGGCTATATTTGTTGCAGTTTGGTAGAGTGGAGGGCATGGTGCTGGTCAGTTGGCTGGCATCTTCTTTCATTCAGTCTATTGTTTGTTTTTTTAATATTTTCAGCCACAGTCAGTTTTATTGTCACCATTTCTTGACTTTGTTATTCAAGAATAACTTACGTATGTTCCAACTTTCTGTCTGTATGTTGGAGATAGACTGTTTTTGTAGCTGTACTAGAATTGTCATTACAGTTTCAATTTGTGCACTTTATTCTGACATGCACAGTTAACCAGCAGTTTACAGGTAATGGTAATCCCTGATTACTTCCCTATTGTACATAATGTTAGTAGACTATGAAACTGTGTTATGGAAATCCATGTAATTGGCAAATTCCAAATGTGATAAAAAGATTGGTTTGTATTAGTTGAGCACTTCTACAAACCAATCTAGATACAAGTGTTTACTCGTAATGTTAAGTTTCAATTTCACTGAACATGATTTCTTACAAAATATGTGTATTCTCTGTGAACATAATATTAATGGCTTTCCGTTCTTGTCTTCACAGTGTTAAGTTTCTAGCATTGGCCTTCTCTCTAATGAGGAGTCAGTAAGCGGTAAACACAAATTTGCAGCAGGAGCCACGTAAGCGACGGGTGTGACACGGATGGACAGTTTAAAGGAGATCTTTGGGGTGACAAGAGAGAGGCCAGAGGTTAATCATGAATTAAAAAAATCACATGGTCCGCTCCTCACGTTGTTACCAAAGCAACCTCTTGGAACTCCGACCACATTTTTGACAACTGTCTGACCGACCTTTTTTTTTTTTCCTCTTTTTTCGGCAAACTGACTGAGCATTGCACTGTCACACTTTGGTAGAGAAAAAGGACTCCTTATTACACATTCCAGATGACATATCTCTGACAACACTATACTCGCCATCTTGTATGATGACCAACTCAGTACCATCTACAGTGCTGAAACAACTGAGCAACTTCACAAGTTTCCGAAAAAAAAAACACCTGTCTTCACAAAGGACTGAATGAACAATGTAGCATCTCTGCTAACATATTGTAGCATTTGTTGGCTGGGAAATAACTTGACTTGATCCATCAACAGTTCGAAGGGAGAGGAATTTATGCATTCAAGGGATCTTTTAGATGTCATTTTCCTCTTGGGTTCCTTTCAAGTGAAGAACAATATACAGAGAGTACATGAGAGACACGGATTGGTCTGACTCATTAAAAAACGTGACATTCCAAAAAGAAATGCGCTCAATACAAACAGTGCATATGAGATCAATCACAGATGCACAGTATTTAACACCCATACTATAGCCCCTCGTTCAAGTTTAGCACTTGTATAACATGTTTGCCACTGAACCTATGTCTTCCATTCACTTCTGTCAGACTGAAACACTGCCCTCTTCACAAGTACTGAGATAATCAAAAACAGCACTAACTATGAAGTTGAACAAATGAAGCACATGTAGCATTAGCTCAAACAGGTTATGTATAGCCTTGATTGTACATTTAGACTCACGTGAAACATTCCTTAGAAGAAAATGATAGAAAAAGACTTCTCTTTATCTCTCATGTACTGACATGGGCTTGCCTGGAAACCCATTTGGGATACCAAAGGTCCTGTAGCATGCACTTGCTGAATGACCTTCTGTAATGTACAGTAAATTAGGAGGAACAATTCCACTTAGGATGAGGTTTGTACTCACCCTCATACTGCCCATTGCCTCTGCTTGGTACATTCCTTTAAAATAACTTCATCCTTGAACTGCCACTAGCATCCCATCCCTATATGAATATTCCAAGTATTTTTCCCATGTCTGACTGACCCAGTGTTCAGTCATGAGGAGAAAAAAGACTGACTAAAGAAGACAAAACAAAAGTCCTAGAGACAATTGTCAGTCATTCTTCAGTATCGAGGTATATTGGCCTTGCTAAATTACAATGAGAAGGACATTCCTGCCACAGGAACACTTTTTACGTCATATACAACTGTCCGTTAGCTGGAAATTCTGTGTTATCATTTTGAAAGGGACCAATCAGATAAACATTCCCCCGAACACAAAGGCCGACACTGCCAATTAGGCACAAGTTCCCAGATGAATACTGCCCCATCTCTCTCTTGTCCCTCTTGCTGCCAACGACTGCTTCACTGGCAAGTCGATGTCAAGATAAGGATGGCCCATCATGGGATCCCTTAGGCAAAGGGGAAAATGAGAAGAAATGGACCAAGAGTAGAGCAAGTGTGATAGTGTACAAAGAGAACAAATCTATATTTTGATAAACAAATCAATTATCCATGGCTTCGGAGGAAGTTTCTGTGCAGAAAAGCTCCAGAATGGAAGGAAGGAAGAAAGAAAAAAAAAAATCAGATGCAAATGTTAATAGAAATTTGGCATCATGAAATGGAGTCAAATCCTGGAAAAAGGTGGGAAGTGAATATTTTGTCATGGAGGGTGGGAGAAGTTGTTTTCCCCACAAGCACCGGGAAAATGTTTTTTTGAAAGACAATGAGCAATGACAGACTCTTGCCTATAAAGACACGGGAATGACAAAGGATGGACGCTGAGATAAACAAATGAAAAAAAAAAAAAAAGATAATGCATTTTTGTAACTTTGTTTACCAGCATGACTACTTTGCATGACTGTCTTTTCTGCAAGCCCTTAGTTGAAGACAAGGGTGCTAGAGATACAAAAAAGTATATATAAAATGAATTAAAAAAAAGTTATATGCAATTAATGTTTTAAAAAAAAGATTATAATGAAAGAGAAGAGCTATATTTTGTTTTGAAACGTAAAAAAAAAAAATGTGAATATTGAAACATGTATGTTTGCAAAGTACACCCTGAACTATGTTTTGTTTGATGAAATCTCTCTGCTACTACTGCCCTACTTTCATCATTCCAGTGTTTTTTCGACCGCTGCCATAGTTTTACTTTGTTATGCATCGAGCAGTGTATTTTCTAAGCATTCAGTCAACAGCAAGACTTTGCCAAACTATAGCATTTGCGCAAAGGATGTTTGTTGTGATTCTCAGTCTATGTTTTCCTCCTTAAATCATTTGCACAACTACCGTAGCAGCAGCAGCAGCAACAGCAGCAGTTCTAAAACAACAGCTCTTCATACCACAACTTTGACTGCTTGATTAGTACTCATAGTTTGCTTTTTTTCTTTGGCAATAATACAAGAGTTGTCACATGATTGTAGCAGGGCAAATGAGTATCTTCAACGCCTCAGTGTTAAAGAGATTTGTAAAGGCCCGTGACAGGATTTTGCTGGGATAGGCAGGTGCTGTTCCACTAGTCCTTAGTAGAAGAATGGGAGTACATGTGCAGGTTATCCAATAAAGACCAATAACAGACTATGAAACATACTATATTGGCGAAACAATCAAGAGAGATTTCAGGTTTGCATGGAACCAACTGCCATTCCAAAGTTTGTGTGTGGTTTAAAGGACTCAGGTGTGTCGATGGTGTGTGTGGGTGTAGGTGTTTTGCTATTTTCTTTCTAACATAATAAATTCTAGTATATAGACAACGATAATGTGAACACCTCACAGTGATGTGTAAAAAAACGCATGCATTATGACTTGATAATCTCTCGAGGGGGAACAGAGTCTTGACATATCCCCTTAGCCTCCTATCATTGTTTGTTATGAATCCAGTCTTGATAACTATGAACACTGTGCCGTGTCGTAGAGCAGAAACGTCTTCCTCCGAGAGGCAACTGAAAACTACTCACACTCACAGTGTCAGCATGAGTGTGTAAAGGTAGCTCGTCTTCGTTTTTTAGATGGTCAGGTCTTTGCATCCCTCATTACCCGTGTTACCGAGTTACCGTCATCCAGCTGGCTAGTTGGCAGCTCATTACAGCACACAAACACAGTCATGTGAGCACCAATCAAAGAGACCCAGAGCTTCCAAAATGATGTCAGTGAAGTATTTTAAGTGTTGCGAGAAGGAGAGGATGAGAGATACCAGTGTCCACCGAGAGGTGATTTGATGTGAAAAAAAAAAAAAGTCCTCGATTAAAAAAAAAGCATCTCATTGTTGAGTGCTCTCCACGCACCTCAACCTTGGTTTGGTATTACAAGTGAGTTTCAGGCCCTGCTGGTCCAGGGCTCAGCTCAGGCAGCTGAATGGTCCTCTGTCCATTCCTAGTACATTGCAGTTGGAGGTTCACCAGAATATGAGATTCAATGGTGTGATGTAGACTACATAGATTAATAAAGGTTTTACAGTTAAAGAACTTCTGTCTATTTGCAAAAATGGTCCATGGGATTTTGTTTTGGTTCCTTATCTTTTTAAAACTCCAGATTTCAGTTCCCGTTTTGGAAGGCATTAAGCAACTATGGCTGTGATGGTCACAAAGATGTTTGCACAAAAGCCCCTTGGTGCGCTCCCTCACAATGTTTATGAATATTTCAGAGATAAAAATTGAGCAATGGTGTGCACACTTGCAAAAACTTTGTGCTTCACCCAGCTGTTTGTGTTTTCATGGCCAAGTTATGTCTTTTTTTTCCCCTTAGCTTTCACTGTTAAGTTTGCCATTTCTTCATTCTCTACATTGTGACTGCTCTGCCAAAACCAGGCTGAAAAAGATGTCTTTCCTTTTCTATTGCATAATACTGCCATTTGATTTAGTCATGTTGAACAGAATGAGTTACAATGTTGAGAGTGCTAAGTCTGTTTAATCATTACAAAATGTTAAATATATCCTGTGTAACACTCACATAACCAAAAGAACAAAAATGCTTTACATGGTAAGTAGGTGCCACTGTTAACGGCTACTATGTGTTGTGACAATATTATGACATGTCCTCTCCAGGTATTTGAAAGGTGTTATGTGGTCCGTGGATGACACATCCTCTATGATATCCTATTATTTTCCTTTATGTGCCTGTTTCTGTTAATATGTTTTTTTGTTTTTTTAATTGAGGACACTGTATGCAATCTGCACCACGAATGCCACTGATCGACACTTACTGTATGCTCCCTGAGACACAGATGTTCTGTCATCAGTTCAGGTGATTGCAACCACATGTGTAGTGGCTTTATGGCTTTCCATAGAGTGACTTAGCAATCACACTGATCTAAAAGTATTTTATTTTACAAAGTGATAAGACCAGAGTTGTTTTAGAGGAAATGTTATCATACTGAACAGATTTTTCTAATATAGTTAATATCTTATTTTAATCAGAAATAATGTGACTAACACCACAAATGTCATAGCGATATACATACATCTAATATTACAGACTAACACATCATGTATTCATGTAAGCATTCCAAAGATAAAAGATGTATGTTCATTTTACATGCCATCAAACTGTATAAAACAGACTTAGGTACTAGTCCATTGTACTGCGGTCTTAGTAGGAGAGTGAATGGGGAGAGGAGGTGGTCACTGGAGTATCTGGTTGTGACTTATGCTGGAATTTTATTTTTGAAATGTTGGAACACAAAGAACAACTCATCAAGAACTGTATAAAGTATATTTCAATGGAATGTTCATGATCTATCTTTTTATATTTTGAAGAAAAAATAGAAACATATCAATAAAGTGTCATAATTGAACATATTTCTACTATTGAGACTTAAAATGTATGAATGTCAACGCGACCTAATGTGAACCAATCTCCATAGCAGCTTGAATGAATAACTGATTAACAGTCATGAGATGCTTTTTCAGAGACATTAAAATTGCTTAAAATCATTGAAATGAACTTAAAATAAATGAAAAAGTGACATCAAGGTTGTGTCAGTTTGTTTAAGATTTCTAACAGATGAAATGTGTGCTCCTGTGCATACTGACTTATACGATAACATTCTGTACTGACTGTCACAGTTAACACTGTTCATCAGCCTGTCAGGAACAGGATAAAACAATACGGTGATTGATATAATCTGGCTTGAAGTCAAGACACAATGAAAACCCAAAGTCTTCTAAGAAACTGAAGGATGACACATTCAATTTATGACTGGAAGTTTAAGGACATGGCATATTTTGATGCAAGCATTTCCAAGAAGGTCTAACTGTCGAGTTTGTTTTTAATCCAGTGACTGTTGCATGAAGCCATTTTGAGCTTCTAAAATAAATACTTGTCATATAATGATAATCTATAATTTTGAGGTCAACTGTAACTGTGTCATGATATTTGAGAATAATGCGGTAACACAAGAGCTGTTTTCCTTGCTCAATATCAAATAACTGTAACTTTAACTTATAATATCCATGAAACCATACACCAACATGCTAGAGTCATAAGCATCTATAATATTTCTTAAATGATACAGAATAATTCTGTTCTTGGACCCAATGACAGACATTGATCAACTAGAATTAGAGGTAATTTGACAATCTTTAATAACATAAACTCTGAAATGTATAGGAAAAAGTTTTCATGAATGCACAGAACCATAAACAGGTGTTAAGACCACATGGTAATAAAATAGTAATGTGGTCTGATGAGTCATCTATTTTCTACTTATGGATACCCATGGTCTGTTTCAAACTGTTCTACATGTAATGAATATGTGGTGCTATGTGCAGCCGTCTCATGGGAGTCACAAGATCTCATGATTGCTCTGCATAGCTGCATGCAAGCTAAAGAATTTAAAGCCATCTTACAGAACCAGAAGCACCTACCTCTGTGTCACAGCAATCCCTTAAGCAAGATTATGATGCACAACGCTAAGAATATCACTACATGTCTATGGGGTGTCATTTTGTGGTTGATTTCCAAATCCTTTAAACTAAAAAAAAAACTAGAAGAATTCCTTACTGTATGTAATGAACACTTGATTTTCAGATATTGTTGATTTATTTTGTACACATTCTGTACATATCCTGTACATAACGTATTGCTTTACAAGCACATTCACACAGAGTGTAATCAGATTCATAGTTAGAAGTCAAAGTTATAACATTTGATGACATGATATGTGATCAAATGGGAACGTCATGTAGCAGACCAGTGATCAGTGTATTTTTTTCTGTGACTGAAAGCAGCTATGAGGAAATGTCGGCAGAGGCCTCTTTCAGATTTTTTTCTCGCTTGTGCCAAAACGTCACCTCCCTCTGGTGGTAATACACAGTAGTAACTGCTTTGGTAGATTCAGATCAATGAAAACATATCAGTAAATCTGTTGATTGGTTGATAGAGTGTTTGTTTATTTGGGAGTACCAGCCTTCAATTAAAAAAACAACAACAAAAAAAAAACACCAACATGCTAAATTTCCATTATTCTTGTCATTATTATTATTGTTAGAAGAAGGTGTAATGCAATGTGACACAACCCCAAGATTCAATTTTATATTTATGAAACTACTAAAAAATCAAAACAACGGAAAACCTAAAATTTTAATTATTTTGTTCAAGGACAAATTTTGGCCTTCTTGGTCCTGTTTTTGTATTGTTCTTTTTTCCCTTTTCATTAAGTGTAACAGCTTGAATCCTACTATTTCACAGTATTTTAGTGAATATATCTCTAGGTTAATGACAAATGTGTTTGCCAGAACTTAAACCCACAAAATGTGGGATGTTCATTATATATTGTCCTTTTGCAGCATATAACTTTGTCCTTGTAGGTGGTAACACACACAAAGCTGATTTTACAACTATCTACATGATCCACAGTACCTGAGTACCCCCACCAGTCTCATGATTTGGACATGATGGTAAGACAGAGGCAGGCAAGGGTCCAATTTTCTTTGAACTCAAAGCGTCATCATCTGTGAATGAGTCGAAAATAAGACAAAGCCAAATAAAACTTGCCTTAGCTAAATAATGATTATTGTGCTGCTCTACAAATAGTAAAAAGGTGAGCTCATTTACCCAATAATATGTTCATGCTAGTGATTTATTTTCTACATTGTGATAAAACACCTTTTAAAGCCTCATGGTATAGCTAATGTGTGGTAACAAGATAGGCTCAGAGCCAACCTCATAACCATATATGGCTATTTTTACAAAAAGGGAAGGTATGAACATATGGTTCATATTAAAACTAATCTCCTCTCTTTGGAACTTTAGAAAAACAACCCCCAAGTGACCTCCATCCAGGATGGCGCCAGACCTTTGACATACGCCTACCTTAACATTAGACACACATGTACCTAAACATTGGACACACATGGGAGAGACATCTCTCAGCTCAGACACCTCATATATTTCTGAGCATTCTTTGGTTATTTACTTGAAAACTATCTTGTCAAACAACAGCTTATCATAAGTTTTGAAGGATATTTGTTGGTTTGACTTTGACGGAGAGAGCAACAGAGGCTCACTGCCGGGTGCATTGACATTTGAGGTAGGGTAGGGTATTCATATGTACAACATATGAATACTGCTTTAAGAACTACTTCCTACCTCGACTTCTATTATTCTGGGTAATTGTGAAGGTATTTCTCACTATTTTAAGAATTTTTACAAACCAAACAATTATGGATTAATGGAGAAAATTATCATAAGATTAAATGATAATTGAAGCAATCATTAGTTGCATTGAGTACTTTTACTTTTAATACTTTAAGTACATTTTCCTGATTATACTTACATACTTTTTACTTAAGTAAAGGAACATAACATATTTTTACAGTGTGGTATTAGTACTTTTACTTAAACGCACAGTATGTAATTTCTGCCGCTAGGGGTCTCCCAATCAAAAAATCAAAAATCAAATAATAATGATGTCCTCAAGTAGAGTAGGAGTTGTTGTCTCCACCACCATTGTCCGTGGAACTCTTTCTGACGTGACTCAGGCAGAAATTGTGTTATGTGGTGAATTCAAACTTGGGGTATCCCAGCACTGTTATCCGTGGTCTAAACAATCATACAAAAAATAACTTTATGAGCTAACACAGGGCTTTTGCTTCTTTTCAACAAGTAACACACAAACTGGCGATATTAAAATGTATTATTTATTAAAACATGAGTACAAGGACTGAAAGAGGGCATATTACCCTACCTCAAATGTCAATGCACCCGGCAGTGAGCCTCTGTTGCTCTCTCCGTCAAAGTCAAACCAACAAATATCCTTCAAAACTTATGATAAGCTGTTGTTTGACAAGATAGTTTTCAAGTAAATAACCAAAGAATGCTCAGAAATATATGAGGTGTCTGAGCTGTGAGATGTCTCTCCCATGTGTGTCCAATGTTTAGGTACATGTGTGTCTAATTTTTAGGTCGGCCTATGTCAAAGGTCTGGCGCCATCCTGGATGGAGGTCACTTGGGGGTTGTTTTTCTAAAGTTCCAAAGAGAGGAGATTAGTTTTAATATGAACCATATGTTCATACCTTCCCTTTTTGTAAAAATAGCCATGTATGGTTATGAGGTTGGCTCTGAGCCTATCTTGTTACCACACATTAGCTATACCATGAGGCTTTAAAAGGTGTAGTTCGAGTGGAAAACGGGAGAGATTCACATTGGCTTCGGATCCTCTCACAGGCAATCCATGGTGCTTGTTTTGACGCTGTACTTTTTGTAATAAACCTTTTTATACAATTAAGTCGGTGTCAGTGGAGATTTCTTCATCATCATCACATCATTGCTACAGAAGATACAACATATACTAACAATCACTATCAAACTCAGCTATCACTGCACCAAACTGTTTCTGACAGCTAGCGTGTCTTGCCAAATAAAACACGTGCCAACGAAGCAATGCAGGATTGCTCCTTACATGCATACAGTTAGGTGTTGTGCTCTTTTGGACAAAAAGGTTGTCAATCAAGTCTTTTACCCAGTGGCTTGTTTGTGATGATACACCAGAACACGGAGGCAACAATTTGTACCTGGCTTCAAAATGAGGGTATAGTTGCAAATTTTGTATATTTGTAAGTGTATGGTTAGTGTATTATATATTATACTGGTTACATATTGTTTGATGACATAAGAAATCTGTGTTATTAACATTTTAAGAGAGTTGGCAGGTTGAAAAAGGTCACATTTTTAGGTTTTTGCTGTTTTTTAAACGTGTGCCTTGATATGTCTTTATTAGGGCATAAGATTGGTGGTGACAGAGAATGTTGAAGGGGAGTTTTTTAATTAGTTTGTATGTTTTATGATTATATAGTGTGATTTACTTATGTGGATCAGTTGAAGTGATCACTGAAGGGTGGATGGTAGATACTTGAATGGTAACTTACAAAACAACAGCAAGAGCTAAATGCCCATTTTGCATGATTTCTGTTTATGAAGTGATACTTTTGCAACCGCCTTTTGGATGATACCAAAAAGAAAATTTAATTAGGCCTACTAAAATGCTTTACATGTAAACATAGGCTATTGTAGACACAGAGTTTCTTCCACACAAAAGTAATTTCCTAATGTAAATTTATAATTATATATAATATTATTATACTATATAAGTTCTGTGAACATAACTGTAAACACACTGTTGAATTTTCTTAATGTAATGTCATGTTATCATGCATTTGTGATGGCCATGATTTAGATAACATATTATAAATGCAATAATATATATATTATACAAATGCAAGAAAAATGGCTTCTGCAAAATAAAGAAGTACAGACAATTTTAAAAATACATAAATGAATAAGCAATTTGCCACACCATGCCTGTATGATTCCCCAATAATATAATAATAATAATACTAAACTATTTCAACTGATAAAAATATTAGTCATAAGGCAAAATTAGCAATTCAACGTACTAATCTAACATTAAATATTTGTAAAACTTTTTTTTTGTTATGTATGTTGATTTCTAACTAACATTAGAGTTCCACTTTTTTTGTTTCTTGTAAATAATACACATTCAAATCAAATGCTTTTGAGTTAATGAAGAACAGTGAGTCAGTCAGAGTGCCATGCTTGTTAGAGAGGGTAACACCATGCAGCGCCAGGCAGAGGTGACATTTGATAGGGAGGTTGAAGGTTGTCTTGCCTCATAGCTAAAATGGAGGGAAAGAACAGGGAGGGGTTGGAAGGGTCTCTGCAGAGATTGAATTTCAGCAGGACAGCATTCCCAAAAAATTTCAAGACAGACAGCGTGAGGCAGCAAGGCACAGGACAAGATCGTGGATGTTCCCTGAGCAAACAACTGGAAGCACAGTTTGTGTACAACCTGGTTTAGAGAGTTTAGCTGGACTGCCAGTTGACTGAAGGTAGAGAGCCAAACAAGGACTTTGTGTATATGACAGACGGACATGATGACAGAAAGAAAGACAGACGACCTGATGAGCCACAGGAGACGAACAATGTGATTTTTCATCCTGCCATTAGTCTCTGTCAGCAGCTGTTTTACACTTAGTGAGTAAATGCTTTCGTCTCACTAACCGCGTACTAACATTGCTTGTTATTTGTCATTTTTTCATCCAGTTTTTTGGTAAAATAAAATGAAAAAAGTAACATTTCAAAGAAATTTTTTGAGTGAATGTGTGCTGCACTTTTGACTGTGATCAAATCTGTCATGGAAAATGTTTGCTATAGTATCTCCCCTTCAGCCATTTGCTTCTAACGCCACATGTAATGCTTACCGACTTAAAACCAAAAACTATCACTCTGGTTTCAGGCAGGGTTTGCTTTTAAGTCCAGTTGTCCTGCAAATTCTCAGGAGAGTGGTTTTGTTGCGTTCCCCGGCCTGGCATACACACAAGGATGGACAGCAGTGACCCACAGGACGACGAAAGAGGAGGAGGCAGCAGGAAAGAGAGCGATGGAGAGAATGACAAACAGCTGAAGAACCAGCTCAACTGTGAGGAAAAGGGAGAGAAGGAGATCAAAGGGAACGACAAAGAGAAGAAGAAAGAAAGTCGGCGCTCTGGGTCTCTATGGAGGAGTGGATGGGCGCTGAGTGAAAGACTGGCCATAAATGTCTCAGGGATGCGTTACGAAACTCAGCTTCGTACCCTGGCCCAATTCCCTGACTCCTTGCTTGGTGACCCCAGGCGGAGGTCCCGGTACTTTGACCCTCTTCGAAACGAGCTCTTCCTGGACCGCAATCGGGCCTGCTTCGATGCCATTCTGTATTTTTACCAGTCCGGCGGGAGGCTTCGGAGGCCTGCCAACATACCCCTGGACATCTTCATGGATGAGCTGATGTTCTATGAGCTGGGAGAGGACATCATGAACCGCTTCAAGGAGGACGAAGGTTTCCCGAAAGAGGAGGAGAGTCCGCTGCCGGCCAACGACATCCAGAAAAGACTCTGGATGCTGTTTGAGCACCCTGAGTCCTCGTCGGGCGCACGTATCATAGCCATCATCAGTGTTATGGTCATTGTGGTGTCCATCCTCATCTTCTGCCTGGAAACGCTGCCCGACTTCAGGAATGAGAAAGAGACACGAGAGGTAGGAAATAGAAAGTGTTGCACTGTATGTTTCCAAATTTCCTGAGGGTTAGGTGGTCGAACATTATGAGCAGGAATGGTGGTAGGTATCCTCCACTTAAGCAAAACTCCACTTACCTTGAAGGCATTTGTGTTGGCAACTGGGATTGTCATTGACAGGGAAAACTGCGGATTAGATCAAATAAACCTTTCAAATTTGTGTATAAGTAGGGTAGATCAAATGTAAAGGGTGGGACTTGAGAGGACATATTGCTGAGTTTTAAAAAGGACTCTCTCACTTGAACAATAACCTTACCTGTTTTTTATATTTTTATATAACAGTTTTGTGCTCAATATCACACTATATCAAACCACCAAGGTATGAGGTCTTGAATGGGATGCGTGTGACTGCCTGGCTCAAATGGAAACATGATATCAGGGGAAGCAGGTGTTTAGGTAAACAAACACTTGGTGAGTACTACAGTGTGTTAAGAGAAAAAATACTGACATGGGGACAGCTATTTTCTAATATGTCTGGAAGCAAACCAGAGAGAGAGAGAGAGCGAGAGAGAGGGAGAGACGTGTCAGTGTGATTATTTTAGTCGGCTGTTAAATTTGATACACTCGGATTCAGGAAGTGCTAAAGGGTACAGGGAGTAACGGGTGGAGCCACAAGCACAAATAAAAGGAGAGAAAGGAAAGACAGGGTGAGGAGACAGTTAGTTGTGTTATTAAAAGGTCACACAAGTGACCGAACACATAGGCAAAGGTGAGCCAAAGCCTTCCGGTGGCTTAGAACTGGACACTGAAAGGTCTCACAGGATGAGAAGCATACGTTGGGTCATGTTAACACATTCCTCCAGGACTGCTGTGCTAGGCCAGACTGCCTTTGCACAAGGGGAGCTGCCAGGAAACTACTGTAACTTACTCCAGTCCAAGTCAGCGGCAGACCCACTGAACTGCACTGGCAATGTTGAGGCCAGGGAGATGGGATAGCAACGAAGTTGGAGATGGATGAGGAGAAGTGCAGCGGGACGCTCTCATGTTTCTCTTCGGAGATCTCACGGGGTTATATTTAGTCTTAGGAGAGCCCTTGGAGGAGATCAACACATAGATGTCCACCTTTAGTAATAAACACTGTCACTGACCTGCTACTGAAAGTCAAAAGGAATACTTGAGGTTTATTTAAACTACCCTGAAACTTTATATATAACTCATAGCCCATTACAGCATACTAAACTGATCCTTTTGTATCCGTGTCATCCGTTTTCACGCTTTTAACTTGATGTTAAGTGTAGGATGCTTTGAACAGCCACTATCCGATGCTTGAATGTAGCCTAATGTTAACTGACACAGAAGATGGAAAGACAGGTGGACTGCAAAAGCACTAGGTGCAGCTATGACTGAAATGCAAAGCCATGGATGTCAGACATTTTATGATGTTGTCAAAAGTGAGAGCCAATGAGATGGTGGATTTATTAGAATACCATTAGAAGCAGTCTGTAAAATGACATAGAATATTTTACAGTAATAGCCCTACATTTAAAGGAATAGATTGACATTTTAGGAAATTAGTTTATTCGCTTTCCTGCCGAGACTTAAACGAGAAGATAGATACCACTTTCATGTCTGTTCTGTTCATATGTTGCTGGAGCCACGAGTTGGTTGGCTTAGCTTAGCATAAAGACCGGTAAGAGTGGGAAACAGGTAGCCTGGCTCGGCTCTAAGCTCGGTCATCAACACATTATATTTTAAAAAACAATTTCGTACAAAAAAAGTGTAAAAACATCAATTCGACATTTTATAGAGGGTTATGTGCTGGACTATTTCTAGGCAAGAAATATTGTTTTTAGACCTCAGTTTTTTTCATTTTTTTCTGCTTCCAGTCTTTGTGTGAAGTTAAGCTTACAGGCTGTTGGTTTCAGCTTCATATTTATCGTACAGACTTGAAAGTGGTATCGTACCTCTCATCTAACTCTCTGGATGAAAGTGAGTAGGCCTATTTCCCAAAAGGTAGAACAAATGTCCCAAATTGCAGAAGAATTTGCAAAATTATATTACAATTGTGTACTTTAATTCTTGCTATGGTGATACTTCTGTTGTACTTAACAAGTATGTTTTATATCTTTCCTGTCTGTCTTGTCTCCTATACTTCAGGAATATTTTTACAAGTACCACTCCCAGCCAAGGAACGTATCTCAGAACATGCCTCTTCCACACAATGTTTTCCATGACCCCTTTTTCCTGGTGGAGACCATGTGTATATGCTGGTTCTCCTTTGAGCTCTTCATGCGCTTCACTTGCTCTCCCAGCAAGACGCACTTCTTCAAGGATGTCATGAACATCATAGATTTCAGCGCCATCTTGCCCTATTTTGTCACTCTGGGAACAGAACTAGCCAAGGACAACGATGCCTCTCCAGCCACGTCCTTGGCCATCATCAGAGTCATCAGGTTAGTGAGGGTGTTCAGGATCTTCAAGTTGTCCCGCCACTCTAAGGGCCTCCAGATCCTTGGTCAGACACTGAGGGCCAGCATGCGCGAGCTTGGCCTGCTTATTTTCTTCCTGTTTATTGGCGTCATCCTTTTCTCCAGTGCCATCTACTTTGCTGAGGCTGACCACACCGACACGGCCTTTATCAGTATACCACATGCCTTCTGGTGGGCAGTTGTCACCATGACCACAGTGGGGTATGGTGACATGTACCCAGAGACAGTGTGGGGTAAGCTGGTGGGATCAATGTGTGCCATTGCCGGCGTGCTTACCATCTCGCTGCCAGTGCCCGTCATAGTGTCCAACTTTAGCTACTTTTACCATCGGGAGAATGAATGTGAGGATCGAACCGAGTACACCCATGTCCAGTCAAATCTGTGGGGGGACGAGGAGCCAGAAGAGGAGGAAATAGAGGAAGGAGATGGGGATCCAGAGGGAGATTATTATGCTATTGAAGGCATCTGCAACCCTTTGAATGGGACCCTACTGGGTGGACTGTGTACAGGGCAGAGCACAGAGTTCAGAGGAGGAAATATGCCGCTGGTTACTCAAGTGTAGGGAGGGTGAGTGCTGTTTTGTACCATTTGACAAAGACAGAATAGGAAACAATGAAGAAGTGAATGAAAAAGCAGAATGAAACCAAATGAGTTCATATGTCTAAAGAAGCTTGCCAAGAGAAGTAAAACCATATACCATCAAATATAGCATTGATTTGCCTACAAAATACTTTTTATTGCCTTTCATTTGTCATCTATATGTATTTATTACAGCACTAGCCAGCCAAATGTCACTGAAAAGCAACTTTTGTATAATATAACTTTAAAAAGCAAGAAAAAGACAGTGTGTTTTATATTCTCAGGGTCATGATATAAATATATTATGAGCTTTTATTTATTTATGCTATCAGCTTGTGTTTGAGATGAAAATGACTTTCTCAATGTCTGTTCTGTGCCTTGAAAAACTATGATGTCTTAGTACTGTCACTTTGTGGCTTAATGTTTGAAGTGGAAGCAGATAGATTATTGGCAATATAGATGTCGTGTCTCATCAAAACTCAACCAAATGCCAGCAGAGCTGTCACTGCTGACAGAAGGAGATCTCTCGTAAACCAACCCCACATTCTCAACATTCTTCTGTATGTAATGTGCAAAGTTCACATTTGTGTAGTTTTGGCTTATGTGACCTGAAGCGACTGACATGACCTTTATCATGCTGTAACACAACACTGTAGCATTACTTGATGACACAGTGTTACCCATTTGTGTTAAAGAGGAAGGGTTTAATTGCTATGGCAAAAGTTCTTTATTTACCTGCTTAATTATGCATTCTGTGTTTTTAATAAAGATTATATTTTATTATTTTTTCTTAAAAGAAGCAGTGTTATTTATGGTATTGAGTAGCCTAATTATTTAGAGGAAAGATTTAAACTTACGTTGGTGCCTCTGAATACCATTTGCCTGTGAAATATAGCAGTGTTATTTAAAGATATGAAATTATACCTAATCCATTACTGCATAGGCTACTGGATCTCCAAGCACAACAGTGAGTAACAGAAGTTTGCCAGATTAAATCTGTGTTTCTTTTGTATGGCTGTGACTGACCTTTTCCACAGCTACTAAGCTGTTATAAGCAGTAGCTTCCAATAACGTTGCTCTCAATTTCACTGGAACACATAAGACTTTCCACGACATCACAGTGATCACCCATGGAAGGTATGTGTACTAATGTAACATTGCTATGTGAAAGTAATGCGATTATTATTGTTTGAATATTTATATGTGAAAACTGGTCCTTCTCAACCAATTGGAAAATAGTCACAAGAGGAATTTCACCTAAGTAGCCGGCAGGCTGTAGCTACAGCAGCTAAATCTACTGTTGATTTTATGTCAAAAAGTTGATATGAGAACAATGTTCATTATATAAATATTTACAGCTTTCTTCAACTCTCCTTTTTCATTGCTATGGAAAAAAAGACACCAGTGAAGGTAAGGACAAGTTTGGACCCAAGTGAACTCCAGGTCGAAGATCAAGCTGTCAAGCCAAATCAATTTCATTTATGTAGCCCAAAAATCACAAATATGCCTCAAAGGGCTTTACAATCTGTTCAATATATACAAAACCAACCATTTTTAGACCCACATTTCAATAATGGGTTGTAGCCTTGCCTTTCTAACTAAATGTACATGGCTATAATGACTTTAAATATGCAATGAAGATGTTATGGAAGCTTTCCGGAACAATAGAATTATCAGAATGCACTATGTACATTGTAGGAAAATGCCATTGGTTATATACATATATAGTATTCTGTATAAATACAGTATATGTATAACAACTGAGAAACTTTATTTTAACTTAGCCCAACCGAAAACTCAAATGATCACCAGGGCCCTTAAACAAAGTGGTTTATTATGGAACTTGGCCTACTTTTCATTATTACTCATCTGTCCACTTGAGAGCGCTCTTGCTCTCAAAATAATCAGCCCATTTCCTCACTCCTTTACCAAAAGCTGTGGTCACTGGTCAGAATTAGTTCTTCTCATTCAGTAAATTCATCCTTGCTGGTTTGTTAAATAGTTTCATCAGATTGTTGTATCTTTGCATGACAGACTTAGACAAACAAAAGTGAAATTTATATCCCATTTATTTTTTTTATTTTTCATTCAGCTCTTCTCTCTACTCTGACAAAAACACTAGAGTAGTGAAAACACAAGCTTATTGGACTTCACATTTAGAGAAAGTCCAAAAGCCTCAAATATCAAAATCAACATGATGTTGCAACATGGGACATTTTTTACTCAGACACAAATGCTCTCAAACTACTAACCATTAAATCTCAGAAACTGTAGTCAAAATGTTCAAATTCAGTCTTTAAATAACCAATAGAAATACATCACACACACAATAAATAAATAAGTTATTATAATATTGACCTCATAGAAACATGTTGAGAACCAAAATATCCAAGATACTGACCTCATAACAAAACCAAGTCTGCAGGTTGTCCCTGGTCAATACACAAACAGCTTTTTAGAAGGTACATATACCATTATAGATCTCTTCAATTCATTTTTACTTGTCTATTGAGAACTGAGGGCTGACCATAGTATTCAAACCCATTCCAAGAAGATCATCAGAGTCCACGTTGAAATATCTCTGATTGTTTGGTGGTTGTTCAGTCACACTCTCCACCGCCAAAGTATTCCTAAGTGGCAGGAATCGAGTGAAGGGGACTGTGTGTCGATCGGGGGAATGTTTTGATGCCAGAGACACAGGAAATCCATGGTGTGAGGAAAGGAAACGAGTGTATCCATCTGCCAGCAGCAGTTCTCTGAAGGTGCAGTCAGCCTCTGTGTAGTGACTCTGAAAGTGACAACAGATGTAAGCTGTCAGTGTCACTGTCAGTGATGGACAAGAAGGACAGAGACTTTGCATTACAGTTTTATTTGCTTACTGCTTACCTGTCCCCTCAAAAGCCCTCCACTGTCCATACAAAGAAACAGAGATGACGACTGTCCCTTGATAACTATATGGCCTGGTTTAACTGATTTCAGCTCCAACACACCTGGAAGCACAGAAACATAAATAGAAGTGTCTTTTTTATAAGTCTCCTGCTTGTCTCCACTTTCTGGGCCTCAAATGTTTCAGTGTATTGCATGGATGAGTTGGGCCCACATATGCTGTCACTGATTTATACTCACTGTGAGGGGTCTGAACAACACTTCCTGACACTCTCCCATCCAGGGTCATCTGCAGATACATCCCTCTTCTGTGATTATCTGCAACAGAAAAAAAATAAACATTTCAGGTGTTTAAGAGCAGCAGTACCTAATCAATAGTCTTGTATTTGCATTAAATCTTTTGCTAAATTTCTAAAATGAAAAGTCTTATAAATACCTGTGTAGAGGTGCCCCTCTCTTGCTTGACTATTAAAGGATAAAAGTGGGTTGGAGTCAGTGAGATAAAATGACAGAGAGAAAGGAAGTGGGATGATAAAGAGAAAAAAAGACAGGTAAGAGAAAGACGTGTGTGGAAACAAACACATTTGGAAAAAGGATAAAGGAAGCCTCGAAAGAAAATAAATAAGGAATAAATAAAGAATAAATAGCTTAATAATAAAGTACAATAAATATAGCTCTGTATAAGCTAGTTCTTTTCAATGAAATTCTAAACAGGAGCAAGTTTTGTGCCCTTATAAAGGAGTTAGGAGAAGGAGGTCCCACTTCATGACAGAAACATATGAGTCAGACATTTCTAAATAATTAAACTGTGATTTAATACTGAGAGGAAGATCCGTGTTCAAACACTATGTATGGGCTTCTTCCGTGTCGTTTACAGTAAACGTTTCTCGTAAAGTTCCATGAGTTCAGGTATAATAAATGTCATCGGGGCCATCTAGCACATACAAAATAGTTATATACTGATTTTATGTTTCCTAATGTTTTCATTATTTACCCTATTTTTTGCAAATTATTTAAAATTATTGAAGACCCTGGAATAATAGTGTGTATATTGTATTATATGTGCAATTCATGAAAAGGAATTTTCTAGCTTTACTACACTAGAAGTTTGATTTGTTCTCACCCTATTCCAACAATACTTTTTAAATAAAATACACATTTTGTTTGATTTGAATAATCCAAAAAATATCAATATCATTCCTATTATTGAACTCTAACATTGCGTCAACGATCAACTACCTTTTTAGTTTTATTGGAAATGTTTTAGTACAATAAAAAAATCATTTTGACTTGTGATTTGTTCACGTGACCAAATGTCAGTAATTATGCTTTGTCACGCGAGGACAACACAGCAGTTTACAGTAACTGTGGGTGATTTCCCATTAAAGATTCCACTTCAAGGATATACACATTTCACATCCGCAAGAAGATGTAACACAAACATATCTCTCTACGTCATCTGCTATATAAATTATAACAAACAATTACGAGTGGGTTTTATGTTGTTTATCTTAATTTGATATGTGTGTGTGTTTGAGAGAATAGGGGGAAATAGTTGGTGATACTGATTTACAAGCAGAAGACAAGTGTTTATGTGACTGCAGCTGTGCAGCCACCAGAGAGGCTGTACGTCAGCTTGTAAACTCACAAGTTAAGAAACATTGTGTATTACCGAGAAACTTTACCCTTGTTCTTTGTTTTTCACTTTCTCTCCTGTCAATCATAACAGTCTGAAAGCTACATCTCATAAAGTCTACTATCCTTACGATCAAATAAGTTATTCATGACTCTGTCAGGAGCATTTGGACATTTTAAGGGAAAAAAACATAATTTAGCCTCCAAGCTGTTATCAAGCTCCCATCAGGTATTGGGGTGCCATTGTTGTGTATGGATCATCTATGAAAGTTTAATTAAAAATAAACTCAGGCATGTTGAAAGTGAAATATAAACAGAAAGGCAGTCATGAACACTGAAAAAAAATTCCTTCACGTTTACGTTGTGTTAATTATATAATTAATACTGAGTGTTACGTTTGCCTCTGGTTCACCCTCAGTGTAACTGAACTGACATTGAACAAACATTAGCTTGTAAAACAAATCAATTCCGTGTGATGAATAAAAATTGGATACAGTTTTGAAGATGGAACTCAGCCAGGAGATGGCGCTATCCTGTTTACTCTCTCAGCCTCCATGAGCATCTTCTCACAGGAAGTCCCAGTACTGCCACCATCATGGTGTGTACAAGTCTATTTTGCACATGTCAAAGATACTTGAGAGAAGATGCCATTTTACACTCAATTCAAGACAGATAATTGCATGCGATACATTCAGTATGACTCCATACATTTAGAATGTGTGTCAGATTTGGTATAAATAAATGTAAATATAAAACATCCTGTTAAAAATGAATTTAGGCAGCAAAATAACAACAGAAGAAATTTAGAAAATCCTTAAATTCATCACCCATTTACGATACAAAAACCTTTAATGTTACTATTTATAACCTCTGCCGTGTCTGAATGGCATTGTGGCTACCTCTTCCTGTGTTGGCTCATCTCCGATCCTGTGGTGCTCAATTCACCCTTGACTGAGCAAAAATATGCAGTATATGTTGTATTGCTGAAGAATATAGCTGAGTCAATTTCTTTGCCATTATGTATAGATAACAAAGGGCTGTAACTACCAACAAGGACACCAATATAATGTCCTTTTATGTTTCAAATTTTTACATAAAAGTGCAATTCCTTTATTTCGAGAAATAAAGACTTAAAGTGTATCTGTGAAATCAAAGGTAAAGACAAGTATACACCCTGTCTTAACCCCCTTACTCCACCTTACCTTTCCATGCCTTTTGTCTTGGTATTTTGCAGGTCTTAATTATGCCCCTGACTGCAGAGTTTAACTGTAATGTGTCCAAACCGAGGTTGATAAAATTAAGCATCTGGATATCATACTCTGAAAAATGACTGTGAGCTCCATTACAGCCACTTACCTGTGACCTTCTTCGTCAGTGTGAGGGGAAACTGCAAATAACTCCTTCAGTAGCATTTTACAGGTATGTTTTTTAATTACAGCTTTTACAATCATTATCATTATTGTTATCATATTATATTCAATTATCATCACTACTCTCCAATAATATGAATTTAAATCATAACACAATTAGTTTTTTTTTCCAAAATGTACACATACAAGTAGCATATCTTAAATGTCCATAATTTAAAACATATTTCCTTTTTCAACCTAAAATGAAATTACAGTCAGTCTTAAAACTAAGTATGAAATGAACATACAGTTTAATACACACACATACATACTGTACATACATACATACATACAATAGCAGTTATCATAAAAAATGATAAAAATAAAATACACACATTTTACAAAGTCCTGACCCAAGCTTTCACATCATTAGATGATTGATATCATGACGTTCACTCTAAAATGGTTGATTTTGGCATGCATATTAACACAAATGCTTAATTCTTTTTTTCCCAGTTTGAACAGGATTTTGTCATAAAGCACTGTCCTATTCACATTTGTGCATCTCATGTCTGTTATGGCTTAAGAACATACATTTCATTTCCCCTGTGTACACTTACATACTCCCTTTGAACCTCCCTTTCCCCAAAACTCTACTGTGATGGGGTGTTACTGGGCGGAGTATGTTCTATTATCATTATAAATCATATTAAGATCACCTGCAAGGGTGTGTGTTGGGTTATCGTTCTCTTGATCTGAACAGGAATGCAGTTTTCAATTTAAAAACTATGAAATCATTGTGTCAATATTGCCATCTCACACTCAAAAACAGAAGATGTATTCACGATAGGCGATGGTCACTTTCTACAGGCCACTTTCTACAGAATCAAACAGCATCATGCCACAACTATGGATCAAGATGGAGATAGATAGATAGATAGAGAGAGAGAAAGAGAGAGAAAGAGAGAGAAATGGATGGATAAACAGACATTCACACACTATTTTATCATCTTTTCAGAAATCATTCACTCAGTGTCTTTGATTCTTCGAGTCATCTGGCTCGAACGTTGTTGGTCATCTTCTTAGTGTCCATTTTTGATTTTGATCCTCAAGTTTTTTTTTTTCTTCAAAAATGTGTTTTCTCCTTGGGTAAGGATGGAGGCGGGGCTCTACAAATAGGAATAAAACACACTTAAAGAACCATAAAACCTCCTGCTGAGATGAGATGTTTGATTTGGTGTTCACACAAGCTATTTTTTAGCCACAGATACAATCGTCAGAGAGGGTGCTTTTCTCACCTGGTGTGCTTATCTTTTAGCAGGAATATGTTCTCACGGACCCCGACTCTCCTCTTGGACCAGAGTTTACTAACAGAGAGAAGAAGGTAATCAGTGAGTATAACTAAATGTGAAACTATGAGACAAACAGACCTAAATCAGTGCAGCAGTTCAAACTGAAACGCAAAATTGTAAAAAAAAAAAAAAAAAATGTTTAGAAGGTTTTCTGTTTCTAATGAAACAAACACTGGATTCCGAAAACCACTAAAACATTTGGAAACTGGTTTCCTGCTAAACGTGTGTAGAGCCAACTTCCATTAGTAGAATCCTTACTCGTGCGGTAGAAGTCATTCTATCTCACATGTGTATCACCGTGTGAGGGACGGATTAAACCTGACTAAATTCGCCGGTGCTTAACGAATGTCTCTGTATTGACTGCAGCTGCCAACGTCTCTGAAACTGCTCATTCTGCAGACAAACATGTCCAAATTTCGGATCAGTCATGCAAGTGCAGCATACAGAAGCACCCAGTGTAAAAAGCACTAAAATCCCTTGAGCCAAGCCCCAAACAAAAGCCACATTTATCAGCAATGCAGTGACAGTCCCATCAGAAATTTTAAATGTAAGCATTTTTGTCTCAGTTTGTTAGTATACAGTACGACTAGTTTAACATTTCATAAAGCACATTGTTCTTTTTCTCAAAGATGTTTAGACTCAAAGAAACTACTGTATAATGTCTGATCCCGGCAGTGCTGCTTTCATGCTCATTCAGCTGCTGTGAGCTGCTTCTCCTCACCTTCACTCTGGACTTTTCTCAGGGTGACAGAGGGGGTCGAGATGGCGGAGGCACGGAAGTTGGCAGGTAATGTTTCTGAGGAGTCAGAGGTCACACCGCGGAGGTCCTTCTCCCTGAACATCTTCCTCCATGACGGTGACCGTGTAAATGTTTTTGTGCCGTCCTGTAGAGACAATGAAGTAACACCAGTGATTAAAAATAACAACGTTCACAGTAGAGGCTATCTATTACAGGGTCGTATTCATTATGCATTAGCAGGGTTTAACAGAGTGGTATTTGACAAAGCAGGATTTGTTGTGACAATATACCACAGTTGCACAGTTTTTAGTTCTAAATGCTGTAACTAAGCAATTAGCAGTGGTGTAAACACAGCTGAACCACTTCGTCATGCCAACAATTTGCCAGCAGTGGAACATGCACTGATGCCAAAAAGTCGCTCCTTACAAGAAAAACAGATATTTAAGTCTGCTATTTGACCATTAAAATGAAATTATCCTGTCACATATTTAACAAAGGGCAGAAACAGAAAAGTTTGGATCAAAGACACTATTGTCCAGGTAAATAGTCTTGGTCAGGGTGGTTACAATCAACACAAACTCCCGCCTCCCGGCAGGAGTGATTATCCTGATTGATTTTCTGCTGACAGTCTGCATTGTCCTACCTCATCTGGCCTCCTCTCTGTTCCCATGGAGATCAGCGCATTGTACTCCTTCTCCAGGAGCTGCCTCGCCTGCAAAAGATAGACAAACAGAGTTTTAAGATCATAATTAAGATTAATTTAAGAGTTAAAGATTAGTATTATCTTGGCATTAGGCAAACAGAAGGTGTGGCATTGAAAATGTCTCACAGCAGTTGTGAGATAAGTGCTCTCCAGAGGTGTTTTTCTACATCAGTGACAATAAAAGTGGTGTACTGTGGGGTACCTGTGTGTTCTGATTGGGTATCTGAAGGAGGAGGGCCAAGTCAGTGTAGTCAAAGGTGTCATCCAGGGCCAGGAGGGCCCCGTGCACCCCGCTTTCTAATAGGTTGTCAGCAAACTCTTTCAGACCGATAGACTGCACCCAACACATCACTCGCTCATTGGACCACACCATGACATCTGTGGAGAAGGATGCAGAAAGGATGTTCAATAAAGACCAAAAAATCTGCGTAAATGTATGCTCTGATATCATGTCTGAAGGGAAGATTTGGCTATTAACAACTGGCCTCACCTTGGTTCTGATGTTGACTGTCATCCCTCCTCCTCTCCAGCTCCTTCCTGTCATAGTTCAGGCGCTTCAAGCACATGATACCATAGTGAAGACTCACTCTGTAAATAAGAGGGACACATTGCTCTAATCAATCAAAGGTGGCAGATATATACAACCAAAAAGAGGGGGCTAAGAAAAATGTGGACAAATGTCACAAATAACCCATAAATCTGTCTTTCAGACCTGTGGAAACTGTCCACCATCTTCAGCTGGCCCCTAAGTTCTTTCTTGGTGAGGTGATCGAGCATACGGGCATCTACCAGTGACTCCATGAAGTAGGAACGGTACTGGGGCAGACCCAAGCTGGGCAGCCATTCGTTTCCCACCCACTCGTGGTTCATGTCTCCATAGGCCAGGATCTGGAAGACGGTGGTAATGATGGAGATAAATAGAATAAAAGAAAACAAACAAAATGCATAAGAAAAAATGAGGAAATGTAAAACAAAACTGGCAACATCTAGGACTATGACCTGAATAAAGAGCAAAAATTTTACAATATTTAGACATTTTGTCACTTTTTAAGTCATTATCTGTACCTTTGTTTTGTATTTGTAATTTTGTTGTACTTTTATGCCCTATTACGTGGTTATAATAATGTTTATCTATTACACACGTTACACAGTCTTTAAGTACATAAAAAAAAAGGGTGACCCCCAGACAACCTAAAAGTCTAATGAAAACAAACAGCTGTCTCTCCTTCCTGGGCGTTCTGTATACACTGCAGTGCTGTATATACACCAGCAATCAGGCAAAACATCCCTCAGTGGTGCCAGTTGCATCACAGGTAACAGGAAATGTGAATTGTAGACTAAAATGGATAAGATAATTATCTGTGGTGGTACCTTTTCAGGGATGTTCATGATCTCTATATGTTAGAGTTTGACTGGAAGTTTGAATTATGATAAATTGATACCACTTTCTAATGACTTTATTGATGTTTAATAAATTATTTACTAATGCTTGACCGATTAAGTATAAGCCATTAATAGGAAAAACGTTTGGGTTGCCAGGTAGGTCCTCTTACAGCCTGTTTTGTCACTCTAGGTAGCTTTTTAACTCATCAGGAAGACCCGGCCTCATATGGACTTTGACCACTCACCCACTGAAAAAAAAAGC
Source organism: Lateolabrax maculatus (assembly GCA_031216445.1). Taxonomy (NCBI): domain Eukaryota; kingdom Metazoa; phylum Chordata; class Actinopteri; order Acropomatiformes; family Lateolabracidae; genus Lateolabrax; species Lateolabrax maculatus. Next base: position 11,612,024 of record CM062200.1, read on the forward strand.
TACAGGGTTTCTTATTAACTTTTTTTACATCGACCAATTATGTACAGTCAATTTGAGGGACTTCCTAATACATTAAAACACTAGCTAAAAAGACAAACTAAGTGTCATGCTGTAGAACACTTTTCTATAACCTGGCAACCGAAAAGGTGCTATAAAGCATTAGCAAATGACTTATTAACCATTAATAAAGCTGTTAATTCCAGCTTATAACCCCTTATAAGGGTGCCTTATAAGTGGTACGGTTAGATTGAAAGGATTCTAACATTTAGTTTCCATTTAATACTCTTTTTGAGGACACAATGTGAAAATCTGAAAAAAAGCCTTATAACTGAAAATGTTGTGATTTTACGCTCAGTTGTTCTCTGTGCTGGTCCCAGATCCCTTTTGGTTTTTATTATAGCCATGTGATGAGGGACAGTTTTACAGTTTTATATAAGATATTTAAAAAAAAAGTTTTTAAAGGACAGTTTTACCTTCAACTGACAGATAATAGGCTCAGCTAGAGTTTGCATCCCTTGGCTCTTCATAAACAACAGTTTACATGAGGAACAATGGAGTTCACGTCCACACAAGTTGGCAGTTTGTATTAGTGTAAGGTAGTAATAGATTATGTAACCATACTACTAGCTGGTACATCACATTTTATGAAGTGTTTAGCATAAATAGTGTTCATAAGGCAAAAATGTATGTTTGTGATTAAACGCAGGTTTAGGTAGTTCCCCACACCAGACTGGTTAAACCTGTGTGTAATGAATGTCCCATTATACCGCACTACGTGAAGCTCATATGTGTGCTGCCAGAAACTGACCTGGTCCCAGCTGAACTCCTTCTGCTCCTTGTGGTTCAAGTAGAGAAGAAATGACAGAGAAAAGGGACAGAGAGTCGCAAAGAGAGGGAAAGATCACCAGGGGGAGTGTGTTTTTGTGTGTGCGTGTGTGTTATGGTGAATTAGCGTCAGGACAGAATGGAGAAGAAGAGAGGGAAGGCAGAAGGAGGAAAAGTTTTGTTAGTGAGTGAGAAATTAGTTGGAGAAACACTACATCAAAACAGATTTTGAGGGAATAGTAAGGGAAAGGTGTAGCCAAACATGCCTAATCAGAGAAAAAGAAAAAGAAAAAAAGCTTATCAATGTGAGGCCTTCAGTCATATTGCTAAGAACTAAAAAGGCCAAAACATTAAACAATTAATTATAGTACATGCCTAAATAAGAAAATACAGCAGAAGTTTGTTTCAGTACTTTTTCTGTGAATTAATTAAGTACAAAAGCCACAAACAAAGTAAATTAATATCCTAAAATATTGAATCCTCTTTCGATTTGACTTGTAATACTGAAACGTAATATTCTTACTGGCTTGGTGGCAGCAGTGAGAGACTCCATCTCAGCATGTGTCATCCAAATATTACTGGTCGACTGTAATGACAGTAAACAAATGCAACATCAGTGGGTGTATGACTTGTGTATGTCCCAGCTGTGTGGACACATGAGTTGTTTGCCGGTGTTTAGAGATACATCATGCTTTAAACTGAGCCTCACGGATCGAGTGCTTGCAGGTGCAGAAGGACTAGTGAGGGAGACCATTTCCTGGATGGCCAGACGGAGTTTGAGCCTGTGTAGAGGGTTGCTGATGCCAATCTCCCTCTGGATCTCTGTGTCCGACAGGTTAGCCATGATGGCGCCGCTCTTCACGTTGGCACGACACGCTGCCACATACCATGCTGGCATCCCTACCCACAGCTGGATAAACAGGAAGAGGATGTGAACGGCAACACTTGTAATGATGATACTTCACAAACTATCAGGTTAGTGTCACTTTTGTATTTTTTGCATACAGACTATGTAGCCTTAACAGGAACCTGACCCCATTTACTAAAATTAACCCCAAACCCTTAGATCTATCCTAGTGAAGACGCTGGGTAATCTATATAAACTCATTAGTGACACATTATATTAGGCTATCCACTGAACTGAACTGATCCTCCCATTCAACAGGACAGTGTGTCTTGACGTACCTCAAGCCATGTAACAACAGTCGGGCCATCCCATGAGGCGAAAGGCAGACCCTGACGACAGGCTTCCTCTAACAGGTCGTGCCTGGCAAGGAGAGTGGAAAACAGAAGTTTGAGATTCATTTCTTCATACCTCACCTAACTACTGTCTCCTTTTATAAATAGAAAATCACATTGAACTTGAGATGTTAAATACCATGACATTTGTGCCTTGCAATGCCACAAGTATACTTTTTAAATGAATGGCACCAGGAGAATCAAGGCTCCAGCCCAGGCCTGGTTAGTGTCATGCTCTACCAATGACACCTGACTGTATCATTTACTAATACACTGAATAACACGAGTGTGTGTGGAAACATGGCTGAACTCACTTCTTTTTGCTGCGACGGTCTTTTTCCACTGTTCCAGTCCCAAGTTTAGTCAGGCCTAATGGATCAGCTGAACCCAGGTCATCAGAGGGTGTGGAGGCTGGAAAAGTCAAAGGTTAAACATAAAAATGACCTTATGAATCCATCTCACTGTTGGCAATTACCTTACTGTAAACAGATACATTTGAAAACAAAATGGCATCTTGAATGAGTAGTTTCTGGTCTGTTCACGGACCCAGTGATGCAGATTCGCGCCCAGGTGCACCGATCCTCCCCTTTTCCTTTTTGCCAAAGAGACGACCAATGGACGACTTAATGCTTTTCTTTTTGCTGGCTTTATGGAGGGAATCCTGGCTGGCAGTGGTGACACCATCCGCAGAGAGACTAGAAGGACGGAGAAAGGAAGAGCATTGAAAAAACTAGTTTGTAAGCACAAGCTATTTATAAGTACGCCTTCTCGAGAGTACCTGCGAAATTCACGGTGATCATCAAGGCCTGCCCCTGGATGAGTGTGTGTCATTCGGTCCAACCGTAGGGCCCGAGGAACAGGAGGCTGGTTGGAGTCAATCAGGGCGAGTGCTCTGCACTCTTCACCATCTTTGCTATTCTGCAGGGTGGAAGGAGTGGGGTAAATTTACACAGGATCTTCCTCATTTGAAGCACATTTGTGGCTTATATCACATCTTCAACACAGTACCTGTCTATCAGTCTCCCTGGCAGGGGAGTGTGGCAGACGGGGGGTGGAATGTCCAGAACTGGGTGGTGACGGAGACGCCAACGTGGAGGAGGTGATGGAGGGCGTCATGTATCCCCTCCCAACGCTGTCCCGTCCTCCCAGCGAGGAGGGCGGAAGGGGCGAGGCATCCAGGGCCACGCTGCTGACCCGGCTCTCAATCTCTTCTGCCCTCAGCTCTGTGCTTTCCTTTTCCTCCTGAATCAGCCTGAGAGGAGAGGAGAAGAAAGGGGAAAAGAGACGGAAAGAAATCTCAGCCTTTACTATCTTTATTTTAACAGAAAGGTTAAAATATTGGTTGCCCAGATAGTCTTAAAAGTCAAATTAGTCTCATAAAATGCAAAACTATAATAGACATAAAGCTCACTTAATCTCCTTGTTGATCGCCTCCAGTTGCTCCTGTAGCATGATGGCCAAAGTCTGCACATCTGTCTGTCCGCTGGGAGAGAGCAGCTCCGATCCAAACAGAGTCTCCCTGTCATCCTCGTCGTCGGAGCAGCCTTCCACACCGCCCTCAAACCCCGGACCCAGCATGGTGCCGCTGTCCCACTCTCCATACTGGGCAGAGAGAAAAAAGGAGAGAAAGATGCAGGAAATTATCATCCTATTAACAAACTCAGTCAACATCGTCATCATCATTATCTCAGTGTAAGAGTAACACCTTGTTACTATCATCTCTAGGAGCTCCCCACCGGCCGCGGTGTGCCCGCCTGACCACCACCCCGCTAGAGGAGCTGCTGTAGCCGGATGGGAGCGAGCCTCCACCCTGGGGGTACCGCAGCTCTGAGGCGCTCCCTGGAAGAGATCTTCGAAAAAGGGTGGAGGGAAGTGAGCTCACGCTGCCCGCCCTATGGTGAGATTCAGAATTGATTAGTTTTGCCACAGTACTTGAAAATCATGTCCCCATTTTCTGGGTGTCAAATTATAAGAGGTTTCTCTGTAAAAACAAAAAATATTTAAAGAGTTGTATACATTATTTGCAGATTTGTCAGCCAAAACAACACCCTCTAGGGTACACTATAAATAATTACTTTTTGAAATAGATTTTAGTGGAAGTACATTAAGACTAGTAACAGTAGAGTAAACAAAGATTTGTGCTCAGAAGGGGCAGTGTACATAAAGTATCCCTGGGGAGATTTTGTTTTTATTTGGGCATTTATTTAAAATGTTGGATACACTGTATAAATAAATGTATTTACATTTGTTTAAAATGTAGGACATATTGCATAAATAATTACCCTTAAAGGTTTATTGTATCTAACCTGGAATAAGAAGAGCCAGGCCTGCCTCTCAGCTGATCCAGCTCCAGTTGGATTCGCTCCAGCTCAGCAAGGAGCTGCTCCTAAAGCACAGAAGAGAAAACAAAGATAATTAGCTTTTTTTTTTTCAAGGGAAAATGACCCCTATTTGTTAAACACTACGTCTCTTGTTTGTAGGGAAAAGAGGAATTCTTGAGAACTGGGAAAATGTTGACATCTTTAGCAAAAAGTGAAAATGAAAGCAAAAACCTGTTTTCTTTAGAACTACGAAAGACAGTGCTGTTGAAAGTTGGATTAAAAAAACTGCCTTTACTTCTCGCTTCTTCACCACAGACCATAAAAATAAAATGATTACAAAGCTGAAATGGTGAATACCTTATTAGCTAGAAGATCATCTTGGATTTTCTTCATGTTGGACAGTTCCTCTGAAAGAGCATTCTAGCAGAGCAGAAGAATGAATATCATTATCATCCTCTTCATATCATATCACCATTCTTATTTTCCATTATATCACAAAATATTCTCCATCACTAATTAGTCTTCTCCTTACCTTCTCTTCCAGTGCTGCCATCCTTTCTTTGAGGTGGAGCTGCAGTCTCTCATTGGACTCAGACAGAAGTTTGTCCACTGTATCTGAGAGGCGTTTGTTGTGTTCGTCATTCATCTTCTCCCTCTGCCTCGCCTGAGAAAAGCCATAAGAGAAGTGCTCAAGATAGTAAAAAAGTGGACAACAAACCTACATTTTTCTTAAAGAGGGAAATAAAGCCAAGTCGAGAAAAGAAAAAATATTACCCTCTGGAGCTCTTGGTTCTTCTCTTCGAGTTGAGCCTCCATTTGTCGTAGTCGCTCCTCAAAGTTTCCATGGCGCTCCTCAGCCTAAATTAGAGGAAACAAGAATATTTCAAGGTGCTCTTACAAGCCTTTTGCATGAATGGACTAAAAGGATTTCTGGTCAAAACGGCATGATTATCTGTTCCGTGACAGCATATATACAATGTCAAGGCAACTGTAATATAAACCCAGCCGTTAAATGCTTTTAAAACTACACTGAATCTGAGTTGCACGTTGTCTGATCAGTCAGGTACAGTATGTGATTGCCCCTCACTCAAAGTACCTTGTTGAGAGCAGCAACCCTTTGGGCAAGCTGGGCCTCGATCTCAGGCAGTGTCTCTGCCCTCTGTAGTGTCTGCTGGAGCTTCTGCTTGGCCTCATCCAGACGTTCCTGTAGCTGTCTGTTCTTCTCTTCACTCTGGACACACAGACGGAAACACATTTGTAAAGTGTAAGGACTATGATCAGAGATCAGATCAAAACTGATCCATTTTAGTACAATATAATACTAACATATAACTCCATCAAACATAGCAAGTGCTCACTATTTGAATATGATTGTGGAAACTGGATTATTACAGGCATTCCTTACCTGTCTGTGCAGTGATTCCTTGCTGGCCAACTCATTTTCCAGCTTGTCTTTGATATCATGGAGAGAAGTCGCCTCCCTCTGGGCGCTGAGGTACCTGCGTTCAGCACCAAACCACCATAGAATTATTAGAGCTGCAGTTCTCTTCCAACATAACATGATATATGTGATTATATGCAAGGGCTTTCTTTCCACTGGGGATGGAGGGGGACATGTCCCTCCTCACTTTTCACTTTTTTGTTTGATTCATTCACTACACCACAAAACCAAATGGGAGAAGCTCTGAGTTTATCAAAATGTTAGAATTCTCATCTGAGTTGCCTTCAATTATTACTGTGTGCTCACAGTATTTAGGCTTTACAATCTTTACATAGCGAGTAATTTGTGAATGTTTACCCCAGATTTTGCCTCTCAGGCAATATACAGTAGAAGCTACCCTCTTGTTGGAGGTTGTTGGGGTTGTATAAAGCTTGTGAGGAAGCCTGCACACACTACTGAGGCCTGAAGAAAGTCGCCAAATAATTGAGCTGTTTTGTATTCACAGATAATCCTCCTAAAAAAGACATTAGAACGGATCACCAATCAAAGATAATGTACATAAGACTGTGCTCTGTGTAGTAAAGATAGAAATAAAACAATATTTATTGATTTTAAAGGTTCATTGTTGACCTATTAAGAAGAAAATAGTATCAATTTTGAATTGTTTGTACATTTGTAAAGGGCCAGTACCTTTGGGTCATTATATTTTGCATAAGTTAATAAACGATAAAAATGTAACAGACTCAAAGTACTCATTTTTGATCTCACCTCTTCAGTTAAATGTTAAAAGTAAACTGAACATTAAACACTAAAGATAATTGTCTATACTGTACATTTAAATAGGAGTAGGGCATCCAGTTACATGCAAGCTTTCAAACAAACTGAAAGTCCGCATTTTGCTTTTTGCACACAACTGCATTCTTAATAAGAATCTAATGCAAATGCTATTATGTAAAACAACCTTACACTTTATAAACAGGTGTCAGGACACCTTTTCAACACACTGCCGGCCAACAGGTGAAACATATGGTCCTTCTGCTATGTGCTATGTTCCTTACAGCTTATGTATGAAATTCCGGTTCCAAAAAAAAAAAAGGTGTGAGTCCTCACTAAAACTAAGAATAGATTTCTCAAACACAGCAAAGGTTACCTGCGTTCTAGTGTTGTAATCCTTTCCTCCATGTCCTCCCTTTGGCAAAGAGCCTAGAGGAAGCAAAAACGTATCATGAAATAAGATGATATGCGGTCCGGACTTTCATGATATACATGAGATAACAGTTCTCATTACACATTTATGTGATAACTAATGGACAGGTAAGTGATACCTTGAAAAATGTAATGTATGGATGGTCTGCATAAATAGTAAATTCCAGCACTGTAGGATTCTATTTAAAAGTTATTCTGCATTTATTTTAGGTTCCCATATCTGCATTAACACCAAAAAACACAAATCCACCTCATAACTTGTCAATTTTCTTTGCATATTAGTACTTCTCCAACATATGCCCATTGTGTTCAAATATACACTTGGAGCCCCGGGAATCGAGGGAGATCAGGGTCTTGGCCAGGAAGAGACAGATTGGCCCTACAGACCTCTTTCACTTCCCTTTGGAGCTTCTGATTGGCCTCCTCCGACTTCGTCACCTCCCTCCTGGCGGCCGCAAGCTGTTCCTCTATTTCCCCAACCTGACGTGACACCACGAAGGGAAACAAAATGACACAGATTGTAAGTGATTGTACAAGTGTAAATAGACACGACAGTGATTAATTACAAATGTGTGTCTGGTCAATGTAAGACTCTTAGCATCACCGACATAAGTGGAACATGCTGAGAGTCAGACGCATCTAACAAACAGTAAATTAGAGACAGAACATGTCTTGTTTTACTTTTCTCTTTAATCCTTTTATCTTCTGATCAGACAGTCTAGGTGTTAAAGAGCAAATCATTTTGTCAGTTATCTTCACCTAAATACCTTTGACCCATTACACAAGACTATGTTGGACACATACAGTAGGCCTATGATTAAATTAAAACTGTGTCTTATTGAGCACTACACATTTTCACGCTTTTAAAGTAGCTGCAATAGTCAAACTGGCCACAAGAGGGAAGAGGGAGACCAGTAGACATACTGTACATAGATCCTTCTTCTTCTTCGGATATACTGTTGGAAATACAGGATTTTTTTGGCTCTACTTAATGCAATACACTAAATTAATTTATAATAATAGTCAGTTTTCATTATACAAACCAAATTAGAAAACGAAACAGAAACACAAATGCACCAATACAGTACACATGTGCACATATGCTTGTATTTCTATACTTGTGAGGACCTAACCAAACCCCAACCTTAAGGGAATAGTTTGACATTTTGTTAAATGTGCTTATTTGTGCTTTCTTTCCAAGACTTATATAAGGAGATCAATACCACTCTGATGTCTTACAGTAGATATGAAAATACGGCCAGCAGCCGGTTAGCGTAGCTTAGCATGAAGGCTGGAAACAGGGGAGCAGCTAGTCTGGCTCTGTACAAAAGCTGAAGTGCAAAAACTATATGCTGTGTAAGTATATTTCCCAATATTCCTTTAACTTACTTTACCCATAATCTTCAATATCAACTTAATAGTTATTTTAACCTTAAAACAACAATTTGTAATTTTCCACAATTTCTGACTACAGCAAAGATGACTGCATAGCTAGTGAAGGTTTGTGAGGTTGCTTTACTTTACCTATGTGTTATAAAGTGAAAATGGCATCAAGCTGACTCGATTTCAAACACTGCATTTATTGACGTGATGAGGTTAAAGAGCACTAGCCCTGTCAACTGGACCAGTTGTGACCCGGCAAACGATTTTTCAATGGAAAGGTCTAGGAAAGCCTCCAACGAGAGAATGTGCATTGTTGTTAGTGTTCTGATACACTCCCATCACACAGATGGATGTAATAATTATAATAAAGTGAAACATTTTAGTTTAGATTTCACATTTAACCCTGACACCACACGCTAACGCTGACATATCCCCTTGATGAATTGAATATGTCCTCGCTTTGCAGGTCACTGGTCCTCACAATGACAGGTACACAGAAACATTCACTCACCTGCCGGCACATGAGGGCAAGCCTCTCTCTCAGCTGGGAGAGTTCAGCTCTCTGCCGCTCTATCTCTCCTTCTCGTTGCCTCTCCAGCTCGCTGTCCTCCAGGCCTGAGGAGGGACCGTTGGGTAGTCGCTGGAATGATGACAATAAAGAAAAAAAATGAAAGCGATGAAAGAAAATAATCCGTTAGAACCAGCTGAGTTTGTAGCTGAAATAAATGACATGTGGATGAGGTAAGACTTAAGCCCCTTTTACACATCCGGTTTAAGGCAGGAATGATGTGCCGTTATTCCGCCTCGCCTTCTGTATAAAAGGTACGAATGCGGAACACACTATTCTTCCGTTAAACCGGCAGCAGAGGTAGTAACAACGCCGAATCGACGTCTGTGTAAATGGTGGGGCCGACAGGACAGGACGCAGATGCTGTTGTGTTACACGTCACGCTGGCATTGTTTTTTGTTCAGTGAAAAAAAGCTAAGTCGGCGTAATGACGGGCCTTCTTTGCGGCGTTACTGCGCGATCTCTGTGTAAAAAGGGCTTTAGAGTTAAAATCACATTGACACACCATGGTACCCATACATCTACTTTTCTACTGACTTTCTGGACGCTAACACAGACACAAAAACAACTGGAACCGACATGCATAAAACCCTCCCTTACATCTTTCCCGCCGTCCACCCCTTGTTGACGTCTTTTAATTTGGTCTCTTAAAGAGATTACCTGGAAAGGGGGAGACAAAATGGGCAAACAGACGATACAAATGAATGTTCTCTCTTCACACCAAGCACCAGAGCATCCTTGAGACACAGACAATCCTTTGCATTGGACGTTACCTCTTGAGAAGACGCTGCAAGTTGATCCTCTAACATGGACACCCTTTCGAGGGCCACACGGAGCCTCTCTCGAACCTGGGGGGGTAGAAGTGAAATGACTGACCATCATGACGTTTATAAATTACATTTTGAGCTGCAGTTGTATGGCTAAAATGGATTTGCCCTTTTTACTCTCCTAAAGTAACTACATCTTCTTGACCTTCCTGATAAGCTTGTTAGAAAGAGAACAAAAAAGTTATAAGGCGATAGAACCAATTACACAGTTCATAAGAGGCCAAAACACTTGGAATTACTACAGATTTTCTAGACAAAAGGTGCATACGGTATTTCTCTGCACTGCATTGCCATTGAGTTGATCCCATATCAGCATTTTGGGTCTAATCATCTTGATGAGACAATCAAAGAGGCCGATAAAATTTATTCACCTGGGCATGTCTTCATCAAACTTCTACGAATGCTCCAAAGTGCCAACTTAAAAATTCTTCAGTAAGAGTGAACATGTATTTATTCATTTATTACTCCTACTTGCAGCAAACTGTAGGAGGAACCTTTTAGAGTAGCATATGCTCACATAGATGCTCAGAGCAACAATAGCAAATGAGATGCAAGGATATACCCTTCATCTGTCCCTTTGTTTATCTTGAAAAATATTGTTCGTATATGATTTCAAGTGTTTCAACATATATTGCTAAACTAAAAGCATGTCCTTGTAGACCCTAAAAGGCTACACTAACATGTTACAAACTACAGAGACATTTGGAGCCTCGGAGTATTCTTCAGGCAAAAGAAATGGTATCAATAGCTTTTATTCTTAAACATGCAATTACAGATTTTTTTATTTTTTTGGCCACAGTGGAAACAGGCTTTGAACACAATACAGACAAACTGTATCACCTTTTAACCTATATATGACTTTCTGGTCACCTGATGAGTCTATTAAGTCTATTATTCACTCCTTTTGGGTCTCTTTTGCTCCCCACTACCTCCTGAAGGAAATATATGGCTCCTTAGTTGTCAAATTCTCCAGTGTTCACCAGCTAGCCCCTCACTTTGTGTGGATTGATGCTACAAACCTCTGCAGAGTTGAGGAAACTGCAGAGTTGGGCTGCAATTCTTTGTGGGTTCATCACTACATGCGACTACTGTCACATAGTGTCTAGTCATAAGATCCGACCATTTTTTATATAAATGTATTAAGCACAGCCACTTTAAGTTGGTGAGTAAGAAGTAATAGCGAAGGGTTTTTACTTTTATCTTCAACATTTCCCTTCCAGCAGTTTGATACAGGCCATGATCTACAACGGTGATACCAGTTTGACGCACCTTCTCGTCCAGGGCCTTGTGATGCTCAAACAAAGACTTGAGGGCCTTGAGGACTTCCACCTCGCTGGAGACCCCTGCCGGGGACTGGGCTTGTCTTTTTACCACTGTCATCCTCAGACTGCGCTCATGGCGAGACACCAGACACTCCAGGTGTTCCAGCAACAACTACAGGAGTGTGGGTTGAAGGGGGAAGGACGTGGAGTGGCAGGAGAACGCGGAGAGGTGAACAGAGACGGATCAAAAAAAAAAAAAAATGGGAGTTTGAGCGACGGGGACACGGATTGCAAGGAGGGAAAGAGAATGAGAGAGCAAGGTGGGAAAAGGGGAAAGAGAAAGAGACAGAGAAAGGCTCAGAGAGGATGCAGAGGAGGGAACAATGAGATGGAATTAGGTGGTGAGAGGAGCGCCGAGTAGCAGAAAGGGACAAGGAATGAGTGGGAGAGATAAGGAAAGGAGATAAGGACGAAAAAAAAAGGAGTCACGAAGGCGATAGAGAATGTGGAGGAGAAATACGAAGAGAAGGAGAAAAACTGAAACCGTGTCACACCCACACAACCACAATGGGTGAGGAAGATAACACAGAGGCTGTTACAGTGCTAATAAGCAAAATGGCCGCTAAACATCTTACACGTGTGTTGTTTCTCTCCGCCTTGAGCTCGGCAATCTCCTCCTCCCTCTCCAGAAGCTGCTCCCGGCACACGTTCAGGTCTTTCGTCAACACAGCAAACTCCTGTGGAACACACATGCTGCGTTCAGGGGCACAGAAAACAAACGTTTAAATGTATAACGATAATAGTCTAAGTGGTCCCTGCTCAGCCGCGTGAGCTGCGATGAAGGTTTTTAAAGGAACAAATAGGGCCATATAATTCACGCCATACGTAGCCAAATACAGTGACTCTGAAAATGAAATTGGCTGCTCTCAGCATACACAAATGGAAAATGGAAAAAGCTAAATGGACACATAACACTACACATATACATAGCCAAAGCCCCCCAGAAACAGACATTGTGAAGCACCTGAGACCAGGAATGTAGGAAGATGTACATGATGTAAACCTACATAATAATCATGTAAATCACTGACACAGTTTCCAGCACCACTCTCTCTTGCTCATCACCCTCTGTGAACATTCATGGATGGATTACATCACACTGTTACACAATGGCTCTGCACTGGAATGCACAAGAGAGACCCCAAAAAACAGCATCGATATGTAATTTGCAACACCGCTGGGAATATATATGAAACTCCTGCATAACAAAGATTGTGTCTGACATTTTCTTAAACAAAAAGAATCGGCAAACATCACTGGTAGAATCCACGGTCAGTGATTTCTTAATGTCTCCATAAAACACCATCGAAGCCTTCAGCCCAGAGGCAAATGCTGTTTATGAGAATGATAATGCTGTGTAGATGTTTACAGTCAGGATTACCTGCTTTATGATTCAAAAACAGTTGAAAGTAGACGCATAAAACTGGTCTGTGTTTGCATGGACGAGGGAAGAGAGAAAGAGCCAGAGAGAGCTCTATACAGATGGTAACACAGTGGGTCCATTGGCTCTTGGCCTTATGGGATTCTTTCGTGTTTGGATAGGGGTCAGCTTCTCAGTTGGCTTCCCTTGTCCGCATATAGTTTCTTTTCTATTTCATCTCACTCTAGCTCTATAGGCAGTGGCCTCCATTCATTTGAATACGTTTGCAGTCCAGCTCTATGATGTACAAGGAAACTGAGTTATATAAATAGGAATTACAAATTTAAAAAAGGCTATTACCTGGTGTGTTAGCTGCAAATTGATAACGATTTACAGGTTCTGTACACAATGTCATAAACACCTGTACATTCGAATCCAATTCAATAATGTAGTATTTTAACAAACACTAACATTGAAGAGTTTATAATGATCAATTGTTTGTTGAAATAGCATCAGAGACTTTTTAGGTCTGCGGCTACTGTAATGATTATTTTTAATTACTCTTGAATAACTGATTAACCATTTAGTCTACAAAATGTCAGAAATAAGTCAAAGATACCTGTTCCACTCAAAAACACAAAAAAATCAGTTTATCACATAAGTCAAAAAGAAAATGCAGCAAATCCTCACAATCGAGAAGCTAGAACATGGAAATGTGTGGCATTGTTGCTTGAGAAATGTTTTTTTTTTTTCGTCAATCAGCTTGCTGAATAATCAACCAGTTGTTTCACCTTTAGGGGGGATGATTAAATCTTAGTTTGGGTGTTCTGTCATTATCAGGCTGTTTTTATGATAAAAAGGGAGAGCAATATACTAGGTCATATTGTGGTTAGAGTCCAGAAAAAAACTTGAAATTATAACAATGATTGTATCTCTTGATATTTGTAGAGTCTGACCGATTTATCAGCCTATATGGGACTGATACGGGCCTATCACAGATATGTCGGTATTGGTGTATATGTTTTCCGATACGCGCCGATATGAACACTTTTCTTACAGACCATATAATGCAGAGAACGATGCTTGGGGTGATTTAGAAATGGTGATTGTCCAGCAGAGCGCACTCCGACTCCATTGTTTACAGTACTCTTAGCACTGTCTGCAGCGCATGTAGCAGAGTGCATCACAGCTGAGCAGACAGCGGTGCAGAGTCAAGTACTGTCTTCAAGGTAAGTTGCTAACTACTTTGTGAAATATACGTATGTACATAACTAAACCAGGTCACTCATGCTTATCACACCTGTTTGCTGTGGGCCGTTTCCTTTCTCAACTGTCCCTGCTACTTTCATACCATGTCAGCTGAGTGGAAGCTTATCTGTGAGCATGAATTTTTGACTGGCAGTATTAAAATAGTCAGCAATTGAGTGATACTGAACAGTACTGATGTTTATTTAGCTATCTATTTTATTTTTATTTATTCTTTATTTTCTCAGTCTTCATTTTCTAGAACTGGTTGACCATGTATAATAATGTGAAATATTCTTTAATAAAGTTATTTGTTTTAGAAAGCAGGCCTCTGAGTACCTTTGCATAGTCATATCAATGCAGAATCATTGCACAATCCACATAGAAAAGGTCTATTTTCACTGCAGCTCAAGAATTCACTATATTGGCCGCCATATTGATAATCGGTTAATTTTTTCACTCTAAAATCGGCATCGGTCTCAAAAATCCCATATCTGTCTGGCTCTACAGTCGATATTTGAGTAATACAGGATCAAAGCCGGTATTTATCACGAAGCACAACATGTGCACATGGAATCTGTTTGAATTTGATTTGGTTAATTTGTGCTGACACATTTTAGAAGCTGGAGAAAACATAAGGGATTTAACATATAATGGTGAAAAGACCGTAAAGTGTGACAGTAAAGTATACATACTGTGAACACAATAGACACATTCAGAGCTCGGGATCTGTCCCAGTCAAAAAAGAGAAAGTTCTTTGTGTTACAAATGTAGGATAAAATCTTCAAAATCCAGTTATTATTTACTAAGCAATTTCAGCCAGTAAACTAAAGAGATTCCTAGAAAATCAAGTACTCATTTAAGTTAAGCTGAAGCCATAAAAAGCCATTAATCATCCACTAACAACATGGTCAACAAACACAATAAAAACTGATTACACAATAAGAGGAAAATTGCGGATGCAACTTAGACTAAACAGCCAGAAGATGAGAGGAACATTAACCCTCTGCATTAGTAAGAACAACGTTAGTGAGGAAAACTCTGAAGATGCAGCGGGGGAAGTATTTAACATCCACTTTGGAGCTGCATCTCTCTGCATTAACTGTCACAGCAAGGGCTTACTGTCTCATGATCTCGCTTCTCAGTGACACACACTAATGCATAACTAGACACTGATAGCACACAGGATAAACAATGTTACCTCATAAGGAAGAGTGTTCAACATAACACACTTGCTCAGCCAAAACACACACTTTTACTTCCAAACAAATTCCTCCATATATCGATCCGAAATACACACATACACACAGTTGTACCTGTGGCAGAGCAATGGATAGCTGCCTCTGAAGTGACTCCTTCTCGTGGCCGAGATCGCGGAGGCGGAGCTGAGCGGTGCCCAGGCACTCCTGTGTCTCCCTCAGGTTCTCCAGCAGCCTCTCTCTCTCCGTCAGCATGTTGACCATTAATGACTCCAGGTTCCCCGTGCTGCCTCCTTCGTCTCCTCCGCCTCTGGACTCCCTCCCACTGAAGCCTCCTCCTCCCATCGCACCTCCGGGGCCTCCAACTCCTGCCCCGGCAGGTGAGGAGGGGCCCCCACCAGTCCCGCTTCGCCCATCCTCAGAAATGGTGGGCATCACCTCGCACATCATCATGAGACCGTGGTGTGTGTGTGTGACAAGTTAATAAAGAAAACTAAAAAGCAGATTGTGCGTGCAAAATGTCTCTCTTCGTGTCTCGTGTTTTTATGAGCCCGTACTAAAAGTTTGATGTACAAAATATAAATCTTTACATCTTCAGGTGTCCAAAAATATCATTCTTTGGTCTGCATATCTTTCTCTGTTTATTGCCTTTATGTTTTTTTCTGTACGTCTTTGCTCACTTCTCTTCCTTCACAACCTACATGGTAAATGATCAGAATGCTTGTGTGTTCCTGTCTTATGCAAGAGGAAGAAGTACCTACAGGGAAGCCGTTCTGTGGGTGGCTAGGATTGGCGGAGGGTGAAGAAGGGAAGGGGTTATAGGGAAAGAAGGGATAAAGGAGGGCCGATGCTCCTAAATTGTGTCCACGAGGCAGAGCTCCTCACAGCATCGGGGGTAAGAGCTGAAAAAGAAAGCAGGCAATGCATTAGATCCCACTCAATAAACTTCACTGTGCTTATAACAAATGAGAAAGGACACTGCAAGAGTGAGCTGGTTTCAGACAACACAGACTAATGTAAGTCTATGGGAATGTGACAGTAATGTCTGACGGTTGCAATTAGCATTTCTGACAAAACAAAGAATACGTTGACTTAGTATATAATAATGTGATGACAATAAAATTACATCAATCAAATATCAATTCTGGATCTCTGCTTATACATACATTGAACTTTTATAATCTCAGGTTACAGTGAATGAAATAAAAGATGTGTTTGAGTAGCATACACACTGAATCATGCAACTTGAGAAATGTCTTGAGGAAAAAATTAAACTATCACTGTCCAACTCAGTGATAGTCCGAATAAGAGAACGCTGCATCTCTGATTCTCTGTTTTTAAAGGAATAGTTTGGCATTTGGGGAAATTCACTTTGCCTTTTTTGCTGAGAGTTAGACGAGAAGATCGATACCACTCTCATGTCTGTCAATTAAATGTAAGGCTACAGCCAGCAGCCTAGTTTAGCACAAAGACTGGAAAACAGGGGGGAATAGCCTGGCTCCGTCCAAAGGTAAAAAAATCCACCTACCAGCACCTCTAAAGCTCACACTTTATATCTTGTTTATTTAATCCATAAAACAAATGTATGTGTAAAACTACAGGTTGTGGTTTTACGGTGGCTGTGTGCCGGACTACTTCTTGGACAGGAGCAGTTACTTCCTGACGTCTCTCCACGGATTAATTTTACAGATTAAACAAACAAGATATAAAGTGTTCACTTGTGAGTTTTAGTGGTGCTGGTAGGCAAATCTTGGACAGGCCTGGCTCCCCCCCCCCCCCCTTGTTGCCAGTCTTTGTGCTAAGCTAAGCTAACCAGCTGCTGACTGTAACCTTATATTTAATGGACGGACGTGAAATCGATCTTGTCGTCAGCGAGAAAGGGAATAAGCGTTTTTTTTCCCAAAACGTCAAACTGTTGCTTCAAGGCACTTCAACTTCACTATGATTTTGACGAGATAAGTATGACTTCAGTACTGATGAAAGTGTTCAAGTGCTAATCTTAATGATTTAAGCAAGTTCAATTTCTTCTCATTCTAAGTAGGCTATGCGATAGTGATTCAAATATGGGATCTCACTCCAAAAATCTTCCTTTAATCAATTTTGTTGTAAATCGTCTGCATAACTTAAAAACCTTTTTAACTACATAAGGCCTCTGGCTCACGCTGCAAACTGTGGGCCAGAAGGGTATGGATTCAAGCAATCAGCATTATTATAGCGCCTCGTGTCCCTCTCTTCTTTCCTCCCATATTCTTCACTGTCTAGTCTATAATACTCAGGGGCTTGCACTGGCCTTTCTACTTTTAAGTGGTTTGGACTGATTTAGTGCCCCATGCAGGCTTCTTTACGTCAGTGAGACTGGGCAGTGCAATAAAGAATTTCTTTGTCCAACCAAAATCATCCATTTTGCGAATCAAACATATTTAGCACACAGGCCTCAGCACCAGTGAAAAAGAGTCCTGCCAGTTTTTCTCATTATTATTATATGGACGTCCAGGACAAAAGATGGCGACGTCTAACTGATAATTGGAGGCCTGATCCAGCTCAGAATTAGCTCCTCACGCTGGTAAGCTGGCTACAGTGCTTGGCAACGCAACTGTATGTCCCACTAAAAAACAACTTACTTCCTTCCTCGCTCCACTGATGGCTAATCACTGATGCAAGACTGAACTGGCATTGTGTGCATTTCCCAAAAAAAAAACAATTTAAATGTAATCAGACAAAAAGGGTTTCTTCTCTGCCACACTGATGTTTTCATTAGCATACTGTATACGTTAACAGAGGAGTAAACCTGAAAAGGTGAGGCCCTAACATCATCTAATGTCAGAAGTGTAATGTTAACCCATGTGTCTGCTTGGAAGAACACCTCAAGGTGTGAAAAGATCACATGGAAGGCACCTGACTGAATTAGATCATGACGAAGGTCTGTGTAGCACTAAGGAAACAGATTTTTTTTATATATAATATAGCTGCTTTGATTCAAAAGGTGTCAAAGGTGGATTAAAAATGATTTGGATGTTAACTGTTTGGAAATATACCATGAAGCCATTCTCTTTTGGGGATTTTAGATTGTCCAGAATCACAATGGTGTTATGTATAAAACACATTTGTATAGGGACACCTTTGGCGATGGCAGCACTGCCCTGAATGGATGCCTGAATGTGTCACTTATTTTCCTCTTCAAAAAGATACTCTGTTCAAACTGTGCAAAGTACCTCTGATGTTTGCACAGACTGTTTCCCGAGGGTTCTTGTAGAACAAAGACTACAACGGCTTCTGATTGCTACTTTGTGATCCAAACTACCCAAAATATCCTCCTGAATTTTATTTGAGTTGGTACAGGACCTTGAAACACCTGAAATTCTCCTGCTAATCTTGGAATTACTCATTGTCATTACCAGCAGCCCTTCATTAGCTCAGCATGGGCAGCAGAAAACAGGGTAATGTAATTACTGCAGACTATTGTATATGTAACAATCACTGCACAGCTCACAGTAATAGTTCACTGTACTCCCACTTTGTCATATGATGAGTCTGTGCTGAAAAAAAACAAAGGATTCATTGCCGGAGTCCTGATTCAGTACAGGCAAAACATAACTGTGCAGCCTGCAGTTTTGACTGAAGCGTCAGCTGTGAGGTCACTGGGCTTCAGGACCTGTGTGTTTATGAGTGTGTGCGCGCGCAAGAGAGGGAAAGACAACTAGAAAACAAGTGCGAGCGCTACATGTTTTGGTGCATTAAAGTGACACCGTAGACTACAGCGGTTATCGTGAGATGGTACCGTTTCCCCCGAACAGCCGCCGGAGAGGCAGCTTGAAAACAATGAGCTGGTGATAACGTGTTCCTATAATGTAGAGCTACACTGGAGCCACATTATCAAGCAGCTGCATTAGATTCATCGGTGTAATGGGCGAGCTCATGTCACAGTGTCAACACGCTGAAATCGATCAATGTGTGCGTGTGTGTGCGCGTGTGTGTGTGGGTCTGTGCACACATGTGGGTGTTTTCAGATTATGATTGCCCACATCATCATGATCACCACACACAGTCCCACTGAGTCCTGCTTGCAGCACCTACCCTGGAGTGGACGGACCGGCTTTACAAGTATCTGGTTGCTACATGGCCAATTAGGACAAGGCCCCCCCCCAATTAGGCTGTGTATCATGTTACTAAATATTCCCTGTCTCCGGAAAAAATGGGCAAAGGAAAATGTCATAGCCCCGTGTGTGTGTGTGTGTGTGTGTGTGGTGTGTGCATTTGCGAGAGTGGGGGGGGGGGGGAGCACAAACAGCTCCCCTCCACCAGACACTGGGGCGGGGAGAGAGGGGTTTGCAGGCTCCCACAGCCGCCGACAATTAGAGCTAAAGAAAGAGGCGTTCGCTTTTTTTTTTTTTTTTTGTTACGTCCAGTCACACGTTAAATCGCCTTCCCAGCGAAAAGGGATGAGCGCGCGTCGGATTCGTGCGTAAAAACATAAATGCAGCGACTAATGATGACACCCCCCCCCCACAACCCAAGAAAAAAAAAAAGAAAGAAAGAAAGAAAAAAAAAAATCCCACCCCTCCTCCCCTCCTAACACCATGAAACTGTAACCCCCGGCCAAGAAAACGCATCATTGGAATCAATAAGTGGTCGTCGGGCGGCTGGGCAGAGCGGATGAAAGCTCCGGGGTCCGGAGCGACGCGCTTTTTTTTTTTTTTTTTTTATTATATTCGCGCTGGCACCCACACCGCATACTGGGCTAACGGGGAAATGACGAGGCTCTCCGGATGACAGCCCGACTCGTCCGCGGCCACCTCCATGTCTTCGGCGTGTGTGCGCGGCGAGAGACCCTTCGACGCGGGCCCGCGCGCGCACGCACGCACGCACGGGCGCGCGCGCAGATCTACATTCTTGTAGTAAAGAAAAAAAAAAAAAAAAAAAAAAAAGGCATCAGTGGCCGCGCGTCGGAGTGATCTCTAAAAAAATTGGCCATCCGTGCGTTAAAAGGAGCGTCAGAGGGAAGTGGAGGAGGCGAGATGCTGCTCGGCTGTCAGGAGGATGGCACGTAAATGCACATCGCGCATTTTCGGTAGCGGGCCTGCCTTCTCCAGACATTATAGAATTAAAATCAGCTCCATAGGCCCAGTGACAGCAGTCAGACGAACTGGAGGTGGTGTGTGTGTGTGTGTGTGTGTGTGGGGGGGGGGGGGGTTGACTACAAAGCTCCCATCAGCGAGGGGCTTAGTTACAGCCGCGATTAATTACAAGCAACACATAGCAGGCCAATATACAGTGGCATCTTATGATCTTAAGAGGACTCTCTCTCTTTCTCTCTCTCTCTCTCTCTCTCTCTCCAAGTAGCTATCACCTCACCTAACTGTATGCAAACGGGAGCGAGCGGGCGAGCGCGCCCTAAATAAATCGTGCCGTGCGCTGCCAACACACCTGTCAGTGCCCGACCCTGGCACAGGCACCGACCGTTGCATGGTCCGTCTAATATAAGCCTATTTGCCGCTATTCAAATAGTAATCCCCCCCACTACACCCCCAATACCCCACCCCTACCCTTCCACACACACACGCACACACATGTACACCACCATCAACCCCCCCCCCCCTCAATCCTTGACAACACAATGTTAGGTACTTTGCAATCACACACATGCACGCACGCACACGCGCACGCACGCATTCATCGTTCAGGCTACATCGGTGCATGCATATGGCTCCTCTGCGTCTCCCGACGCTCAGGATCTTCCCTCTCAATGGAAAACCGGGTTGCGATAGGGGCGGCGTGAAGTTGCATCCCTACCACAGTCATCGCGGGGAGCCCGTGGTGTCCATGTTTGACGCTAAACATCCCCCCTCGGTCCATCTCCGCGGTGTCTGCGCCCCTCATCCGACCGAAAAAAAAAAAAAAAAAAAAAAAAAGCCAGGGCGAAGCTCACTGTACGCGCTATTTTGCCCCTTTTTCCTTTTCCCTTTTCCCTCTGCCTCTCTGTTCCACATGTAAGCGGCGAGGAGGAGGAGGAGGAGGAGGAGGGGGGTGGGGGGGTCGGGTTGGGGTGGGTGGGGGGGCGGGGAGGGGGGGGGGGGGGACGCGGAGAGAGCCGATACGCCACTTTACCACCGACTCCCCCTCTGTCGGATTGGAAGGTAATGGGTCTTAAAGAAACATTCTCTCAGCATTCTCCGCATCTCTGGGATGGACGCGCGCGCCACCCTCTCACGCGCACTCGCCAGGCCAATCAAACACCTGATTAATTATACAGCGTGCATGTGTGTATCGGAGACCAAGTGCCAACTAACTGACTGGCATTTTATTTGCAACTGGCAGGTGCAATTGCCTTTTTTTTTTCTTTTTTTTTATCCGCAGCCTCAGCCAGAACTCACTCATGCAAGAGACGTACGGTGTATGTATATTACGAACAATGTGCATGGAGATGATTTTGTACATCATAAAGCGGCACTACATCTGCAGTGTGCTCCTGCCAGGGAAAGCTATATGTGTGTGCGGTGATGCTCTGCAGGCCCAACTTCAGACCAAGAGAAAAAAACCGCATGTGGATATTAGTAATACTGATATATCCAATGTTCTGATCCAACCAACTAAAAATAAAACTTTATTTGCAATCATTTTATGGAAGTGCTTCCCATAAATCAGCGTTTTTCACCTATTTTGAGAATCATATTTCCACAATTCTGCTGCAGGCATACAGTATGTTTCAGATATGAATACTGTATATAAAAAAAAACACACAAGCTCTTATTTAAAATGTATGTGTGGTAGGAAAATCATGCCAATAATATTAAATTATGGCAAGAATATGTTTAAAGTGAGTGTTATTAAATCGAATGGCCAACTTGTAGCTTTTTAATACATTTGTGGAGTCGGCATATCTATGGATGCTGTCCTGAATGTAACTACGCCCACATAATATGAATTCACCAGCCCACACATAAAATGTAATCTCATAAAGATAAAGGTTATTAATATGCATGTTGATATTGATATCACATTTGTAAACAGATAAGCAAGTCTGTGTGTGTGTGTGTGTGTGTGTGTGTGTGTGTAGCCCAGCAAACATAAGGTGGTGCTGTCTTTAAGAGAGAGAGCCTGGGAAGGGGTGATGTAATGTGTTCTCAGACAATGATGTCATCCACTGAGACACGGCAAGGATTTAAAGTGACAAAGGCATTTTCAGACGCTGTATGTAATTCTGCATCAGGGCTTGTCAGAGAGCAGCACCCAAGCAACCCGGGGGATCTTCATTGAGGAAAAAAAAAAAAAGGATGTCTGAAATGAGAGCAAAACGTAAACATGATATCGTGTGCACATAAGTCAGGGGCAGGAGTCTTGGTGTTTATATCAGACACACCGCATGTTTATTAATCAGGATGTTTGAGATACAAAACACATTCAGTTACAGTGACAATAACAGGGTTATGTTGCCATCCACAAGCAGCCGTTATGTATAATTTCTGTGTTATGTTAGATGCATATTTTGAGAAGAAAGAAAGTGTTAACCTCAAATACAGGGCATGTATTTGTCTGCAACTATACATAAGGTATTTGGTGTTTACTATCAACTGCAAGAACAACACTATATTTGCAAACATAGTTTTTGTTTGCATGTAATATTCCTAAGACTTTCTGTTTTATCAACATCAATTTCAAGCCACATATTATGAATAATGGAATTGTTTAAGTTTACCAAAATAATTACAATTATTTCTTATATTGTATGTTCCCATTTTACCATTTCTAATCCAGAGTTAGGTCCAGATTCCTTCAGTCACTCAAAGTCCTCCTCCTCAGGCACTTTCCTTTGTAACTTAACTGTGTTCTTGTCCTTCCCAATTCCGTTCATTTAAGCTCCTTAAGCCATCACTGTTCTTGCCTCTACAAACTTGTCCTTATTACTGTAACTCGTGCCTTCCCAAAAGAGGCACTCCGAATCACACGTCCGCCCTCATACACAGAGCTGGATTGAGTGATGGAGTTGCTGTTGCCTCGTTCTTGGACTGTCTCTTTGTTCCCCTCACTTGAACTACAACATTTCTTCGGCTCTTCAGACCTCTCTTGGTCCACCTTCCTGTCTTCTGGCTCTTTCGCCCCACTTTGTTCTTCTCTCGTCTTTGCATATTCACCCAGGGCCTGTTCAGAATCAATGTCCTGAACAGGAGCACCATGGATAGTTTCTCCAGCTTTCAAATGGCTTTCTCGCTCTGAGGTGTCTCCACATTCTTTCTGAGGGATCTCTTCATAAGCACAAGGCTCTTTTGCTGGACTGGCTGGGGCATTTGAAGCTGCTTTGTCCTGGGTTTCCATTGTGGAATCTTGGAGTTTGTTATCAATTGAGAGACTATTTTCATTAACATCTGATGGCAAATGAAGGCTGGAATCCTTGCTGTCTTGGTTAGAAGATCTCCCAACATTGTGGGTCGCTTCATCCAGCCCAGATTCAGTGATCAGCAGCTCTTCTTCTTCTGGCCTTGATGACGTTTGGGCATCATTTTTAGTTATATCTGTGTCTGAAATAGTAATGTCACATGCAATCTTATAGAAGAGTGAATGGTTCTCTTTCATTTTCTCTAAACTCTCAGTGACTGCGGATGACATTTCATTGGAATCAATCCCGTCATCAGTGCATGCTGGTTGGTTCTCGATGTCTGATACCTCTTCACTGCACAATGAGTCTATGCCAGGGATCTGCAAAGGTATGAAGCCCTGCCACTGGTTGGTGGAGAGGAACCACTTGGCTCTCAGATCAGAGGATGAAAAATCATTTTCATCATCATCAGCGGCAGGTTCTTCAAGCTTTTGCTCCTCTCCATCCTTGCAACTTGTAAATCCCTTGCCTCCGTCTTTCTGGTAGACAGTCATAGATGAGATATGATAGGGTGAAGCTGGACGTTTTATTTTAGTTTTGGCAACCCCTGTTATTCCACTGTGATCTTTGTGTTGTGTTCTGTTTCCAATTTTGACTTGACTTTTGGATTTTTTCCTGTGTCCATCTCTTTCATCTTCATCCTGAGATGTTCCACTAGGAAGGTGGAGTTCTGCAGGACTTCTGATGTTATCTCCACGGCTTCCATAGCCATCATTGGATTCATGGTCTGAAAACAGGAAGTACAAAACATTTTTGCATATGTACTGTGTCAGCCACAGATACTTCTACTGATATTGCACATTTTTAATATCTAATGGCCAGTGCCCCATTTTGGCAACTTGATCTTAATAACTCTCTAATATATTGATTTTATATTATGAAATATGTACCTGATTTCATCCTTTGTTTTCTAGCTTTGTCAGGGGGCATCTGATGAACTTCCTGCCCCTCCCTCCTGATTGGCAGTTGAGTGTGTGTAGTAGCCCTCTCTCTGACTGCGCTGATAGATTGATGGATAGATAGATAGATAGATAGATAGATAGATAGATAGATAGATAGATAGATACAACAACAACAACAACAAATTAGTGGAAACCTTCATATACATACTGCATATGTACATAAATTTAAACATAAATTGA
This sequence comes from Lateolabrax maculatus, assembly GCA_031216445.1. Taxonomy (NCBI): domain Eukaryota; kingdom Metazoa; phylum Chordata; class Actinopteri; order Acropomatiformes; family Lateolabracidae; genus Lateolabrax; species Lateolabrax maculatus. Next base: position 11,636,473 of record CM062200.1, read on the forward strand.
CAAAAAAATCCCACCTTCTTATGACTCTCTCCCGTATTCGTTCCACACGTCGAAGTTTGGCTTCTCGCTGCTCAGGGGTCAGACAGACGTCAGGGTCCATGTCGGGGGTCAGGAGGGCAGAGGGCCGTTCTTCCGCCTGTTCAAGAAGTGTCACATTAGAATGCACACTACACCACAATCACCTTGCCTTACAGAATGATATGTAGCAAATGACGTGAAGAAAATAACATTACTGATGCAATGGCAGTTAATTCTAATGTTAAGGGTCATGGAGCCCAGGTCCACTTTTAACAGCTAAAAAAAAAAAATACATTGTTTTATTAACTTCATATTTCATGGCTTTTCCTAAATTTACGAGAATTGCTTAGAAACATGATTTTGAACTGTTGATGTGTCAGAAGTCCACTACAGAAAATGTCACATCACTTGTCTCTCAGAAGGGCTCTCAGAGACCACAGCTGTAAAACATGGTTAAATAAAATGGATTTTCTTCTGCTATAATGTAAATTGTGATTGGTGTTGACAATGATTTTTAGGCAGCACTACCATCCCAAATAAGTTGAACTGAATTTTTGTCATTTGAGTTTTGTAATAGTTTGTTCATTAGAGGCCAAACAAGGACTTAAACCACAAACATACTGTAAATAACCATTATGTTGGATAACACACTGTACATTTCCTTGTCTGTGAATTACATGTGGCAAACATAAAACATTAAACCTATATTATGGCATCATATTACTGAATATTCTGTGCTTTAATCATGAGTCTTTGATTTCTTTCCATTTTAATTCATTATTTCTTACCCTTACGTCCAAGCTCGCACTTCCATTTCCTAAACCTGCTTGGTCTCGAACTTGATTCCCTGAGGTCTCTGAAGACTCAGCTCTGCTTGCCTCGGTCCGTGACTCCCTCTTGGAGGACCTCAGTACTCCCTGATGCTGCTGTCTGTATGTCTTTTTAACGGGCTGATCCTGGTCCATCTCTGCTGAGGACTGGTTTTGTTCAGGACTCTCCATCAACAGACGCCTGGGTGGCTTGTTCAACATTTTTTTACTCTGCTCAGCCAATCTTTGCTGCATCTCATGTGGAATCTGCTCAGGCAGTGGATTGTCAAGCTCAGGCGGGGGATCCTCAACAGAGACCCGTCTGGCCACGAGAGAGGATGGCAGTACAGCTGTAACAACTCGTGTCACCCTCAGAGGAAAGGGGGCCTGAGGAAAAACCAAGATATATTTATAAATGCATATTGGTAAATCATATAATGTAGTGATTAAGTAAGATATACTGAGTAATGATGTGTCAGACCTCTTCTCTTGTCTCTGAATTTTGACTCTGGTTTTGGGCACCAGGAGCGGATATGGGGGGTTTCTTCCTATTAGTCAACCTCTCCTGATTCCTCTTCATCCGCTCAATCTGCTCCTCTTCACTCATCTTCGTCTTCTAGAAGAAGATATAGGCTGTTTAGAATATGAGTCATTTGTGAACTCTGCACCTCAGCGGTATGCATGAAGAAAATGTAAAGCAAGAACCAGAATCCATGATTTGCATTTCAAAAACACTGCTAAATAAACAAATAGATAATCATTACGACTGTGTCTTTGCATCAGCTTGTGCAGAGGTGTATTCATGCATGAGTATGGCTGCTTGCATCTGTATGTTAGTATGTATGTGTGTATGTATGTGACGTGAGCATGTGAGAGGGGTTGGGTGGCACAAGTGAGAAGACTGAGCTGCTGTACTGAGGCACGAGCCTCTGCCTCCCCCTCTCGCTTGCAACAGGCACTGCAACATGCCCTAATTGCAAAGGAAGATGAGAGAATCAAAGAATTGGAATTTGGCTGTGATTGCAATGAGGAAAAATCAGCTTTGACTGCTTCTATATTTGGAGCGTTTTTTGGATGACGTTGTGTACATCTAGATATAGTTAACCAGCAAACAGGAAATCGTGAAGAATCAAACCTTGGTTGATTGGTTCGTTGTATCTGGTGGGACCCACTTTGAAGACTGAGATTCTAAAGGTGACATGGAAATAGAGGAAAGAGTAGGAGAAGGATAGAGGGAGTGAGAGAGGGTGGGTGGGGGAAGAGAGTGACAGGAAGGAAGAGGAATAGGAAATATGAGGGTGGAGGAGAAAACAAAGCAAGTAGGCACTAAAATTTTTTTAGCTTTTTGCACAAAACACCTATTAAAGCTGTTTAATATTAGCTGTGTCAGGGCCATTTTATTAATACCACTCTTCTATGGACTCTATTTGTATCAAGTATATCTGTGCCAACCGAATGCGTCTTTCTGTGCTTTCACATTAAGGAGGTCAGGCTGGCTGTTTCCTTTTCTCTGCACAGGATCGACAGTGCGGCTGTAGATTCCCTGAAACATAAGCAGAGACAACAATAAAATTAAAAAAAAGTCTAACTTGATCATGTTTGTCTTAGATAATGTCAATATTTCACACCTCATACGGTGACTCTATCCAGCCCTGGCCTTGATCCCTGTTAAGGTGGCTTTCCTGTAGCTCGTGGGGTAATGGTGGGCGAACTGGTGGCTCGGGTTCCACATCCTGCACGAATCATTGTCGCAACGGATATGATGAAAACTGGGAAGCCATGATCTTCCATGCCAGATGGATAAAGATTGATGCTGCTATCTCAACATATTTTAAAGATGTAGTATCAATCCCCGACATTATAGACAACACAACTGGTCATCCCAACAGTCAAACTGTATTTTTAGTTTAACATCTGGATGAAGGCAGAACATTGCACAAACAATTCTGGCTTGCAAATCCTGCTGTTCTGTTGATCTACTGAGGTACAATTTTACTGGGCTGAGTAGAGTGACATCACAAATTCATTAGCAGTAATTAGATCTATATGTTGTAGAATTGAAAACAGGCCTATCCAGAAGCTGTCCAGTCTCAAATTTTGTAAATAAAAACACAAATGGCCGTTCTGTAAGAAAGCACCTGTAGGACTCAAAGATCTAGTCAGCAGATGCCAGCTGATGGATTTAACCTTTGTCTTGAGTGGACAACAATTGTTTGTTCATAAGCAGAGAGCAAACGACAGGGGTCAGTGGAACAATGGATAGGAGTCGTACCATTGGCAGTCCACTCTGCAGCCTCTCTGTGGGAGAGCCAGGGGATCCAGGATGTGGAGCTGCCGACTGGAACACTGAGGGGGAGACAGAAAAGGTCACACTGTTGACACTGTTCATCCATTGTCAGGTTTCATGTGCATAATCAAGATGAACCAGGCAAAGTTACCCATTGGCGGCCTCAAATGGAAGCAAGAAGCAATTGTTTGACTTTTCGTGACTTCGGTGTGTATGTAATGGGACATCAGCACACATTTCTTAATGAATTGATGCAGGTGAAGGTGATGAAAAGAGTCAGAATTCCTAGTTCTAGTTATGATTTAGTCATTTTTGAGGGGTTTTTTGCAATTTAGCTCTTCTGCATTGAAGCCTTGTGCATTAGGCTGATGGATGGCTGTATTTTTATTTAAAATATTACCTGGTGTAGCTTGAAATATTGCACTTAAATGCATCCAGGAATTTTTGATCCATCCATCCATATATATATGAAATATTTATAGATAATAAAAACAAGATGTTGTATAATACAAGCTTAATAAAAGGCACACATACATCAAATTCACCACACGCTGTACATTTAAAAATAAAAAATAGAACTATGCAGCATTGTGGTTGTTGAGCAACATCCTGCTTTTATCACCACATCAGTTGTTTTTTTTAATATTGTAAAGTTTTGCTTTTGTTTTGTGTTAAATGCTGCTAATAAACCACTATACAAGAATGAGACAAAACTCAACTGTTATAATCTACTGAAAACAAATGTACAATAAAGTTCCATTATCGTATCCCTACTGGTTTAGAAATGTATTGGCACCACCACAAAACATTGAAATAAAACTTTATTTTTGTTAAGTGTTAACACTCTACAGCTATAATTATAAAGTATAAGCTTCTACATGAGTCACAGACTGAGGAACAGTGAGGGAGAGTTGTTGCTTACTGTGGTGCCTCTGTAGTCCCATCAGGAAGCAGAAGTGATCCCTGTTGATCTTTAGTCCAGCCAGGATGTCCTCCATCATCCACAGCACTCTCTGGGCCTGAGACTGATCCTGATAAAAAGAAACAAAGGACTCAAAGGATGAAATATCTTCAGTCATGAGCCTTAAAGATTTGCAGGAAGATATGTGGATGAGACAGAGTGGTTTTGCAACAGGTGCAGTGTATGTCTTTTAACAAGCTTAATATATTAGTAAAGAAGTATCCAGTTTGCGGTTTACAAATACCTGTGGCATGCCAAAGTTACAGATGTGCTGCAGGTGTGAACGGATAACAGACAGTTCACTCTCCATTCTCTCATATTGACTCCACACCCTCTCCATTTCCTGAATAAACAGATTATAATGTTTGTGAACAATGAAAAAAACATAATGAATATGAAATCAAATAGAATCTATAGTGAATGTACATATTACACCCCTAATTTCTGCTGTTTAATGATTAATTACATAAAAATAAGATACTCATATAGCGTTAGCCATTGGTTCAATGCCCCCTGTCTTATCACACACCAATGATACATCACACATCCTGGCCCGGATTGTGACCAGCTCTTCCTGGAGCAAAGCCTTCTGGGTCAATACTTCTTCCTGGGCCCTGGGCCCCTGGCTTTTCCACTCTTCCAGCTGCAGCCTGGACACATCTAACGCACAATGAACGCTGTCCTGTAACAGGGAAAAAAAGTCTTGATTATTTTTAGTTTTAAAACTGTCACAATAAATGGTTTGGTATTAGCCCAAATAGAGAGAATATGGTACTAGAAAAGAAGTGTTATTAGTTGTGCTTTCAAGGGTTGAGTGCAACTAAAATCATTCAAATTCATTCACATTTTTTGAGCTGGAGTTCAAATCTCAAGGTGCTCGGTTAGTTTTAACAAACTAACAGCTTACCTATATATCTAATGACTTTACGAATCATGACTTGACTCAATAGCCTCACATTTGTAGTCTTATGGGGCAATTACTGACCTTATCCATTTGTAGCTGGGCCAGTTCTACAGACAGAGACTGTAGCAGCTTGTCACACCCACACAACCTCGTCAACACAGCCTGAAGAGGGAAAATCAGATTTAAACCAATGTCAGAGACGAACATCTGATAAGATGATAAATAACTGCACTGTACTCTGGTGACTGTTAAGAGCCATATGGCAACATTGTGAATACTCACATCTGCATCACTTTCAAGAGGCCTGATTGGTGGGGTTTCCCTCTGGTCAGGCTTTGAAGCCTAAAATGCATCATGGTTATCATTTTGTTAAAAAGTACTATTTTTTCTTTAATCCTTTGTTCTCATTTGGTGCAATTGGTGTATATTAATGCTTGGGGGAGACAAACAGAGGCGACGGCCGCATATTTTGAGTTTGGTCATGAATTTGACAAAAAATGATTCAGAATACATTATCATAAGATACATTTCTAATTTGGCAAACAGATGCTTCATGTAACACCCATTTCATGTGGCATAATCATGGCAGAAATATCATAATTAGACAACACACACAGACATAACTACGAAAGACAATATATGATTTATTAGTCACAAATAAAAATGGACACAATAAACATTAGTGACAATATAGTATAGGGACATGGACATAAAACAAAGCCAGTGACATACACATAACAGTGCGGGACAATATCACAAGGTCTGATAAAGAGTCACTTCTTTTCTCTGCATGGTTAGAGATAACACACAACACAAACAACATGTTTAAGGAGACAAAAATACGAACAGCACAACACAGTATTAATGTTGTACCACACAAAACACCATAAGGACAAAGAGAACAGCAGGGTGCGCTGTACCAGAGCTGGCGGTAGCACACAAACAGATAAATTGCTGCGGTGATGGTGATGATGATGGTGGTGGTGGTGGTGTGGGGGGTGGGGAGCATGTGCAGCTCTCGATGAGGGGGGCAAAGGGGGCAGTAAGTCTGCATGTGCCCCTGTTGAGTAGCTCTGAAGGAAGATGCAGCGTATATATGAAAAGAACAGAGAACACGTGGCATTATACAAAAATATACTGTACTGTAGATGTCATTACTTTACCCAATAAGCGTGCTGTGCTGCACACTAGTCTGGATGTTTGGATGTATTGTTAATACTATAATCACCTTTCCTAAAGGTCTTCTCCCACTTGGGACATGATGGACAGAACCATATGTAGGTGTAGGCTGCAAACAATGAAAGACAGTGAGTGTTAAAGGGGTACTCCTGCGATTGAGTGTTGCACTTCCATATGCTTGGAGGGCACAGGAGACAGATTTTAAAAAAAGAATGATCAAAATTGGAGCAGCAGAGGCCGACATATCTTGACTTTTAGTCTCTGGTGTGGATCAAGCTCCAAAAATGCTGGATACTATATTTCCCATAATGCAACTAAATAGCATCTTTCATTAGACCATCCCTGCCTTCTAAATGCCCCTTTCTTTCCAATACAACACCTTCAGTTAATAACAATTTTGGCAATTTGAGAATACAGTAATAACCCAGATTACAACGGCTTCCTCTGCACATAAGATTTTCACAGGCTGAGTAGTACTTGTTGTGATGAGCCAACTAAACTTCATGTGTAAAATTGTTGGAAATTTAAATTTTTTTAGAACAAATTTAGTCGAAACCCTCAAATTTCAATCCTTAAGTAGAGAGAAAAGTAGTGCCTCTGATAAACCTATTGAACAGTATATAATGACAACATTTATTGCAAATAAAATAGTCCTGACCTTGCTTAGGTTTTGCCACCTTTCTGTGACTGGAGTGTTAGGAGTGGATTTGAACTCCAGCTGAGGTGAGGCAGGTGCGTAGTACAGGGTCTGTGGCACCATGACAGGGTCATCGTGAGGTCGAATGTCAACCCTTCCCACTGGTGTGTGGGGCCGTGATCCCAGCTGACCTCTTGAGGTCAAAGAACCTGTTCCCATAATTTCTGCCTGTGTGGGTGGTGTGTTTTGGCCAGGAAGAGAGTCTTCCTCTTGGTTTGGATCATAAAATCTTCTTCTACTGAAATCACGGGGGCTGGGTGTTCTATTTGAAGGGCTGCGAAAACATCAGAGAAAACAGAACAGATTGCCAAAGCTGGAACATTTCTCAGATGATTTGCCCTTTAAGTAAACCACTGGGATTTAAATATGTGCCTTTCACACACAGACATGACTTGACAACCTGCTGTTTCTCTGACGCACACTCCGTCTCCCCCTGTGCTCTGAGTGCGATGTCCCTATCCTCCCACCACTGAGCTGACTTGGTTCGCTCAGAGTCCTGTTGACGTGCCTGTGTCTTTGGGAGGGACCCTCTCCATCAGAAGGGGGTCTAGGGAAGTCCACTGATTCACTGCTGCCACCTATCTGTGTGAAATCCTGATAACTTGAGCAACGCCTGAAAGGATCAGAGATGCAGTAAAAAAAAAAAAAAAGTGAAAAGAGTGCATTGATATTCCGTGTTTAAGTCCTCAAGTCCATAGTGAATAATGCTGTACCTGTTCAAGGAGCTTTCTGGCTCCATTGTAGCAGACTGACTGAGGGCTCGGACCCAACCCAACATGTCCTCCTGAGTGTCGGCACTGAAGAAGTAAGAGCGCATTCCCTGGTGCACCACCTAGTTTTACAGAGTTATTCACTATGTTACACTGTTATGGTCAATGGTCCTTGATTTGCTGAATAGTATATAAATATTGGAAGATGATACCTTGAAGGTGAACTTTCTGTTCTTGCATTCTCGTGGTGTGCAGAACAGGATTTTGTAGCTCGGGAGTGGGATGCTGCCCAGCACAGATTCTTCTCTACTGTCTGGCGGGGGACAGAAAGTAAATGAACAAAAAGAAGACATGCAGTGTGGCACTTTCAGAGCACATGAAAGGGTTTTATTCAGACAAAGTGTTGGGCTACAAGCTGTTCACCTTTATAGTAAAAAAGACAGTAGTTGGAGAGGACAAACCACCTTCTCTTCCAAAGCTTCAAACCAGAGCTATCCTGCAGAAGGAAGATTGAGTAGATGTTTGCTTAACTCAGTTTTACACTCTTCTACATGCAATGATGAAGTTATAAATTGTTAAGTAGGTCATGTTTTGAAAATTACTTTCTTGTTGAGCCATCCTCTGATGACCACAGCACAGTTGGGGTCTCTCTTGGCAGCCTGACTTTTTTTCCCAAATGTTTGCAGCTTTCCATCACTGTCCTGTTACCCGAAGAGAGAATGCTACATTTGTATGCATTGTCACAATAAGTGCACATAATGACAAGATAGCCATGCAAACTTTATACAAACCTTTATGACAGGAAAGTAGGAAATGGTGGCCACGCTGGACGCTTGGCTTACTCTGTCCTGGTCATCCATTCTGCAGTGGAAACAGAAATATTCATATGTAGCCTAGACTACCGTTGAAAACAGCCAGACAGATATAAAAAGGAAGAGTTGACGAGAAGAAGATCACAGTCACAAACTTTTGTCAGAAATGTCAGAGCTGGATCCAAATGTCGCACCAGAAATGTCACAAATCTTTACAGTGTTTGCACCCAAACTAAAGGCTACCCCTAACGTGAACTCTAACCAGGGTATCTCATATATACAGGTGTGTCAATGAATACAAAGGTATTGCTTCCTTCAAGGTCATAATTACTTAGTGGTACACACACACACACACACACACACACACACACACACAGACACATACAAAAGTACACAATATATTTAAATAGTAATGGATTTTTAAAAGAAAACTCGATCAAGTCAAGAAATCACATAATAACTGTACAGTTATAGTTTACCACAACCTCACAATTACTTCCCTGTATCTACACTCTGCTTACACGTTTGAATGAACTGGTTGCAACTGGTTGCTTTGAGCAGGGCTATGACGCGAGGCCTTACCAATACAATCTGAACCAGAGTCTCTCTCTGTAGAAGCAGTCAGTCACTCCCATCAACAGCACCCCGTAACCTCCGAGCACACATGTGCCACGTTCCCATATAGTTGAAATGTTTTCCTAGTCAACTGTTCATCTTCTCAGAGACTCGGTGTTGTGCTCTTCCACTTCCAGCAAAACTCTCCCACAATTCTATTCTGAGCCATAACAGGCCGGTGCGCATCCCCACCATGCAACTGACAGGTGACAGCTGCGTCGCCGTGGTAGTAGGGAGGGGCCCGGGACTGTGTGAAAACCAATCTGGCAGCAGGGACGAGCTGGTATGAGAGACTTACAGATTTGGAATGTGTCCCAAACTGCAAAAGTGCAGCGTGGACTGCTGAGGACAGAAAACCAAGACAAAAGAGTGTGGAATAGGGGAAGTAAAGTGGCATGTTGAAGACAAATGTGTAGGGAGGTGTGGGGTTCACTGTGTCACAGGTTCGTGTTTTTCTGTAGAGTCATACTGTCTCTTCAGGCACATGACCACTAGGTTTTATCAGCATATTTGGTTCTGTACCTTATGTAACATGTTTCCTGCACCTGCACCTACTTTAGAACCCAGTGCCAACTTGATATATAATAGACTTTGTTATCTCTGCATTATAATATGTTTATGCAACTTTGTACTCTGTTATTCAATCACATTTTTGTCATTTAACGTATAGTTTATGCCACACAGATGCTAGGATAGTATTTTCTAAATGCGCAGTGTACATTTGTTTTTGCGTTTTTAAGCTTTGCAAGGTCTTAATATGTGCATAAGAAATTAGATTGTATCTATCTTCTTAAATTCATTATTTTTACATCTTGAATTACTTCTTATAGTACTTTATAAAGTACCATTTTATTAATAAATTACAGCAAAAATCTATTTCTTACATTTCTACTTTATGCTTAGGCTTAGGCATAAAGTAGAAATGTAAGGAATATACTTTGCTACTTTCTTACTGTATTTATGTATGTATGTATTTAGAAAAGATGTGTTTTCTTGAATGTCAACTATAATAAGCACCACGTTACTCAAACATAGAACCTTCTTCCTAAATTTCTGCCAAACTGCTTGCTGTTTGTATGTACAATTTCTTAAATGTGTGTAATACTAAAACAAATAAATATATATTTATTTCTTAAATTTCTTCTTTAAACTGAACTACTGTCTGTATGTATGTACATATGTATTGTTTACTAATGTAATCCGTTTATCAACAAACTCACTTGATTACTGAAAACAATCCTAATTTAGATTTTAAAACTGATTCTCAGCTTCTTTAAGTTACACCTGCTTTAGCTGCCTAAGCACAGCTTCATTTTACGTCTTATCTCAACAATACAGTTATTGTTGACCCTCATGAAACAGCAAAACAGATGAACTTGAAGATAAAAATTCATCAGAAACATCTCACACTGAGCCTCCACAAGCACTCGTGGGTGACTCAGGGGTTTGACATGGTTTAGCTGCCGCAATCTATGTCAGTATAAACCACAATCCTTTTACAAGTGAGACACAGAGTAAATGAGAAAAAACAATCAATTCTTTGTGAGAGATGAGAGCAGAGACTAACAACCTCATAGCTGCTGGGGGTTATGTGGGTGTTGGGAAATATTTGGAAAATCTCCTTCTTAATCAGCGGGGGTCACTTGCTTGGGGAGGAGAAGACTTAAAATGCTAAAGAGGGATGGAGGGGAGGACAAATAGTGGGTCTGTGTACCACACAGAGTGCGCTTTGTGGTGCCCAAGGACTCTGGAGAATCATGTGAAGTTGGACACAGAGCATGTTGAATACGTCGGCCCAGAAAAAAATCCTCCCTCACCATCAACAAAAACATTTGCATGTCTCCTACATTCTCATGTCTTTTAAAGTCAACATAATCGTCAATATACGTTTGACCTTGATAAGTGAAGTAGTGACGTAAGGATGCTGCGGATACCGGATTATTGTACACAGCGTATTTTATATATTTTTAGACAGTACATTTAGGCTAAAGGAGGGATACAAGTTTGGGTACATACAGCTGGGATATCGCAGCTTGGAAAAGCTGAGAAAGTCCCCTGGTGGGCCTGTAAGTTCAGCCACAGACAATACATCACATCGCTGCTTTATAAAACTGTTAAGCAACAGTAATCTTTTTGTTTAATGTATAACAATCTGGAAAATAACTGTAAATCTATCAAATGAATGGAAATATGGGATTAAGTATTTTGATATACACTCAAATATCCATCTCTGACAATGTTTTTAAGTTTTCAAGTACTACTCAGAATTACATGAGACATAAATCATAATAAATGCCATATTGCTGTACCTGACTAATTGTGCCCGCCTGCTGGCTGCTTCAAGCTCCATCACTTGGCACGCTTCCTCACAGCATCTCCTCAGGGCTTGGCTGCCCTCTTCCTGGCTACCACAAGCTCCTGTTGCCCAAACAGTCACAAAGCTCTCCCGCTATACTCCGCTTCTCTCCTCGAACGTGTGAAACTCCCTCTCTGTTTCTCACTCCTTACTCTCCGCTCTGGCTTGTAGCTGCAGTGTTTGTCCGGTGATCTACCTACGCTGGCTGTTGACACTCTGTCTGCTTTTCTGTCCTCTAACAGTGCACTCTCTGTGAGCCCCTTCTTTCTTCCTCCCCCCTTCTTCTTCAGTGTCCCTCCCTCTCACCCTGCCCTTGACAGCCTCTCTGTCTTCTGCTGAGTGTGGGTTTGTGACATAAGAATTTACAGAAAACAGCTGTTCTCCCATTCTTCCTCTCTGCATTATTTGAATTTCATTTCTCAGCTATTTGGATCTAGCTTCGTGAAGATTAAAGATTTGGAAGCCGGTCGTGAATTATCAGCCTTGATAAAGGCCCAACCATTCAGAGTATGAAGGGTTCGGTCTGACATCTGAGTGCAAAGGCTTAAAGGTTTTCTTTCACTTGCAAACTGATAAACACAACTTTTGGAATACAGCAAATAATCAAACCAAAATGCTCAAAAATATATACTGAAGCTGTAATAGGTCGATAAATGAAGGAAAACAGTCCAGATTGAATTGTACATATCTATTAAAACATTAAAAAATTGCTAAATAATATTTCACAAACTCTTTATTTTGAAGTACACTCACATGATCTACAGCAAGATATCTAATTCAGCATTTGAATATCAGACATAATCTCCTTGTTTTATAATTAGTCAGTCTAGACTTTAGGTTTCCACAATTAGGCAAAAGCATTTTCCCAAATGGCAGGCTCTTATTTAGATTTTCTGCTCCACTGAGTCAGCGTCTTGTGGAGTTCTTCTTCAAATATTCTCAAGATAGAAACTGAAGTACCTCTAATACACTCGAGTTGCATGCAATACATGGGGAAAGATGGTGCTTCTCTAATCCAGCTGTAAGAAAACAGGGGTGCAGTTCTTTAAGGTGAGAAGAGTGAGAGCGTTTCTACTCATGAATAACATCAAAAAACCTAGACAGAAAGAAAAGCACTCAAAGGAAAATTGAAAGCTGATTCTCAGCAGCAGGGCCACGACAGATGCCTCAGGAGAGCTGGCATTATTGCTGTACAAGAGGAAGATATCAAAGGCATTTTAAGAGCTATGATAAGAACAAGGAGATAGGAGAAAAGTCAAGTCTAAAATTACTCTCACATGAAAGCAGCCTAAAGGCCTTGCTGGTTGGTGGAACCATATTTAAATGTATGAATAAAGTGCTGTAAAATACCCCATGCTGTGTCTAGAAATGCTGTTGTTCAAAATCCTGCGACCTCAAGCATCGCACAAAACACTCAAACCATTGCTCAACACTCAAATAATAATCACGCCATCTTATATTTAGTATCTCACACGTCCAGGCCATTTGGTTTCGACCAGGAAGGTCGTGACCTCAGATGCCCAGAATGTGCAGTTCTCACAGGGGACAAATCAGTCTGCCTCCAGATATTTACGGCCCCTCCCTTTTAGCATACTACACAATCAGCCCTGTTGACTGACAGCTGCGTGGCTACTTATCATCTCCTGTTACACAGTAAACAACCTGTGGGGCGCTCTCAGTCCGGAAGCAGGAACAGTGGTTTTAAGGCTCACGGGAGATGTGGTTCTTGACAGAATCCGGTTAGCTGGTGCCAGAGCTCAATAGAGTCCACATTAACCACTATTGTATGGAGCCCCAAGGTGTTCAATATGAAACAGATAGATGTGTTTTTATCTTTTCTTTATCTTTTAATCTTCAGTCTACAGCGAGGTTCATTAATTTCAAATTACAAGTATTATATCTAAGTGGATAAAAATTATTAAATGTAATAATTTTGATATAGATATGACTAATCAGTTGGATTATTCAAAACATTTTATGGAAGATAAAGAAATGCAATGTGATTTTATTGAAAGTTATAATATCTATATCTAATGATTCATCATTACTGGGAATGAACATTACACTGATCTGTCTACATGATGTAATACATTGTTGTATTTATTATTATTTACTGTGATAAATATTATTTTATTGTGTACCAAATGCAACATATATGAAGGGCAGTATACAGAGTTGGTCAAATCTATTTCAGCATGCACGAAGTCCATACTGTGTATAAAGTGTTTTGCCTTTTGTTGTGTATAAACAAGAAGAATCCAGTAGGTGGAGCTGTTTGATAATTGCATCTCATACAGTCTATAGGGATGGTTTTACAAAAATGATTCAAGTCAATAGGTAACATACATTAAATATGGCTAAAACACAAAAAGTTTTATGATGTTACAGGACAACTATGTATTATAGAATATGTGATATGTGTGCAGAGGCCAGAAGCAACATGTCTGGCTTGTAATGCATCACTTTTGACAGAAGATGATGCTGTTGTCTTAAGTAATAAAAAACACCATGGTGGTGAACGAACAACCCAGAGAAACTAATTTGCACTGGTCAAAGGAGTATTCACATCCTTTATTAAATTACACTAAAAATACATAGCGAGTAAAGTACAATCATGTCAGTACTGTAGGAAAATGTACCTAAAGTATCAAAAGAAAAAATAATAACAAGATAATAGGCTCCTTTGGTCAGTAAGGCTATAATTTTTTATTGGATTTATATCACTGATACATTAATGTATAAGCACAGTTGCAATGTTCTGGTCAAAGGTGAGCTCATTTTTAATTACTTTGTATACTGCAGGTAGTTTAATCTATTACCATGCATCATATTGTACACAGTTAGCTCATCACAGGTTGTAAATGTTTAAGTGTAATCTGCAAAGTATAATAAATATGTCTGCCAGATACTGTAAGTGTAGTAGCAAGTGAAATATTTCCCTGAAATATAGTGAAGTCAGACTTTAAAGTAGACTAAATGGTAATACTGTAAAAGCGCCTGAAAATTGTACTTGAGCACAGTACTCGGGTAAATGTACTTTTTAACCCCCCACTCCTGCATATTTTAACATAAATATGCAGAAACAATAAACCAGTGCAGTATTACCAGAATCTACATGTGTTAGAGTAAATATTGAATTGTGTTCATGGATAATTTGTGATTCAAAATAAACAAAACAGGCCTAAAATAATATAATTACATAATACTGGTACTTGTTATTGCTCTTAAATTCATTGACAGGTGTTTCCATACAATTACTAGTAATGTTTGTTGTGGTTAAAGTGAAACAAACCTATATTTTGAATCATGATGATGAAGAAAAAACATGCAAGTAAATTCTATTATAAATAACACCCCTACAGTATAATGTGTACGAGCAAACCTGAAGTTTATATTTGAGGTTACACATACAGTAAAGGCCCAATTCCACATTGGTTTCTTGTATTTAAACTATTACACACAGACCAAGTTTTTGGACCTCTTTTAGCAGTGTTTCCAATTTTGCTTTGTTATTTATAGTTTCATATGTTTGCTGTGTAAAACTTTGTCCAACAACTAATAATCATTTTATGAGCCATGAAAGAAGCTGGTAAAATTAAATCAAGTCACCAATTGATTTAGTCAGCTTTCAGTATAAATGTGGTTCTGTCCTTTCAGTACAACTCATTTTAAACTATACTACCACTACAACAACAGCAACAACAACAACAACAGTGAACCATAATCAGACCTTGACCCAGTATCCCAGTCTCATATACTGTATGGACTATAGGAACACCACATGTTCTAGATATCTGTGATTATGTGCAGGACAGACAACAGACACAGTGAAAGTGAATGAGAATGGTGTGTGTGTGTGTGTGTGTGTGTGTGTGTGTGTTCTGTACATACATACACAGGCAGTGAAAGAGCGAGGGAGCAACATGTAACTGATGCTCCCACAAGGCCATGTCAGACATGGAAGACAGTTTGAACGCGGGCCAGAAGCCACATGACAGTAAATCTGCCGGGACCAATAGTGTCAGAATTAATGAGTGCTGTATATCATCGATAGGGTGGTGTTGGACCAGATGGGAATAATACCATGGGAGCACATTGAGTAGATGTAATTTAGAACCAGCTACTGAACGCAGGTCATCAAGCTGCTGCAAGTGTTAACGTGAAGCTCATAAATTCTGAAAGAAGTGAGGACATCAGATTTGAATCTTTTAATGCTGTTAATACATTTTACATTCAACACTTTAAACTTTCATTTGAAGGCTTTTTATTTTTATTCACTTGTATTCAAAGTCTGAGTTGTGTGCAGAGCAGTGCATACAGCAGCATAAAATGTGGGACACTCTCCCGTCCAGCCTATATGTCATGCTATATGTGTCACATATAGCATATACCATGCTTAGGACCAAAGCTTAGAGTTACCACTCACTCACATGCCTAGCATAAGCTCATGCAGATACATCACATCCAGATCCAAACATGTAGGGCACCGGCGATCTGGGTGTGAGTATTCTTGGATCATGGCTACAGTTAGTGTTTTCTTTGGTGAGCGATGGATGTTTGTACCTGTCATTTAGGTTTAGCTGTCGAGCTCACTGACTGTAAATTCTCACTTTTACTCATCACAGGAACCAATAGCGTATGTAAATCACACTTGGGTGTCTATGATCACATGTGTCATGTGTGCTTCAGCAGCTACTATATTTACATACAGTTATGTATATATTTGTGAGTGAAACATTTTTCATTTTATGTATATTTTGAACTGTTTATGAGGTGTGACAACCTCTATCTTCTGTGTATATAAGTATCCTATTGGGAATTTTATACATATGAGTTTAGACCTCAAACACCTACAGGACATGGTTAAAATGAACCTTCAAATACGTTTGAATGCATAAAATGGCAGAACTTGTCAAAAATACGCAATGACAAAACAAGCACATATTACTTTTGGTACATGAATCAAATCACCCATCAAAAATCGTTGTTTTGATTTCCCCCCATTCAAATGTTTATATACTTTATTTACTTTAGTTCATTTGCTTGCGTTTTGTATATAAATTTAGGGATCTTCCCTGCTAATCAGGTGCTTTTGTGAGAGTAACAGGCCACATCGCAACTGTGATTCACAACATCGCTTACACGCATTATTTTACACAGAAAGACAATTTTCCATTTGGTAGATGTAAGTGTAATTTACATTGTTAACTTCAGAAAAAGAATTTACCAAATTAATAGCGGTTTTTCAAAACATTTACACTTTGATAACAATTACAGTATGTGAAAGACTATCTACTGATATGATCATATCACCCTACATTATAGGCCTGCAGTGTCTAGCAAACATTACTGTAGCTGTGGATGAACTAAGTAGTTAAGTGGTTAAGTAGCTTACAGTCTATGAGCATGGCTAGTTTGATCATTTAGTGATAAATGACAAATGAACATTACAAATAAAGCTGGTATGGAATTCAAATGATTATTTTAAGCAAAATTGGAATGATAGGATAGCCTATATTAATTATTAAACTTTGGCAGCAAGTTGCGAATACGGTGTTGACATATCTTCACCTTTTAAGTCGAAATGAAGAACTTGTTGGCAAACACTTACTTATTTACACGTTTAGCAATTACGGTGCAACATCTTTCATTTGGAGTCATGTTTCTAGCCACCTGAAGAATGTAAGTCCAATATTCATTTCTGCTAAATGCCTCACTATTTTCACCAGCCAGTCGCAAACAGCTGCCTGCTGTGGCTGATATTGTTGCTATGAAAGTGGTGAGAGTGAACCAAAACAGTAAAGTTGCAGACTGGACAGTGAAACAATCAGCTGAAACTCTCTATAAAACCATAAAGGTAAGCTGCAGATTCAGGTGATAATTCTTTGCAGGTTCATCACTATGAGCAACCCCTTTCACAGTGTCACATTGTTTTAACATTCCCATTTGATAAATTGTTATTCTAAAAATATTGATTATAGCCTCAACAAAAAAATTCTAATTCTAATATGAATAATTTTTGACTTACGTATGGAGAGCGTAGGTTCTAATGACCTATCTAAGGGTTAATATGACGTCATACCTGTTGTCTCAGCCAGGTATGACCTTCAGTGTGTGAAATGACAGCAGTTAAAGTGTATGAACTGCCATGACTTAAGTGTGTAGTCACTCACTATAGCTCTTCTTGGCGCTTGTTAAATGAGGTTGCGTAATGCATTGGGCCTCCAGCAGTGAGAATGTTCTTTTGGTCGGCGTGCCCCACTTTTAGTTCCCGTAAAGCTCATGCTTTAGGTGTGAAGGTGGCAGGAGTTGAGGCTGCGTGTCAAAGTCGGAAGGTGATTTACAGGCTGGAGCCTCTCACATATCAAAGTGATCCCCTTTAACCCGAGGGGAGGCGATTCTCCTTCTTCTTTACACAGTCAAATCCAGAGGGGATCGTTGCTGTGAGCACTTCACTCTGTGTGTACAACCGTATCTTAGGAACACACAAAGGCTTTCACCCATTAGGGAACAATCATAGACAGAAAAATGAGAAGGCGGAAGTAAGGTCAAGTGCTAATTTCATTTTAAATGGTCATCTGTAGAAAATTTGCATGATATTCAGTGGATTTTGTTACATTAAACACTATACCAAAGTCAGAGTTTTGCAATGTCACTGAGGTATTAAACGAAAATTTTAAACACAACAAGGGACAAGAATATTTTTTTAAAAGCATTCATTTATAGTAATACATTCTTTATTTCAGATTTGATAAAGTCACATGACACTCAACATTTATAAATATCATAATCAGTTTATAAATATCCAATTAGATGCTATAGACCAGACATACAGTATACAATAATGGATTAACAGATGAAAAAATTACACAAAATGGAAAAATATTTCTTAAATAACCATAACAAGTCTAAGAAAAGTAAACGGTTTTCTTTATTAACGACTTCCACAAACAGAACAGAACTAATGCATGTTTGATTAACTGGGATTAAAGACTCATTTAGGTATTAAATAAGAATTACAGGAATATGTGACATTAGCCACAGTTAACACTTAACTGTCAAAACTAGGGCTGTCAAATATATGCAAGTTAATGCATATAATATCATTATATCAGAGGCTCTGAGTCTCTGAGAGCAGTGCTCTTAGCACTCAGGGTGCCACTGACACCACCGGAGTGAATTCATGAGCGCACCCCTCTGACACCGTGTGTCAGTTTGCGCATGTAAATATTTTAAAAAGACTGTGGTTAATGTGGTCATCACTTAAAGTTGCAGTGCGGGACTTTTACATATTAATGAGCATCTGTTATAGCCTGGCATCGGCAGACTAATTCGCAAATGTGTATACTCATACTAGATATAAACTCTTGTGATTGGTTCGACAGACGCAACGGTGCTGCCAGTACCAAGGAAATCAGTTTGAATGGGAGAAGAGCCAGACGGATCTGCCAGAGCAAATAAAACATGAGCTTGCATATTTGTCTCCCAGGCTACGTCTGTTACATTCAAGCCCTCACCAAACGAGCTATCACAATGCTGATTAAGCCTCTCACCGCCAGGTAAGTCTTTCTGCATGTCTATACCGGAGTTTTAAAGAGAACAGATCGGCGGCGGCTCCCTGGAGCCGACATCAGCTCACCGGTCGGACTGGAGTTGACCGAGAACCACTAAGCTTGTTTGTTAGACGCAAGAGGCCTCACTTAGTTTTATTTTCGTTGGCCAACTGTTGTATAGAGTTTCAAATTGAGTATTTTTGTTGCTTCCTGGGATCACTTCCAGAAGGGGGAGGACTAAAGCCCTGCACACCAGTTTTAAGCACCACATTGGTGCTGAGGGGGTGAGCTTGTGTTAAATATTTAAAAACATACATAACATTTTTTTAAAAAATGTTATGTCCACATTTTAGGGTGTGATCAGTGATCGGCATATGTTCAATGATAAATAGACATGTTTCAATTTATTGATTTCTAATGCACCTTTTAATATTTATATTCTATGCCTTAGTCATGTGCCACAATAATGTCGTGTTTTTGAGTTGAAATATCCTTATTTGGGGCTTTTCCAAGCAAATATTGATATATATGATTACTAAGTCAGCATATCATGTAATAAATTAAATGAAACATTTTAATCATTTGACAGCCCTAGTCAAAACCTGACTGTAGCATAATCAACACAGATTTGATCAGTTTTCAGCTTTGGCAATTAATTCTGGTTTCTTCAGTATTGTACATGAGGATTCAATTCCCATCCAGAAACCTGGAAGAATCTGTTTCTCAATTGTAGTATTAACTTTATGCAACAGTTTAACCTCCCTCTCTTCCCCCTCACCAGTTACAGTATAAAAGTTTATTATCCCTGCAGGTTGGTCAATGTAAACTCCAATTGTGGAGCAATATGGGACATCGTATATATCTTTGTTTAGACCGTTGAACCAGATCTGGAAACGCGTTCCTGACCAACACAGACCCCAGGACTCCTCATTTTCTCCAAGGCCGCTTGGCCCAGAATGTGCCCTCCTTCCTGCTCCTTCATAGGCGGCTCCAATTACCACCCACCCCGAATACTCCACCTCCCAGTAAGCCCTCATGTTCCAAATAACCTCTTTGCACACCACCTTTGAAGGAATGAAAAAAGAATGAAAAAAATGAAAAAAAAAAACCAAAACAAAACATTTGTTTCTTTACCAGATAGCCTGAAATTGTGTTTGTGTTATTTTCTGATTTACCTGTGGAGAATACTCATATCGCTCTGGTCTGTCCAGGACAGGACAAACCTCCTGAGTCCTACGACACACCTGTGACCCGCTGCCAGAAATCCACAACATCTTGTTGGCAGTCTTATCATCCAAAGATAAGTTCATCCAGTCTACAGGAGAAAATCAAGAAATAGTAGTTTTACAAAAAATCTTGGAAAATGTTGCTGAACGTTAAATTATTTGAGAAAAAAAAGACTGCTTGTACATTTCATGAGCTCAGCTCTGCTTGTTGGCTCTGGGATGTTCGGCACATAAATAGAAACCTTTTCTGCAAGGAGAGGAATTTGGTTTGAATACAAACTCATGCTCACCACATAAAGAATATGAATATTGCATGCATCGAGTCCATTACCTGCAGTTATCTTCTCCTTCCTGTTGGATTTAACTTTTTTCCCTAAAAAGTTAAGGCTAAGGGTTAGTTACTTCAAGGATGGGAAGAGTTGTTTTCTGTTTTTACACAAACACATGACACAACAATCTAACGCTGCTGACCTGCTTTAGCATTATGATGGAATTTTTCAAAGAATATACAGTTGAAGTAATAAGACCAATTGAGAGTGAGACTAAAAACCCTCATGTCAAGAAATGACAATGACAATGACATGTAATGGCAGGAGATGCACTGCAAATTTTATCATGCTATGCATTTCCAATATTGTAAATTTATGGAGAGTTGTTTAACATTTTACAGTCAGTGTCTTAGTCTGAACAACTTGGATATAATCATCTATAAGATTCTACTCCTTTGATACTTGAGTGTTTTATTCCAAAATATTATACTGTACATCTATTATGGAAAACAGTCAAAAAGAAATTATATTAAAAGGTACTGTAGTTAAGGTCTTAAATGACGTAAAACTCAAAAGTATGTGTGGGTGTTTTGGACGTGTCTCATTTTGGAATGGCACCCATAATTTTCTTATTCCACATAATAATAATAATAATAATAATAATAATAATAATAATAATAATAATAATAATAATAATAATAATAATAAAGATAAGAATAATAATTAATAATTGTTTTACCTGGTTTGTTGGTCTCCTGGAGGATAATTGCAGAATTGGGTCTAGCTGGCATCTTGAGGCTGTGTGCTAATAATCTACGTCCAGTGGCTTGAAAATTCTTTGCTTCATCCAAAGTGCAACGTCTTCGTCTTCACTTGACTTTTAAACCCTCTGTAAAGATGAGGCAGGGGGGCTTTAGGAGTGTCGGAAAGAGGTGTTGAGGTCAGTGGAACAGGTTCTCAGCGGGGGCCAAGTGGGTGTATGCACATGACTTTGCCATATGGATATAAGTGAGGCTAGCACAGGCATTTGACACTCCTGAAAGGGTTTGCAAGAAAGCAAGACATTTGAAACACTGCTGAAAGTAACATTCAGATAATAGTCTTGTCATCTGACATAATCTATGGGCAGCATAATCCATCTATTCTTAATTATGTGTATGTGAAACCTGAGTTACCAAGTCCTGCATCAAGAGCATCAGTATATGTTTAGAAAGAAAAAAAATGTTTTAATAAATGTGATTTTTATTGCAGCATCTCCTGCAGTATTACATCTTGAATGTTTATATCTTGAATGTTTCTTCAAGTTGAAAACCACCAAAAATGTATCATAAATCATGCTAGCTTTGCTGCTCCTAAAACACAAATATATGGTGGCTGGTCTGAGAAGGAGCCACGTGTGTGCAAACGTGGGGTTTAGTGTGTTTGTTGGCTTCTTTGGTTTTGTCAATTAGAATATTACATCTACTATGTAAGTATTAGGTAATGCTAATAGTCCACTTCAAGGACATGAGACAGCACAGTAAGTCAAACAAACATCTTTTAACACACTGTTATCAGTGTACTGATAAAGTACATTCATTCAGTACATATGCAGCACTACTTTTTGCATATTTTTGCTGTCATTCTCTTATGTTAATATTTGGATTAACAAATCAGGACAAAATGTGTCTCTCTCAGTGTTTTATTTTTTATTTTAAACTTTTGCATATATACAGTCTTAGCAAACAATAACAATGGAGGAATAAAAATACATATAAATATATCAGTATAAACTTTGAGTGGGTCGGTGGTTTCAGGAAAGTCCAAAAGAGTGGAAGGTCAAAGGTGAATCCCAACTGAAACCCTACCTGATTGCACTTTGTTCCCTTAATTGAAATGTAGTCACCTATATATTGTATATCTGCACAGAGATACTGTACATAAGGACATAAACAACATATCTCACCTGCATTAATGTTTTAATTATGATGTAATATGCATAGGATTTATGGAAGTTTATATTGTGTTAGTAAATGTTTAAATGACATGGAAGACAAATATCATCGTGACTGTTGGTGTTGTCCAGTCATTTTGTGTTTCAAGGTGCCATAATGGTAGCTTTATTTCAAAAGGATGAAATAGTTTCATCCTTTCTTAGCCAGAGTTCAGCTCATGGTCATTGACTTTTAGATATGATGGTATAATGTTGATTGAGTCCTTTATTCCTCATTCTTTATCATCAAACAGTGTGACTGTGTCCCCACCCAGAAACCTGGTATCATTTTCTCCTTAAAGGAGCTTTTAATCTGCTGCAAAAGTTTAACCTCCTTCCCCCCTGTGCTCTCCTCTCCCTCGTTCACCTCCTCAACAGCATAGAAATTAAGGATTCCAGCAGGCTGGTCAAGGTATACACCAATTGTGGAGCACTTAGGAATCCCTGTGATCTCTATACTCTGGCTGTTGTGCCAAGCATTATAGCAGGAACCACTCCAGCCAATACCCCAGGACTCCTCGTTTTCTCCCAGGCCGCAGGATCCTTGACTGTTCCTCCTTCCTGCTCGTTCGTACGCGACCCCGACCACGACCCAACCTGAAAACTCCACCTCCCAGTAGCTTCGGAAGCCCAGGATTCCTTCTTTGCAAAGAACCTTTTGGAATTTGGATGAGAATGACAGCATAATTTAGAGGTAATACAACATAACCTGTGATTTATTATAGCTGCCACTGCGGAGAATTTAGAGCAGCCTTGCTTCCTCCAGTTGCAATGCCAAACCAGTTGGCTCAGGATTTAAATAAACACAGGGGACAGCCCTCTGGT
This sequence comes from Lateolabrax maculatus, assembly GCA_031216445.1. Taxonomy (NCBI): domain Eukaryota; kingdom Metazoa; phylum Chordata; class Actinopteri; order Acropomatiformes; family Lateolabracidae; genus Lateolabrax; species Lateolabrax maculatus. Next base: position 11,659,666 of record CM062200.1, read on the forward strand.
CCATAATACTGTTGCCTGTGTTTTACAGTCACATCAGACTCCATCGGCTATGGCATGGTGATGACAAGTTCATGGCACTCTCATCTAGGCCATGGTTAATCAAAAGAAAACACATTTTAAATACTGTAGACTGTCATTTCAGACCAAAATAATCTTATTACATCTTCATACTGTACCTGTGGCGCATACTCATATCGCTCTGGTCTATCCAAGACAGGACAAGTGACATTATCAGTCATACGAGCCACCTTAGCACCACCCTCTGTGATCCACAGCACCTTATTAGCTGTCTTGTCATCCAGGGAGAGGTTGAACCAGTCTGAAAAAATGGAAAGAAATTATGATTTAATTGACCAAATTGTGAAAGGACAAAAACAGGTCAGAGAGTAAGAATCTTACGTTTAATGAGATCAGCTCTGCATTTTGGTTCAGGGATATTTGGCTCGTAGGTGGGGATCTTCTCTGAGGAGTGAGTGACAAAACAACATCAGTCACAAAGCATACAAGGTCAGGGGATGAGATTTTTATCTTCATTTACAAAACATTTAAAAAGCCTGTAATAAGATGACCGTCTTACCTGTAGCTGTGTTTTCAGCTTTTGCTTTTTTTGCTACAAAAAACAAACAAAAATTAAAATTAGATTTCACAAGAGCAATTTATGTTAAGCTCAACATACTTGGCTGTTATAAATACTATAGGGCAATGGTATGTGTCACTGCAAAACAGTGTATACTTAGAAAACCATCTGCCTCTGTCAGATCATCACATCAGCAACTGCATGCTTTCCGGAGCCAGTGGTTGAGTCATGCCAGGCAGGGTTGGAATGATCAAGACACCTCACATGCTGTAGTGTCGACTTCTCAGTGTCTCACTAGAGCGCAGCATGAAGCTCAGAGATGTCTCTCTTCGTATCAGATACGAAGAGAGACATTATTTCCTCACTCAGATCTGATAAGTTGGGAATGTAGATCCAACATTTTGTTTATTGAGGTAAATAGCAACCAGGAGAGAGAAATTGTATTTTAAATCAATCAAATCCAAAATAGCTGTATTGCAATTGAGCTTATGTAAAGATAATGTAACACATGCAACTTCCATATTCCCTAAACTTAATAATGTAAGGGACTCTTTTTAATAAAAGGAGCTTACAGTAATACAGATGGAAAATAATAAGTCTGCTGGCGTTTAGATTTTAAATTAAGCTTAATTGATTAGAGGCAGTAGTATTGTTCCATAACTTTCCTTGAAGTAATAATTGATGAATGATAGCTACATATAATACATAACTGGCTTATCCTTAATGTCAATTTTGTAACTAATACTTTGGTATCATGTGTGAGCATGCACTTTTTTTGTTAAGGACGTAGATCAAGAGGAGGGGACACTTAATCCCCTCAGCTTTAAGATGTCAGCATCGACTAACATAAGTAATGTGTTTTATTTATATCAACAAGCAAACAATTTCATTCACACATCGTCATCATCTCAGGATATCAGTTACGTTTACCTTGGCAATCACAAAAAGTAACGAAATGTTTGAATTTTAAGAAAATTCATCAAAGTGCAGTATTGCAGGTTTTGTATGGTACTGTTAAGACAAAGAGGTCAAGGTGGGGCTACACTCTGCCAGTGCATGTAAATCCACTTCTCATCATTGTCAACATTTTTCAAACTTAACGGTTATTTTTACGCCATGTATGTGTGTCACGTCTAAATGGGCTGATATTTATCCCTCTGTTGAGTGGAGGCTGAAGAGACCATGCGAGAATGTCATGCCACCTGTTTGGATTTAGCACAAGGTGATGAAAATACCTGCTTTGTCTGGCCTCATTACAACCTGACACCATACAGCCTCAGCCTCAATGTGGCAATCTGCACAGGGCTTGTTAGTCAAGTTGTGATGGGATTTGAATTAATATGTTTGAATATGGGTGATGAACTCCTCACTGTATCTATTTTTTTTGATGTGGTATTGTCAAATCTAAGTGTGTGAGGAAGGGCATTTTTTATTAATACTACAGTGTTCTGTTTCATTATGTTTCAATATGCTGGATTTCTATAATTAATTGGCATATAATTATACTGGAAATACATTTTAACAGCAACTGCAACCTAGCTGTGAAACTCTATACCTCTGAAGTTATGGTACAAGTTCATATGAGTCTACTTCTGTTTTCCTTGTTGTCATGATAACACAGCCATAGAGGCTCACATCAGAGAGCTCAGACTAGATTATACTGAATACCCCAGCTACAATCCTGCTCAATGTCATCCACTTTCAAGACGTGTATTATACTGTACATACAGCATGTTAAATACATACAGCATCTTAAATCTTTTTTAATGCAGATGATGTTGACACTTGCAGACCCTTGTCCCTGGCAATAAAACCATTATACGCCCCTCATAACGGCAAGCATGAAATTAGCCGGTGAAATATTGCGCTTTCCACACAGACATAAACTCTAGTGACCCATTCACTCAGGATCTGCCTCAGAGGATAATAAAAAAACCCTCACTGCTGCAAACTCCGGCTGCGGTTATTAAATCATTACATTCAGAGCATTGCTGATAATAACTACCATATTAAATGCACCAACAGGCTTCCATTTTATTTAAAAGAAAAGGAGACGAACCTTGAAATATTCCTCAAAATATAGATGTGTTTCAAAAGTTATTGTATTTAAATCAATGATTCTAAATTGTGTGAAATGCAGAAAATAAAGTTCACCTTTGTCCGATTTCCGGGTGTCAGAAATGATTCTTGTGGTGGTGGGCATCTTTATACCGGCTGTTTAAGATGCTGCAGTGAGCTTGTGTCAGCCTGATGTCACTGGTCTCTCTGAGTATGAGGAGTCTCTGTTGGATCCACTGTGTGACAGCTTAATGCCACTCTTATATACCTTTAATGCAGGACAGAGGTGAAGGAATCAGAGCAGGTGGCATGGACATAGCGTGTGATAAAACTTGCCAATAGGAAGGGGGGGAGGCAAGAGGCTTGTAATTGGAGCTTTGTATCTATGATTTTCCTTAAAAAGGTTAGATGGATGTTTCTATGTCTGTAGGACATCCCCCCAGTACCATGTAATCCCCGCCCCCAACGCTTTACATCACTACCACTGATCTCTCCACATTGCACAGTGACAGCATTGATGCATTGATGGTGGATGGGGTGATTGGTGTATGCAAACACACACACACACACACACACACACATTTCTAAGAATGCAGCTGCAAAGCTGTGTGAGAGGCCCAACAGGTGCAAAAGTATAACACATAGTAAAAGTATGACTATGTAACTTTGTTCACATTAAACAAATTAACAAATTAAACATACATTCTATAGTAGAGGAACTATCAATGTGATGTGATACATTATTAATACTTATCTTGCAGCAATATTTATAAAGCCTGCATTTACCCAATTCTTCTATTCTTATATTGAAAATTTGAAGTGTAAAATACAATTTAAAAAAATCAGCATCTATTTATCCCTTTTAATTAATTCATATGAAATATTGTTATTTTAAGTTTTGATTTTTATAAGCTTCAATTGATACAGCTGTATAAATATTTTAAGTAAAGTACATATTAAGTTTTGCTATAGGTTTGACATAATTATAAAAAAATATTGTATCAATAATTGTAAATTAATAAACAAGACAAAACCAAACATTTGAAATCATTACTTTATTACTTCAAGTACAGTCTTTCAATCAATTTGAATTTAGTGATGAAAAAGCATTGTATAAAACTAAAATCATGATAGTATAGGCATTAATAAGTCAATTAAATATAGGAAATTAAATAAGATCCGATGATCATACATTCAGGGTATATAAAATCCACATACATATATAATTAAAGCCTCTTATAACCTAAATACCCCAACAGTTACGAGTCACTTCACTGGAGGTTCCTCAGTTCATCATATCCGGCTTAGCTACGCTCTTGACCTGCATTATCACATCAACCATTTAGCCCAAATGCTTAATGCACACGGCCAGGGTTAAAAGAAAAAGCATGTCACTGGTCGTAAACAATTTTTTAGGGATATGCTCTGCACCGCGGGCTGCGTGTCTGAAGTGTTTACTGTTCAGGCACCCTGCCAAACTTCTAGTCAAGGCTGTCATGTCCTTCTTGTGTTCCTGCCCGGCCAAGCAGATGACTGACTGAGGCGCCGATTACAGTGCAACCACCATTCTAAACAGTGCGTACCAGGGACTATAGTGTCGGAACCGTCCCAGACTGCCCAGTGGGATTTATTTGAAAAATGAGTGGGGTTTGCATGTGTATATCTAAGTTCCTGCAGGACAAACAGAAACACGAGGCAACAGGCTTTCAAAACACTGCTGACAGACAAGTGATCTCAGCCAAAACACTAAGCTGTGACCCTGTTCAGTAGCTGCTCTAGAAGGTCAAAGTCATGATTTCACTTTTTAGCCTTTCAGTGAGTCTATAGGTCGGTCTGAAAATCTTAAATGAGGGTGGAACTATGTTTTGCTGAACGTGGTTAATGTGAAAAAAAAGTGTGTACAAATGTACCTCTGCTAAAACTTCAGAGAAACCGGCAAGAAAAGCTAGAAAGTATCCAAAGGTGGAAATCCCATCCCTTCCCTTCAGGCCTCCCTCCAAAGCCACCCTCCACATCCACGAGAGAGCAGTCGCACTCACATGTAAGAAAACACCAAACATTATCACAATGAACATAAACATGGAACATGGCTATTGTTAGTGCTTACAACAACTACTACTGTCAAGATAGCATGTTACTATTGGGAAATGTTATTGAATTTTCAGTTTGATGCAGTAACTTATTGCTGCCGTAATGTTAGATATAAAGAAGACTCCAGTCAAGCGCAATGAGTGCACAGGCAGAGTGTGCACAGGTTCATAGGTAAACAGGCAGGTAGGCCTGAATGAAATGATACCGGATTTTTTTCTTTTTTGTGTCAGAGCATTTGATTTATTGATTGCTGTTGGGATGTAAAGAGAATTTCAACAAATATAACAAAAAAAAGCTTCTAAGATAAATTGCCTACCCTGTAAATGTGAGAAAAATAATTAATCTCTCACGTTTTCATTGTGATGTACTTGGCCGAAAACTGATGGGTTGATTATACATGGTTGATTAACTACAAGCACATGGGAATGCTCAAGAACAGTATATTGCATATATTGATATGTAAGGGAACACATTGTATGATAGAAGTACCTAAATGCAGACATTATGATTCAAAATATACAACAAGAAATTTTTATAAAAAATAAAATAAAATCAGGTATATTATAAAAACTGCATTCCTTTAAAAGTGCACAGAATTACCATGAAATGCCATGAATCAGGTTTCTCTCCTCTGCATTGCATTTCTAAAAGGTCTCATACGTCGTACGTAACACTTTTGTTGTCTTTGGAGGATGACCACATTCCTGAACTGCTATCAGTTTCCAAGATGTGTGTTTGATGATGAAGAGATGACAGGATAATTGTAAAAGCAGATTCAAACCTACTTAGATAAATATGGGTCAGCGGGTCAGGTGTTGGCACTGACGCGCATTATCCTGGTTTGGCAGGCGCTGTGGCACGCCCATTAGTGAGCTCATTATGTCTACATACCTTACCAAAATTTCTGTTAGGGAGCCCCAGGGGCCCCTGAAAACCTTTAATGCCCCCTTTCCTGGAGATATATAAAGAAACCTTTTGCATCATCGCCACAGTACACCACTGACAGACACCAACATTCAGGAAACCTCAATACGGCAAGAAGCGATAAAGATGCCAACCAGTGCTCCCAATAAGAGAATCATGCTTGCAACCAGCAGAACTGGTGAGTGAACTCCCTTTCTATTCCTCAGCAGTTAATGCATGATAATGTAGATTACTTCATCAGCTAGGAGTACAAATGTGTGTTAGTGCCATGGAGAGCTTATCTGGAGTCCTTTCTTGAGCCCGAATGCTTACTACTGGTTGAAGATTTGTCACTAGATTTTAGGTTTTTTGAGATTAAAGTATGGTTGCGTGGTTAACTTTGATAGTTTGAAAAGTTGTCAAACTAAAGGACAGACAGTTTTTCTGAGCAGACTGTTTTTATTGTTAGTATGAATGTTTTTGAAATTGAAACCAAAGTATCTAATAAGTACAGAATAGCTGGCAGTCAAGCTTGTTTTATATTTACAGGGACAAAATCAAAAGACGCGGCTTCTCCAACAGGTAAGATTTTATAGTGAACCATGGAGAATACATAACCTTAACTGTTTTAAAGAGCAAAGTTTGAACTGATGGCTTACCCAGGGTTTGTTTGAATTTATTTTTGAGACAATTCATCTGCCTTTGCTTATTACTGTCAACATCATCTTGTTATCATCTAATAATCAGCTATACCCACAATGTGACCTTTCTCGTCAGAAAATATTCCAGACTACGAGCCCAACATCCCTGAGCCCACATGCAGAGCAGATCTTCTAAAATGTAAGAACAATCATTTACACTCGCAAACTTTTTTCCTATGTAGTTTCTCTTTCTGACATTTCATGGCTACAAATCTTCCACATCCCACAGACTGGATCAACCTTTCCTTGGATGACAAGACAGCCAATAAGATGTTGTGGATCACAGAGGGGGGATCAAAGGTGTCACGCATGACTGATAATGTCACTTGTCCCGTCCTGGAGAGACCAGAGAGATATGAGCATGCCCCCCAGGTAGGTTTCAAACAACAAAACCAGATATAAAATACTTTTTCCTATGCTCAACTAATTTAATCATCTCGATTTCTCTTAAAGGTTCTTTGCAAAGAAGGCATCCTGGGTTTCCGAGCTTACTGGGAAGTGAAATATACAGGATGGGTGGTCGTTGGAGTTGCCTATGAAGGGGCAGGGAGGAGGGGAACCGAGGGACCCTGCGGACTGGGAGAGAATGAACAGTCCTGGGGTCTTGGCTGGGGTGGATCGCACTACCAGATGTGGTTCAATGGCATTAACAAAGAAATCTGGGATATTCCCCAGTGCACCACCATCGGGGTGTACCTTGACCAACCAGCTGGTGTCATCAACTTTTATGCAGTTGAAGAAGTGAAGGAGGGAGAGGGAGGTGAAGGCAGAAAGGAGATCAAACTGCTGCAGCAGATTAAGAGCTGCTTCAAGGGGAGGATGTTGGCAGGTTTCTGGGTAGGACAAAAGTCATCATGTTTCTTAGTTAAACAAGAGGAGTAAAGGAGAAAGTGTGTGTTTTCCATTTCCATTGTCTTACATTTCCTTTTAAACTTCATTTACAAAGCGTATCTAAAACTGGGAGAATGCATGAAAAAATGCATAGGACTATTCAACATCAACATCTTTGTATATAGAAATACATATTTATCAAGAAGCTGCTATTTGTTTAAGTGTTTGTGTATACCATTAAAGTGTTTATTTTGTCAAAACTTAATGTAAAATATTGTTAGAGGTGTCATATATATATATATTGTAGCATTGTGTATATTCTGCACTTTGTAAATCAAAAATATTATTTTAATTTAAATAAAATACATTTTGAAGTTTTACTCTCACACACTATCATCATGAGTAAAAAAAGTGTGAACCTGTGTACCTTACATAGAAGTGAATCCTTCAGCCACAGATGATGAATATGTCGACTGTCTTGAATTGTAACAAACAATCAAATTGATAGTAAAGGATAAGGTAAAGGGTAGCTTAGTGTCATGTTTTTTTAATCAGAGCACTGTATAACTGTAATGTATAACCACCTGAATGATATTTCAATTAAAACTGATTTCCTTTACAAAACATTTATCAGAATAAACCTTCATACTCCACTGAATCTCATTGGAATCTTTTACTTATTTATCTTTTGTACACAAATAAATACGCATACAAATTCACATGCACTTAAAAGCCCAGAGTACCTTAATGTCTGCAAACCCTTTAGGCTTTCAGCAGTGCTGAGATGGTTGGGAACTGCATCATCCCATATATATAAAAAATCCACCACACACAAGAGTATTTTTATCTGCTACTGAATTTACATTTATCAACAGCCAGAGGTTTTCATGCTAATTATTTTTAAGAGAGGACAAACAAAGCTGCATTGCTTTGTGTTATCCTCAGGCAATAAGTCAGGATTCATAAATACATGCTTACAGCAAAGGAACATTAATCCATCAATGTCATGTGAATCATTGAAACTTGCACTGGTACCATACCCCCAGCTGCTCTGGATCTTTCATTCTTCACCTTCCCCTGTTAACACTGAGCAGGCGAGCCAGAGGATCAGGCTGGTGACATGAAAGCAGATCCTGGGAAGCAATAAACAAGATCATATGTGAGCATACAAATAGGGCCAATGAGGGTGGATGGGTGGAGGAGAGCTGTTGAAATTAAGACTGAATATGCAGGACTAAACGCAACGCTAAATCCAGAATTCAGAGTCATTCTGTTTTTCTTTTCTTTTCTTTTTTTTTTTATCATATTAGAGTGAAATGATCAGTAATTCCCCTGCTGGGTACACGGCTGAACTACAGTATACAGGGGACGGAGGGGAAAAAGTGAATAATGATACATACATGTTATTATACATGTTATGATGGTGTTCTCATACACTGAGTGAGTGGAGTCTCCATTCAACAAATGAGCCCCTTCTCTGACAGTTTGTTGTCCCCTGTGTGAGGAAAACCTTGTCTTTGTCTCCCCCCACCGACCCTCAGCATTTTAACAACAAGTTGTGCCAACAAGCCTGGAGCCCTTCCGCTATTCCTCCCCGGAAACCAAGGCAAGCCAGGACTCCCTCCTTGTCAATTTAACAGAAGAATGTATTAATTGTCTGTGTCACATAACAGACATTTTTCTTATTTCGCCGTTGCAGCCGCGGCTTCCCCAGTTTATCTTGAGTTTAATCAAATGAGCGAAACAGCGCCCCTCTGGGTTGCAACGGCTGTTGAATGTAAGTCGGGCTGTGTGGTCGGAGATGGCATAGCACCCTGACCGAAGCCTTACCAAGGGGAGCAAATGTGAGGGACTATGAGTTCACTGCAAACATGTAACTGGACTCTGGCGAAGAATCACTGATGCGAATTGTGAATAGAGGAGGGATTCTTTACCTAAACTGAAGCACTAAAAGACCTTTCCCATTCAAGCAGGCGGGGCATGTTCTCTTTACACATCCATGCATGTGCCCCAACAGATTTTCGATATGTGGATTTATTTAATATTTGTATTTTATTACTATGTATTTTATAATATTTAGTTATGATTTTATATTGTAAGCAGCCATCCATCATTTGGGTTGTGTAGCCTTCTGGCTCACTAGCTGGTGACTTGTGATAGTACAGCATCCTGTCTGGTATTGGTAAAGGAGAGCTGTGTGAATATTGTGGCAGTGAGCTGATTTCTGCCACCACTGTCACAGTTTATGGTTAATAAAACACTGAATTCTGTTTGATATCTGCAGGTCAAGATTCTTCTAAACACATCAGAAAGCCCCAGCCCTGTCCTCAGTCTGGGGGGTTGATAGTGCAAGAAGTTCTCTAAGGTGAGATTTGATAAGATATTGTTCCGTCATGGAAATGTATGTAGATTTAATTGAAAGATTTGTTCCTGCTTTCATATGAGCATTACCAGTCAAGGGATGATGATCAGACAGTTAAAAGTTGCTGATCTGTGTGAACCAGGTAAAGATAAGTGAATACTCTAATGATGTTTCTCACAACAACGTGATGATGATAATAAATAGATAAATATAATAATAATAGTAATGATAATAGCACAGTCTCATGTGTACTCATGCTGCTTCCTATGCCTTGTGTTTGAAAATACAAACCCTGTTGGCAGGTTCCTTTCATCTGTGGCTTTATTATCCATGTTCTCTAAGTTAATTTGCATGGTGGATGTAGTCGTTTTATGTGAATTTATGTCTATTACATTTTTGGGGGGAAGCAGGTAAGATTTTGCTCTTTTTTTAAAAAAAAGTGGCAGCAGTGTAGAAGTGAGTGAATAAGTGAGTCATTTTCCCCTAACCATAAGAGTACAAATAATTGACATGAAAATCTCTAAATAAATATATAGTATTTACACTAATATAAAGTGGGAGGTGGCTGAGCTACAAAAACTGATTTAGTGAAGTTAAAAAATAATCCCCCTAAAGTTTTTGAATATTTAAAATTGCAAAACAATTCCCCTCAACTCTAATTGTGCCTCTCCAAAATTTTGGCTTACATGCACCCCTGAGTACTAATACCTCACTGTGAAAATACTAAATACAAGAATGTACTTCAAGCGTCAAAAGTAAAAATACTCATTGTGCAGAAAATATGACCTGTCAGTGTTTTACTATTATATATTAAGTTTTTGGATGTGTATGCTGCATTTTACTGCTGTAAATGTCTAAAAAGGCAACTTTTCATGAGCTCAGAAAAACTGCCCTGTTTTCAGTTTTGTGACAAAGCCTTTTCCAGCTAATCTAAGGGTTTTTCTCAACCCAGAGTAAAGGGAGAATTTATCAACCCATTCATGCATCATGTAAGGTAAGTTATATACACTCTCTGTCTCTTTGTCTTGCTTGCTGGTTCCTTTCCTGGTGGTTAAATTAGCTAGTGGTGTTATGGAGGTCACATTTCTGCCATGAAATACTTGGAATTATGTCTTAGTTATTAAAATTAAAAGACACAGTTAAGAGACACAACCACACATGCAATACTTTCTAGAAACTTGTGCTTCCTGATCTGTGTATTGTGTTAGTGTCTGATTTGTAAATAACTGTCACAAATTATTAATGTGAATATATATAATCAGTCTTGTCTGATTGATATTTAATGGATTTGAATATAGTTCAAATATAAAAGAATTAAAGCATAAAATATTTTTTGACCATTTATTTTGTGCTTAGTGAACACCATTGTCCAAACTGCCACAACGTTTCCTATAGTCCCCTGACAGGAATTAAGCCTTCACAATGCAGTGCTATAATATGCAGTTCAGATTATTTATTTGTAATATTTATATTTATTTATTTTTTAAAGACAATGAACACATCAACATCAATTCTTGCTCAATAAATGATATGCAACTTCTTCTTATGTCCACAAGATGGAGCCATGGTGTCATACATGATGCCATTTTTTACAGACAGTAAATATGCTTTTTTTTCTTTGACTTTGAATTGTTTTAACTGTGTGTTAATTATAAAATTCATCACATACTTTTATTTATTCTTACATTCATTTGTTAATGAGAACAAAATTGATTGAAAATTTAGTGTCATTCTGGCACATTTCAAATGACTAACAATAAAAAAATATTGTTAGAGTAGAAAATCTAATTCTAATGTTATTGAATGTAGATGTGGGGAATCTCTCTTTAGTCATGGCAGGGTGTTCATTATATGAATACTTGTAATTTAAACATAAAACCAAATAGCTCACTATTTCTAGCTGAAATGTTGTGCCATAAGGGAAATATGGTTTGCAGAAAGCATTTGCATGTACAAGAGAAATCACGTAATAAACAAATAATACAAACAATAAAACCAGACTTAAAGCACAGCAAAAACTTAATATGAAAGCACTATAATACACAAATCAACCAGATATACTTATATTGCCCACTAGACAGTGCAATAATTGGTCAGTCTTTAGTGTAAATTACCAAGCTGTTGCAGAATACAGGCAAACACTGCTGATGAATTTCATGTTTAAATTAAGCCATCCAATTGCAGAAGGAATAAATAAGACTCTGGTCCCTCTGCTCTGAAGTTTATCCAGTGTGAAGGAGCAGCCAGAGAGTATCAGTTCCTCTGTGAGTCAAAAGAGATGTTAGTCTTTCAGCACATGAGTCTCACAGATTTAAGTCAGCAGTAGCCATACCGGGGTTACTCACAAAGCCCTTCTCAACAGCTGCAATACTGTAATAATAAAAACAATAATAATAATGATGATAATAATAATAGTAATATAAAAACTGGTCAATTAAGGTCATAAATTGGGCATATGTTAAAAGATTTCATTTTCTGTAGGGAAAGCAAAAAGAGCCGCACATCTCTACAAATGATCTCTGACTGCCTCTGAAATTTGCTATCAGTAACAGTCCCCAGATATTTATAGTTGCCCTCCAATTCAATTTTCTTATCAGATTGTGGAGTGGTTTTGGAAGCACGCTGTAAACATCTAAAATATATTGCACCATGACACAAAGTCACCAGCAACACAGTGAAGTCTCCTCTTGGAAGATACTACAATACGCCAGAATCATCTGCAAAGTTAATAAAATGTCTGCCTAAACATTTGTTGTGGCAGCCATGAATATATACAGTAGGATCGCTCTTACAGGAGTGGAGGAATACACACAACCCAAGGGAGAGACAGTAGAGAAAAAGAGGAACTCAGAGCACCAAAATCTGTCACTTAAAATGTCTGCAATAAATCCTACAGTGTTTATCAACCTTGTGTGAAAGGGAAAAAATTCTGATAAGAAAGTGAAAGAAAACTTAACAGGACTAATGAGCAGCAATGTAAATAGGCATCCCCAGGCTCCTGATGCAGTCGCTCTGCCACGGCCTCCTGGGTTTTGTCAGTTTTTCAGCTAAGTTAAATGCTACAGGCCTGAAATGGACATTTCAGCATTTCTTTTGAAAATACTACATCAGCTCGAATCCTTTCCATGCAAAGCAAATTTTCAGTTAAATTCAATTTAAATTTGTACTTGCAGACACTCCATTTAACCGTATCTTCCCAGATTCTGGACTAATCACTGACTAATCACATTACATACACAGGATGCTGACTGGGGAAGAGTTATTTTCATGTTGCCAAAATATTTTGAGATTTTTTTGAGAAGCTGAACTGCTCAAAGTATTCTCTGAGAAAGTTAATATACACACTGCCCTTCCCCATCTGTCTTTCTTTCTTTGCCCGCACACACTCATGCACACATCATACATTATGTGCATACACACACACACACACACTCATTACCATGCTAAGAACTTCCTTCATAATTCAATTTTCTGCGACAGGGCTATTCTAAATGACTCTCCCCACTTGTCATTTATGTGGTTTACTGTTCACCACTTCACTGCTCTGTCACTATCACTATGTCAGCTTGTGAGTGTCCTGTAGCGGCCTTAGGTTTCAAAAGACTTATAAACACTGTATCATAGAGGGTAACGGGCCACAAAGGAATCATTTAAGATTTTAGGATATACGCTTATTCGCTTTCTTTCCGAGAGTTAAATGAAAAGTTAGATACCACTCTCGTGTCTCTATGCTAAATATAAAGTTAGGGCCAGTTTCAAAAATACACCTTTGACCTTTAACCTCTAAGTTGAACTGTGATACTAAGCTGTTTCCTCCTGCTGTTTCCCCCTGTAGAAACTGCTCCTTTCATATTTTACAATACATTCTTGCACTGGTGGAAGTAATATCCAGGTCCTTTATATCAAGTACAAGTAGAAATACCTCACTATAAAATATTACATGAAAAAGTCCTGCATGCAAAATCTTATTTAACTAAAAGTTTGTAAGTATTATCAACAAAAGTAGAAGTAGGCTACTCATTATGCAGCAAAAGGACCCCTGTCCTATAATGCCTGAATATTTTATTGTGTTATTATTACCAAAGAATTAATTTGTAACATGCATTTTAATGGGGTTGGAGGTGAAGCCGTATTTAATCTAAATGCTGTTGGCAGTTTAATCTAATACATTGTATGTTTTTCTATGTTTTTTATTTTTTGATCTTAAACTGTAACTATCAAATACATGTAGTGGAGTAAAAATATTTCCGTCTGATATGTAGTCAAATAGAAGTAGAAAGTAGCATAAAATGGAAATACTCAATTAAGGTATAAGTATCAAACTGTACTCAAGCACAGCACCAGAGAGTAAATAAACTTGGTTACATTTCACTGCATTCTGGTGTGTCATTAGTTCTTGTAAAAATATATTACATTTCATATTAGGTGGGATAAGAGGGATAGCAGTGATTTGTGATGATCCTGCTGTATAATTAAGCCAGCGGCCTGTATGTCACCTAATGGTCTCAAGGCCAAACTGACCCTCTCCTACAATGTCAATCTTGCTCTTTCTTTGTATCACTGTCCTTTTTCCCCAGAGACATTTTAACCACTTCAGCTGCAGCTACACCCGTACACTGTTATTGGCTGTGGCCAGATGACTGTGTACAACAGGTTTGGCTTTGTGCTACAAATAGGACCTTTGAAGCACTAGGGCTACATTTTGGAAACCAACCAGTAGTATTCGAATGTAACTAAGGACATTTACTCATGTACTTTAAAGTTTACACAATACATACAGTACGGTTACTTAATACTTAAATATTGAACTCTTTACTCCATTATATTTGAAAGCTATAGTTACTAGTTACTTATAAACATATTACATACAAAATACAAGATCAGTTTATAAAATGTGATATATTCTACTACTAAAAACTTTTATTTCAGTACTTTAATTTTATTTTGCTGATAACACGTATGTAGGCTACTTTTACTTTAGTAAGATGTTGAGTGCAGGAGTATTCTAACACTATTGTATTGTTACTTTTACTAATAATAATAGTTTGAAATATATATATATATATATATATATATATATGCGTAGTCAATTTCTTGCAGAGAGTTAATGAGAATACTGATACCACACCCATGCCTGTACAGTAAATATGAAGCTACAGCCAGAAGCCAGTTAGCTTAGCTTATTTTAGAATATAAACTGGAGCCAGGCTGTTGTGATTGAAGCAGAACCAGTGGTCAGGCTATGGTCAATATTTGTTGTCGCACATCTTCTTTTGAACTGATTAAACAAACAAGATATAACGTTTGTCACATCACTTTTGCCTAATGAAATAATGCATGCAGATATTATGCAATGTTTATTTAAATCTGCCGAATGTCTGATGAGAAAATTCTGTTCAAAAGGTGTTGTGTCAGGCATCAATAACAGACAGTATACTAAATAAACTTTCTAATACTTTGTTGCCCATGTCCACATGTGTACAGCCAATGCAGCACATCTAGAGTAGTATCAAGTGAAGTGTAAAAGAGAGCACCAAAATTATTTACAAATACTTGTTGATCCTGCTCTTAATGTGGGTTATGGACATGATGATTGAAAGATTAGGTTGACATCATAAGGCAACAGATAACGTGTCAAAAAAACGGTCAGTCGTTGGCCATCTCAGTGTATTCTGTATTTCTCCAGCTAACATTAGAGCTCAACAGGTTTAGTCAGTCCATTAATCTCATCATAAATGTATAAGACCTCTTTCACCACCACCTCACCCTCTTGTCTCTCCTTATCACACTCTCACTCTGAGTGCTTCTCGTCTTGAACTCCTCAAGGGTGTCGTCAGTGTCTTCTGCGCTTCTCGCTCACTGGAGGGTGTGGGTGACTTGAGTGCCAGGAGAGCTTTGAATAACAGAGAGGGGAGTAATAAAAGGAATAAGCACCACAAGCCCTCAGTCTTCCAGCAGCAAAGAGAAGACACAGGAATAACTATGCCTGAGCCAGTCCCTGCAGGTATGCAGATACTTTTTGTGAAAGCATAATTCATTGTAATTAGTCTGGAGAATGGGTTTCAGTGGAAATGTTGATGATTGAATTTGGTTTGCTTGGTTTGTTTGGAGGTATATTTGCTTGCAATAGTTATACTTTATTACTTTAATATTTTCTGATTTTTTAGTAAGAATTATTTGTATTTTGGTATGTAATGTAGTTATATTATGTATAGTTTGTGAGTGGTGATCTGATGGTTAACACCATATGACCTATAGCAGTTGTTTTCTGCAAAGATGTTTTCTAGCCCAACTGAGGAAACCTAAAATATCAAATTACCTGCCAACTCTGAGTGATTAAGTACATAGGAATACAGTGTGACACGAGCTAGAATAGACAGAACAAAATGCCATAATGTTAAATTAGATTAGAAAATCCACTGTTCAACATAACATTAAGTCAAAATGTTGAAATCAAAATAACAGTAAACCAAAACAGACCAAATACTTTAAAATATGATCTAAAAATATCCAAAAAGTGTTAATTGCTGCTAAGGATTCGTCCCTAATGACATTTGATTTACAATTGCTAAACAGATTCAGCATCTCATTAAGACAAACATTTCGGCAGTTTGCCTCCTTGTGGTTATCTATCCATAAAGAATATTTTAAAAGGACATAAATAATCACATAGCCAGCTGCCATTACATCATTGCGGTCAGTATGTTACTGACATCAGCCCAAAGAGGGCAATCTTGGTGACTAAACTGAAACAGTTGGGGGTGGTAAAGTAACTACAGCAGGTTCAGGCTATACAATATGTGTCATATGTCTGTGCTGTATGGGGGGCCAGCTTTTGTTTAATGCTATATTTTTCTATTGTTTCACGTACTTAATAGTAGTTACAAAAAAAAGAACATTGTAAATTTTTACATTACTTTTTAATATTCACAGTGGAACTTTGTTTAATTGTGTCGCAATGACACATTTTATCATTTCATTCTTCCTGAATTACCATATAGAAGTTTTGATGCTTTTTAGCAAAAGCCGCAAAACAGTTAATCCAGATCCTCAAACCTGTATTCTCATAGAAATTTGAGAAGTAATGCAAAAAGGCAATATTAGAAATAAAAAAGGCAAACAAATGTATGATTTCAAATTATTTTTGCAAATTTAAAGTTGTTCACACAATTTTTTTAAGATAAAAAAATAGATAAAGCTTGCTGATGTGATAATATAAAATACATTTGTATCCCTTAAAACATTACACACTAAGGCATTTGGCATCCTCGGGTCAATGCTGCTTTCTCATAAATGGTTGTATTTTCGTCCTTCACCTTTGTGAAGCCATCTGTCCTCCACTTTGACCGTGTGTGGCTCTAAATCACCGAAGTGACAGAAACCTAAGATAAGAGACTGCAATACCGGATGAGTCTGTTAGAGGAGCTGAGTTTTACAGGCCAAGATTGTGGGAAGAGCGTTGAGCCTTTCAAACTCCTTCATCTAATTTCTACACTGACCGGTCTGTGATAGTGAATTTAATGGGCTTTGTTGGACTTGTTAGCACATTACTCCTAATTCTACTTTGCACTATTTGATTATTTTTTCTCTGCATCTGTAACTGTGCTAATTATTTTTACAGATCTAAGCTAGGCCTTTTTTATTTTTATCCCAGAAACCTAACAAGGCACTACTTTTATTCACCATATACAGCCACAGAATCTATCTGTGTAATACGGATACGATTGCTCTTTGCTTACAGTATGCCTGCACAACCCAACGCTCATCTTCATTCCAAGCGAGACACAACTGCAAAGCTTTGAGTATGAGGGTCAGATAACCTGTCACTGTTTAATTTAAAACTCTACTTGATGTTTCTTAGAAATACTCAATGTGATATTTGAAGAAAAAAGATTATAGAAACAGATCAGCAGCTCTATGTGTCTTACTACAATCCTCTGAAACAAATGTGGCAAAATGTTCACCCTTAACTTACAATTTAACACCACATGTTTTCCCAAAATATGAATTATTTCTGTATTTACGTGTGACGAGTTGAAACATTCTCTGTGCTGCTTCACTGGGCAGCCAGATCCCGCCCTCAGCTAACAGCCAAAAATACACCGTAATATAATAATAACCCCTGACCTTTCTCTACTTTTTTCCCTCATAAGTTAATACAGTTTCACACACCCAAGCGTATCAGGTTTGCCCTAACCCCTTTGCAGTTCCAGCTGAGATAAATCATTATGTAATCTGTCACTTTAATCCAGAAAGTTCCCTCATGGTCAGCAGGCCTGACGCTCCCTCCTGAATGTGATGTAGCTCCAGTGTAGTCAATCAAGCACATGACAGTTTTCTAGTCGTTGGTTGGAAGCGATGATGTGATTCATGGTTGAAATTCCTTTCATCATTGACCTGATGAAACACTATGAGGGTAAAACTGCTCTGTGAAGTTCTGCCAACGCTGTTTATCTTCTTTAGGATACAAAAACCATGACATGAAATGATGAAATGATTAATCTTCTCTGAGAGAGTAAACCATACTTTTTTAAAATCACTCGTAAAGGCTGACTCTGAGGTCCAGAATTGATAAAGAAAAGTATCAAACACATAATATGAAACCTGCTGTCATTGAACTTGATTGACAGGTCTTTAATTTACTTTTTAAATAATAATGGCTGGTTGAGAAATACATAAAACGCAAGTTCTACCCCTTGTAACTCAAACCTTTCCCCTATATGTGTGGAAATTTCTCCATTTGGGGTTGAAATAAAATGCGGATTGGGCCTTTAAATTATAAAGAAATCACAGCCGCAAAGAACATTTAAAACAGTGTTCTTTCTAGATGTTGGGTAGATATCAGAGAAAATTGTTGACGTTTATTTGATTGTTTAAAACCTGCTGGCTTACATTGTGTTGTCCTGTGTGGCACAAACACCACATTGAAGGGCCCACTGCAAATACTTGTAACTTGATAGAAGTAGATAAATTACATTTATATATATGTTTGCTTAAAGCGCATCCAAACCAACATCCATTCAATGATGTGTTGCTGAGATGGCTTCATAAACTTTGTTGCATGCTGCCTAGAGACACCCAGTGATCCTTAGAGGTTCAATAAGGCCATGCCACCCAATATCTTTCCTTATGTTTGGGTCATTACACACACTCTAAATCAAGCTGTCAGTGGTAAACATAGAGAGGTAAACAGTGAGGTGAAGACCTAGACTTAGGTGCAGTACCTAAAATGACCACGAAAAACCACCAAAGACAGAGAAACTACAGACACAAAAACATAACCATAACGCTTCCAGAAGTAAACTAAAGAAAACTTTAGGACAAGTTTATAGTACTACAGAAAGCATGTAGTAACAAAAATAAGGAAGAAAATAAAATAAAGAAATCTCACTGGAAAAAAATACACTTAACAAGCATATCTACTAATTATATATTATCTACCACAACTTTGCCAATACATGAACCCACAGACAGTCTCTGAGGGGAACATTTAAACTGTGAGGAACAGCTGCTCAGAAGTTCATTACTCTGCTTTATCGCAGACTTCTTGAAGATCGTCAAGATTCTCACCCCAAGTGGCTTGACTAAGCAGATGCTGATGCAAATTTATGCTTAAGGCAGGTGTTAAATCCTCTCACACGGTGTAAGAAGTATTTTACGCCAGTCTTAGAGTGTGTAGTGAGTACCATTTGCAAATGTTCTCTTTTTGTACTGTCAGAGTAACACGTTTTTTGTGATTCTTCGGGTTTTGTCACTTAGAGCTCAGAGACATATTTGAACTCTTATGTAAGAAGCCAAATGGGGTAAATGTAGTTGTACACAAATGCAGTAAATACAGTATTAATAAGATATCGCCTTTTTGCATGAGGATCCAGCTTATCCCAGTCTACACTGCTGTATGTAAAGAATAAAGACGTTAATACATTGTGAATATTTTGTCAGAACAGTGAGACAAAATAATCATGATTATAATTCTGCTAACAGCCAAGTGAGTACAATCTAATTGCACCTATTTTTGCAAGCAGTTCATGGCAAGCCCTAAGTGAACAGTAAAGCAAGTAAGGTCAAGCTGATCTGACTATTCAAGGGAACTGTGTTCAACTTAAGAGAATGTGGCATGAGCTCAAGGAGGTCATAAGACACCATCCCTGACCTTTACCAGCTTCTGCAGTGACCCCCAGAGAGTCACTGGAGGAGTTGGGTATATAATCTGCCTCTATTTCAGTTGAGAATTTCCTTTTACCAGATTTAGGCCTCAACAATTACACCCATTGCGCTACACACTTTAAACAAATGGACTGTCTGTCATCCTCTAAAGCTCCTATTTGACCAAAGGACACCATGTCTTGTCAATTGCTAAAGAAAAATGGGATGGTAAATTAAATCTATATCAGTTTCAAAGATATGTGCCTGTGGTTATGCAGCTTAATAGAAAATAAAGTTTTTTTTATATAAATCCATCAGTTTCAGAAAAAAATCCAGTTAAATATCATAAACTAGGTGTAATTTAAAGAGAAAGATATAACGGACATTCCAAATGAAGTCAAACAGATAAAAAGTATTGTCCGATATGTTGTTAATATGTGTAATTGTGTACAAATACAGAATGTGGTGCATGTCTCTAATCGTCTTCTTTTTCTCTTTCTATTCCTTAGCTAAACCGGAGGGGGAGGGTAAGTCAGCGGCTCCACACCACATTCCTACTGACCTTTTGTTTGCCCTACATTATCACACAGTGACTTGGTTATAGCTCTCACATTTTCACTTTTGCTCACATATCGTGTCAACTGCCTGTGTCAAGCAAACACAGGCTCCAACAGTTATGATGGTGTGTAACCAGCATTGTCACTTCATCATTTATGAACTTGATTTTTTGTCAAGATGGAATTTTTATTTTATTCATGTACGCCTGCATGTTATGTATATGTTCTATATTTTTACCTGCAGGCCTTTTCCAAAATAATCTGTTATACTGTACATTATCAGATTACTGAAGCTGTTTACTCAACTGTCTTCAAATTATGGTAAACGGGCTGCATTGTATATGGTTTTTCTAGTCTACCAACCACTCAAAGAGTTTTAGAACACATTCACACACACATCCAAACACTGATGGCAGAAGCTGCCTTGCAAGGTGCCAACCTGCTCATCAGGAGCAGGTTAGAGTTCAGTGTTTCGCTCAAGAACGACGCTCTCTCTGGAGGAGCCGGTTGTCAAAGCAGGAACCTTCCGATTACTAGACGACTGCTGTAGCTCCAGAGCCATGCCGCCCCAGTAGCCATGCTGCTCCGTTATGTAACAACACAGATGGCACAATGAGAAAAATGCCTTTGTTTTCACAAGCCATATTTAAGTGTGGTCATGTGATACTGGCCTGGATTTTACGTGCTGCACACTGATAAAATCTATTACCTCAGCTGTTGTAGTGTGTCAAATATATGTTTTCCAAAGGGGCTACCACGGTATTCCTTTTCATTTGCTTTGTCTAACAAAAATCCACTAATTTTATCCCCAGAGGAGCCAGCTAAGGAGGGTGAGGGATTATGATTTTCTTTTTTTTTCTCTTTTTTTGTGACTTTGAGTGATTCAGTGCATTCACATGCTGTTAATATGTGACATGGAGTGGGTTTGAATGGAACGAGTGTTGAAAAAATGCATTTGAACTAATCAGTCAGGGTAATTATCTGAATAATAGAGAACAAGTGGTTTCGCTATAGATAATAAGTTGAGCAATTACTGAGTCAGGCAGATAGGCCTATAAGTCAATCACATCATATGAGACAACACGAAGCTGCTGAAGGGGGATAATGCAATTATTATGCCACTTTGATTCAGAGTGTTTACATTTATTAACCAGCCTACAGCATGCATCACGTGTGTTAGCTGACACTACATCAGTGTGGGGTTAATTGTGATTTTATTTCCTCAGTGTATTGTAACAATGTAGTGTCAGAAATCAGTGCTGTCATGTACTCTGCGCATGTATGTACTGTGTATCACAGCATCATGTGAACACATTTCTTTCTGTTTTGTCGCCATGCGTTCATAACCGGCCTAATGGGAACTGTTCTTGTCGGAGGTTGGGATTGTAGAGAAATGATCTACATGTGTGAACCAGACAAGATAAGCCATCTGTGTGGACTTTAATATACACTGACTGGCCACAACTGGATGCATTTTACACATTTGTGAACTCACAATTCACCTTTGAGTTACATATCCCTGCAGGCATGTGAAGTGTGAGCAAATATCTGCCAAGTGTTCTGGTTGTAGATATTTTGTCTTTGCAATAATCAAGAATTTAGTGTCCAGGTCTCACCATCTTTATGTTTTCAATCATTTAACCATGATCTTTATTTGCCCAGCTAAACCGCAGCCAGAAGAAGATGGTACGCACCTTAGTGTCAGGGATTAATACACACTTTCTAGTATAGTGAATAATTACAGTATTGGGGCTCAAACTAATTTTCATAAATTTTCCTTAGATGCACTCCCAGCAGATGGAGGTAAGGCAGAATCCTGTTGAATGTTCTGGTTCAATATGTCCGTCTATATTATCCACCTAATGTATTCACCTATGAGTGCATACATGTGCCACACTGTGTGAAAATGACAGTATCTGCATGACTCTGTGCATACTATGTTTTATTTTCAAAGATCTTTCAGGTTTGTCTCAGGTGACCTGCATTACGTTTCATTGTGTATTTTTGTACACCACAAAAATACCCTCATTAATATGCAAAACAAAAATAATAATTTGCTAGTGGTTAAGTCAATGAGTGCGTACACTGCTGTGACATGGATAACAGGATTATACATTTCACGTTGAATGCCTTGTGTTGTTTTTCATCACTGGACTGATATATACATATACTGTATAGTATATGTTATGTGTGAACTTAACCTTGGTTTGGTTTTATGTGGAAGATGGTCAGTTTTGTAATTTACTCTTGTATTTCCAAGTATAGTAAAACATCAGATGTATTTTAGGTTTTGGTTTCTGTGTGTTTCTACTATAAAGTGTTGTATGTATTTTTATGCATTCAGTATGACTACCTATTTTATTTGTTTACTTTTGCGTGCAGTCACACAAAACAAGTCAAAGGAAAATACCTCAACCTGATTTTTATGAAATGTGATGCATGGTGCTTCTGTTTCATGTTTGTTTATTGGTCCCTGTTGCAACTGTAACTCATCTTTTGTGCAACAACAAGCATTTGCTTCCTAGCTGCTTTTGTTAAGTTTGCTTCCTTGTCTGCAGCAGATTCAGAAGCTGATGGGGATGGTAAGAAGAGCAACATTTATATTGTCGTCCAAAAGTATGGTTTGAGTGTTAATAGCATTACGTTGTGTATAATTTTGGTATTATGTGCTAGTCAAGATGTCACATAATATATGAAGTGTTACGTGAACCTGGGTCTATTTTATTATTCGAAATTATTTTGGCTACTTCAATTTGGACTGAAATTACAGCATCAAGCATTGTTACTGTTCAAATGGCTTTTAAACATTTTTCAAAATGTGTTGGTTTCCATAGTTTTTGTAAGCCTTCTTTGGCAAATCACGTTTGAGAAAACACAGTTCTTACTTTGCTCTTGGTTTTTGCTTGTACATTTTTCTACTGATTGTTGACTCACTTTTACCAAAGACAAAGTAATACTCATCACAGTGGGCACAAGTGTCAGTTCATCAGGCTGCAAGACAAATTGTACCATTAAAAAAGTCTTTCTCTGCTATGGTATGCCACAGAGCTGCTGGCGAGATCCAAAATGTAATAGAAGTATGCAGTGTGGCTTTGCTTGCTTCAGCACTCATATGTTACAAATCCCATGAAAATCGCTGCTAAAATTCCCATCAGAGCTTGCAGCATCTTGCAACTCGGAAGTAGCTACCCTCAGAATAAGCCACACCTCAGGCCTTCAAGTCACCAGATCCTTGGCTGTGTTAAAAAAAAAAACAATGAGCTGACTAAAATGTTCTAATTTGCAGTTTAGTATGTGATGCTGTCCTTGTCTCATTCACCTGTCGTGTCCTCCAGTGCTGGTATCCGTTGATACTGCCAGACACCTCACTGACAGATTATGCTGGTTATGTTCTTTCAGCAATTCAGAATTAGTGTCTCCATGTGAAGAGTGCTGCCTATCCCATCTGTGACCTATGATACCAGCTCTCTTCTGCCTCTGTCCCTCTGGCAATTTAAACAATGAGAGTGGAAACACAGCTGTGGTTCATGTGTAACAGTCAGCTGTTGCTGCTAATGTCATCTGATGTGATGACACTTTTATAGTTCCAACGTGTGATTCATAAGTCAACTCGGAAAAAAAAAGTTGGGGTTACACCACAACTCAGGTTTTACAAGTGAAATTCAAGAGCTGTTATTCACATTTCAAAGCTGTCCCTGTCTGCCTAGTCTTTCAAGGGCACAGCTCCCAGAGTGACGCGCTGGACTTCTGCTCTATTTGGACTGATTAGGAGTAGATTGGATGGAGAAGGGTTGTGGAAGTGCCAAGACTTAGGGGAGATGAAGCCTGCTAATTCCTTGTGGCGTCCTTCAAATGTATGTGAAATGTCCTGTACCTGCTGTGCCTGAGGGGGTAAACTGACATTAACAGTCTTTTCCTTTTCCCCGCTTGGACACCAGGGTGAGACTTAACCAGAGGTGTTAGTTGCAACTGAGAAGTCCATAATCCTCTCCTGTGCACTGCATATTATCACATGTTGAGGAGAAGTCTGTAGCTTTCCTCAGCTCTGTTAGGCCTCTTAACCACATAGCCTGCTACTGCAGGCCAGGAGGATGGCCACATTGTCCATCATGGCTGCTTCCTTTTTAGGGTATTTGGCCAGTGTGGTAAGACTGGGATGATGGGCCTCGGGGTATGCAAAGGAGAGGTGGGTAGCCACAGACCCCTCCAAAGGTGGCATGACTGTTTTGTGTCCCCACAACAAGGTTACTATCTTGGGGAGGTTGGCTGCAGAGCTGAAACTTTGCCCTGAATTATGGCCTGCTGAGCAAAGAGAGGAGTCAAGCAGCCTGGGTGAGGTCATTAAATGTTAAGTTTAGTTACTGCCCTGGATATCATCTCCATAAATTCCTGGAGAAATGGGTCCTGAGAGTCTGGTCCTTCCAGTCTGTTCATCTCTTCTTAGCGTTTATGAGTGCACACATCCAATCATCCTTCTTTCCTGTCATGAATGTCCATCACTGAATGTGGGGCCGGTGCACCAGTTGGATCTCATGACACAAACAGTTGAGCAAGACTAGTGGAAAAGTGGGAGGTCCGTATCTCTTGAGCGTCCACCATTATCTGTCCACAAACAAGCGCATTCAGCAAAATGCTAATTTTACATGGTGAAGTGATTTAATTCAACATTTTAGCTGGTAAGTGTATGTCTAGCAAGTTAACTAGGCTTTATCCAAAGACAACAGCTGAGTAAAGTTCAGAGGGAAACCTGAGGAGATGCGCTTTTTTTGGGTCAGAACTCAACCTAGACCATAGAGTTTGTGAATTTCAGTTGCATAAGCACTGTGCAGGAGGATGTTTTTACATTATACACAGTAGCCATTGATTGTCGCATGATTTTTAATGTCTACCATTTGTTTGATCACCAGTCCTGACTCCAGAGTGGGAATTGCACCACAATGAGTTTGCCATCAGTGTGTCTATTAGAGTGGATTGTCTCTGTGGGAAGTGCCTATCATACCAAGGCTGTTTGAAGCCAAACCCATTGGGGTAAAGAATGGTGTGTGCGTGTGTGTGTTTGTGTGGGGAATTTATCACTTGGTCAGCCACACACTGTTTTGGGGCACTTGCACCAGTATTGCTAATAAACTTTATTCTTTTGAATGTTATAAGAGCAGAGTGTTCAGTTTGCCCAGAGTTGTATTCTTAGGGTATCTTGAGACGGAAGAGTAACAAACTTTGATACAGATAATTATATTCATAACACGTCAATACTCTAAACCAAAAATGCTAAACAAAATGTCTTTTAAGTCGCACTTTAGGGGTTTATTTAGGCAGCCTGAGGTGCACATGCGCTGTATGGGGTACAGTAATTGCCTCCTTTGTGACAAGCAGCTTTGCAAGATCAGTCCAAAAGAAGTAATCAAGATCATTTCAATTTATCCCAAGTTTGGTGATTGAAAGTGGAGTAATCAACATATTTGATTACTTTCTGTTTTGATTGATAACAGTCATGATCTTACCTCCACGTGTAGAATTCTGTTTTGATTGCATTTCACTGTGTGGTGTGTTAATGTAATAATTCTACAGAATAATCACTCTGTAATTGCTGTTTACTTAACTTGTTTTACCTCACGAGTTTACACTGACATATGGTACAGTATAACAGCAAATAGTTATACTTCCATATGTTAAATAAGTTGGGATTTTTGTTTTTCTCAGCTGAGGCAGAACAGGATGGTAAAGGTAAAAAGAAGGCACAGTGCGGGACTGTCATTATGTACTGCATGCAAATGAGATGTTATGAAATGCAGATGTATGCATCCTGTGTGTTCTGTATCAGTCAAATACCATGCACAATGAAGATGTCATATATCTGAGCGGTTGGCTGTACAAGGTTGATTAATTCATTGTTTGGATTTGTTAGAATAGATTTGTTAGAATATATAAAACTAAGCAGGGACTTGCACTATAAAGAATGACTTCAATGTTAATGGAAAATATGTATTGTTTACTGATTTGCACCTTGGATGCTTTGGAAATCTTTGAATATGGGCTAGCAGTTTTATACTTAGCACAGTCTGAGTTCATTAACATATTCTGGATCCATTAATCGGTAATGATACTTTTCTGTAGTGATTATGTATCACTGTAACTTTTGCTAGCATGAAGCATCCACATTGCTCTTGTATGTGTTTTGATCTAAGGACATGGAGCATTATATATGTTTAGTGAAACAGTCTCATTTGCTGTAATTATTTTGCTGCTGTACATACAGGATAACATGGGGAAAAAAACAAAAACAGAGTTAAATAAATTTTTGATTTTTTACCATTTTTTTCATGTGAACAACTGACACAGTAAAATAAAATCAAGTGACTTTGACTTTTATCTGTTATGAGTGGGGAAGGTGAACATCACCAATGCTCTACTGGCAATAAATAAGAGAAAAACATAATTTCTGGCCTAACTTGTTATTGTCAGTGTCCATAAAGTACAGCACAATAACTCATAATAAAATAAATTGTCCTTTGGATTTCTGAAAGGTTTTTTTGCCTTTGACAAACCACAAAACAATAGCACAGAAGTATTACTTGTCAGTAATGACAATATCATAAATTAGTACATTAGAATAATACCAGAGGAAGTTGTAGAAATACATATGGATTAAGACTTCACATATTTATAATTATTAGTCAAGAAAAGCCAGAACATGGCTAATTGTTAAGTGTGTTTGTGATAAGCAAGAAAAAACAACACATACATTTGTTAGGAAGAGCTGCAAACTCTGCAAAGATATACGCTGAGATAAACTGGTTTTGATATACAGTTTTGATATAGCTTTAACTAAATGCTAATGTGACATTTGATTGCATAGCTGGTAATGATAACTTACAGCTAGAGCTAAGCAAGTAAATGCAACTTTAGGTTTTATGTCAGTCTGTTGTACATATTTGCAGAAACTGTTCACTTGTCTTACTTATTCTTTTGTCTTTTAGTCCTTTTAAAAGACGGAAAGATGCTGATTTATCATTAAGTGTTTTTTGTCATGTTTCATATTGTATGTACACAGTAGGTTTGTGCAGCTGTGAGACAGATTTTTTCATGGTTGACAATGTCTGAGCATTTCATTGTGTCCTTTGAACTTTGGTTTGTTGCACAGTGTGGTCTTTGCTTAATCCATCAAAATTGAACAATCAAGCTAATTTTTTTCTCCGTCTTTTCAGAGTCTGGGTCGACCGAGCTCACTGGGCTCTTCGTCGAGAAGCCACAAGCTAGTGTAGTCGCTGTTGCAGGTTAGAAACACACATGGATGGATGAATAATTGTCAAGACAGATAGGAATCCGTAGCGATCCATAACGTGTAAACTGATTACATAGTGTTATATGAGTTAATTGTTGTTTGTGAATGGCAGGAATGGATGTCACTTTCATAGCCAGGGTTGACTCAACGACCCTGACAAGAAAACCCACCATGAAATGGCTGAAGGGCAAGTGGCTGGACCTTGGCAGCAAGGCTGGGAAACATTTGCAGTTCAAAGAAACTTATGACAGAAATACTAAGGTGTGTGTTAGACAGAGGCATCCATTTTATGCACTGTGTCATCTGATCCTTTTCCCCCACAAATAACTAAGAGGTAATTAAGCAATATTTTCTCCCCAAGATCTATACTTATGAAATGAAGATCATCAAAGTAGTCCCTGGAGATGCTGGGGGCTACAGGTGTGAGGTGACAGCAAAAGACAAGTGTGACAGCTCCACCTTTGAGATCACCGTAGAGAGTGAGTGAAAACGAACTCCGGCCTGCCGAGACTGCCACAGATTCCATACATCTTGATGTTTTGATCTGATCCAGGGCTAATGTGCATTCTCTGCAACTTCTCCTCTTACAGCTGCACAGCAGGAGGAGCAGGCAGATATTTTGTCTGCCTTCAAGAGAGCGTAAGTGCACTGGGTTTTGTGTTGCAGCTTGTCTCAGTAGCCTATGTGGGCAGGTGTGAATACAGAGGAGAAATGCATACATAGACTATTTATATTTTTTCAGCGTGTGCGCATTTTTAATACAGCTGGTACATGATAGTATAGTAAATGTAATGCTGTGCCATGTCAGAAGATATGCCCGATCTTGTTTACTATATGTCTGTTTCCATAAACACAGGGATGCTGGAGAGGACGAGGGAGATCTGGATTTCAGCGCTCTGCTGAAAGCCGCTAAGAAGTGAGAATCTGAGTGTTATTTGGTCTGCAAAATTATCAAACTCACAGTTTAAAAAAAGGTTTTGCTTCTCCACTCCCAATTACATACATATCCCTTTTCCTTGACTGACAGGAAGAAACCTGTCAAAGTGGAACCAGATGTAGATGTGTGGGAATTGCTTAAGAATGCCCATCCGAGCGAGTATGAGAAAATCGCCTTTGAGTATGGCATCACTGACCTGAGGGGCATGCTGAAACGTCTGAAAAAGATGAAGACTGTCGAGCCCAAGCATAGCGAGGGTAGGTCGGGTCAAGCAAGAGGGGAAGGGAGGGGAAGAAGTAAATGAGGGAAATGAATTAGGAGGTGAGACTTTACCTGGGGGGTAGGGGGAGGTGGAGCAGGAATGACAGCATGCAGGGGAGAGAAGCAGGCAAGAGGAGGGGCCCCAGTCGCTCATTCTTTTTCCCTTTCTGCCCCAGCTTTCCTGAAGAGGCTTGAATCTTGCTACTCAGTGGAAAAGGGCAAGAAGATTGTCCTGAGGTGTGAGGTGGTTGATCCCAACATCCAAGTCAAATGGTTGAAGAATGGCCAGGAGCTCAAACCCTCAGCCAAGTACATGCTTAAAAGCACAAACACACGCACACACACACACACACACATACACACACACACACCAATTATTGTTAGTTCACGTAGACTGTTTTTAGAGTTTTTTTTCTCTATGCTAAGCTCCATGCAAGACATTTGCTTAATTAGACAGTTGTGTTAGGCTGTATCATATTAATCATCAAGCTTAGATGGACTTGATGGGCAGTGTTTTAAAAATATCAAGCTAAAATTATCCGTGCCACAAAGTCATACTGGGAGACGATGCTGCCATCAACACGTTTTATTTTTAGGCGGTCAGGGGGAGCCTCCCTGAGGGTCCAGCAACTCGCCCTGCCAAGACATCTTATGCCTCATGTAAACCAATGCAGATTCCCACCCCGCAGACAAACTCTTCTCATTTTCTAAGTTGGAATTTGAGAAAAATCTATGGCTCAGGTGAAATGCATGAACTGGGCCTGTAAGACGCCACCTTAAATGAAACCTGAATTAAAAACATTTTTGTCATGAAATAACAATTGATAAAGGAACACTTCAACACCCTGTAATCTCTGTCACTTTTCAAGGTATATCATGGAGGCCATCGGGAATGTCAGAACACTTACCATCAATAAGGCGACCCTGGCTGATGATGCTGCGTATGAGTGTGTGGTTGGCGAGGACAAGTGTTTCACAGAGGTGTTTGTCAAAGGTGCTGCGTCTCTATCTCTCTTTTTTTTTTTTAATCAGCAGTAATAATCTGGCAAAATGAATGTGAATCTATAAACCTTATGGCAGTTTGTGCTGAATTCATGAATTTTAACATCCCTCTATTTTCTGCCCAGAGCCCCCTGTGACCATCACCAAGCTGATGGATGACTATCATGTCGTTGTTGGAGAGAGAGTGGAGTTTGAGATTGAGGTGTCGGAAGAGGGCGCCCACGTCATGTGGTTGGTATATCAATAATTTAACAATATAGGCCCAATAAAGCTTGGGTCAACTTTAGGCCATGGCTTTAATTCCGTTCAGGAGCAAAGCAGGAAATGTGTGTCTGTTGTTAAGTCTTTATTATATAAAAAGGTTTCATGAAATTCCTTGTTTTTCTTTTTTACAAATGTATGGAGATCACGGTTTGATGACAAGCTTTGATTTGTCAGTTTTTTCCGACAGCCTTCATACACTGACCAGTCTCACCTTGGTGAATTTCGACCCTGCATTTGCTTTTAACAAATGAGCTTCTTATATAGAAATACGACCTGTTTCCACAGTTTCTGTTGCCATAATGTTGCGGAAGCACAACTATCTTTCCTTCACTCAGTCTTAGATTATGATGATGATGATGATGTCATATACAATATAAAAACATAGTGTCCTTCACATTGCACATCGAGCACAGACTTTATTTTTTCAATTTCCCATTGATGCAAAGCCAATTCATATTTTCCAAAGCAATGTTTTTAGCATTCACTGAATTGTGGAAATATTGCAATATGTCCTGTAAATTTACATCAGACTCAGGCTCACTGCTAAACATGTTTCAAAGAGAGCTCATGTTATATTCTCTTCCAGGTACTTTGAGGATATAGAGCTTCACAAAGATAAGGATTCCTCAAAGTATCGCTTCAAAAAGGATGGAAAGAAGCACACACTTATCATCCAGGAGGCTACACTAGAAGACATTGGAATGTACCATGCTTGGACAAATGGGGGGCATACCAAAGGAGAGTTGGAGGTGGAAGGTACCACTGGAAAATATTATATTCCAATTCAGTTTTTATTTCAGTTTTGAGTGATTGTGGATTTTATTAATTACATTAAAAATGTATAATAATTATGAATTTGTTTATTTTAGATTAGTTGGTTAAAAAAAAAGTATTTTATATATTGATTACCACATTTAGTCTGTTTTTTTTTTTTTATTATTTAAATGTAGGCTGCTCAGCACTGACAATGCAGCTGAATTTAACTGCTGGCCCAAGGGCTTAACGCCTCTCTTTACAAACAAACTAACAACTCATGGCAGTGGGTGTCAAGATGTACTGTAGACATCATGAACCTTATCCTCCCTCTCCCCCTACCTTCACACATTCACTCTCCTGCCTGAAGTGTTCTCTCTTGCGGTTTCCAATGTCTTACTCAGAAAAAGAACTGGAGGTGTTGCAGGACATTGCTGATCTGACAGTCAGGGCAACAGACCAAGCTTTGTTCAAATGTGAGGTGTCTGATGACAAGGTCACAGGAAAGTGGTACAAAGATGGAGTGGAGGTCTTGCCAAGTGAACGCATCAAAATGACTCACATTGGAAGGTACAAGGATATATAAATTGATTTAAAAAATGTGTAGGTTATTTGACATAACTGAAGATCAAACACGTTTTATGTTATTTCTAAAATTGTCTTTAATTCATGAGGAAGATGTTATCTTTATATCATATCTTCTCTGTTGCTTGTTTCAGGTTTCATCGGCTGCTTATCGATAATGTGAAGCCAGAGGATGCTGGGGACTACACATTTGTCCCCGATGGATACGCTCTGTCTCTTTCTGCCAAACTCAACTTCTTGGGTGAGAAAGACAGATTGACTACAAAGGTGCTTTCATGGATGCATTAATCATCAGCAGCCTGCATAATATTGTCTTTTTCTCTCAAAACAGAAATTAAGATCGACTATGTGCCTAGACAAGGTAGGTAACCTTAAATTACTTCAGTTTCGCAAAAGACTTAACGTAATTTTTTTAAATCTTCATATCCCAAACCCACTTCCACACACTCTCTCTGTCTTTGTATGTTATACAACCAGATCCTCCAAAGATTCACCTGGACACCACTGGAAACATGGTCTCCCAAAACACCATCATTGTGGTGGCAGGCAACAAGCTCCGTCTGGATGTGGAGATCACAGGAGAGCCAGCACCCACCGTTGTTTGGTCAAAGGGAGATAAAGTAAGGATGTGACAAGTGAAGGGTCACTATACAGTATATCACATGGTTCTCACTAAATAAATATGTTAATTTGGGAGTGCATAACGTGTCATGAGTGTGCACAAAGCGGATCATTTATCAAACATTTATCAGAGAGAAGTCACCCAGAAGACATAACTAAGCAATGCCCACTTTGTCATTTATTCATGACCATGGCATCCATCATCTTGGAAGGTCAGCAGGCCATCTATCTAACCTGTTACTGCAATATGGCTACTGTTGTTTTTTGTTCTGCTCGCCATCTCCTCTCCTTCTTTATGGCTTTCACTGTGCTGCATTTAAATGCTACCCCACCACCAGAGCTTGACATTAACTTTTTTGCTCACCAGCCACTGTGGCTAGTGGTTTTCCAAAGTTACTTGCCACTCAGCATTTTCACTAGCCACAATTTTGTTGTTGGGAAATTACTTTTTATTTGTTTGAAGTTGACTATGGTTGCCTGTCCGCGTCCATCGTCCTCCACTGTAGGCTGCGTGACGTGTGGGTGCGCTCGCTGGAGGGGGCGGTGGGATGTGTACACACACAAATACACACACACACACACACACACACACATATGGAATGCCACACCCGCTAAACTGGCTATTAAGAGTGACTGTGTTACACACCGCCGGATTTAGCGGGTGGGTGGGTGCTAATATATATAGTGTAACAGGGAGAAAATGTACTGTTCTTGATATTTGAACCAACAGGGCTCCCCCAGGCAGTTAGTCTAAGAGGGCTTCAAGGAAAGACACTGTCCCTTTTCAGAAACAGGATATGTCTGTGCCCTAGTGGGATTCTTATTTTGCCACTGGAAAGTCCAAGTGCTACCAAAGTCTCGCTCCAGTCAACTTAAATGGCCCATATATGTCCTTCTGATTGGTCCAAATGCCTCTCTGTTTAGCCAGAGTGCTGCTCTGGGGTACCTTTAGGGTGAACATGAACCCTGCTTCTAATGTTGCACATTGTGCCCTTTTGTCATTTTTTACCTCTCTACGTCAGAGTTTTTCCACAGCTCTGGCTAAAGAAAATGTACAACTGTAATATGTACATTTTAGTGTCATGATAATAAATGTCGGCCTTTGTCACCCACAGTGACCCATTTAGTTAAGTTTACTTGACCCAGATGTTACTCCCTCAAGATGAAATTGTTGATTGCATCTTTAGTTATTTACTGTGGTAATTTGAATTACTAGTGCAAAGTTACTTAGATGCTGCAATTTCCTGTTTTTAGGCAATTACAAACACTGAAGGGCGTGTAAGGGTTGAGTCAAGGAAAGACCTGAGCTGCTTCGTCATAGAGGGGGCAGAGAGGGATGATGAGGGCAACTACACCATCTGTGTCACCAACCCTGCAGGAGAGGACAAGGCTGTGCTGTTTGTGAAAATTGTGGGTAAGTGAAGAACTATGTGTAATGTCAGCAGGTTGCAACTGATGTGCCGTGATGTGGTTTATAATTCACCAGTTTTCAAAGATTTTATCTATTGTATTATAAACTTTTCGGATGGATGTTAAAACTAACTGTAATCTTATTTTAGATGTGCCTGACCCCCCTGAGAATGTCAAATGCACATCAGTGGGAGAGGACTGCGGCACCATCATTTGGGACCCTCCCAAATTTGATGGCGGTGCACCACTCAAAGGTAAAGAATGGGTTTTATCATAACCTTTCATTTCTAATTGCCTGGGAATATGGGATTTTCATTTAATTTCTAGGGTTTCTGTGTGTTATGTTATTATTATTCTGTCCATGTTTATGCTTTCTCTCTTTTTATCTTCCATCAGGTTATCTCATGGAGAGGAAGAAGAAAGGCTCCTCCAGATGGACAAAGCTCAACTTTGATGTATATGATTCAACCACATATGAAGCTAAGAGGATGATTGAAGGTGTTCTGTATGAGATGAGGGTGTTTGCTGTCAACAGCATTGGCATGTCTCAGCCAAGTCTCAACTCCAAGCCCTTCATGCCTATTGGTACGTATCACAGCCATCTTTACTCCATCTTTCTCAAATACTCCCTGTTCCTTTGTGTATCACCCATCTTGAGTCAACCCAGTGATTCTCTTGAGTCTCTCTTTCTGTTACCCTCAGCCCCAACTAGCGAGCCAACCCGCCTGTCAGTGCATGATGTGACAGACAGCACATGCAGCCTGAAGTGGCTTGCCCCAGAGAGGATTGGAGCTGGGGGTCTGGATGGCTACGTTATTGAATATTGCAAGGAAGGAGGTGATAAGAAACAAACATATTGTTAACAAATGTAATAATTTGAACATCCATCGACAATTTAATATTCTGAAATAAATCATGATTTTTATTTAATAGTTGGAGTGAATTCAGCTTTAAAAATGGCACACGTCATAACCCCAATAAGAGAATTAATAAAACAGATATAATACTTTCACAATGAATATATGTAATATGAGAACAAAAACAACAACAAGTCTCTCAACACTCACACACTGTGATTTACCGCATGTAATTCTGTTTTATTTCAGACACTGAGTGGGTGGTGGCAAACACAGAACTTTGTGAGAGGCAGGGATTTGTGGTGCGTGGCCTCCCCGTGGGAGAGAAGATCAACTTCAGGGTTGCGGCAGTAAACATGGCTGGACGCAGTCCTCCTGCTGTACTGTCACAACCCGTCACCATCCGTGAGATCACGGGTGAGTCAGTCAGATTAGTTGTGAACAGACATGAGG
This sequence comes from Lateolabrax maculatus, assembly GCA_031216445.1. Taxonomy (NCBI): domain Eukaryota; kingdom Metazoa; phylum Chordata; class Actinopteri; order Acropomatiformes; family Lateolabracidae; genus Lateolabrax; species Lateolabrax maculatus. The sequence goes on from CM062200.1 coordinate 11,694,317, forward strand.
GATGATTATATATCATATTCAGTCACGGAATTTTAGCATTTTAAGTTGACTTGTTTGGACAGATAAATGTTTAATACTATCACAAATAATACTACAGTGTACTTTAATAAGATGTCTTTTCCTGCCGTAGAACATCCCAAGATCCGCCTCCCTCGTGATCTGAGAACAAAGTACATCAGGAAAGTAGGAGAAAAGGTCAACCTGACCATCCCCTTCCAGGTTAGAAACAACCCTCTGTTGAGGTTTTGGATCTGTTCCATATTTTGCAACAAAGACTTTGTTTATGTGCTCTAAAATATATGACACAATAATAAATACAAGTAGGAAACTGCAGGGAAAAATAAGGTCAGGGGTGCAGCCATCTCTTGCAAGAAAACCAGAGTGCACCATTATGTTTATGGTTGTTGTAGAGTTGTGTACCTCAGCTGTGAATGCTTCAAATCAGTGAGATGGAAGAACATTTGGGGATTTGGGGGTGCTGTGATGCACTACAACAAATATAAGCGTTATATCTTTAAAGGGAAACTCCACCAATTTTACACACCTAAGTTTGTTTAAACGTCTTAGGGAGTACTACTGCATATATGGATTCTGTGGCCCTAGAGGGAGCTGCATTGAATAAGAAAGTTAAGATATCTCTGTTTCTGCTACGTCGTTTATTTATTTATTTATTTATTTATTTATTTATTTTGTCCATCATTAGTTTAACAATGCTATATTAGTGCTATCCTAAATCAGTGGATTATTCATTGTAAGAGCTCCCTCTTCATGACCCACATTACTTTAGTGAGAAACATTCCGACAGCTCCAAAGAAATGGGCAGATTTTCCTGTTTCTGTTTATAATCAGTAGCCTATAACACACACAGTGATTATGTTCTTGCCGGTCAAGGACTGTATTTTGTCAGCTATCAGATCAAAAGTTACCATCTACCACTTATTGTACCTACCCAATTTTTCCATCAATCATTTTGGAGGAGTAAATGTCACATCCAAAAATATGTTAGGAGCAAATCCCTTTCATCCTGAACAACTCATTTTTGTGTATTATAGGGTAAGCCACGCCCTGTCGCAACCTGGTTCAAGGATGGTCAACCCATTGACCCCAAGATGGTCAACGTCCGTAACTCAAACGTGGACAGCATCCTCTTCATCCGCTCAGCAGAGAGAGAGCACTCTGGAACATATGAGTTGGTGCTAAAGATCGAGAACATGGAGGACAGAGCTACCATTAACATCAGGATTGTTGGTAAGGTTGTCAGGGTCTTTGCAGCTGGCAACATCCAGTTCTACTTGTGCTGTAATGTTGTTACTTTATCTGTCAGTGTCTGCCTTTAGAATATTTCAAGGATAAGTTAATTATAGAAATCATTCATTTGAAGAAAAACTTCAAAATGTACTGAACATCAGACATTGATATTTGATCCTTTCAGAAAAGCCTGGACCTCCCGTGAATGTGAGGGTGACAGACGTCTGGGGCTTCAATGCAGCACTGGAGTGGGAGCCCCCCAAGGACGATGGCAACTGTGAGGTTACTGGATACACCATTCAGAAGGCAGACATGAAGACTAAGGTGAAAGAGGAAGATGGCGTTGCAATAATAATACTGAGATTACCTCCAGCCAGTGTTTGATGCAGACACTTGGCTTATTCTATATGCTCAATTTGTGGTCTTTGTTTGGTGACTTATAGCACCTTTTTCCCTCTCCAGGAATGGTTCACTGTTTATGAGCACAACAGGCGGACAAACTGCACAGCTTCAGATCTGATCATGGGCAATGAATACATGTTCCGCATCTACAGTGAAAACATCTGTGGCCTGAGCGAGGAGCCGCGCCAAAGCAAGAACACGGCTGTCATTGCCAAGACAGGTGTGACAGTGTGTGCACATGTGTATGTGCAGTACAGTATAACTGTGTGTGTTTGTGCCATGAATTGCATGGACACGACAGAAGGGGATGTCAAATAAAATAAGCCACATGTCTGCTCTGATTTATGGGAGTTGACTAAGTTTGCCTGACTTCCCACCCTTCTCCACAGACCTGGAGCTCAAATCAAACCCTTACAAGGAGAAGGACGTGACCTGTGTGCCTAAGTTTACTCAGCCCCTGGTTGACAGATCTGTAGTGGCCGGTTACAGCACTGCCATCAGCTGTGCCGTCAAAGGCATCCCCAAGGTAAACATGCATGTTGAAGTAGCCTGTGGAGCGTGATTCACTGGAGGAGCCTGACAGTGCCGGTTGTCGTGAGCAAATGAAAGTCTGAAATTCACTGTAAGAGGGACTTGTATGCAGATCTACCCAGAGTAGCCTTTCTTATCAGGTCATGTCGATTAGGACAAAACATTGCATGAAAAGAAAAAAGAAATGTACTTTATCTAATCTAAGAATTAAAATAAATGAATTTGCCTTTTCCACATTGTAGCCTAAGATTGTCTGGATGAAGAATAAGATGATCATCGGTGAGGATCCGAAGTTCTTGATGCAGAACAACCAGGGAGTGCTGACCCTCAACATTCGCAAGCCAAGCACCTTTGACGGAGGCAAATACTCCTGCATGGCTGTCAATGAGCTAGGCCAGGACGAGGTGGAGTGCAAGCTGGACGTCCGAGGTAAGAATAGAGTGGAGGAGAGGGGAATGGTGGGGGAGGAGGAGCTTTGGTTATTTGAGTGCTGGATGAGTTTCTATTGTTTTGGAATACAGACGATTAGTAGGTGGATGGTTTTGATTATGTGATACAGACTCAAAGCTAAAAGCTGACTGTGTTTACAATGCCAGCTGCACAGAATTTAATTGTTTGAATGGGGATAATGAAAAAGGTACCTTAATTCTTACCTAAATATATTACAAGAACATCATTTCAACAGAACCTAACACTCATTGTCTGTCCTGTTATCCCACAGTTGCTACAGACCCGGACAAGAAGTGAAAAACCAAACAGTGTGAACAATGTGAAATGATATGAACCAAACAGTGAATGAGCAGTGAATGTCAGTATGTAGAGTACACACTGTCAAGAGTGAATAAAATAAAATGCAGTCATGCCTGCTATAAATAATTGTGTATTTTGAATATATTTTATTTCTCTGTTAAAATATTTTATATAATTTTTCATGTACATGTTGTTTATTCTTTTAGTCACACAAAAGCTCACAAACCCAATCAGGATCTAAAATATTAAAATACATGGCACATTATTATAAGAGCTGTTTTCACAGCTGAGAAGCACCTTTCTGTGTTTTGGCACATGTGTGATGGTTGTCTGCATTACACCTCCCTGGAGTAGTGTGCTCTCCTCCTGTGGATTGCCACTCCTACGCTGAACAACAGCGCCACTGCCAGGAGACCCACGGCCACTGCAAGAGCTGTTACAACACCTGCGGGAGACAACAATCCTGTTTAGGTGCATGTGGATGTGGAACATTTGGAAGATTTCCAAAAGCGTTGATATTTTTAAATCAGACAGTCTGCGCTGAAAATCCCCACACTGGTCCCCAAAGTGAAAGCAGGAATAAATATAATGCAGCGAAACCTTGACGATGCCAAAATATGTGTTTAAATAGAGGCAAAGAGAAGTCGGTGCAAGCATGAAATTATGAAATATACACTAATTCACCTGTGCTTGACCATCTGGCCCGAAATCCACACTCTGCTTCCCAGTCGTCTGCCACCACCTCCCGCACCAGCTCAGTGAACACAGACAAAGGGCAAGGGTTCAACCCATTGCATCCTGGCACAGGGTTGGAGTAGGGGTCGCGCCAGGAGTCATTGCGGTAATACAGCTCCAGAGAATAGGAACTGGGGATTTATTAGGATTAACACAATGAGATGACACACAGTTATGGTAAGTGTTATGTAAATGGCTTTGTATCATGTGCTAATTTGGCCATCGCAGTGCTGAAGGGCTGCCAGATTTTTCTTTTGAATTGAAAAGGAGAACCGAAATGTACTCGAACGGTTTGGTGCTGCAATTTCTCAAAATGTGTTCTGTTTTGGCCATCTGACCTAGATAGGGCAATTAAATATGCAAAGAGAAGAGTGCGTGACGCAGGACGTCATTACCCATCATACTCCTGGTAGAACTCAAAGAGTTGACAGGCAGCGTAAGGCGGAAGAAGGCCGTTGTACACGTCCAGAGCTGCCTGGAGGGTGATGAGTGTGGAGTCATGCTGAAATGAGAAACAAACATCACAGCAATAGTATACAAGGAGGTGAGGAGATGTGAAACAGCAGTTTGCACAATAGATTATGAATGTGTGCATGTGCTTACAGCTGAGTACATAATGAATTTGAGAGTGCTCCCTTGCTCTACAGCCCTGGAGAAATTCCTCAGGATGGCGTTCAGCAGGACCCCTGGTAAATTAACACATCAGTGTTAACAGTGCAAGTGAAATTTTCCCAGACACCAACACAATCCGCTTGACCTTATTGAGCATCTTGTCTTAGTGCTATAATCATCTTTGTCCCATTAGCTCATATCAGCTAATATGCTTTTGGGAAACCCGACCGAACACTTTACACTGTCTGAGGCATAAACAAAGCCTCGGCCAGCAGTCACAACATTATCCATCTACTGAGATTTTTTTACTCTAATTAAATTTTTCTCAGAACACTGCTTTAAATTAATTGCCTCTAATGTGAATCCTCACCTCCCGAGAGCCTGGCCTTCTCTTTTCGCTTGTGGCTGAGGATGCTGTACATGACCTCAAATGATGCTACTCTCTTCAGGGTGTCTAGAACATCTTGGGTGGCCCAGCGTGGGAGAGTCAAGTTATGGATCCTCTGCACAAAAAAATAACATTAAATACCTTGCATCACGCTAATAATCACATTACACAACACATGAATCACAACAAAAGGGGTTTAAATGGCTGTATTTCATCGTTTCTATTATCCCGGCTATTTTTAGCAACGTTCTGAAGATAACAGATGCTCATTTTGCAAGTGTGAATGAGCGTATTCAACTTGGCCTAGAATCCACCCATCTCATAATGCTTTAATTATCATTTCAATATGTTCTCCTATTCATGTCTTACTGTATGTATAAAAATGATTTCCCCATGCTCCCGCCCCCTCCCCATGTCTCCGCAGATGTGTAGAAGAAAATAGATCCCTTCACTTGTCCTTACTTTCTGTGTGACTCTCAGTGCTCTGCAGCTGGTGTTTGTGTCAGCAATTATACAGTGTACAAGCTACATTGTTTTTATGTGTGTGTGTGTGTGTGTGTGTGTGTGTGTGTGCTTTCTTATGGGAAATATCAAGTAGCCTGTACCTGACAGGTTAGAGTGTCGTAGACCCTCCATATTTTTTTGCCAACCAGTTTGGAGATGGGGTAGCCAGTGTGGTTGGAAAGTCCCTCCACAAAGTACTGCAAAAAGAGTTAAAACACTGCATTCAACCAGTGGTGGAAGAAATATTCAGATCCTGTACTTATGTAAGGTATCAATACAACTAACCTAAAATACTCCAAATACCAAATACAATTTCTACATTCAAAATCATAAGCACAGAAGTATTATCAGCTAAATGTAGACCTAAGTAAAAATCATTTCTAATTTTTTAAATAATTTATTTAATTAAATTTTTACTTGTGACTGATGTATTAATAAATATGACATTGTTAGATTGATAATAATGACGCATTCATTTTATAAGCTTATCATAGGATTTTGGTGTAAAATCTTAATCTGCTAACTATTTTAGTAAGTCCAGCTGCCAAATAAATATAGTGGACTAAAAAGTGTAATATTTCCCACTGAAATGTAGTGGGGTATAAGTGTAAAATATCATAAATTCAAAATAACTCCTCGTTGGTTTAAGTATTTAGAACTCAAAATGGCAGACATCAATTACTTTTGTGGATGAGCATTGTTTATTGATTTAGCGATTGTTGTAAATTCAACCTTTGGTCAGACAACACAGTGAAAAATGGCACCATTTTGGTTCCTGCATCCAACTTGCAGGTACTGTGCCTCCAGCAGAGGGTGTTAAAATTCAATGCAGGAGTCCATGTCTTGATCTCAGCCACCTTAATAGGCAGCACATGGGACTCAGTTTAATTAAAACATTTTCATTGTAATTCTTAATCTAATTCAATCCAACCGTTAATTAGTCTCTGAGAATGTGAGAGAAATTGCACTGTGCAGCTTTTTCAAGGCACTGGAGTCACCGTGCCTGAGAAAATCACTGAGAGGACATGATGTCTACAGCATAACTAACACGTCCACTGGAGGTGCTGATAACATTGGCACCAGCAACTGTGAAGTATATATTTCACTCTGCACAGAAATGTGCATTTCACAGTGTTTATTAATTTACAAATTGAAGGCATGGATAAGCAGAAAAGAAGCAGCTAAGGTGAGGGAAAAGTATTATTAACAGCAGTTTAAATTATATAATTGTGATGATAAAAAAAACAACAGAGTTACAGTTTTTAGTGGTTATCAGGCACATGACTCATGGAAAAGTGATGTTGAACACAAACTGAGCTGTGAGTACAGTGTTCACGTCAGTGAACAGATGCTGAGGATGAGTTACACTAATATGCATTTAGAAGTCTTCTTCTGTGGTGTGTCTTACCTGGTGATCCCTGAGGAACCTCTGGTAGGGATCACTTTCAAAGGTCTCCGTCATCAGCGCTCTGAACCTTGGACAGTCTTTGCCTGGAGACTTCAACAGCTTAAGAAATCGAAAACAACAGCACGTCAGTGGAAATAATGCACATTTACTGCAGATACTGCGAGTCTTCTGGGCACAATTATATGTTCATTTCACACTTTAAAACAGTAGGGAATTTCAGCACACCGGGTTCACAGCTGAGGTGAACACAGACAGCAACATGGAGCGACAGACAGAGACTCAATTTAACTTGAACTTCGATCCAGCTGTGTATGGCTGCTGTGTGAAAGGAAATATTTATGTGGCTCTGCAGCCCACCTTGTCCTGGGCCCTGGGGATGGTGTGCACTGGAATAGGCCGCCACAGTAACTGGGGCATGATGGGAGGCGGGCGTCTGGTTGGGGGGAACATCCCAGCAAGGCAAGCCTGGGCACTCATCAGAGTGCGGTCGTAGTCAGTGCTCCGCACATATATCTGTTGGAAACATGGAGGGAACATGGTATTAATGCATATATATGGTACTAGGCCTGTGTTCTTCCAAATTGGACATTCAGGCTTAGCTTGCTTTTTAAAGAGAGTGGAAATGTGCTTGGAAACTCAAATGGATTGCATTTGCAAAGTGGAAACGCACATACTTCTGTTTCTATTTTTATTTTGAAAAATATGCAAAATAAATGCACCCAGCAACACAGCAGTGTATCATGAGTGAGCTGTATTTATCCCAAGTCAACTGAGGTATTCCCTTAACATGAAGATGAGGGGAGTCAGAAGAGATCCAAATGGATGAGAGGGGGAGGAGGGAAAAGATCCTTCTTACTGTGATCTCTTCTGACATCAGCCTTCGCTCGTCTATATCTCTCTGTCACCCTGTGTCAGGTTTTTGCACACAGTAAATCACGCTGATAAGGTTGGATGTTCCTGTGATGCCAAGAATGCTTCTTTTTTTTCCCGCCTTTTGTCAAATTAAAACAGACGTGGCAGCACAGGGAAAGGTACGGTACAAGTTGACTGAGACTTGGGCGACAAATCACCAATGACAGGTACTGAGAAGAGTTGTTATCTTTGAGGTAATTGCGTGTTATTTAGAAGAGGGAGAAGGCGACTGAATACAAGGATGGAGAGACAGAGGGGATGGTTAAGAGAGAGATAGAGAAAAGGAAGACATTGTAAAAACAACAGAGACAGGACAAGAAAGAGGGAATCATATCTTCATGACTGTATGCTGAGCAAGCAGCCCAAAGGCACACTGAACCTACATGCATGCTGCCAACTGTACAGTACATGGAGCCCTGGGGCAACATTACCTCACATGCTGCAGCATATTACAAGGCCACGGCAGTGAAATCACCAATATCAGTCATGCTCATTAACTTAGTGCATGTTGCTACAACCATTACGCATGAACTTAATTTCACATGTTGGCGCGAGGCCACGCGTGACAACAGCATTAGATGACACTGAAGCTCACAGGGGACGTCACCTAACCAAGGCTAGGGAAAAAAACAGACATTCACACACACGTACGTATGCATACAGAAATACTCTGACCTCTTTGTTGTTGTAGTCTTCTCTGAGAAAGTTTCCATAACGCTGCCTTAGAAACCTTCCCAGCTCAAACTGTTGTTTCATGCCCAGCTGAAAGGAAAATTGCCAGAAGTTCATTTTTGTAGAATCTGACCTTTTGCTGAAGATGTGGCAGATTCAAGGTTAAATGCAAGATATTTACATAAAATAACAAATTGCACCCCTTCTACAGGGGCCTCCTAGAGCCAGAAATAATAAGTTTATTCACTGTAAACTGGCTAATTGCCTGAGAGCAAAACAATGTCACAGTATGAAAGAATTTAATTAAAAGTCTACAACAAGCTTTCTTCCATCTCAAGACTTAAGTTTAGTGGAAACTGATTTCATGTTGTACAGGTCTTAAGTGAAGTATACTGTAATTTTTGACACCACATCTAAAGCTATTGCGCCCAGGTCTATATAGATATACAAAGGAAACTTAGACTCATGCTTTCATTTTACTTACTCTGTTAGGGCCTTTCTGTCAGTGAATGTCTTGTCAAACACATGGATCGTCAAAGTTTTACTTTCATTTTAAAATTTTTTAGACATTAGTATGTTACCCCAGTTCATGCTGGGATAGGCTCCAGTACGGTGGCCCGGAGGTGCAAAACACAACAGTACTCGACAAAACACAACGACAATACAGAAATGTCACATTTTGTAATACCCAATACCTCAGTCAGCTGTCCGAAGCCCTGAGCCCACACCTTCTCCCCATGAGGATCCCTGGGATACGACTCAATAGGCGATCGATCACCATGTCGGAACACCTTAAAAGTCATAGCAGATTATGTCACATGGAATCAGATGCCATGCTGCTGTGCAAACCATTACACTGTGTACTTAAGTGAAAAATCCACCCTGAGATAGAAGTCAGAAATAGAAACCTGTGATTTCGGACAGTTTAGTCTTGATCTGAGACATAGAAGAGTCATTTTGATGATGCCATCAAGACACAAATGCTTGAGCTGCTCCGTTAGTATTATTAACCTGAGGACTCACTTTCTGAGCAGTGACATGACACACAGGTTGATTAAACTGGATTATGGACACATGTGATTCACTCCTGTAAAACCTCAAGAAAAAGCAAACCACGAAGTTAAGTCACCAAAGTTGATTATTTTCTTATGCTCCAATACTCACTCACCTTTTTTGATGTAAAACAGCTTCCTAGAATTCAACACGAACTGAACTAAACCGAACTAAACTTGGCTCAACTAAAATATTTGAATTAAAACACATTTAAACAATGAATTATTAACAATTAATCAATTAAAGTTTACATTAAATTAAATTAATACTGATAACAAAGACCCTGGTGAGACAGTTATTAATAAAGTTAAACTACTAGATAGCAATAAACTTACCAACCCTTACTTTAGCTAAAATGTTAACTAATGAAAGAGTACTGTAAACTGCCAATGTAACAGACAACAGACATATTATTTATACTGTAGGTTGTTTGTAAGTAACAAACACACTAGCGTTATATACATTTATGAGGACACAGTTAAAGATAACCAACATTCATAAAAAACACTCACATCATAGGGAAAACATTTGTGATTTTCATTTAAATCCTTCAATCGTCTTTTTCATTCTATCACTGAACTACAGTATGGGGTAAAATAATGATGATGCAAAGAGGTTTATGAACAAAGCAGTAGAGTCTGGGGGAGATATGCCTGACACTGTTGGAGTTTAGGCTCAAAGTAATCCTTTGTGACATGAACATGTAAATATAATAATGCTCACTGAGCAGAAAAATACTGTGTAATCAGCAACAATGTACAGTGATGTCACTCTTGTGTGATCTAAAGTGGCTTCCAGGTCATGCTGAAATTCCAACATTCAACAGATAAATCTTGTTAGTGAAGTCTTACAAACATCTCGCATGTAAGTACTGTTGTACACCTTAATATGAAATTGCAATACTATGTTCATATGTCATTATCATTAATTATGTACACAGGAAGAAAACTGGGTAGACTTACAGCTACGACAAACTTCAGCACCCGACACTCAGTCAAGCAGATGCAACAGAGAAGAAATAAACAGCCAAAACTTTTCTGGAACTTCAGCATCTTTTTCACTGGTTGACCTCCTTCACAGAGTTCCCCTGCTTACACGAGGGGAGAAAATGCCAGGAAATTTGAATTGTAAAAGGCCATTAGGAGCAGAATATGATGAATACTACATTTACTACATAAAACTACATTTTAGTCAAGCAAAACTGTGCAAATTGTTTCTTAAAATACTACAACACTGTAGTCCCATATTTATGTCATCTTGATTTAGTCATTAAGAATATATGGATGCAATGTGATATACATCTACAAAAAAATGTCTTAGAAATATTTAGTAGATTGTGTAAATGAACATATGCACTTACCTCAGCATACTTGTTCACACATTTTGCGGTTTTAAACGAGTTACAGACAGAAGCGGACTGCTGTGCATCCCAAATCTTCAGTCATACCCAGATTGACATTAAGTGTATGTTCCAGCAAGGGAGGGAGTGCTTTTATAGTCCTCGTACCTGACCTCATGTCTCTCTCTCTCTCCAGGGATTTCTGGTCCCAATCTACTTCATCTTCGACTGGAGTCCAAATCACTGTCTCTGCCAATTCCCAGCTGTGCAGTGACAAGCCTACCCCCCCCATACCTCCACCCCCTCCTGACAGACATATTTAAGTCAGCTTTTGAACTTAAGGATACACGTTTGCCCCCTCAATGTGGATGACTCCGCTTTAAAGCCACAGTCATACATTGTTAAAGACTCTTTGCTTTAGTGAAACAATATAACAAAGAAATGGGCTAAGTTAAAACGCACCCACCTGGCTTCTCAAATTGTTCTCCTACGTGCATAAGCACACACTTACACACTGGCCCAGGGCCACAAACACTCATTATAACTTGCTATGTCGTCCACTGTGGGTTTGGCCCCAAAATTACAGGGCCTGGAGTGTTTTCCCTGACTCGACACACATGTAAGTATCTGTTAGTATCAAAGCAGCTTTATGGGATACAATGGGATTAGTGAGTGTGAAGACTTAGAGCTATACAGCGTTGACATCATATTTGATAAGTGCAAGATAGGATCTGTTGTAAGTAATACACAGTACAGTATTCACAGAGGTGGGTTGTCAGTGTAACATAAATGTTCTAATCTTTAGATTAAGACTTAATTGACACTGATCTGAAATAAAAGAGATCACATATGGCCACACATGTGCATACACACTCATAAACAGACTTTGGCAGCTTTTATGTTGAACAAGCATGGAAGTATTCACTTTTTTTTTTTTTTAAGTAACAATACCCCAATGTAAAAAAGAAACACAAATTTTACTTCAAGCTTGTGGTGGTGAAACTCTGTGTTTTTCTTATTGTCAATAAATACCATGTTTTGCCTGATATAGCTTATTCCTCTGTGCCATACATATCCATCCTCATCCAAAAAAATATTTAAAACACATAATTAAACCACACCATTGCACTGGGTGACAAGTTCCTTTATTACAAGTACAAACACTGTAGTTTATTTTGAATCAATCCTGCATATATATCCTGTAAAGACCTGCTACGTCACCAAATCGGTGGCTGAAAATAGTCCATTATAAGGCAGGCTGTCTGCTTTTAAAGTGTACTTGTGCATTCACATTCAGCACGTGTTGTTTGAAACTAATTTCAAATACTCAACAAGGTGTATGTGTTGTTTAGTATGAAATGTAGTGACATAAAAGTAGTAAGCACTGTAGCATAAAGTGGACCTCAAAGTACAGTACTTGAGTAGATATGTTTAGTTACGTTCCACCACTGTGCAGATCTCTCTCTGCCCATCTGTTTTACTATTTCTCTCTATCTGACAGCAGTGCACATTAATCCTTTCACAGTCATGCACACAAACACACAAACACACACACACACACACCCACACACACACACACACACACACACAAACATCCGTACATCCATGGTACTGTAACTGGTAAAGGTTGGCTTGGAAAAAAAACATACACCTGTAAAAATGGGTCAGTGAGTCCACCTGCACTGATCAACAGGACAATATATACATACTCAAGGGTCTGAGTGGAGGAAAAGAAAAGAGTTTTACTATATGAGGCCAAGAGACACACATACTGTACACACACACACACACACACACACACACGCATACTGTACACACATACCACTATATATTTGCTGAGGAAAATGCTACAGTAGATGCACACCAGTTCATTGAAGGGTCACTAAACACTCGTGTACAGATTCACAACTCGCATCTCTCGCTCTCTCTGTCTCTCGCACAAACATAAAACACAAACACAAATACAAATATCCTTTTTCCTCCCTCTCCCCCAAGTGGCCATAGTGTTTTTGTCTTTGTTGAAATAATTGCAGTGATTTTCAAGACCGTTGTCATGGCAACGCAGAGGTTGATGCATGTTGACAGAATCTGTTGCAGGGCGACCGAGAGACTGAAAATGGGAGATAAGAGGTGGGAGGAGAAATGATGCGCATAGCCCACGTGTGCGCGCATGCATGTGTGTGTGTGTGTGTGTGTGTGAAGATGACGATGGTGATGGCGGAAGGTTGGGGGGGGGGCTTTCATGTGCTTCAATCCATTTGATGGATATGAGCAGTATGGGACTTCTCAGCCTGATAGAACAAGGCCCAAGATCAGGAATGAACAGTTATGGGTGTATTGTGAGCGGAGGAGAGAGAGAAAGAGGGAGAGAGAGAGGGAGGAAAGCGGGGTGCTATTTTAGTCCGGGGGTTGTCATGGAAACTGCAGCCTCACTACAAATGGAGACATCCAGAACACATGGATCGTCAAACAAATGGCGTGCGTAGGGCCCAGCATGAAGCTACGCCATGGCTGTGCGACACCGTGCCTTCTCAGTCGAAACCCACCCCCACCCACACTGGCACCCACCCCTCCAGCCAGATAACAGTGGCGTCTTCTTCATCACAGAGACTGAATATCAATGGGAGGGTAGCTTTTAGGGAGGGCAGGGTGGAGGAGGGGGGGGACAAACGCTTGGAGTCAGGGGCTAAGTGACAGGCAATGGTGTCCATTCAGGCAGTGAGTCACAGCCACTCGCTCTCTGTCTTTTAATTAACAGTCTTTTCCACACTTCCTTCCCTTCCCTCCTCTCCTACCCTCTTGTCTCTTCTTCTGTCTACCCCTTCACTCTCTGTCTGTCTCCCATCCTCTCCTTCCTCCTCTCTGCCCGCTTCTCTCTCTCTCTCTCTCTCTCTCCCGCGCTCTGAAGGACGGAGGTATTCCCACATTTCTCCGTTGCTATAGCAACACCGCAGCGAGAACAGGAAAGAGAGGACGCAGGTGGGGAGGAGGAGGAGGAGGGGGGAGGGATGGATGGAGACATGGTAGTGGTGGTGGTGGTGGGGATGTTGGGGTAGGGAGGGAGGGGGAGGGGTGTAGAAGCGGCCTAAGATGAGGGGATGTGTGAACAGGGCTAATGCTAATGGTAGCAGCAGCAGCAGAGCAGCCAAGTGTTGGTGAATTCCCGTCCTCGTCGCATCACGCTGGGCGCACACTCACATGTCACATCCACATTTGCATAATTGCCCGTGGGAATCTATTTGGTCTGTATGTTGCTACGGTCATTGATATCTTCCACAAAATGATACATGAGAACTGTCTCTGCTCAGCCATTTGACTTTTCTCTCTTTCTTTCTCTCTCTCTCTCTCTCTCTCTCTCTCTCTCTCTCTCTCTCTCTATCTCTGTGACATTGAACAACTCTGCAGAGCTTGCATCCAATTTCAGTCGTTTCTTGAGCATCATTTAGGAATAAAAGGACACAGACCGGCTCCCACCTGGTGTATCTACTGTATATAGTTTGCAGCATCTGTGTGCTTATTTTCCAATTATTCAATCAGTGCTAAAACCAGTGCAGGTCGAATGACCCACCAGAAAAGAAGATGTAGATGTGGAATACACACAGAAGCCATGGGAAGACCAGGGCTATTTCATTTCGATGTCATCATCCCATTCAATCAGGAAAGAATGGCATCTCATTATCTCTGCATATATATCATAAGGCGTTAGAACAAAGCAGTGTTTCATCAATTTCCCAACATGTAAAGATTTGTAGCAGGGCAGCAAAGCTCATGTGGCCTGCATAGGAGATGAGCGCCCGCAATACATGTTTGTCTGGTTGACATGTTGTACAGAACTCAATAGATACATATCAGTGCATACTGAAATGAATATTCCTTCATACATGCCACATACATGTATGAATGCTGTTTGGTACCTGGAGTAGTCTGCCGCTTGTCAACTGTCTCGCTGTCCTCTCCTCTCAATCAATAACTCATCTCTTGACGTCAATATTGTTATACCCCATGGGACAAAAATGTCCTTCTTTAGGACAAAAGGAGAATAAGCAAGATGGGAGGAAGGGGATGTGAGAAATAGAAAGAGGATTTTTTTCTGCCATGATATGTCATTGTGTTATCTGAGGAATCTCCATGCCTTTCCTTTTTCTTGGTCAATGTCCATTGAAATACCCCACGCACTGAGCAAAGCCAGAACAATGTTGACAGACAGAGTGACAGCCAAGGGCAGTATTCTTTCAATAATTTTGTCACATATGGTAGGTATTATTGTGAAGCCATATTTTCCCACCTGTAAAGGAAAGTATGAGTAAGGGTGATAAAAATAACAACAGTAAATCCACCTTTTGCTCTTTATTATTGGCAAGGATTTTCCCCTGAAATCAGCCCTGAGCTCTCATCTCATACATTTAGATTAAACAGTAGATCAATGACACTTATAATTAAACTCATTTTAATACCACAAGACCTGAAATTTACGATTGAAGCATTTCGCACACTTCTTATCCAGGGCGACTTAAAGTATCAGTTGAACACTTCAGGAAGTACGCTTATTTGATTTCTTGCCGAGAGTTAGATGAGATGATGTCTGTACGGTGTATAGGAAGCTGCAGCCATCAGCCGGTGAGCTTAGTTTAGCATAAAAACGGGGAAATAACTTGTGTAAAATACACCAGCACCTTTAAACCTTTAAATCAACACTTGATTTGTGTATCTGTATGAAAAACAGAAATATAAAAACAACAGGCTGTGGTTTTAAAGGGGAGATTATGTCCTGGATTATTCCCTTGGTCGAGACTAGTAATTTATTATGTTGGAGTCTTGCAGTCACCGTGAGGTTGTAACCAGTGGAGACTCCACAACGTGTTATTTCTTTTTTTTTTTTTTTGGACAGATTGAATAAAATAGATGTAGTGAGTTTTACAAGTGCTGGTAGGTGAATTTTGTTGACCGTGGACAGAGCTGGGTTTGCAATTTCCACCTTGTTTCAAGTCCTCGTGCTAAGCTGTAGCTACTGGCTGTGTGCAGATATGAGAGCGGTATCAATCTCCTCATCTAACTCTCAGCAGGCAAGAAAGAGAATTACTCGGCCTATATTTTCCAAAATTATGAACAATTTCATTAACAATTAGTGCCAGAGCTGAATATGTGATTATTACTGAGGCATTAACAGGGAAGTTAAAGTCACTACATAATTCAGAGTGCCATAAAAAGCAAGAATTGTCACAACATTAACCAAGGAAAGTAAAAGCATTACCCCTATCTGCAGTTATGGTAAATCAATACTCAAGTAAGTGTAATAATCTAATAACAACATCAGCACAGAGCCTGAAAAGTGTGTTTGTGTGTGGGAGTGCATGCACTGGGGAACAATTTGCTACATATCTTCCTCCAGTAATTACACGGGAAGTGTCTCTTCATAATGTATGCTGGAAACAAAATATTCATAGGAAAGTAATTACTTCAAATCTCATCTTCCACCATAGGCCTACAGTGTAACAAGCAATATGGGGTAAATATTTATGGACAAACTCCTTTCTGTTCTTTAACATGTAATATGATTAGAAAGCATTATAAAGCAGCCCATTGTGCGATGGTTTTTTAATAGTATTTAAGATATTCACTTGGATTCAGGATCATCTGACATATTAGCTACAGCAAATTAGAGTCTGCGAGCAAATCTTTTACATTTTGAATTACCTTTAAGGGCAACAATGTAATTTCTTATGTCATATCAACATGTACATAAATACATACATGAATTTAAAAAGAGACAAAAATGTAACCCGCTATGTAAAAACCTGCATAATTCATCATCAAGCTCACCCCATACACACATATACAACAGCAACATATTCCACAACAACACTTCAGCAGCATTTCGTGGAAAGAGAAACAAATAGCTTTTTTTTCCGGGTGACATGTCTTGTTGGTCAGGTTGAGTGTTTTATCCCCAGAAGAGGTGAAGAACTGTCTGGGTTACAAGGGCTCCTGAGTGCTTGTGATGTACACTAGCTACATGTCTACCAATAAAGCCTCCCTATAGTGTATTTGTGTATCCTCTCTCTCTGGATTATTAAGTGAGATGTTTGGGTGAGGAAGGAAACAATATTCCCAAGTCAAAGGATCTGCTGCTTAATGATACTGGGAGAAGAGAGGGAAACTAAATATAGACTGAAACAAAACCTAAGTATGTTCAGTACAGTATGAGAAAAGCCCT
This sequence comes from Lateolabrax maculatus, assembly GCA_031216445.1. Classification (NCBI taxonomy): domain Eukaryota; kingdom Metazoa; phylum Chordata; class Actinopteri; order Acropomatiformes; family Lateolabracidae; genus Lateolabrax; species Lateolabrax maculatus. The sequence continues at coordinate 11,711,085 of CM062200.1, forward strand.
CTGAGAACAGCAGTATTGAGCTCATAATTCACCAACATAGTTTCATGTAATAACAGTCAAAAACTGAAGCTTTAAACAAAGAGCAGACTTTAAATCAAAAGGCTTCTGGTTTCCTTTTATCCATCTAACACAAATTAAGTCCATCTGGGTCACTGTCATCTTTTTCTCATACTTCCAATAATACTTTGGATTCTCAGTCCGAGCTAAGCCTGCCAACAGTTCTGTGTAGTCCATTCTCATATAAACAAAGCCTTAAAAGGCCACATGATCTATACTTTTTTTTTTTTTTTTGTAATGACTGCAGCCCACACAGCCGTATCGAACACACTATGCTCGTGTTAAACACATGTGTTTTCCTCTGCAGCCTTTAAAGTGTGAAGAAATAAAAGACGCTCATATTTTCATGGTTCCTCGATCAGCAGAGACGCAGCCCACAGACTCTGACACCTTTGCTTCACAGTGTAGTTTATGTTGTGTCAGGTTCCCCATAGACTCTGCAGTCTGTCTGTGGGCCAGGGGAGCTGGGGAATCCCTGGAGAAACACACAGCTGGGAGGTTATTGAATTTGAAGGGAAAAGACAGCATAGGGAAAAGGAGAGGGTAGTGCAGGCACAGTTGATTTCTAGAAAAGAACTGCACCATAAGTGGGCATCCTGTGCATATGGTTGCTTTACAGTATGCTTCAAGGGCTAAAAGTGTCATTCTGAAATTTCACCTTTTCTAATTCAAAATGACCATCATATTATATCATGCCAAGAACAGACTGGTCTAAATGTATGTGCGTTTGAGCATTTCCCCTTTATCGCATATTAATGTATTCTTTTCTGCTGCATACAAACTCTTTGCTCACTTCACACCCCCACTTCATATGAGCATTGCCCTTTCAAACACAGCAAGAAAAAGACAAATTCAAGTCTTCTCTATGCATTCATTGCATGTTAAAACAAGCCAAAAACAGAAAAAACCTGCAAAACGCAGATATTAATAATCTGGTTGAAAAATAGCCACCTCAAAGTGCTACAGAACATTTAGTTTGATATGTTTGCTTTGCTTTGGGTTATAGTCTTCGGAAAAAACTACGGTTTAACCAAAATATAGCCTACTGTAGCTGTCTTTTGTATTGCTATTTCAGTGTACGGGCCTTTGACATAATGTCCAAGAAGTCTCATGGGGACTGAGATTTTTGGAGACCAGAGTACAAGCCAAGTACAATTACATTCAAGAAAATCACTTTGCATAGTGCCCCCTAAGACATTTCAAATACAATCTCTCAGCTGTAAGGCCCAAACATTTTATCCAAACATTTAATTCAAATTCCCTGTCATGGTTCATGGCTGATGCATTTGGTATTACATGAATCCCTTGAGGTTGTTGTTTCGTAATATGGGTTGGACTTGTACTGCGCAGTGGACATCTGTGATAGTCTATACAGCTTCACCTCACCTCAGGGTTCAAAATAAGTGTAAAAATATCAAATCTGGAACATGCAGATAAACTGAAGAAATAAAATAAATAAGATATAAAGTGACAATGGTGTATTGATGAATAACATAAAATAAAAATGTGTTAGTTCTTCATCTGGCGATATCACTGAGCTGCTTTGGCACCTACCTTGGATGGAAAATGTCTGACTATTCAGTAAAAGGAACTGATTGGTTTGTTTGTTTCCCTTTTAACAATTTGTCAGATTTGCAAATTCACAACACATGCTAATAATAAAAAATGGCAGTGCAGGTTAATATACAATTAAGCTAATGTAACATGATGGACTATTTGATTTATTAAGGCAGGCCATGCAGTAGTGATTACAGGACGTAAAAGTGTTCCGTTGAATTTGTTAGATTAACATGACTGTACTTTTACAGCCACTCCTCTTAATCAATTAGTCAACAATGTTGTTATTAAGATTTTAATCAGCAAAGCCTAATAAATCAGTAAGATGTTTTTATTCCTAGAAAATTATGAGCCCACCTCTAGCATTTTAATATGATTTTAGGAGTTTGTGTTTTTCTTTAATAAAGCCAATTTATCAATTTTCATGATACACAGAGCAACATCTGCGAATTCTTCGACTGTCTGACAGTCTGTTAGCAGCTGGAACTTTTTAAAAATATCTATAGTATCATAATAACATTTGCGTGGACCTTTATATATTGCAAGCTACCAGCTATTACAATATAACTGTGCACATAGCAAGAGAACAAGGGGCCATTGTGTCCAACCATTACCTTATTTTGAGAGTGTGTTTCCTATATCCTGATTAAAGTGTGAAAAAGTAAAGTAAAAAATGAATTAACAAAATACAGTGTCAACACAATTATTGTTCAGATTTTTTTTCTTATTTTGTTTTATAAAATTTCACGCAATAACTTATTTGAAACATCATCATGTTAAACTTGTTAACTCATTTCTCATTTAGTTAGTTGTGGTGCTGAAATCACAACAAAGAATGAAAGTGGTAGCCTATATGTTTCTAATAGCAAAATAACTCCTTACAGCAGATGTAAAATTTAAAATTTAAAAAGTCACAGAGGTAGCAAAATGTGAAATAATATACCTCTCAGTCATTGTATGACAGTCATTGAAGTGCAAGTACGGCACATGTTGATCTTGCTATAATTGAAGAAATACACTCTTCTGCCACACTGTGTACCTGGATGAATGCGTGAAAAAAATTACATTTAATGACAATACATAAAGACCCAAATTGATAATATCACATACTGAAATACAACCAACAACTGGAAAATAAAAAAGGGGAAAAAAAAAACAAAACACAAAATGACATTGTTTCAGTCATTATTTTGTATTAAAGAGATCTACATTTTTCTAGAGCTTAACATTGTTCTCTCTCTCTTTTTAAAAAGCTTTCAAAACAGACCCAGGTTGTTTTTATATTGTTTTATCAAACAGAACAGCTTACCTTTAAAGGACCAAAAGGTCAGTCCATTTTCTTGTCTTGCAATATGATGTCTCAGATATGATAATCCATTTCATTAAGGAGTTTTGCTTCCGACAAACCAAGAAATGTCATCTGGGCTGTAGCATCCATTGTAAGCAACGGATGGTGCCGAGGATACACATATGTCAGTACTCCATCTGTAGCCCAACTCCATCAGTTCACCACTATATAATACAGTGAGGTACAGTTGCCCAATATGCACATATTCAGATCCCAGCCTCAAGCTTGTGATGTTCATTAAAAGGGGTTATACGTTAACATTACTTCTGTAGAGTGAGCCTCCTTTTAAATCGCATCAGGTTTTATATGTACAATGGCAGCCACTATACTAAGATGAAACAAAGCCCTTCTGCACTTCCTCCAAATGTTAATAATAATGATGATAACTGTGCATGTTGCAAGTCGTATGTTACATTATGTCCAGAGGTATGAAAGGAACATTTCTGTGCTGATTGGGTGAGTCACCATCACAATAAAACACTGCTACAGTAATGTTCAGGTAAGAAGATTTGTTCCACGGTTAACATGCAAGAATATACCCTCACACACAGCACACAAGGCGGCATCTAGTATGCTCTTTGAAATCTGACGGCAGAGCCACCAAATGTAGCACATCAAGGGAGATGCCATATGTTGTGTCTTTAGCCTTCATTTATATTCTATTTGTGTCTCTGTGGGGCTACAGTTGAACCGTGCCCACTAGCTCTGTCTGTGGGGTCGCAACACATTTACATTTACTATGGTTTTGAATGAGATTCACCACGAAAAACACTAACACCAAGTTGAGAAAATACATGGCTGCAATTTAGACAACCTGAGTTATTTGATCAATTAGTCTACATATGGTGTTGTGTGAATAACCAGACATTTTTTAAAAGATGGCTTAGATGTGTAGCATTAAACAGGATGAACGCAGTGTGCATTGATGTAGAAGATGTTCCTTTCATGGATGAACCTCTGTGACAGTACAATCTTGGTGGGTTTGGTCTGATATCATCACTCATATTATCATCACCATTATTCTTATTTCTCAGTGTTCCTTTTCTTCCAATAAGTGTGGGCGCGTTGCTGATAAGAAAAACCATCATCACTCACATAAAACAGCTCCTATATATATATGCAACAACAAAAACCCAGCAAAATCACATACAGAGCTGCATTACAGTCGAAAACCTTGTTGATATGATTTTGTTGATAATACTATCTCAGGTACATTTATCTGGAATAACTGGTCGCGTGTCCAGTTTGTGCTCAATTGCAACAAACATTTTAGGTTTCTGCTTGATAAACACAGTCTGTTATCCGAAAGAGTAAAAGTAATTTTTTCAATGTATTTCTTTACTCAACTCTTCTTCGCTTTTCAAATCATTTCCAAACTAGCATGAAAGAATAATCATGAGTGAAGCATAGTGAGGACTAATTTCAGACAAAAGTGCCTTCGTCAAGAATAAGATCTTCAAGTTCTGTTAAAAACACTAATTTTGCAAAACCAGTAGTGTCTGCAGAACATCTATAGGAGAGTGACTAAATGCCTGTCTGAAAATGTTAATAGAGCAGATGGAACCTATCATTACCAGGATGACTAATGGCTAAACCCCAAACCATACATTCAATCCAGGTTTAGCACACAGGCCTGCATAATGTCTCATTCTTTACTTATGTGGTTGCCATATTGACCAGCAACAACCCAATATATGATTGATTTATTTCACACGTAATGATACATGGCTAGACAACTGTACACATTATATCAAACTAACAAAAATAAAGAAATACATAGTTGAAACGCAAGAAGCGTAAATGGCATTTAACATATGAAAGTTACACTGTAAAAATGTGGATCTTACAATTGTCATACAACCAGACATTATTATTATTAATATACTGTACATTTCCATTCATTCCAATCATCCTAAATTGGATGTTTAATCCCTTCTTGAATGCTGCTGCAGATAGATGTCTAATCATCCTTATGACAGCATTTTATGGCATGATTATGGTAACCATGAGCAAGGAGGTTATATCAAATTCCTGTCTAAAAGCAAATATCTGGCTACTGATCTGATTCAAATAACACATTGTCAACACTTTATTTTACCCATACAGGCCTTTGCATTGGATTACCTTTCTGTGTTTGTGGAACATCATTTTACCATTATTTGATGCTGGCATTTAAGTATCAGAATTGTCAATTCAAATACCAAGTAGCTGGCTTTTACAAAATACATAATACACTCTCAGAACACAAAAGTTTGTAATGATTATTACTGAAGCAACAGAAAAAAGTTTGTCAAACAGAGATCTGCATTTACTGTTCTACAACCTAAATGGACTTTATGTCACAAAGCCAATTCAAAGATTCACAATGAGTGTTGCAATTGAGCCCTTATGTTTCTGAGAAGTAGCCAAACTTAAAACATGTATCATAACCAACCTCCACTATCGCCGCTTCTGATTATTCACAAAGAAACAAACTATACCAGCTTATACATCCACCCCAAAATATTTCTGCATCGGAGTCTGCAATGATACATATTTAAATGAAAATATATTTATATAATTTGTGGATTTTTCACAGTAGTTTGTACTGCACTGTACCTTTTTGTCCATCTATTTATGCCTACATAATTGTCACCTTGAGGGAGTCTATTGAGTCACTCGAGAGAGAGTGTGGCTTGTGTTTTGTGTGGAAGAAAAATGTCTCTTGGATTTTGTTCTGTAATATCTCCGATCTTCAGTGTGGTGAGTGCTGTGCATGTCTTTCGTCTCTGCTGGCCAACAACGATTTGGGGACTGATTACTCTGAAAGGCTAGTTTTTCCCTATGAGAACACAGCTTGTAGAAACTGCAAAAAACATTTGCTTTGGCACAGATTTACATTGTAGCAATGTCCATTCCTTGATCTCCATGGCCATGATCGTTACTACAAACACAAGTGGCCCATTGTGGTAATCCTTGGCTCAGTAGACTGTCACGGATAAGTCTATGTGTTTGTGTATTGCCGTGTCAGTCTATCCTCTCTCCTGGTGTAATGTCAATGCACTCTAGTGTCTAATCATTCCGCGCATAAACCCAACATCAATCCCCTCTCTGTCTCCGCCTCTTGCTCACTCTCTCTCTATACTCTCGCTTTTGTTTTTAGATCTGAGTCTCTTGGACATTTTCCTTCGAGCTCCCCTTGAAGAGAAGAGGCTCCATTTGGGGATTCTGGTTTTGGCCCATGAAACCCTTGATCGATCCATGTAAGCCCATGGTAGGCATGGGGAGAGACATTGGTAGCGGTGGGGACATAGAATTGGGGTTGGTGTTGGTGCCATTTCCTGATGAGGTGAGCAGATTCGATGTAGAGATTGGGACTGAGGTACAGGAGATGGGGATATCGTGGATTTGCTGGTTCTTGTTATTGAGGATCCCTCCTGGTCCCATCCCTTCGCTGCCAAGACCAAGACCCATCACGTTGTTGTTGAAATGATGGGTTTTGTAGTAATGGTTGAGAGTATCTGTACGGCCAATGTTGGGAAGGTTGACTATTTCGGGATGATGTATCCTTAGGGTTCCTTCTCCACCACTGCCAGAGTTCATTGTTGAACCACCTGAGATGCCACTCCCGGCCCCGGCCCCAATCTCATCTTCTACATTGACAATTTCAATGGCTCTGGCGGGGCCGTGGTGCTTGTGTAGCTGGTGCTGCTTCCGGAGTTTATAGAACACCACCAACATTACCGCTGCCATAAAGGTAATGGCCACGAAGCAACCAATGATGATCTTAGTTGTTTTCATTACATCATCCAGGCCTGGAATGTTAGTTACATCCATTATGGACACAGTCACTGCATTTTCAGTAGCTCTGTTGGCTCGTGGGGACAGTGAGGAAAGAGAGGAGAGAGAAGGAGATATGGTGATGCCAGGTCGGCCCTCCAACACTCCTCTTTGAACAGTAGGATTAGGGAAATCTATGAAGGTCTCATTAATATACTGTCTCGCTGAGTTCTCCTCATCTCCTCTTACTGTCTCTACTGTTTCCACAGTGACAGTGGTGAAATAGCTGTAGCTGTTGCTGGGGTCTGAAGCAGACACGTTGAGCACGGCGGTTGCAGTGGTGTTTCCAGCAGAGTTGGTTACCATGCAAGTGTACTGCCCAGTATCTTGCACGGTCACATTTGTGAAGTTCAGTGTTCCGTCATGAAGCACTGAGATCCTAACTCGGTACGATCCGTGGGTCATCAGAGTGCCGTTTGGAGTAAACCAATTCACAGAGGTCATCGAGGTTCCAGTACGACATTTCAGCTCGGCAGCCATGCCCTCAGTGACATTGAGGTCAGTAGGTGGCTCAACAATCACCGGGGCATAGCATGTAAAGTGGCTCTGGTCTAGTTCCCCAATGTACTTGCCCTTTAGACCTGGGGGTGCATGGCAGCGGGCACAACATGTGGTGTTGCTGGGAACTGTTTCTTTCAACCACCAGCTGAGCCAAAGAACATCACAGTTGCACACCCAAGGGTTGTGGTTGAGATGCACCCTCTCCAACTGGTGCAAAGGGGTGAAGAGGTCATGGGGCAGGGAATGCAGGGAATTGTGGGAGAGGTTGAGCTCCTCCAAGTTTTTGAGGTCATCAAAAGCATTGCGTTCAATGACTGACACTCTGGAGTGCATTAGCCACAGCTTACGAAGTGACACTAGGCCCTGGAAGGATCCAGGCCTTACTATCCCCAGCTGGTTCCCTGACAGCTCCAACTCCTCTAGTCGTACTAATGGGGTGAGGTTAGGGATGTCCTTCAAGCCGCACATGCCAAGATTCAAGAAGCGCAAGTTGACCAGACCTTCAAAGGCAGCCTCTGAGATGAAATCCAGCTTCCTCAGTTCCCCTAGATCGAGACGGCGTAAAGAGGGAACACGGTGAAAGGCAAATGCCGGCAGTGTCTCGATGGGGTTGTTTCGTAGCCATAGTTCCCTTAGCTTGCTGAGGTACTCAAAGGCTTGTGACGGCACCACTGTGAGTCGGTTGTCAAAAAGCTCCAGTGTGTTGAGGTTTGGAAGGCCATTGAAAGCTCCCACCTCAATTTGCCGGATGTGGTTCTTGGAGAGCTGGAGGATTTCCAAATGCCGCAGGTGCTTAAATGTGTCAGACTTGATCACCTGGTGTGGAAACAAAAACATGGAGGCATGTTGTAGCAACATCAGAATTACTGCTGTCAAAATACATTCATTCAGATTGTATGGTGTGCTAGTAGATGAAGCCATATTTACCTGAATTGTGTTCTCTTGTAGATTGAGGTATCTTGTGTTCTCTGAAATACTGTCGGGGACTTGATCTAAACTCTTCCTTGTACAGATGACACGGCTCGCCTGATTGGAGCAGGTACAGAGGGTGGGGCAGGGGGGTGCTGCCTCTGTCAGCTGAGGTCCATGGTTGTGAAACCACAACAAAAGCTGGACCAACCAGAGGAGGGGGGAAGGGGTACAGGGGCTGGTCACCATGACAACACGCATGGCAACTGAGTCATGACCCACCCCTATTGCTATGATGTTGATAAGTCACCTCCAAACAAGGGAATTTAAGTGCTTATCTTGATGTTCATATTGTTTGCACTTATTCTGTTTTTTTCTCCTTCAGGCAGTCACTTTAAAAATTGAGAGGGAAAAGTGCAATCTTATGTTAAAGACTCTATCATTAATAGGTTCTTATTTAACTTTGCTCATGCTTGTTTTTACCATGTCATTTTAGGGAACTCTTTTTGTTCCCATGACAATTATTAGAATAGAAATAAAATTTGGGGGAGGATTTGCTCTGGAAAGTGTGGTCTCTGTAGAGGATGTTGCTCCTCACTGCAGGGGGAAGAGAGAAAAAGAGAGAGGAAGGAGGTCAAGTAAGTGCACAGTGCAGTAGCTTTAAGATATTAGCCTAGGACATACATGCACTTTTCCCAGGACTGAACATAAATCTTGAAATATTACAATTTCTTGTTGACAAAGTGTATGACAAGCTGGGTCAGGCTTTCTCTTCTAAAGAGGTGGCTCTCAAACTGGTGAGTCAGCTGCCATTTTCTTCATAAGTTGAACTTAACATCTGGGTCATGGTCTGAAATGGCCACAAAATTCTAAAACTTCAAGCTTGGTCAGAAGTGCTGCAATCTCATCATCCACTTTATGATACTGGTAAACTTCTAGTCTGATACATACTAACATAATTAGAATCTCACATTTAAAAAGTGCAAGGTTGTTGATTGCATTTACAACTGCCGGTGGGACTCATCTAGACCTATGGTTAGTACAGAGATTCATGCAATCCATCAGCAATTTGGTAATTAAGATATGAAGGAATGATTATTGACGGCTGAATTTTTACTGCAATGCACATGCTGTGTACAATAAGAAACGCACAATCAGACAAGATCCCCAACCACTAAAATGGATGAACCAAACATGTACATGTAACTGAGATTGTGAACAAAGAAAAAAAAGAAAAACATCTCTATGGCTTTTGTAATACATAATTGTGTATTTGTGTGTGTTCGGTTGAGAGAGTGTCACATACTTCTTGAAACAGAAATGGCTGCGAGCATCAGCAGACCCACTAAATTTAGAAAAGATTGGGCGGTTTCCCTTACAATGATTAGACCAAAAAGAAAGTGTTCATTGTTTTCTCAAACACGTTAGGCTCGACACTATGACTCTAGCAGTCACAAGCCTTGTCTGTTGAAAACAAATACGATCTTTGTTAGGCTACTTGTCACATACTGTGTCATTATATCAGTATCTAATACAAGATAACTCCTGGATACATTTTTAAAAATATTTTTATTCTCTAATAAATAGGTTATTTTTCAAAAGGTTCCATGGCAGTCCTTATCATCTCCTCTCCTATGCAGCGACAATGCATGCGCTCCTAGAAACACGGTTGCTGTGGCAACCTGCTCACTCACCATCTTGTGTTTTTACTGTCCAGTGCCCTATTCCACATTACTGAGCTTGATGAACATTTGCTGTTCAAAACAGATAAGCAACACCATTGTGGTCTAAATCAACTTATATTTGTTGTTAAGTCTCAAGGTTTAATTCCAACACATTATTTGGTGTTACACTAGATATAAAATCAACAGTATTTTACTTAGTAGATTCCTTTATCTAGAGAAACAATCACTGAATGTTGAAAATCTTGTTTTGTATATCACAATATATATTTGCGAAAGCGCAGGGAAACCTGAGAAAGCACACAGTTGAACCTTGGCCTTCAGTATCACAACAGAGGGAACAGATTCGCCATGAATCTTGATATCTACAAGGTCTGAGGATTAGGTCAACATCAGTCTTTATTAAAAACATAGCTCTGAGAACTCTTAAAGCAGCTATTAAGAAAGCTCATAAGGGAGTGTATGCTAAAAATAGACTTTTTCAGATGCTCTGCACATCCCACAGAGTCTTTCTCTAACACACACACACACACACACACACAGATATTCACACATCTATATTCACAACCGTTCTAACTGTAACTGCTACAGAGAAATAACAACACATTATCCAGCTCCAATAAGAAAATGTAGATTTATGAATACAAATGCTAAACCTAAATGTTACTGTGTGCAGCACTCCTCCTCATGGTGTTCTTTATTCTGCTGTCCTTCCTCGAAGAGTCTCTCTGTCATCCTCAGCAGGCTATTATACATCTCAATAATATAACTGAGTTAAAAAAAAATGTTTTAATGTCTCTCCCAGACTTCTGAATTGTGTCTGATCCAGAATGGTGGTTTGATAGTTACAATGATTAACTAAATAAAAAATTATTAATGGAAGCATCAAAAAACAACATTATTTATATTCAGCTAGTCAAACAACTGGTCACACCAGTGCTCTCAAAACAGAGTTTGTTTTCATTGCATTGTTTCATACACTGGAACTTCATAATGTTCACTGGTAGGGTGGTGCTTTGCCTTTTTTCTTTTCGTATTCTTCTTTTAGATTGGGCTGTCTTGAAAATATTAGCAGTTGGATGTAATTTGAAGAATGCCATTCCCCAATTTCTCCTGCTACTGCCACCATTCTTGAAATGTGTATAAAGGTAATGGAGAAGTTTGTCTTCCGCAAATGTATATGATGGATCTAAAAAAAAAAAAAGCTTTTTAAAAAAACTAGTGTTTCCTTCATTTCATCATTACATTAAATATGCATTTCCCAGCTGTCAACAACACACTGTTTGATTTTTTTTTTAACATTGAATGAATTGAGCTACATTATGTTTTTGCATTATGTGGCACTGGGGAGAGACAGTGAAAACAATCTATGTAAAACACCACAAAGTGTAAAATTGTATTAAGGGAGAGACCTTGAAGGTAGGACGCCTGTTGCCTTGACCTCCCGCCTTCAAGATCCACAGCACATGAGAGCACAAGAACAACAGCATACACCGATTAGGTTTTATCTTTATTTTTTTTTGTGAATATTACACCTTGACTCATGTGATGGGCCAATTCCCTAGCCAGTGGCCTTCACGCTCGTCCCTGTGCAAAATGTGTTTTTCTTGAGGTTTATGACATGGTTGAAACGTCGACTGCATTGTACTTTTTCTCATTTTTTTTTTTTTTTTTCTTCCTCCAACCAATTTCTCTCAGGTATTTCTCGCAGCCGTTTTTCCCATGTCAAGAGCAGATTGCAACCATGTAGATATTGATTATCCGATCAGGCCTGAGAAAGCGCTCAGTCGTGAAAAGACAAATTAGCTGCAAGCTGCTGACCAATTGCTACAAACCAATCGCATCATCGTGAGCGCCTGATTGTATCATTGCCCCGCTCTCCACAGCGGAGTCATTAAGGTTTATGAAGAGGCGAAAAAAAAATAAAATAAAAAATCGCGGTGTTGTTTTTAATAAACACCGAGGCTCTGGGCTGTGGGATGTTTCCTGTGTGCCTACACAAGGCCCAATTAGACCTCATGTATTTACAGAAGGTCTAGATGAACACAAAGCGACACAGGTGCAGCAGGGCCAACATCATCCGCTGTAACTATGACAACACTAGATTGATTCAGGACGTGGGAATCAGGGTAGGATGGGACGCATTTCACCAGTATAGTAATAACCAGCGCTTTTTTTGGGGGGGGGGGGGGAGAGACAGAGGAAATTGCAGGTTCATGCCAAATATTTTCTCAACTTTCAATTGATGACAAGTATTTCTTCCCATTTTTTCCCTCGTGTCAATTCGTGAAAAAAAAAAAAAAAAAAAAAGCCAAAAAGCCACAACCTGACTGTTCCTCCTGCAAGTCGCGTCCTCGAATCTGCAATCTCTCCTCATCATATAGCCTCTAGCATAATATCTCCTACAATTCAACAGAATGGCCTTATTCATCTATGCAGCTGCGCTCACTACGGCGCACCTTCTCGGGAACGCAATTGAAATTCTGAATAGGCCTAATTCTGCACATGCTGCATTACAAAATGGCTTGCATCCATTCTCTCTTCAGGGTAATGACAACACGACTGCACCCAAAAAAGAATCCATATAGGCATAGGAGTATTTTGGGGGGAAATAATATGTGTGGACGGTGTGAAACACACAGGCTTACATAAGGAGCCATGTTATTTTAATACATTTGCAAGGGCTGCCACAGCTTCTTTTTTTTTCTCCCCCCCCCCCTCAAACTGACATCGACGCTGGATGTATCTTTTTTTCCCTAATGTGAATTATTTACTTAAATTATTATGCATCCGTGCAACCTTTGCACGTTTCACCGCTCAATCTTTGTCACCCGGTGAGTGATCCCAGCATCCATGCGGACGAGGTAACAAATGCAATAATTACGCCGGCCATTTCAGTCCCTTCTACCTGCACAACCAAAATACACGTACCTTAAATGTTTCGGCGGCTGCGGCGTGAGGTCGATGTTTTCCTCTCTCTCTCCCCCCCCCCCGTGGTCCCTTCTCCCGGCCGTCCGTTCTCCAGCCTCCCTGTCCGTCTCTCCCCTTGTCCTCTTCCCTAAACTGGCTCGCTTGTTTCCGCGGCGGTGAGCTGGCTCTTGCTCTCGCAGGCTATTCCGCAGCGCCAACGCAACGCGGGGGGCTACGGCGACGGCAGGTTAAAAGATGAACACAATCCACGCGCGCACGGTGGTGGTGGTGGTGGGTGGGTGGGTGGGTGGAGAGGGTGGGGGGGGGATAAAAACAACACGGATCAGATTAAGGGGTCGTCGGAGATAAAAAGGACGGCGGCGTGATCACGTTCGGGGACGAGGTCCGGGACGAGTGCATCCATGCGCCTTACCATCCTTGGAGAGGAACGCAGGCAGCGAAACGCGACGGCGCCCGGTGGGCAGAGCACTTTGCGTCCAGCATAAGCGGCTCTTTACGCACATTCCGTACGTCTCGGTCTGAATCCCTCTAAGACGGCGACAGAGGAGCAGATGAGGGACCCGCTGCTTATCGACGTGCCTGCGCTCTTCGGGAGGTTTAGGAGCTCAAACTCTACAGGACGGGTCATTATAGTCTGTTTGCTTTGTTTTAGCCCGCAGATCTGGTTCTGCGTCCCCCTTTGCAACTTAAGCGCCACGCATGTTAGGAGTATGTAGTCAGGTGTATTAATGTGACTCAGCAGCACTTAATGATCAGTAGGATGAACTGACTCTGTGTTTTTTTTTGTTTTTTTTTCCCAATTCTGCAAAAGTTTAAGCATTTTCGATCAGTTTCCAGCGTGTCTCACCCTGTAATAGACACCTGTTTACTGTTGGAGCAATAGGCCAAAACATCTGCAGTAAGAAACATTTCTGCTCTACTGAGTCTTAAAGAGTTTTGTAGGCCTACTGATGTCCATACCCATAATGAATGTGCAGTGCTAGCACATGCATTTTAGTAATGGCCAGCTAAGATTAAATCTAGCAAACTAATGAGGTCTGTTTTCTGCAGTCTTTGCATATGAGTTTTTTTTTTTTATGTTTTTTTTTTTTTTTTTTCTTCCTAAAGCAGTTCTCAGTGGTGGATTTAAAGCCGTGCATAAGGAAACCACCACCACTGTAACTTGCTATCAGCATCCAGACCTGGTGAGCAAACACTGTGCAGCCCTGTGAGGTTTGCACATTATAAAAACCCAAAAGCCTTCCCATACTTCTGACCCCTGGAAATGTGCATGTGAAGTATTTTCTGAGCAGGTTGCACAGTTCAGTAGGCTACTACTGGACTGCTGCATGCTTTAATTAGTAAATTGAAAAGAATGTCAGCAAGTTATTAGCCAATAAAGAAAGATTTAGTCCGTAAAGAGATGCCAGTCTTGCTCTCTAAGTGGCTTCCTCATATTGATCTTTCTCATATGTATGTCCACACGTGGCAAATGCTTTATCCCCTATCATCATCACCCCCTTCACAAGGTGGGCAGCATTTATTTCAGCTCCCAACGTGTGCAGGAGAAGAGAAGCGGCCCCTCGTAGCTTTGTATCCACTACCAAAGACTAGCTTGTAGGTAAAAATAAATCTCAGTACATCTTTGCTCTGTCTCAGCTCACACTAAAGGTCAAAGGACAGAGAAGGCCAGTTATGCTTCAGAAAGACCCCCAAGATATAGACTCTCTCTCCATCTCTCCCCCCCCCCCCCTCGCCCTCGCTCTTCCCCTCCCTCCCTGTGAATGCCGTAGTGAGCATTGTTCACGAGCACTAGCTTTTGCTGAAAGCTGCACAGCAATGAGGTCTCTGTGCCTTTTGCCTCTCTCTTCCTCTCCCCTCCCCCTCCTCTGCCTCGCTCTCTCTCTCTCTCTCTCTCTCTCTCTCCCCTCTCTCCCCCACCCATCTACCTCTCTCTCCTTCCCTCTCTTTCTCCCTCTATCTCGCTCCCTCTATTAAATTTCTAGTCACACAGTGGTGCAGAGGATATTCCTCCTTTCCCTCTTTCTCCCTCTTCCCTCATTCCCTATCACTCATGCTGAAATCTTAGCCCACATCCAGTGTCTCGCCTGACCCTGGCTGCCTTTCAGTCATTTTCCGCCACACTTGTCGTCTCCTCTCTCTGTTCATCTTTTTGCCTTCCAACCCCCGCGCCATTTAAAATTATTCCTTGCCGCCCATGCCAAACCCATCCTGTGCTTCTGCTCTCCTTCCTTCCCCCTCTTTCCACTCTATGTCCTCACTGTGTCATTGCACATTGAACGTGATATCCCCCTTATGCATGTATGGTACGCTTGTGTGAGTGTGTGTGTGTGTGTGTGTGTGTAGGCACCCTTGAGCATGTGTGTGTGGCGGTTGGGGGGGTGGGAGGGGGGTTGATGGAGTGGAGGGAGGGAGAGGGACATGCATTTGTGCACAGTAAATGAACAAACACTCATCGCTGTATTGCTTGTGTCATCAGTACAGGAAGGCTCTTGGAGTAGAAATACAGCGGAGAGAGCTAATCCCACTATCCAGAGGACAAGTGCATGGCATTTCCAATACAACCCAAACCCTGTAAACTCTTAATGCTGTGTTAGGAGCCATGGGGGAGGAGAAGGGAGGGCGATGAGGATTTGGCAGCAACATGCTAGTGCCAAGACATATGTGGCATGCTGATAGCACCAGAGAGGTGCAGCTCACACTGTGAAGAAGCTTTGGAGGGGTGCTGATACACATCCATCACTTCCATCGTTTTCGGGTTACTAGCTAGAGGCCTCACCACAGTGGAAGTGGGTGGTTGAGTAATTGCACACAGTTCAAAGCAAAGATTAAGAATGTGGATAATTTTGTAGCATTGATGTTAGATTTGGGTGAGGAGCATTAGTGATCTATTTAATGGCCCTGAGCGTCCAATTGGGATTGTGAAAAAAAAAGTGATATTTTTGATGGTTATTTTTAGAAATGTAACAGAAAAAAGTTGGATTGGTGCTTATTGCCATCTGTGCAAGAGAATAAGAGAGATACAAGGGAGAGTTTCAAGTTATTCATGGTGACATCCCTGTGTGTGTATGTGTGTGCGCGTGTTGGAGAGACAGAGAGGGAGAGAAAATAGAGAGAAAAATCCTAGTGTCACAGTATCTTAGCAACTGCCTCCATCTCCTTGGAGACAAGAACTGACATCATTTCCTGTCTATGAGAACTCACTTTTGGTTTGTACACAGTGTGTTTGTGCGTATGTGTCTGAGGGCATGTGTGTATGTGTGTGTGTGTGTCTGTTTGTTTGTGGGTTGGCATGTGTCCACGTTCATATGCAGATGTGGGCCTGCAGTATGTGCACCGATGCAAACAG
Source organism: Lateolabrax maculatus (assembly GCA_031216445.1). Taxonomy (NCBI): domain Eukaryota; kingdom Metazoa; phylum Chordata; class Actinopteri; order Acropomatiformes; family Lateolabracidae; genus Lateolabrax; species Lateolabrax maculatus. The sequence goes on from CM062200.1 coordinate 11,727,238, forward strand.
GATGTATTCTAATGTTTCCGTCGGGATGTGTTCAAGAATGTCACTCTAGCTGAAGTCAACAAAAGTGATTTTATGTAATAATAATTATACTGTCATGGATTTCTTTTCTAGTTAAAAAAAAACTACTTAAAAGATTTTTGTTTGTTCTTGATATTATCTTAGAAAATAGGATTTTAAATGGAGCTGTGAAATTGTCATATCAAGACCAATACTTTTCAGTTCCAACTGGTTATTTTTTTAAAGCCATTTCTAATAGTTTGAAATGAAGTCCATAAACATAGTTAGTACCTTGTGTTAGAAGACGTTTTGCTGTAGACATAATGTCACTAATGTGGTATATTTTTTATTTTATTTTCCGTCCATTTCTACTTCACAGCCAAGATTCAGAATTTGCAACATTAAGTTTGTCAGTAATAAAGTATCTAGAGTCTGCTGTTCATGCAGGTCTACCAAACAGTCTCTGTGTTTAAATGCAGAGAAAATGTCATGTCCAACTGCCATCTTGTGAGCGAAGGAGTGAAGTGCAATCAGAAATGGATTCTCTCTCAGCCTTTTAAGTCACTAATATTTCATGTTACATACAACATATTTTTGCTTAAATAACCATATTTCTTTGTATCATAATCCATTAACTTGAAAAAGATAAGGGGGGCAGGTTAACAAGGGCGATGCATTTGATTTTTTATTTTTGCTAAAGAAGATCTATACCAGTCTCATATCTGTACACTAAATATGAATCTACCACAGACTATTTTAGTTTAGCACAAAGACTGGTAACAGGGAAACAGGTAGGCTTTGTTGCAATGAGGTTGCCTGGCAACCAGAGGAGACTGCAGAAAGTTGCTGCACCTGGCCAAGAAATAGTCCCAAAATGTGTTGTTTTTACACTCCGGTTTAATTGTATGGATTAATAAAACAAAATGGAATATGTTAATTAGTGAGGAGCTGGTAGGCAGATTTTGTTATCTTTGAACTTGGCCAGGCTTTCTTTTATCCCCCAGTTTCTTGCCTCATCTGTACTAAGCTAACCAGCTGATGGCAGTAGCTTCTAATTTGCCACACAGATGTGAGGGTGGTATGGATCTTCTCATCTAACTCTCGGCAAGAAAGTGAATAAGCGTATTAAAAACAAACCTTATCCTGAAACAAAATGACACAAGGAACCATGTAAAGTTGAGTGTCCTCTGATCAAGAGTTTGCCTCCAGTAACATTCAAAAACTGCTCTCACGTAGAAACAGAGCCGGCTCCAAATGTATCTGAAGGTAATGATTTTGTTTTGCAGATGCATTGAGCAGGAACTACCAGAAACACAGAGAGATTAATGACACTATTGGAGTGTGGGCATCTTGTGTTTACCAACTACAGAAACAGAGAGGAGCTCTATAACCCCAACCCTACACCTTAAAGAAAGAAAACTAAAAAGCCTCATTATCAAAGACCAGCTTTAAGAGCAACAGTATGTTCCGCAGGAAGAACGGCTCTACTGTGATCCAGTGAATTTACAGAAGAGAACTCAAAGATAACTGGTGACTCCATACAGGCAGGGGCTTGATGTTAGAGTATATTCACAGCATATCACAATCTCACAGTCTATGTCAGGGCAACTTAGTATCGTGGTTGTAAAATGGCTAAGAGGTCATACAGTACAGACCGTGTCAAAAATCTGGGTCAATAAATACATGAAAGAATACAGAGCTTTAACCTTGTACTAGAAAATTACTATTCCAGGCTCATATCAACAAAGTCAGCAACACAAAGAGTCAGACCATCATACAGATCAGCATCTGATTTACAAGATATCCCAGGGGAATCGGTGTCCAACACTGTGCCAAGCTGATGCTTCAGCAGAATTTGCACACTTCAGCAAAGCATTCTTATTCAAGCACACAACTTCATCATTAAAGTACCCTCAATCACCCTAGCAGAGCAGAGGGGAAGTTAAAGCAGCAAAGTGGCTGCTGCAAAACCCAAAGGCAGACCACCGCGACACGACGCACAATGTCAACATTGTCCTTGTGGACATGTTGGCATGCTGACGTTCACATTTAGCTCAAAGCATCACTGCTCAAGTCCGGCCTCACAGAGCCGCTTATAGTTTCTTATGTTAACACTTATCTCCCAAAAGCATTTTATATGCACTGACAGTAGCTTTATCTGTTTATCACAACACGTGCAGGACACTGGTACTAATAACCTAAACGCAGCTCCAAGCATATAATGTTTCTCAGAGGAAGAGTCAGATGAATGATAACAGGATCGATGTAATTGCAGGGGCTTGGACTCTGCAGCTCCACCTCTGTTCTCCCGGTTTCCTACGGGCCATTGTGCAAAAGTAGAGGACTACAGAATGTCTTCCTGACATCTTCAGTGAGAAGGTGTTGCTGTAAAGCGAACCAGTGGCCAGGAAATGAGCCCACATCACAAAGACGTAAGTGTGTATGCATGAGATTTATTATGGAATTTACAAGGTTACGTTTACTATCATGCTACATTGTAATAAGCTTACATTTAAATAGAAATTAAACAGTGAATTCACTTCCAATGAAGCAGAAAGAATGTCTCATAAGTACACTGTATAGTCAGATACTGGGACTACAGAGCAGCATGTGGTTGTTCGACCTTCATGAAGATGGAAAAAAAAAAAAGAATGAGCAATCACATTCATGTACATGCATCACAACCACAGTTCAAACAGTACAGTTAAAGAACGGTCAGGTAAGTTTTATGTGAATGTCGGGTAACTTGGGTTCTCTTCGTTCTCTTCAGTCCAACAAAAGGCATCTGAGGAATTCTTCTTTTTCATGTTCTTTTATTGTTATTCATTTTTTTTTTTTCTATTTTCTCTCTTGCACTTGATTGCCCATTTTAATTTCATCAGAAACAACACCAACTTGTATTACGTGGAATAGCCAACTGCAAAAAAGAAAAGAAAAAAGCGTCAAACTCTATAATAAATAATACTGTACATACAAAGTTTGTATATAAAAATAGGGGGGGGGGGGGTGTTCATATCATTCTCAAGCAAAAAAAGATGAAAATTTTCAGAATTATTTTTGCAATAAAAACAATACATTAATCATATTTTGCTGTTAGAGTGCTCCGTCGCTCATCTTTTAGTACAAATAAACAAAAAATCCAGGCTGTTTTGTTTTCATGTACAGAAAAATAACTCTGGAAATGCAACATTAAACTGTTGATTGGTAGGTTTGTATACTTTTGTACACCTGTAGGTATAAAAATCAGCAGAATTGTTTAGTGTTAATGCTTGTTCAACTGAAGTAAAACAACTGTGACACACAAAAAAAGCTAAACTTACTGAGCTTTAAATAAACATGTTTCATGGATTGCTACTACTTACCATATACCAATATAATACTAAAAAGGATGCTGAACTTGTTTTTTGATTACCTCTTCACAGACATTCTTGACTGCCACCTTGTTGCGAGAGCAATTCAAAAGTCCAAATCTCTCAGAAAACAGACAGTCCACAAAGAGTGTGACTTCAGGGTTTTTCTTGCGTCTCTTTGGTAAAGTGTATTTTTTGTCAAAAGTGTGATGCATCGCCACCACAATCAGTTTCTTATGGCCTTCTTCTATAGAGACAGAAAACACAGATCATAGTTTGCAGCTAAAGACAAAACATGACATAACATTTTGCATGTGCATTTGTGTGTCTGCATGTTTACCTGGGATGCTGGATAACGCTGACTCAATGTCAGTCTCAAAACGACTGACAATGGGACAGAACACAATAGTTACATCACTCTCCTCGGGTGAGTGGACCACCTTTGCACCTTTATTTGTGAGTTTTGTAAGAAAAGGCTCATGAAAGTCCAAAGTCTTTCCGGCTAAATATGGGTAGATTTTCGTCATTTTTCCTGAAAAAGAAAATAATTACCTGTAATGTTCTGTTCCGGGGGGGCTTTTTAACAACTCAAAATACATACTAAACATATTTTTATCAGCTTGATACATTTGATCATCACTTTTCCTAATTTCATGAGAATCTCTTATAAACACATCTTGAATTGGTGTCATGTTTCTGACATGTGCTACAGAAAAGGCCTCAGCTGTAATAGAATGGGTTCACACATGCTCGTTATATATGATTTGTGTTGACAGCAGCCTACTTTTCATGCAGATCGACTGCTTATCCAGTGGGATTTCTGTTGCTGCAGTTTTATAGCAGTGGGTTCATAAGAGGTCTAATGGGGAGTTTAGACCCCTCTGGGGTGTAATTGCTTCAAATGTATTCATATTATGTAATGTATACATTACATTACATATTATAATGCTATATATTATATTATATACTATTGGCCAGCAATAAGTTACTGCACCAAACTCAATTTTCAAAAAGAATCTTTCTTTATGATAATGTTGGGTGTTTTCTTACATGTGAACCAGACATCAGGTAGTTATAAACGATGTCACATAGACATAGTGCTGTATATACAGATGTATTTGATGTGCATGTGTGTGTGAGAGAGCGTTGGGGAGAGGCGTGCAGCTCATTGTTGTATATGTACATATGTACTGGATATATGTCTGTGCTCTCTGGTGCGCGCTCATGTGTTCTCCAGGAGGGAGGCCTGAAGGGAGGGCTGGGATTTTTTCAGTTAGAGTCGATGGACAACTTTTTATTATGTGAAGATGAAGGCCATATTATCACCACTGTCCCCCAGATGCAATTTCAAAAAATGCACAGCAGAATTATTTCCTGGGTGTCGGCCCTATACATGTATATATGTGTATAAATAACTCCATATTTAGTTTTTATTGTATTTTATATTTGATCCTGTTCTCATCTAAATGTAATTATCTGTATATTTGCTATAGCCTATGTGTGTGTGTGTAGCATAAAAAGGTCACAACTTTCATTTTGTTGTGCAACCCTGTGTTGTAAAATCACAAATACCCAAACCTTGAATATATTGAATATACTATGCTGGATACTACATTTCTTTGTTTGTGAACGACATTTTCGCAAACTCGAGGAATGTGTTGACGAGGCCTTATGGTCAATTCTGTTGATCAAATGAGCAAGCCCAGTTCGCACAACGTTTGAAAGAAACAAATGTACATCCAACGTTTACTTTACTAATTATTTACAAGAGTGATGGCATTTAGTATTTCGAGTCAACTTACTGGTCGGGTGGTTTGATAGTTGAAGGATTGCTGGTGTTCCGTGATCCACCACTTTGAAATTCCCTGATCCAGAGTCCAAATCCAAGATGAAGGAAATCCAAAGTTCAGGTCCTGGAAGCTTTCACTTTCATTTGAGCTCACATCGCATATGACGCACTGTGGGTGCACTGCCACAATCTGACCAGCAGGTGTCGGTATTGCGACATTATTGGGCGTGCAGAGGACTGAGAGGGATGTGGTTGCTGTACTGTGTATTTAACAGTTGAAATATGGGAAGCAACTGAAACTAAAGGTAGCTTTTCAAAACCACATGCTTTTCCATAAATTAAAGATTTATAATGTAGCCGATTTTTGAGGTGTCTTCTTAATTCATACATACATAATGTGTTGTGATGCTCGTTTCTTCCTCATTGTATAAGCCTACACTGAAAAATAAGGGAATCTGTAGACACAAAATACAAATTTAAAGCTATAATAGATATCTGCTCAGGATTATACTGTAGTTAGAGGTTTTGGAATTGACTAAATCATCACATCCATATTCTACTTATAGCAGCTCTTTACCTCTGTCAGTCTTTTGTCACTGTCAGTGGAGCAGCGACAGATACTAAATGTAGCCTACTGGTTTGTAGTTTCCGGCTTTAGCCTGTCTGTTCAAACTGTCAGCTTCTGGACTACAAGACTACAACTGAGGTCAGGAATAAATCATTCATTTGAGTAGTCTCTCTCGAGCCACGTTCATATATAACACTGACACACAAACGTCACTGTGATTGCATGTTTGTCACTAAACAAAACAGTTCAGTGAGTGCACTGTTTTACGAGGGGGTGTAAACTTCGTATCCGAGGGAGTGATTCTTCATCCAACTGTGATGTAAAGTTGCCCGGATCATCTGTATCTGCACTCAGCGTCTGATCAGAGTCGGGGACGAGCTGACGTGTCCCACCCCCCAGGCTTCGCTTACCTCTGAAAAATGAGCAGTGCTGCTGATGGAGTGGTCAGTGGGCAAGCCGCGGCCGTTATTCAGTGATCTCCAAAGGACAGCCAACAATATTAAGAAAAACACATTCAGCTTTCACAGACACATGGTTTGTTTTTGATTTGTTTGTGTTCCATAAAACTTACATCATGTCCTGTCATATCGGGAGACCCATCCATTGTTTTTATCAAAATTGAATTTTTCTTCTGGTAAATCTCAACATAAAGGCTACAGTCTTTATCCCCCTTACAGTTTAACAATTGCCTAATTTGTAATTTTCTTCTACAGAGGACGTCTGTCCTGTCCTACATCATCTAATTTCTGCCTAAAATGACACTGAAGTAAATTGTTCCAAATTGTTCTTCTGTCATAGTACAGTCTATGACTGTAATGACCTAAAACAAGACGTATGTTCTATGAGTTAAACTAAAGGTAAACTGATTTTAGGCATCAGCATCCCTGATAAAAACAAGTAGCGGGAACAAGCCCCACACTCAGCAGAAGTGATTATAACATTTAATCACTGAGCCCTATCGCCCAGCTTCTCGCCCCAAGGTTTGATTTACCCGCCTTCTTCCTGAGGAAAAATCTCATTCACTAGACGGATTGCTGAGCGGGCCTCTCCGACCAGCCCCTATAAATCATTCTTTAATCAGAGGCCTCTGAGATTGGGCGCAGACACCCGCGGGAGCGCCACTGTGACACCTCAACTCCTCCCCGTGCGTCTCTGCAGTCCTGGGAGTTTTTATCCTCTTCTGTTTCCTCCTTGGGCTTGTCTGCATTTGTATCAGTCATCAGGAAACTAAGAGGGATGACCGGACCTGCACACTCTGCTCACACCAACACCCCAACAATTCCTCTGCTTAGAAGGGAGTGATGCCAAACAAGACCAGGGACAAGATAACTGGGCTCTGGGTCAGGGCTGGATTACTAACTGGGCAAAGCAGGCAACCGCTCCGGGGCCCCACGACACCTGGGCCGCTACCAGTCCCATCCTTACAGTGTGTCAACTGGTTTGAGGTCGTTTAAGTGGAAACTGTTTGGGACTATGCATCACTAAAGCTCAATATCAGTTGACATGATGAGGAGGGTCCTGTGTTACCACTTGGTCTTGAGACCGTGCCTTAAGGAGGGTCCTCGTGTCAAGATCTAGATATACAACCTTCATTATTTCAGCTGATACTGTGCTTAAATGTTGCATTTAACTAAATGAATGTGTTAATCAACTTGCAACACAGCAAACCTCAGGCGATGTGTTTGAGCATGCAACTGCACAAATGCACACAGAGTGGGAGGAACAGGGGGTTTATGGGGGGCCAGCAGCTACTTTTTTCACATTTGGGCACACTTGTTTTGAATTATGAAATTGAGTACAAACACAACTACATCTACATGTATTACTGCAGTTTAACGTTCTATATTAGTGCAATAACTCACATACTAACCAACAGATTTTTGTCAGAAATCCAAAGGTATCCAGTTCACTTTTATCAAATAGGTCTACTTTGAACTTGGAAACAGCAGCTGAAAAACAAATCTCACCACAGGATTTTTTAATATAGCTCTTCTGGAGCTTTTGATCATATCACATGATCTTTATCTGCAGGAGTTCGCCTGAATTATAGATGTTCAAATGTAAGAACATTTAAGGACAAAATAAAGTATCTTTTGTTCTTAAATATATTTTTCTGACAACTTTAACAACTAATATGAAACACTGCATAATGCTGACTAATCAGACTGCAAATACAAAATGAACAATGGACATGGACAAACCAAACTGTAAGTTCAATAACCAGAAATCTAACCCGGGGTGACATAAACAGAAAACAGGAAAGTAGTGCTGATTAGGAAGAAAAAAGCTCTAACACTGGATAACCCGGGTCACTCTGGTTGCTGTAGGTCGGGTTAGTTAGTTAGTCTTAAATAATGAATGTTTATGGACGTCGTTCATCCTGAAGTGTTGATGTCTCGGTGTGAACAGGTGCTGCTCCATCCTCGCCACCTTGCACCAGCCACGTGCAAACTCCCAAATTCAAAATTCTGTCCCGGATCTCATCTTGCTGGGGGGAAACATTCACATATTCAACTGACAGAAAAAAAATAAAAATAAAAAAACAGTCCATGCAATAGTCAATATACTGAGCTTGCATGTTTCACTGTGCAGCCTGTACGTTGTGCCAAAAAAAAAGAGTCAGAGGAGCGAGCTCTGACGTCACCGGGTTGAAGCCGGCGTGGAGCTGTCAGGGAGCGCGCTCCCCGCTCCCCGACTCGCGCGCGATGACCACGGAGGCGTCCAGGAGTTTCACGGGAGGCTGTGTCGTCTCCAAACTCAGCGCGCAGCCGGAGGACGCGTCTTCCACCCCCCCCCACCCCACCCCCGAGCGAGCCGAGGAGACGCGGGACGCAGGCCGGGTCGCGTCGGCGCGCTCCTGCGAGGAGAAGCAGAAGTTGTGGACACACTTCGGCCACTGAGACAAATCAGGAAAAAAAAAAAAAGGACGCAACGCGAAAAATCCAAATTGGGGGGGGAAAAAAATCATGCGCTGTTCGTGTCCATGGAGAGATGGCATGCGTGCTCCTCCTCGGTCGACTTCTTCCCTTCTCGCACCGGCTCACAAGAACATCCGTTTGCTTTCTGTCGCTTTTCCTGTCATATCTGTGCTACTGTGCGCTGTTCCCGGCCGACGGCATCATGCAAAAGCCAGGTGATCCGACGCCCAGCTGTCAGCGCGTCCCGGCCGGCGGAGCCAAAAGGCGCATCCAGAAATCCTGCGTTCTGCCGCTGGACGCGGGACCGAGCGTCGCTGAGGCGTCGCGGCTGAAGACCGGCCAGAGGCCCCCCGCGGCTCTCCACGTCGTCAGGAACGACACGCCCAGCCCTCCCATGGGCAGTTTAAAGTTTGGGAATAAAAAGTTGCCGAATGCCATCATCGTCGGCGTAAAGAAAGGAGGGACCAGGGCTGTTCTGGAGTTCATCAGGATTCACCCTGACGTGCGTGCGGCTGGAACCGAGACGCACTTCTTTGACAGGAACTATGACAGAGGTTTGGAGTGGTACAGGTAAGAGCATGTCTCACCTGCACGCCTCTGTCCCAGGGGTCATGTTCTCTAATTTTACAATAGATAACCTGCAAATGACGCAGATCCCAGTGTAATCAGCTCGTGTGCTGATGAGATTGCTTACAGTACAATAAATAAATAAATAAATAAAATAATTACACTAGCAGCTGTTTTGCACTTCTGTAAGAGGGATGAGTAATGAGCAGCCTTGCGTGGCCATTTTGTTTGGCTGGGGCCCTCAAAGACTCCTGGGAGTCTCTGGACATTTAAGGCCGATGATCAGCTGTGCTGGTATCATCCTAAAATGCACATATCTGTTTAGGCCTGTTCTCTCCAGCCTAACTGACTGATGGTGATATAAAATAATGTAAAATGTGCTAAAAAGTAAAGAATATGACAAGATGTCAAAACAGATCTAATTTAATTTCCAAATTTGGAATTTAAATGGAGCTAGTGGTAGTTCTTCATATGTTGCTTTAGATATATTTGTCCTTTATCCTTATAGACCTTTCGATTCTTGTGGATGTTCTCTGACAAAACACAAATTATGTACTGATGAAACTGTATTTCTTAAAATACAAAAAATAAGTTATTGAAAGACAGGCAAAAGCTGAGACAAATGCTTGCCTCTATCTCCTGAAAATTAAATCCACTTTTCGCATTCAATCATCTGCTTACTGCGATTTTGTCCCCCTCCCTCTGCTTGGTGTACAGTACATTTTGTTTTTATAGGTGGGCAAACATGCCGGATGTGTTTTCTGCAGTCTCTCAGCTCATATCACGCTCTTATTGCAAGAAACTTTGGAGACCTGAGCTTTGGTTATATCAGCAGAACAGTGGCCCTCTTTTTTTCCATGTCCTGTAGAGCAATTCATCAGATTTCTCATAAAATTCAACCTCTTGAGGCAAACGGTGTAAACTGCAGTGTGCGGTCCTGCTGTATCTGACAGGCCTCGGAGCTGTTGTCTTGTTTGTATTTGGCAAAATTTGTGTATATATATATACCACACATGGAACACCGACATCATTATTTAAATTCCTTAATTATGGATGAAGACCAGAAATATGTTCTGGTTTAGTCATGAAATATTGTGCACACATGCACACAAACAGACAACCAATCACAAACAGATCATCTTCCAAACACATTTCATGTTAATGATTGGCTGTCAGCTAGCCGGCAGGAGGGATGTGTATCACTGATATTATAAAATAATTATAGACCGAAAGTACCTCCACTAATTGGCACACTTCAGGACTGTTGGCCGCTGAAGCCCTTTTATCTCAGAGACGTGTCTTACAAATGTGAAGCAGTTGTGATCCCTCACCTGTTGCCGCAGTTTCATTGTCACCTGTCAAAGCTGAAGAGAAAAAAGGTCAAATGCCAATTCACTGGCTTTTGAGAATTGCTTTCAAAACAAACAGTTGCTCCTCAGAAACCCTCTTATGAACACTCGTCAATAAAGGCCAAACCATTGTTTTGAATAATCATAGTCCATTCTCAATACGCATTGGAGTGTGCTGTGTGCATGTTTGTGTTTTATTACATTAATATCAAAACAGAAGAATAAATAAAAAGGAGGCACGTGAAAGATCCTTGCAGTTAACTTGCCAAACGAGGAGGCATCAGATGGTGACTTGACTGGTGAGAACAAATTAGTTGTTGTGTCCATTTTGATGCTCCAGAGTTCATTTTGGTTATTTTTAACAGTTTTCTGGTGTTATATAGACCAAATGATAAAACAAAATCAAGAAAAATAACTGTCAAATTAATGGATTATGAAAATAATCATTAATTGCAGCTCTCTATACAGGCTCCTTTTGAGCTCTAAAAAGCATAGCCCACCTGTCCAAATCATTTCTTTCAAGACTACAATGGCCTAGTTTGAAGACCCAGAAGTAACCTCACAGAGTCACTCTGCTATATGTGTTCTGTTTGCATTCATGGTGATTTATTACTCTTGAACCATGTTGGGCTGTAGCACAGGAGAGCTGTCTGCAAGACAAGTCTCCTGTGACAACAGACTACTATGACTTTGCGTCACTGCTCCTATTATCATTTACATCGAGAAACTGGGTTCATGGTCAAACTGGAGCTTCTCAGTTAGGGTGGTTTTGTGCTTTTGAAATTCACTTGTGTAATCCTGCCCTAAATAGAAATCTAATACACACAGTTTCTTTTTGATAGAGTGAATGCAAGGACGTTATGTCCTCGGCGTGTGAATCTGTTAGTCTTTGTGGTAATTTAAGCAATTCAAAACAGCAAGAAAAAAAAAAATGCAACATTAAAGTAATGTGGTTATAAGTGAGAAACCTTTATCTTACCAAAACTTTTATTTTGTGTTTTTATCTTTCATTCAGAGGTTTAATGCCAAGGACTCTTGAAAGCCAAATCACGATGGAGAAGACACCAAGCTACTTTGTGACAAAAGAGACACCACACCGGATCTCTGCCATGTCCCGAGATACTAAACTCATTGTGGTGGTGCGTGACCCCGTCACTCGGGCAATATCAGATTACACTCAGACTTTGTCCAAAACTCCAGACCTGCCGAGCTTCCAGGAGCTGGCCTTCAGAAACCAGAGCCTTGGCATTGTGGACACGTCCTGGAACGCTATTCGGATCGGCCTGTATGTTCTGCACCTCGAAAACTGGCTTCGCTACTTCCCCCTGGCTCAGATCCACTTTGTGAGCGGAGAGCGTCTTATCACAGACCCAGCAGGGGAGCTGGCTCGAGTGCAAGACTTCCTTGGGTTAAAGCGCATTGTCACAGACAAACACTTCTATTTCAACCGCACCAAGGGCTTCCCTTGCCTCAAGAAGCCGGAGAGCAGCGGCTCGCCCCGCTGCCTGGGCAAGTCCAAGGGCAGAACTCATGTGCAGATAGACAGAGATGCTATTGAGCAACTGCGAGACTTCTACAGACCTTACAATGTCAAGTTTTATGAAATGGTGGGTCATGATTTCAAGTGGGAGTAGAGGTTTGACACATATCTTTAAATGGTACAAGAAAGATTTAGGTGTTCCACGAATGTTCTTTCAAAAATGGTTTGCCTACAGTAATATGTCATGGCTGAGGCGGATAGCGTACTATCAGCAGTCTCCAGGCAAAAGCAGTATTATTCTTTGAAGTGACACTAATGAACAGAGCAAACTCTAAGGCGACATTGCTTTTGCACTTGTAATGATCAGTTACCAGCGAGCATCAGTATCCTGTTTGTCGCTAGACATAAACCATCATCTTAGCTTCAGGATCACATGATCACATTCTGTTCCTGTTACTGTGTGTTACTGCTGACAAGATTCCCCATTTGCTGACTGGTTGAGAAAAAAAAAAAAAAAAAAGAAGGAAATTCCAGGGCATGGGATTAGATCCTCTTAAAACCTGCTTCACTAATCAAGGCAGGGCTTGAAAGCGAGACCTTGGAAAATGTCAGTGAAGTCTTCAGGGAGAGCAGAATTAAGCTGCAGCACTGTGGTGGTAAATCTGAAATGTAAAGCCATAACACACGTACAGTATGAACCACCTAATATCACTTACTGTCGGTCTCATCAGTTTCTATACAGGGTGAAAGATTTTCTCTCATTCTTTCCAGCATGAATCGAATAAGTCAGTATATGCTGTAACATAGCAGCACTTCACTTTGTTCTCTGTGCTTTATTTGAAAAATCCATGTTTATATTTTTGTTACAAAAGTATTTAATCACTGCCTTACCCACAATGCTTGTCCGTGAACTTCATTTAATAAAACAGAAGCACAAATACATTTATGAAATTATAAATTCTGTCTTATCTGAAACCTTGGCCTTCATAAATTGCATCTCACAAAAATGCATGTCAAATCACTTTTCTTAATCCCCTCCTACTCCCCTGCCTTTGCTTGATTTTTATAAAACCTCATCCCAACCCATACAATGGTCCTTTACACTGAAACATTGCAACATTATTGACATTTGAACTTCATAGAAAACAGTTACCTATATCTCCATTTTCATATCTAGTTAGTGCAATAGTGGTTTTCAACAGATTACACCATTTACAGTTTTTGCATTTGTCACCCGTGTTGCTTGTGAAAACATATCCTTTGAGGTTTACTGCATTCTGTAAGGTTTGTTGTGTGCCTCGGTGGTGGTAGGTGGATGAGTGGGTGTAGGTGTAAGGAATTTCAATCACTTTTCAAAGACAAAGCAGGGAACACCTAGTCGTGGCAGGTTATCAGATAGATTCTGGGACTGCATGTCACATGATTGCAATGAAAAGTTTGGATTTGGCTACATGGTGTGAATACTAAAGCCAGACTGCTTTTGAGTTTGAGCCACACTGAAACAATACTGTAAATACAAAGGAAAAACTACTTTGTGATACATGAACAATTATATAAGAGTATATCGTATTATTTGAAGCCGTGTGTAGTAAATTATTAGTAATTCAAATTCGACATTACATAACATGATATTATAGCTAGAGGTTTAGATTACACTTTAAATTTACAAGATAAGAGGTTAGGGAATAAGTAGGAATAATGTGTTTAAGAGGGATTTAGTTATAAATTGCACTGTATGTATTTCTTTAAATTACTGAGCATTTAGGTTTATAGTAATATCACTGTAACAAGGCAGGAAAAATGGGGTTTGATATTAAACTAAAATTATAACATAATTTAGGCTATTTTAAAATTTCAATGTTTACAAAAACCATTACTTTCAGAAAGTACAATGTAATAAGTATTTAAGTTTTTTAATATGGAGTACATACAGTATTAATTATGTATATGTTTTTAAAATTATGATAAAATACTTATATTATAATAATGTAGTTTTGAGAGGAGCTGAATACATATTGTATTTTGTCACTCACAAACAAACTTGATTAAGGTTTATTGGACAACATACATTATAAAAAATATTGTAAAGAGCTATTCATAAATTCAACAAATGCATGTACATTTTCTTTATGTTGGTAATGGCCAATATTTTATACAAAGCATTTAACATTTGTGAGAAAGCTTTCTTATTACGGGGTAGTTACAGACTATGCAGGCCATTGAAAATAGGCGGACCCTTATTTAACCCTTTTTCACTGTAATGACAGTGTTGTTACAGAGTATCGAGTGTCACAGACATTCTTTACAAATCCAAAATAAAACCATTAATGTAGATCTTACCCAAGGGTAAGGAGACACATGGACAGTGCATGATAGACTGAGGGTTCATCAAAGTACAGAACAGCAGAGACTTACTCAGCATTTTAATGTGTATCTTTCAATATCACAAGTAATAGATGCTGAGAATCTGTTTCCTTAACTAATAATACTCATTAATAATGATTTCGCTTCCAGTGAAATGTAGGACATGTAAGTCCTCTCTGTTATCTACATACCTCAGAAGTCTAGTACTTTTATCTGTTTGAATACTACTACATCTAAAGCCCTATTGAAATGTGCATGTAACAGAGTATCCTTTGAAGATTTCTTGGTGTTTGACATAGAAATACAGAAAGTTAAGCTCAAGAAACCTAAAACCTGCTCTTATTTTTACTTTCGCTATATGTTTGGGCTCTCATTCTCCTTATTCTTTGCCTCGTTTGCACATGGTCATAGTGCATTGTTAAGAGAAAAATCATAAAAGATGCTCCACTCTCTGTGACCCTCTCCCAGCACAGACATCTGCTTTTTTTTTTTCCTTCTTCTCTCCCTCTCGTCACAGCTTCTCTTTCACTCCATGTCTCTTTCCCCGTCCTAACATTCATTAAACTCATATGACCTGCAGGTGGGGGCGTAGACAGTGTGGCTGCACCCCCTCTGATGCCCGTCTTGTCATCATGTTCGCCAGCAGCTCATTTCTGTGGCTCACAGAGCGCACACAGGTGAGCGTCCATCCAGTCGTCACTGTGAGCGGCAACTCTCTATATGGTACACATGGGTCCTAATTAGGCCTGAGGGCTGGAGAGGAGCAATCCCTAGAACAAGCATCAGCCAGAGTCTGATTAGACTCTGCTAGTGAACGGCTCTCCAGAGATTGCTTGCAGGTCAAAAATCTCTCTCTCTCTCTCTTTCTCCCTCTCTCTCTCTCTCTCACACACATACACACACTCAGCTTTCTTTCCGAATGTGAATTCCCTCAGGAACCAGCCCGTGCAAATCATGAAATCCTTCGCATTTCGGAGCACTATGATGTGACCTATTTGCACTCAAGCTAATGAGGTGCTTGTTAAGCTTAATGAGTATTTGTTGAAACTGAAGCTGAAACTCTTGTTGCTTTGAAATATTATGACTAAATGAACCATTTCAAACAAATCCATATACAAGGTTATGTTTAATGTGTGGAATATTTGGATTACATTTTTAATTTTAAAAAAAAAAAGGGTTCCTAGAGCAATTCACATTGTTTCATTCCTATAGAGCAGCCTGCTTATTATTTAATCCACAAAATACCTGAAGCAGCTGAAGGGATCAGTTTAAAACTTTAGTGTACTGTTCATGAGCACCAGTTGTTGCTGAGACTAATAATGACACTTCAAGGACAAGAGCAGACACATATTGTTCTTTTTTATCTTTCACACTCCTTAGAGAGTTTTAGAAAGAAGCTTAGAGCATTCTTTCTCATTTTTTTTTAACATTGTGATCTGATATTGATTAATACTTAAAGCAGCAATATATTTTTTTTACTGAACGGGTGAAAATCAAAACAGAGAAGGCCTACTTTTTCTCTTGAGAAAAAAAAGCACTAAATAAAATCAAGCTCAGTGGCTAAAAGCAGACTTTAAACGTTTAAATGTCACAGTGATGTTCTTCATGCACATAATGTAGTTCATCTACAGGATCCCGGCTGGTTAATGTTTCTTCAAACATTCACTCTTTTGGATTTTTAATGAGCTTGGAAGTAAAGTATAAGCAGTGGCAGAGGAGGATTTCATAAGGAATCCTTCCCTGAAACGTTAATATTGCAGTATTTTTACATATAATTGTTGGCAATGATATAAAAATGTGTAATGCATGCCTACAGGAAAATGCATTTTACATGCATGCTCTATTTAAATTGCACCAAATTAAAATAGTACACATTCACGCAGCATTCCTCGTCCTTTGTTCAGGATGTTCACATGAGATAGAACGAGGTTCCCTGGTATCCAAGTGAGACAGCAGCTGACACTGCAGAGGCAGGAATTCAGCAGTGTACCTCGTTCAGTCCTAATGCTTCAGAATAGTTTAACTTCTGCAGTCGACAGGATGTCCCAACGGTCGAAATCACCAGTGGCTTAGGAGCCGAATTAAATTCACTGCTGACAACTGTGGCACAGTCTCAAGTATGTAATGATACATGTTCTACAACTATTTTCAGACCAGTGTTAGAACTGCAGTCTGTAGGGATGACACTTAATAAGCGTGTGCATGTGATGTGCTCTATTAAGCTTACGGAGGAAACCAGGGAAGTGAAGTGAAATGTAATTCTAAATGTCATTTGCCATTTTACCATGGAATATTTTGACAAATCATGTCATTTTGTCACTGATGGCCAGTGTAAAATCAGCAGAGCATTTTTTTTTCCATTTGCATTCAGATCTTTGCATCTATGTTACAAATCAACTGCCACCTGCCCGCCCCTTCATCTCCAGCAGAGAGCGAGAGGAAGATGGCGAAGATGTGAGATTTTGTTGGGCGCGTGCCCTTTCAAGATTTAGATCTGTGAAAGTCCTCCAAATTAGAAACAGTTGTTCAGTGCCATCTCCTTGTTGTCGTATCCGTTTGTCAGGCGGGCGAGAGTGTGTTTTCTGTGGAGTAGCTAAAGTGAGGTAGAAAGCTGATTAGATTGGAGGAGTAGTCAGACCTCAGCATCTCTCTCACCAGGAGATGTGTTCTAATTAGAGTGCGTGCCTCATGTCTCACTGAGGAGAATAACAAGCCTCATCCCAAGGCTGCCTCCAGATGAACCTCACATCCGCAGCAAACCAAAACACATCTGATGTATCAGCAACCCCCGGACTCCAGACCACACCTGAGTCGACATGCAGCGCATTAGAATTTGATGGGGGTTTACATCATGTGGTAGTGCTCTCTAAACAGGAAGCCTTGCAAGGCTGAAGCAACAGTGAGTGAAGCCAGGTAGAGTTGCTTTGCATCATGTCTTTAAATGCCCAAGTGATACTTCACTCCTGAAGTATCATTCCAAAATGGAAATTAAAGCAGTAGGGCAACCACATATACTGCGTTTTTACCACTAAGGGGGGCCTGTTTTTTCAACATATGAAGCAGTCTAAAAGGAGGGACAAACTGAATCTAGGCGGTGTTCTGAAGGGCTGTGATTATGGGATTCAAGAAGCGAAGATGATCCTGCATAAGCCTGCTCCAAAGTGTTAAGCTATTTGAAATTACAAGTCAGTCTTGGTTTGTTGTGCAAATGCCTTGACAAATTATAAATACAAAATAAAGGCAACTCCAATTGTCGTAGGGGGAAAGCATGAGAGTAGGCAGACGGATTAGATTTGAAGGGAAAATTCTGTTTGAAATGCTTCCCGAATTTGGGGAGAAAGACTGAATATTGCAATTTTTTGGACTTAAATTGATTTCTGATAAGTAAATAATGATTGGGGGTTTGATCTAGGGTTGCATTATTAGTATTATTTATATTATATTACACATGACCACATTAAGCTAATATTATGCAAGACTCCATTTTGCACACAGACATATTTGTCAAGGTTTGGAGCACTAAAACACAGGGAGTACGGGGAAAGGACCCAATCGCAGACACCAAATTGCTGTCAAAAAGGTTTACTAACCTAAGGAACTTCCAGATCCAGATCCAAAGAAGCCAGGACACGGGGAAAACACTAAACAACAGGGAAACAGCCCACACACGACAAATGACCAAAGACAAGGACCAGACCGAGAACAAAGGGAACACAGGGACATATATGCACACAAAACTAATCAGAAGAATCAGACAAAGCTGGGGTGGGCAGGTAGGCTACAGGAGGAGGAGGGGAAAACAAGGGCAGTGCAAACGAGATTTGAACACGAGACAGGTGCTTAGGGGGAACTGAGAAACACAAGAGAAACACTTGGAGAACACAACAGGGCTCACGGCCAGGCTGTGACAATATCAAATATATAACATATATTAAAGTAACAGTGGATGTTGATAGGTCTACATTTATTAATCTTCTAATATCTTAAATGACTGACAATCTTTAAAATCAACCCTGATGAAAATGCCTGTTCAAAATGCCATTCAAATATTGAGCTTCGTTGACTATTGATTTGCCTATTAGTTTAACCTATTATCAAGGGAAAATAAGATCAATTTAAGTATTTTTAGAAATAATCCTGCAGTGCTTTCCTTCACTTAAATTAAAATTGTTCTCTATCAGACAATAAACTCTTTGTTGTGCCCTTAAACATCAATGCACACACGCACACACACCGTGGAGGATGGTCCAGCCTCCCCGGGCGGCTTGTCTCAGATTGGATGTCAGATGCTGGAGACAGCTGCACTCATCACAGCTTTTATGAATACATTACCTTTAATGTTCATCCAAACACTGATTTATCTTCCTCAGAAAATCAAAGAGGACAGACATTCACTCACCAGTCCCTGGAAAATTGGAACTTTTTCAGAAACGGTGCTGTGTGTAAGACAAATATCTGCAGCCAAAATAACTGCAAATCCTTCAGTTGGGTGGTAATTCGAACCTCAGCTTTGACAGAGTGTGCGTGCAGATGTTTGTGCCCGCATTTTTTTTTTTTTTTTCCTTTTTTGAGCAGAGATGGCTTATGAAATATCAAAGTGTGTTATTTGCCTCCATGAAACTCCACAACATCAAAGACTTTCCCCTTCTCCCACAAGAACCCAAGAATCCTACAGTTTTTTTTTTACCCATGCAGCCTCGCCTGTCTTGCGTCTCAGCATTGCTCAAAAGGCAAAAGCCTCTAATGATTCAAGATACTAGATGGAGAGAGTGCTGCCAACAAAATGGAAGAAAGAAAAAAACATTTTGGGTGATGATTGACATCCCTGCATCTTTTTATTATTCCTGTGATGTTCGTCCAGACACACTGATGCCAGAAACGGTGGCCTCACACTTTGGCTGATGCAGCAATCTGGTGATATGCGTCCCTCTGCCTGCCAACCACCTGGCTGGGAGAAGCATAATCAACCTCTCAGTCAATCACTTCTCGCACAGCCAATGGTGTAGGATGAGTGTCAGAGGAAGCGAGGCAGACATGCGCTGGCTGTATGTCCAACTTTGACACTTCACACCTTGCTCTCTAGCATCCTGATGAGTCCTCTGTGTTGGCAAGGCCCCGGGATTCCAGCTACACACTACTGTGCATTATGTAGGAGAACTGAATGTGCAGCTTGTGGGAGGAATATGGCTGCTTACGGTTAAGGTTTTAAGTATATCCTCTGCCATCTTTTGCAGAAACAGCACTTAGTTGCCTGAAATGTCAGTGAAAGAACTAATCAAAGCAGTTTGAAGAAAAATACACTACAGTTAAAATCATCTTATAATTAAAGTGGCCAATTTATACTATGCTTGGAGGAGGGATAGCGGAGATTATAGGGTTATTATTATAAAACTATTGCATAAAAAAGGCTTTTGTGATCACAAATGACTCCTGAAAGGTACTATGAGGATCAAACCTGGCAGCTCAAGGGAGTTGCCTGTGGTCCACAAACAACAACAGTTTCCTTGGGTGTGGAAGTCGTTTTCAAGGCACCACTCACTGCTCGGGGTTATGTAATTCACCCGCGGATGTCCCACATGACACATCATGTATATTGCATTGCCTAAAAAGCAGCTCTCCCTCCGACTGCACTCAGGGCTTGCTGGATTTTTCATCTCCAATTAAAAGGGAGCTAAAGTACTGCCTCACTGGACTCAAGAGAAGAGAAATAATTGACACGCTCGCTCCTGAAACAAGTGAATAATTGAATTTGTTTTTCATTCAGTGGAATACATTTAGTCATGTGTAGGTTGTTGCTTGGCGTGATGCTAGATCAGCTGAACCAGAACTGTTGAGGAAACCCACTGAAAAACCCCACTAATTTTAAGTTGCTCAAATGACTTGCTGCTTTCTGAAACATCAACTTTAAAGTGACCTGAATGTTTTTCCAGTGCTGAAACAGTGTGAATTGGCAGTAATTCAAAGCTCGTCTATGAAGTCACTTTTTACTACTGCTTTGTACATAATGTGCTTATGTGCTTCTGTTACCAGAGCAGCACAAGAAGAGAAGGGTTACAAATTCTACAAGCATACTCTGTAATGTCTGTTATACAGTGATATATATGGAGTTTACTAACATTAGCCACCATAAGGAAATACCAGACCAAGTAGACTGTACCAGCAAAACTCCTCAGTGTGTTGGACTGAGCAAATGTGCGTCTGTCATCTCAAGATATTGGTAGATTCTTATGCATTCTATTAAATATTACTTAAAAGGAATTTTCTGTTGTGAAAAGCACTTCAGAATGCTCTCTGACCTATAAATACCAACATATCTGACTTGAGGGGTATTCAACTCAGCTGTTACCACCTGCTTTTTAAAGTTTTCTACTTGTCTGCTGGTCTCAAACCTTTTTGTGTGTTTTCTGTCAGACTTTTAGATGTCCAGGACTCCTTTCGGTTTCCTGGCTGCTGTGTTCATGGTTGGCTTAAAGGCCTGTCAACAGAAACAAACACTAAAACCTCACCATGTACAATATCAAAGCGTGGACAAAATATCATTTACATCTGTACATTTAATGCAATACAGTTAGATAGCTCTGCAGCATAGTATCAGTTTGTCTGAACTGTATCAGAGAGGCAGTAATTAAACTCAGAGGTAGATTTGGCTGAAGGTTGGTGTGTGTTTTTTGCATCAAACTATGTAAGACATACTGCAATAGCAAATTTTGCATCAGATATTATGTATTAAGTAAAGCATTACAGTATGTACAGGATTAAATGAACAGTTTGCGGCAAAACGACGAAGTTCACAATGTTGCAGCATTATTGAATAGGATTAGGTTGTATAAGTGTCATATTAGAGGGGTGTATATAATGTTGTGGCCACCCTCTGTGTGTCGCCTTCACCCCAGCAGTCAATGCATCAATCCAAAGATGTGAAAAAGTGAAAGCTAACCATGGAGATGCCGCTCATCATCTTCTTCTATCCAGGGATAGAGGGTCACAAACTGGAGACGTAGCAGCAGCACAAAGAATTGAATTTGGCCACTGGAGACACCAAGATTGGGTTGATCAATAAAATTAGATTGCCTTTCTACGATGCATCAAGCACTTTAATGTTGCATAAGCAAAACTAACTCAACATGTTAGATGCATTATATTCAGGAGTCAAGATGGGTAATGTCACGATTTTGTGTGTTAAATCCAGATAAAAGTTATTGAATTCCCCACTGAGGTCTTGCTAATGATGTTCTCTTGGAATTGATACAATTGGCAAATGATTATTGATTTCAGAACTAGAGGAGGCTGGCTACTTTACAGAATGATCTTGTGCCTGGTTGCAGTCTGTGAGTTTTCTAATTACATTCATACATGCATATTAATTGAGCAACCTCACGTTTTTCTTTAGAACACGAGGCAAAATGTTCACTTCTCATAAGGTTTACAATTCATAGCCTTGCTGCTGTATGTGAAGTGAAGCATGTTGCAGCCCCATCACACCACAGGCAATTTTTAAAATTTCATCACTTCTCAGACTGCACAAAAGGTGAGAAGTGAGAGGGTGAAAATGTAATTCTCAAAACTGATGACTGTTCTACAGAATTACAAGAATAGAAGACAAAGAGGCAGCATTAACTCTTAATATGACCAGCCTTGGGCCAAACTAATAAAACCAAAATTGAATCAGTTCTAAATAAATGATGGTGCTGTAGTTTAATAACATATCACCTCCCTCACTGGAAGCATTGGACTTGACGGTACTATATATCTTAATAATCCCACAAGATCAAATTGAAGGGCAAATTCACATTGAGTGTTGCTTTATTTCCCTAACTCATTATTGTTGTGTCTACTGAGATATTTAGACAAACACTGAGCTCCACCAAGTGGAGAGAACGAGAAATATAAAAAAAAAAAATACTAAAATGTACTTTAGCTGTATAAAAACTGTAAATGTAAATCAATTCATCCAAAGCCATATGTCAACAAAATGTTACTTAATGACATAATTTTATTTTGTTGTTGTTTGTCTTGCATTGTACTAAATCAATGCCAACACACACTGTTACCCCCTCAAAAAGACAAATACAGTACAGTTCAAAAATTACATTATATCACAGAATATAAATGGAAAAATAAAAAAGGTTTTATCATTTACATGCATCTGTGAAAACAAATCATTCCTCACAATATTTCATTCCACTTATACATCCCTTTCATTTTATCAACACTGCGATGTTGATGTGACATACATGTGTCAGTTAATCAGTTTATATACTGCATGTGTTGGATGGAAAAGCACAGTGTCAACACACTGTAGCCACCAGGCACTGAAGATAATCATTTATTTTATTCTGCACCATGTACCAGAAAGCTACGAGAAGTAGTTTGTGGTCCGGCTGCTTGGGTTATTGATGAGCACTCCTCCTTGACTGTGACACTGACATTCAGTAAATCTATAATTCTGTTTCATATACTTATTATTACTTATATTAAATTTGTATTTTGGGGAACTCAAATCAAATTGTACATCATTACTTCTTTTGGAACTTCAGACAAAAGCAGAAGACAGCGTGGATCCCAGCATAACCTGTCAAATTGTATACATCTAGAACCAGACAACAAGTTCGTCATTAGTTCTTATATAAAGCACTACTGTCTTTGGACCAGTGTCATTTTAATTTCTCAACATTTTCACTATAAATCTCAAACTATTAAGGATGAGGAATGAAAGCTATACCACAACTTGTAAACTGCAGCAATGTTTTGTTGCCAAAGCCATATAAAAACTCTCCTTTCAAAAGTTGTGAAATGTTGGAAATTGCGAGAAAAACATGAGACAAATTAATAGAATACAGAAAACATTAATTTGCAAGTGAGTTGATTTACTTTGAGAGGGTGAATGAGCAATACTTATCATTCATACAAAATGTATATTACTTTGAAGAAATGTGCAAACAAAGCTTTAATAAAGGATGCCTTATCATGCTCTCTGATGCTGGCATTTGGAAAAATATACAGTTAGAAATATATACACATCAATGAGTAGCACGTCTACATACTCAGTGTGGGCATTAGCAAGAGTCTGCTTGCATAGTTAAGTGCATGCATAAGCAATTTTTCATGCAACAACTGTCATATACTTGATGAATGGTGATCTCTTTTCTCAATCTATGTCCGTGCGTTCAGTGTTGATCTACTCTGTAATGCAAGCTAAAGATGTGCACAAGCTGTGATGTCGCACGTGAAGACAGAAGATGGGCTGACTCAAACATACCATAACGCTCTATGTACATGTATGGCGTTCAACGGAGGCATCCCAGCTGTCTTTGAATATGTTGTCTGTGTGCGTAGTGGCTTCTACATTAACCCTGTGTTCGTCTGAGAGGAATGTTTGGAGATGTCTGGCAGTCTGAAGAGGCTGATCCCCATGAGGAACATGGGCACCGCGGTTAAGTGTTGGCATCAGCAGCTGGAGGGCAGAGGTGGTGACGGGTGGGAGGTTGTCTGAGGGGTAACAGGTTATTACAGGTAAGTAAAACACAAACATTTAAGAACCATTTCAAACCAAAGTCTCCAGACATTTAACACCAACGACACATGCTTCATTTCTGCACTTCTCCACGGTCTCTCAGTGACAAGTCTCAGTTTTGTCTGCACAAAAAAGACTTCTTAAAGGCTGTTGCACAATTACTACATCAAGGAGCATATGTAAACAGCAGTTCAGGTTAAATAGGCTTAATTGTGTTTTACTTGAAATTACATTTTCAGTGCTTAATAAATATTAAAATTTAATTATAAATTTACCAACACCTGCAGTTATACAATTTAGATTAAATACTTCACTTTGATTATCTGAGGCACTGATGTTTGTTGTTGACATATGGCTCTCAATATTGAAGGAGAGCTGTACATAAAGATTTTTGGAAATAATTCAGTGTTTCACTGCATCAGCATGTTAAAAATTGCCAGTAAACTTCCTTTGGTGACTGTGTAAGTCCATGTTTGTTGTAGCTCAAAAGTTTCTTTCCACCATTATATCCACCTTCCATCTTGTGCAAAGTCACTTTTCTTTTCACCTCCTACTGAGATGTACTTGATGTACTTACTCTCAACT
Source organism: Lateolabrax maculatus (assembly GCA_031216445.1). NCBI lineage: Eukaryota > Metazoa > Chordata > Actinopteri > Acropomatiformes > Lateolabracidae > Lateolabrax > Lateolabrax maculatus. The sequence continues at coordinate 11,751,719 of CM062200.1, forward strand.
ATGCTACAGACAGAACAAGGCAATAATTCCAATACATGTGCAGTCCATGCTTATTTACAATACAGTATAATATTCCTCAAAATCAATGCAATCCATACAAAGTGCTTTGTTAAAATCCATTCCTAAATAATTATTTAACAATGTGGACATTAAGTGTCCAGTATGGCAGCTGGTATTCAGTAACCACTGAAAAGCTACAGGTGCTTTAAAGATGTTTGTCAGACACTCGGTCTAGGTTGATGGTTAAAACACCTCAGAGCTGCACTAGAGAGATTGTTATCAGGCCTTTAAAATAATGTCACTTGGCCCTCTGGCTAGTTTGTGTAGAGTTGATGGGGATCTTCCTGGACTGCATTGTCTTTTTAGCAGGCTCTTTTTTTGAAGGGTCTTTTCCATTGGCAGAGGACTGGGTGGTCGTTTCTGCTCCACAAAGCTTGGACTTTGTGGAGGGCAGCAGTGAATGCTTAGCTGCAGCGGACGCCTTAGAGGATTCCTTGTCTTTGGCTGTGGTCACGTTAGTCTGGGCCTCTGAGGCCACATTCTGGGCTTTCTTGCCTGCACCGTTTGGGATCCCCTCTCTAGCTGCATCCCCACCACCCTCCTCTGGACTTCCTTTCGCCTCTCCCGACCCTGCTTTCCCACCATCAGCTGTCTTACGCGTCTCTTTGGGCCTCAGAGCAGTTTTGAAGAAGGATAAACCTTTCTCCTCTGCCTTACTGTTCGTCCGAGGGCCCCTTGATGGTGGGGCTGCGCTTGCAGAGGAAACGCCCACGCTCGAGGATCGGAGACTAGTCATGGAGGAGCTACTGCTTGAGCTTCGGCCCGCCGCCCTGTTCTCCACAGCGCGGCCCGGCCTGCTCTCCGCTCTGCTGGCAGCACTCGACCTGGAGGGAGGACCCCCAGGGTTAACCTTCCTCTCTGGGACCGCATTGGTCCGTGAGGAATCACGGCTTGTGCTCCTGTCTGCTGCTCTAGTCCTTCCCGAGGCTGAGTTTTTCTCGCCTCCTCCTCTGGGTGACGTCCTCCTCTGAGGGTGTGAGCTTTGTAATCCTGGGGAGCCACTCTTCCTCTGTTGGGCAGAGTCAGGATGTAATACCTCCGGGGTTTGGGATGAGCCTTTCTTGGAGGGGGTTGCTGTTCTCGAGGAACCAGCCTTACTAGCTTTAGGCGGCCCGTCGCTTTTGTCCTTGGGGTTTGAAGCTGATGCTGCACCCTTGGTCTGTGTTCGAGACGGCAACTTGTCAATGGCTGGGGATGCAGGAGACAGAGAGCTGGATGACGTTGAGGAGGTGGCAGGACGCTTCTTGGGACTCCTTTCACTCTCTAACCCGGTCTTTGCTGACGTCCGTTTAACACCAGCGCTATCCGCAGCCCCATTTCTTTGTTTTGGCTCCTTTGCGACAGCCCCGTGTCGAGGACTGACCTGTTCAGCAGCAGTCACAACGTTGTTGTTATCCCCAGGCTGGATGGAGCTCCTCTGCTCTGCCTGTGCCACAGCCTTGGAGTGCACCTGCTCTATCAGCCTCTTACTGCCTGGATTACTATCCAAAGCTGCAAGCGCCGATTTGCCCCCTGCCTTGTCTGGCTTAGGTGATCCAGGGAAACAGGAGGTTGACAGCTTGTTATCAACCACCTCTCCTATCCTCTCCAGCGTCGGGGAGGAGGAGTGGGATTCCAGGGAGAAGCGCGAGGGAGAGTTTGAACGGAGTTGGAGCTTAGCGGAGTGGGACCAGGATGGTTTGGTGCCATTTTCACTGAGCACCAGGGGGCTGGCGATGGAAGATCTTGCGGAGAATGTTTGTCTTTGTATGCCCCTTACTGCTGGCCTGCTCGATAAGCCTGCATGGTAGAAAGATGCACATCAATATAAGATCCTTCGAGGAAATTATCAAATTTGTCATGTTTGAAGCATTGAAAATAAGTCCGGAATTGTGCGTATTTGAATGAGTCTCTCACCATCGTCCTCGCTCCGTTCACCAGCAAACTCAGCTGACTCGGAGAGGGAGGCCAATGACGTGCGCCTGGAGGAACCAGATGAGGCTTGGCTAGGTGGACGGCTACCCATCAGCCTACTTATCCAGTGCTCACACAAAGAGGAACTGGTAGATCCTAATGTCCCAAACAGACAGAGGTTGAACATGTACAATATATTCCATACAGCAACATTTCAAACATACATAAGAGATTGTACTAATATCATTAAAATGTACCTCCCACAGAACTATTGGCAGACCAAGATGGAACTGTGGCACGTCTTTGATAAAACAAGATGTAACCATTCTGCTTGCAGACCTCATCTTCAGATATGGGCTGAACATCGCTATCATCAAAGCAATACCACTGTCCATCAATGGAGTTCTTACAGTGAGCTGCAAGACACAACGCAACAAAATATTATAAATGTCTTTGGAAAGCTTCTGAGAAAACAAAATCAGTTAATACAACAACCATGGGCCATTGGTTGTTGATGCTGCTCTGTTACCTGTGTAATGTCCTCCCTGCATGGTCCCATGATGGTTACACACTGCATACAGGTCATAAAGGTAGTCCTCCGGGTCACGGCCCATCCCATAAGGCCGTCTCCATGGTGACCAGTGGGAGGGGAGACTCCAGCTGCTCTGGCTCCTCTTCACCATATGGGGTGCCATGTCCATGCCCGTGAGCGGGAACTTCACCATGTTCTGCATCTTCATTCGTCGATCCCCATCCTGAAGTTGCGACACGTTTAATTTGACAGCAAGTTCTTAAATAAGATTCCCCACGCACTTATATGGAAATAAAAAAATCTCTCACTCGCTTGTATTTTTAGAAGCATTTAAGCACCTTCAAGACTGTCTACATCAGTACCTGTCTGAAGCGTTTCAGGTGAAGTATGAGGATGTCTGGCAGGGTCCACAGACTGAGCTTGATGCTGCCCTGCTGAAGCTGCTTACAGTGTGGACACCGCCATGCATCATCGGGAGCCAGCTGAAATAAAAGTGAAATTAAAACAGTTACCAAAGAGTACCTAAACTAAACTAAACTGTGTAGAAGTATTGATGCCATTTTTAAACATTTTGTAAACAGTATAATATACAGCCAAAGAAATCATGTAGAAATGTGTAATCATACTGCCATCTAGTGTTTGTAATTTTTAGATGGATAGAAATCTAATACAACATATTTTCCAAACTCTGTATTAGGGGGACACAGGCTAACTGTCAACGAATGTTAGCAGGCAGCAAAAACTGAAACACGTAACTTCTTTAATCCAAATATTTATTCAGGATCAGTGATATTGGCAGCACTGTTGCAGCCTACCTGATACCATGTGTCAGCCTACCTGTTCCTCTTTGGTGTAGAGTTGAAAACACTGGGCAAGTGAGCAGGTCTGAGGCTGCAGGTGCTGCTCCTTTACTTGACGCACACTTTCAGCATCTGGGATGTATTCATCCTCAGTTCTTTTGAACAGACTGTGGGCATAACGTGGCACAAGTCACAGAGGGATCACACAATACTTTAAAAGACATTGACTATAATGTATTTGTGTTAAAACGCACAGCTCTGAAAGAAGACATCACACATCTGGCCTGAGCTTAATAGTGTCTGTGACTTACTAGTCTTTTGTCTCCTTGTCCCATTCAACAACAATTTTGACATGAGGTGGCCCTCCAGGACCGCAAGACTTGAATGCCCTGTTAAAAATTAGATGAGGAGAACACAACGTTATAAATTTAGCTGATACTGCTGATGCAGAATTATAACAGTATAGAATAATTAAAGGCTACACTATAGTAAATTTCAAATTTAGATTGTCACCACAAGCCACTACTATGCATGTAAGAGTATGTATCTGCAAAAAGGGATGTACAAAGATCAGAGGAAAAAATATTTAGATGTTTTTGATGATGACCATGTTTTTTTGAAATTGCCTTTATAGGCCTTATAGATCTTTATAGATTCCAGATGGTCTTTATCATCTTTTTCATTTTATAAATGGAAATTTAAATTTTAAACAAGCACTGTTTTAAGCCAAACTTTAACTTTATTAAGGTTAAAGGTTTCTTTTCTGTTTGTTGTTCTTATCATGTGGCAGAAGAGAAGCAAACATCATTTTTCCTCATTCCCCTTCTTTTAAAAAATCCATGCAACAACCGCAGAGGTCAACACCTTCTTAGGAGAAAATCTATAAAACCAGAGAAGCTATTATACATCTCAGGAGATATTTTAACATCAATACCACTGAAGAGTCGGCCTACATACTGTAGCTCTTCAATCAACTTCAAGTGGATTGAGCACACTGCAGGGTTTATATAATGACTATTCAAGTATGGTAACACTCCCCCCTGGTGGTGATAAGTGACATTACCTCTCCACAGAGGGATGGCAGAGTGGCTGCTCCTCCTGAGGCAAGAGATATGTGATTCCAACCACTCCTACCACACGCAAAGTGAAGGGCCCTACCTACAGACGATCAAGGATAAGAAATTTAAAAATGTATACATAATTAAAACATTATTGAAATCAAAATGTCTGTGTGGATAAGTCTGAAGAGTATGTACCTGCACAAAGACTCCAGGGCGCAAAAGGTGCCGCATCTTCTCCAAGATCTCTTTCTGAAGTACATCCCATGTCACTGTTCGCTCCAAATACAGGATGAATGGATTACCAAACCTGCAGGAATCACAAAAACAAAACAGTTTGACTTGCATCAGCTTTAAAGAATTCTTTGGGATAATGTTTCAAACCTTTGCAAGTGTTGTTCAGTACCTGCGTCCCTGCTGACCAGCGCAGGCTCTGTTACACACCAACAGGACAATCTTCTCAGCCTGCCCACTATTCTTATTGGGACTCTGAGGTGGTGTTGTAGGCTCTTGTATTTGTGTGGATATCCTATTATTATCCGTGCCATACTTTAAGTTATTCTGGTTGAGGTTTGCATGTGGGCTACCTGTAATAAATGCACAAACATGTGAAATTACAGATGTGAAATGAAAGAAAAATGAAAACAACACACTTGTAGCCTGCTTCAAAAATCAATCCAACATGCTGGTCAGTGTGTGTGTGCCAGCTTCCTTGTCTAGCATTAGTCCATTTCTAATCTAATCTCGACTCATACAGTCATAATAAACAAAGAGCTAAACTAATTTCTGGGGAATAAACAGGATGTTGTACCGCCACGCTTGGAGCGGATCTGCTCCGGTCTGAATAGCTCAGGTGTCTCGAAGGCAAAGATGGAGTCGCTCTCCTGGATAATCTCAAGGTCGTCATCGTCGTCGCAGAAGGAGCGATGAAAGCCATCATAGTACATTTCAGTGAGGACGATCTGAGCAGAGACGGGAACAAAAGCAAGGAGTGGTTTACATTTGGATTAATTCATTTGAGTGAAACAATAAATAGCAAGCAAAACGGAGGTGCTTCAAAAAATATCAAAGGAGGCTTTATATTCTGAAAGACAGTAGATACATATAAACATTTATAAAGCACTAACAATAAAATGCTGCTCAAATCAACAGAGACCATCCTTGTCTTCCACTATCAGATAAATCAAATACAAACGTAACCACCAAATTCTCTCATGGCTCTCTGAAAACACCTCAAAAGTAACACCCCATCTTTAATCCTCTTAATTTGACACATTAATGGCCTTAAAAGGGGAAGTTTCTAATAAGACAGCACCTGTTGGGCAGGGATTTTGGTCTCTTGGGCCACAGCTTGTCTCAGCCTGGACACAGTGCCAGAAAGAGGCACCGCCACGCCGACTCTCATACAGTGGGAGCACTTTCCTTGGTACACCACTGTCACATACAGGGGCCTGAAACACAGAAGGACTGAAATTAATTGGCTGTTTCATAACTGTGGCTGGACTGATGTTTCAAAGATAGACGGCATCTTCTAATTTTAGCTTTCTCCTGTCAGATCTTTCATGTCTGTGCTGGGTTTGACAATCTTTTTAATGATGGGTTCAGACTGGATCTTGTCTCAATGCATTTTTTTGGATACAAGGACTTTTTTTTTTGTCTGATAGATATTGTCTTATTCATAAACTAGATACAGAGCCACTTACCGTGTGTGAGGTACCGGGATTGGCAGTGAGATGCAGAGGAAAGGATCAAAGGTGTTGCTTTGTTTCTGGCAGTGAGGGCAGGTCAGAGAGGACCTACACGGAGACATGACGAGAATAATAAAATACAGGTGGAATATTGTTAGCATATCATTTTAAAGGAATAGTTCAAGTCTTGGGAAATACAGTTGTTCATCTTCTTGCCGAGAGTTGGATGACAAGATTGATGCCACTGATGTCTGTGCGCTACAGTAAATATGAGCAACTTGATAGCTAAGCTTAGCGTCAAGGCTGGAAAAAGGGGGAAACAGCTGGCCTGAAGATTTCAAACTATTCCTTTGAAGTTAGTTGAATACATGAATGAAAAAAGAACACCCAATTCCAGTGGTAGGGTGGTTAGCAAACCTTTAGTTTAGAATATTGTGTGTTATGTGTTCTTCATATTTATTTTCCAGACAGTTGCCCTTGACATAGGAGATACAGGATTTTATGTTTTATTATTTATGAATGCTACTCATTGATTTTCAGATATAATAATAAATAATATATGTATATAAATATAACTAATATAAATATGAGCTGGTAGTAAATCAGTATTTACATTTGGTATAAACAGATAACATACCAGCAATTGGAAATTGTACCTGTATTGTGCCTGAAACAACTCCTGTACAAAAGAGCCAGGTGCTGGTAGTGGAGATCCTTCAGGGGCATTTTCATCTTCTACTGGAGGCTGGAAAAACAACACACAGAACAACTATTTGGCAACAAGTACAATATAATGCATGTTAAATAACAGCAGCAGTCCAGTACAGTTAGTATATTGCAATATTCAGTTTATTACAATATTGATCAGTTGGGCAACACAAAACCAAACATAAAAACACTGTTCAGACATTGACATTATACTGGTCTATAGCTGAATACAGAGGACTCTACACTGCAGTCGTAACGTCTAACTGTGCTCTGAGTTGCTGTTTACCTTCCTGGGGGGCCGGATGTCAGGGTGGACGATATGGTTCAGGTCTTCATGAACTCTATCCAACAACCAGAGAAGGAATTCCTGGGCATCATGCTGGGAGTTACCCTTGAACTGAAGGGCGCTCTTCGAAACCACATTCTGCAGCAGACAACAGCGGGACAAACAAGTTATGGTCTAAGTGGACTGTTCCTAAAACAGAAATGATTTTGTAATGCCGTGAGTGCCGTTTCTGTTTTTTGCCACATCATAAAATATTCAGTATGTTTGACCAGGACGATGATCAGCACAATCCTAAAGGTCAGCAGAGGTGCAGTTGATGGTGAAATGCAGGCAGGGAGAAGCTTTTTAAAACCAGGACACAGGCTGAAAATCGACAGCTTAACCTCATTGACAATTAGCTATTGGAGTTGTGTGTCCTCTACAGAGCCACCGGGGCTGGCTGCTATAAAGTCACCTCTACTGGCTATCAAATGTTACGAAAGGTCAAAGATATGAGGGGACTGTGCACTGCATGCCTTCCCAGCCTGTCCCATGGGACATTCTTCCTCATTCTAAAGGCATCACAGAGGCAATGTCAGCATTTCGTATAAAAAGTGTCCCACATAAAGAGCTAGCAATCCCTCTGTGGCTTGGCCAGAGAGGTTGTCTTTAAGTAAAGATCTGTTGATGGAAGCAGATCTGGAGCTAGCTGTAGTTGGATATCTGGACAGTGAGTGAAATGCGGACTGGATATTAATGCTTTTAAACAACAATAGTGTGTCCTATGAATCTGTATGCTGTGTGCTCCTCTCACGGTTCTTGTGAATAATAGAAAGTGTCCAAAAATGGGTCTGATGCTTTGTGTCAAAAGTAATTAATGAAAGTGATTACATTGATGATGCTCCATTTAGTGTTTTTGAACTCAGTTGTAAGTAATCTAATATGTAAGTAAGTAAAAAAAGTAAGTAAACAAGTAAATAAATTCCAACTGATTTTGCACTGTTTACTGTTTTGTCACTTTGGTTCTCACACTGTCTTACCAGTAAAGACCCGATACTGTAAAAAAGAAAAAAAATAAGTCCTCCTGTGTTATAAATTAATTAGGCAGCATGTTTTTATGGGATTATTTTTGTTTGGGAATTAATTGCAAGGAGATTGACAGTCAGTAGATCAGAATATCCACACTGATAATACAGTAATTTAGTTTAGGCAGTATTCAAATCTGTGGAAGTTGGTAACCAAGTACTTACTTTCACTCTTTAAGAATTGTTTTTATTACCACATTATTACCACAATGAATGATTGAGAAGTTGTTAACTTTTCTACTTTAAGCCCTCGCAAATTTATAAGGAATGATACACTTAAACAGCAACAGTTTGCGAAGAAACTGATTATTCCTTCCAAATGACTCCTTTCAATGATCACATGATGTATTATATGAATGGGTACCATACTGTAAAGCATGAATAATATAAAGCAGTACACTAATTAATAATAAACAAATTACCTGAAGTTTATCATTTAATATCTCTATAATACAGAAGACCTACATAATCTATAAAAAAGTCTAACAATTTTATCAACCATTGATTTACAGACTACCACCATTTGTTGGATTTGTTTTACCATCAATCACATTGTCAAATTCAGTATCCCTTTTCACAAATGGCGAGTGTCTCTTATAATTATCTGTGTGTGAGAGTGTGTGTGGATCGTACTCTAAGGCACTGTGGATGGTGTACAATAACAACATAATCCTCGAACCAATTGCTTCTGAGAAAAAATGGACTCTGGGACACAGAGGGTAATTCCCCTGTGTTATTATCACGGATGTCTTCCTAATGATCTTTAAGTGCTCTCAGTTAAGGCTCAGATTGTGGTCCGGGGCAAGAGGCACAAAGCCGTCACATGTGCATGGTACACTGAGCTGTAATGTACACTAACCACAAAAATGGCATGTTTCAATAAAGTTCACTTGGCTGCATTTAAGTTATTGAGCATGGGAGTACTTTCAATCCATCCAAATGTGTTTTGAGATATTGAAAGACAAAGTCAGTACCACTTCTATTGATGCCTTCCCAAACATATAAGGAATAATGCTATTAAAAAGCAACTGTTTTGGATGGTACTATCCACAATAATTCAAATTAGTTTTAAAAAAAGACAAAAACAAAAGGCTGAATTACCAGCTTTTGGATGTACTGTAATTCCTAGTCATCAACAATTAGATGTTAAATTTGATAAATATTCTTTATCTAAGTGATAGTCTGGGTTTCCATTTCATTCAACTAATGAGTTAAACATATTCAAGGCCTCTCACTTTATATCCAGTCTTACAGTTTGTACTCTGGCTGGACACCAAGGTAGAAATAAAATGGACAGAAATAGTAACACTGTCAAGAATGACAATGTTCAATTTAGTCCCTCTCTATTATGTAATTTGAGCTTTTGAAAGAAGAAAATAGGTTATCAGACAGAAAAAAAGGCACATAAAATAAAGTATCCCTGTTGCAAAAGAACTTTTGTGATTGTGACAGGCAGACTTTTCAGTACTGGGATAAAGGTTTTTGAGGTGAAATGATGAAAAAGCAGACGAGGCTGGAACAAAAGCTGATGCATGTGGGACAGACAAGAAAGCAGTTCAAAAACAGCTTTTATTACAGCTCAGATGGAGGACTCAGCTGACAAGCTAAAACAGCCTTTTAAAGAAAGGAGTGTTAGTCTCTGATTTTCCTGTTTCATTAGGATTTATCATGCTATATAAAGGCTGATTGTAAGCACAACTTTACATAAACTGTCATCATAACTGTGGTATCTGATTCATGACCAAATACAGAAACTATATTGCATTTTTCATCTAAAAGATAGGAAATATAATAATATTTTTGCATTAGAAAACAGACTAAACACTAATGCAGTATGAGGGATACTGCTCCAGAGGCTTGTTGACAAGCAAACCAGTCATTCAAGGCCAGTCCATAATCATCTGACTGCCTGCAATTATTCTGACAAATGAAAGAATTTCATGTTAGATGAACTAAAAGTCATATTATTTAGACGCACCAGTGGGACCAAAGCATCTGCATTTTACTTTATATATATGTCATTACTGACAGAACACAGAAAATACTTTTTTTTTTTTATTCGCCACTGATGATTTAAAAAGTAGGATTGTGCAGCACAGTTCACTGAGGTGCTACTGGCCCCCACTTGTCACTTATTATGGTAGTACACTTAAGGCACAGAGCCGCGCTTTGCAACAACTGTTGTGACTCTACTCTTCTTTTAAGACTTAGACTAAAGATGCTGTGAGAGGATCACATCCTCACCGGACAGGTTTCTCACAAGTCCCATCCCTTGAGTGTTTAAACCAGATCAGGGACACTGAAGGTATCAGGCAACTTTTATTCTACTCAGCTAAAAAAAAAAACCACACATGCACAGTGTGTGTCTTTTTTTTATTTCTTTCTTTTTTGGGGGGGGGGGCAGCTGTTGCATTTGTCATACTTTTGAACCAATCTGATCAACCACTGTGTGTGACAGTCAGGAGCCCGCACAGCCTACCTTGAAGTCCCTGCTGTGCTGCGGCGTGTACTCGAAGGTCCACAGAGCCCGGACCAGACCGGACAGCTGCTCGGTCACCTCCCCGGCCTCCTGCTGCTGCTGCTGCTGCCCCTTCTTCTGCACCAGCACCCCGTTGGACTTGGCCTTGTCCCCGCCGCCGGCCGCGGTGCTGCTGCTGGTGCTGGTGCTGGTGATGGTGTTGGTGATGATGGCGGCGGTCGTCTCTCCCTCCCTGAACTGCTCCAGGGCCAGGTACTCTGCGAACAGCTCCGTGTTGCTCAGGCACTGCAGGATGGCGTTCATGAAGCAGGTGTTGCCGTGGTTCTTGAGCCCGGCGACGCCCGGCACCTTGTCGCCGAAGGGGAAGCCGCCGCAGTCGCTGTCGTCGGACGGCACGGAGCCCCCGCCGCCGCCGCCGCCGCCCCCGGTGCCGGCCGGCAGCGCGGCGGCGTCGTCCTTGTCGCTGTCGGCGGCCTGCTCGTCGGTGCCGAAGTGGGACAGAGTGGACAGGGTCCGGAGGACTCTGTTCATGAAGCTGCCCACGGAGCGCACCGAGCTCCTGCGGAAGAGTTTCTTCCCGAAGGATTTCTTCTCCTTGTTGCTCACAACTTTCGACATGGTCAGTCCGGCGGCTTTCCAACAACAACACCACCCCCACTCCTCCACCACCACGCTTCTTCTTCTTTTTTTATTATTATTATTATTTCCAGAAAGGGCCCCCTCGTTCAGAGCATCGCCTCATCCCTCCACTTGGTGCTGTTCCACGCGAGGCCCGGGCATGTTTGGCAGAGACGGGGGGGGGGATGCGGGGACGGAACCGCGGGACGGAGACAGCGGGAGCGGCATGCGCTCAGCCCACCCGCAGCACTGCGTCGGATTGCGCGGACAGCCTCCGCGGAGAGCCGCTGTCGGGCCGCCTGACGTGAACGCTCCGGGTAGTCCCGCACCGGCCGGCGGCCATCCTCTCTAGCGGTCGGTCCGGTGACACGACATCACCCGTGTCATCGCTCAGACACACACACGAAATTAAAAATAAATAAATAGAAAAGAAAGCACGCTGCGGTTGAGTATCAGCGGACACCGCACACGAGCAGCGGATCAAGGCTGGGGGAGCGACGGCCGGAATCCCTCCATCACCTCCCGGAGAAACCGCAGCTCCGCCCTGCTCGCGGAGGTGTTTTCGCGGTGGAGACGAGGACGCCGGCGGGGTGTTTACCCGGCGGACGTCTTCCCTACATCGGCTCCGCAGCTCGCGGGAGCTCTGCCAAGCTGAGGGAGACCCCGGCCGGAGCGGCACGGCCCGCCGCTCCCTCGCGTCGCTCCGCCGCCGAGCATCCTCTTCGCGGGGCCGGCGTGAAAAAAAAAAAAAGGTGCGCGTTACGGTGTCCCCATCCGGAAGTTGTTTTTTTGTTTGTTTGTTTTGTTTTGTTTTTTTTTTTATCTCACTCTCCCTCAATTCCCGCCCCGGCTGGGTTCGCACGGCGAGGCCGCTTCTGCCGTCTCCATCATCATCATCATCATCATCATCCTCCTCCTCCTCCTCCTCCTCATCGTCATCTGTGGGCACCGACACTGCAGGCAGGGCGGTGACGGCTGACGTCAGGGCCCAGCACTGGTCCCAGTCGGAGGAGAGCAGGTAGATGCTCCGTCCCAGTGTCCGGACACTGGCGAGCGCCGGCTGGGTGGCGATGTGCAACACATCATCGCATCGTTTGCAGAAAATAAAAAAAAAAAAAAAATTATTCTCTGATATAAATAACCCGGGGTCACCTGTTTAATCTTTTTTTTTGTTTGTTTCTTTTTTTAAAATGTCTTGTCCCCACACTTTAGGTAAGGTATAAGCATGTTAAAAAGTTCAAATAAGGGCTACAACTAACTCTGGTTTTCATTATGTTGATTATTTTATTAATTAATTAATCATTTGTCTATAACATGTCAGAAAATGGTGAAACACGCCCCTCACTATTACCTAAAGCCCAAGGTGACATCGTCACTTTGTTTTAGTCTGAGCAGCAGTCTGAAACGCAAACATATTCAATCTAATGTCACAAAGACAAAGAAAAGCATTCTAAGCTTCACAAAAGCTGAAACTAGGTTCTGTTTGGCATTTTGGCCTGAATAATGCCTTAAATGATTTATCAATTATAAAAATAGTTCCCTGTCAATCGATTACTCCACTCAGTATTGTTGCAAGTGTATCAGTTCACCACAACATTTTTGGTTTACTTGTACTAGCTGAGCCTATTTCTGCATGTATTCCCCCGACAGTTTGCTGTGACAGACATGCCAGCTTCTATGACTTCAGGGTGCAAATGCATTCAACAAGAAGGACAAAAAATATGGGACTATTAAGACTTTAGACAAAGACAGTTGAAACCAATGTTGGATTATGAAAGGGATTTTGCATAAAAAAGGCCATACATTCATTAAACTAGATTTATTATAACTCTTTCAAACCCCTATTTCCTATAGTGAATACAAATTGAAAAACAAAAAGCAGGCTCCATTTTAGTGTTGATGTCAATGTTTTATGTACAGATTTTCACGATACTGCATGGAAAAATATGGAAAAATGAGAGAGATCACCTTCACCTTTACTTTTGACGTCAACAGCTGAATATGAAGCTCAGTTAACAGAAAACAAAGCTCATATCAGAAATATAACCTTAATATAATTTAATATTATAGATTAATTACATTAGTATGACAAATAATGAACAACAAATATAGCGGTCATATCAATTTCAAATGCTCTTACACTTCCCCTGATGTACATTTTGTTACTTCCTTTGATGCTTCAGCAACAGAAAATGCAGAAAAGAAAGATGTATAGTCAAGACACTTTCAGCTTTTGGCTTGACTTAAAGGCATTATCACTGGTGAGACATCATTCAAAGTCACACTTAGTTCAACATTAATCAGTATAAAAAAGTCTGTACCACCCTGATTTCAATCTCCTAACATTTCCATAAATCCCATTTTGACAGGACTATAATCCTTAAATGCTGCAGCCCCAAATTTGAGACTTAAGGGACTATAACTACAATTGATATCACATTCTTCTTCATATTGGCAACAACCTGGGAATGGGTCGAACATGCCTGCGAGTCCCCGTTGCCGTTCTGAGAGCCACTATACCCACAGAGTCTATCTTCCTCTCCCTTGCTGTTAGTAGTCGATGAAACGGAGGGCAGCGATGGTGGAGGCCAGTCGACGAGGCAGCAGTTTGGCGGTCTGTCTGTAGTCTTCCGGTTTGGCCCTCAGCAGGGTGACGATGTGCTGCAGGGCGCGGGAGGGCTGCAGGCCGAGAGCGTCCATCACATTGCTCAGATAGTCTGTGGAGCAGGAACAGGAGTCATTACCCCAAATGATACCAAGCACATTAACTCAACTGGGAGCTGCCATTTCATTGAATTGTTCCCTGTAATAACAATGTAATTATATATCATTTCTTGGCCACCATAACTACATGTGTCCGTCCAGTGCTGTTGCTACTGTACCGATATCTGTGGCCAGCTGTTTAGTGGAATGGGTGTTCAGTTGGGGAATGAGCAGGATGGCATCACAGTAGGTCTGCATGGTGGCCCGAGCAATGGAGCCCAGCCAGTAGTCTGCTGTGTTGTCCAGCTCGGGGAGGTCATCGCCTGGTGACAGGAGGATGTTTCAAAAGTGTGTCAGTTCACAAGGTGTAAAGGGAACAAACGTTGGTGGTGTGAGGACAGTAATACTTTTTTTGAATGGGGTGTAGGGTGTCAGGAAAAAGAAGGGAGAGGGAGATGGAGAATAAAAGGTCAAAATTGTGAAGAAAAAGTAAAAAAAAAAAACACCATCCCATGGCACATTTGTGCAGATAATTTTTACCTTTAAGCTCTTTGTCTTCATGATAGATCAACTGTCTAAGAAAATACAGTAATGTTGGGTCACTTGTGTCATGTTACTCTGTATTTCAGGGTGGATTCTTCTGCTTCAATCAGTATTTGACCTACAATATTTCAATAATAATAATAATAATGACTATAACCACAGATATCAGATAGGCCCACACCCCACCTTTCGAATAAAACTGCACCTACCAAGCTAACAAGGATCGTGGTGTGTTATTTGGGTATCAAATTGAAAAAAGTTGTTTCTATTTTTCCATTGCCGTGGTTGCAGTCCAAGAGGACCTTTGAACTGATCAGTTTTCAAATATTACAGTAAGCTGGCACTGCTTTTAATTTGCAAATTTAAACAGACCAGACATCACTTTGTCACAGCAAATGTTGGCAGATGGGAAAAAAGATGAACAGATGAAAAAATAATATCTATATTCTCTAGAAATTATTTATAAATTATGGATTATAGAGATTTTGTTAAAAACTGCAGTTGTGTTTGAGGAGTCAAAATTAAATTTCACTGTATATTCTAATTTTTATACGATCATTTTAATATATGGCAATTAATTCTTTGTGTTAAGTGACTCTTTCTCACTTTGAATACTGAGGACCATAGTCAAATCAATGGATTAAAAAGAAATGAGAAAGTGAAGACGTTTCAGGCTTAAAAAAATATGCAGAAAGGGCTAGTGTAAAGAAAGAAAAGAAAGACATAGTGAAGTTAAGAGAGAACTGAAACAGAGAGAAAAAAAAGAAATCAAAATATATATATTAATATATATCTATATCATGTGGAGCATTAGATTAAAAAGAGAATCATGGTCGGTGGCCAAAAACCTTGTTCTGGAGGGAAAGGCAGCTTCCCAGCATGTAGGGCCATCTCTAGTGCTGGGTCCTCCTGAGTCACAAAAGGCTCCAAGTGGAGAGGCAGAGACATCAGGTACTGCCCTATCTGGAAGGGAAATACAGACTTCTAGTTTGATATATCCAGTGTTTGGGTGCTGCAGTATAATATGTACTGTACTTGTTTGTGGATATGTATAAAAAGACCACTAGTTTGACTTCTTATGAGGTAAGTCCTGTTACTTTTTGTATTAATCTGCCATGCACATTTTAATAATATCAATTATGATTTAGGAATGATTTTAATTGAATGTATATTCAAGTCAAATCCGACTAACATTTGTAATGTATTCTTGCGGTGACAGGCTGAAAGTAGGCAGGTCCTCTGTGTAGCTTTCTCCTAAACCAGGTGCCTCTTGTCTCTGAACACAAACACAAAATCAAACAGTGTGAGGTGAGATTAAAAAACACACAGTACATCCAACACTCAAATGCACAGGGACGCAGACAAAAGCTCTCGGCAATGCACTCAAATCGTGTCAATCGGTCTTTCATATCAAATCATCAGGAAACTTGATACATAATCACCTCCATCTTGGAGACGAGGCAGAGCTGGTGTTTGATCTGCAGGAAGACGGAGTCGAAGGCCAGCTGGTTGGCCTGCTGGTTGAGTCTTGTCAGAGCAGATCTGGGCTCTGCTAAGAGGCTGGAGTTACCTGTGCCCTTCTCCTGCGAGATAAGAGTAAAAATATGCATAAAATCAGCTGCAGTGGGTCCTGGATAAACCACCTGATAACAAGCAACAGTATAACGAGAGTCAGTTCTCTTTATAGGACATCAACAAAATCTATTCTCATTCCGACACCATGCCATGCTCCATACCTTTAGGGAATAGAGTACTTCCATAAGGCTGTTGTATTCAGCTATATTTCCCCTCTGAAGGTAGTTGTATTCCTGCCAGGGGTTCTTGGTGGCGCTCTTCCTCTCTGTGGAGCTGGCCTCCTGGATGCCCGCCAGACTGCGTGGGCTATACGACTCTGACAAGTACTTACCTGCCGTGCCCAGGATCCTATGGGAAGAATTGTTTTTCAGAGAAGGTATGTAATTCCTTAAAATCTGACATTGTGCCTTGCCCCATGAGTTACATCAGTTTCAAAGAGATTAATGGTTTTGGGTGAAAGGGAACAACTGAAACTTTATGAGATATATGGTATAAACACTTCTCTTACTTGTTGGACAGCTGCTGCTCAAAGGCTCCACATTGTCTAAGTAATTCTCCACAAGTGGCAATAATTCTGCAAAACACAACACAAAACCATTTAGTATTTTTTTTAAATCTGTATTTAACTAATGAAATTGTATTAATGAAATGACGGTGAAATTGTCTCAAAGTAAAAAAACATTAACCTGACAGAGTTCTGGAAGGCTGTCCAGTCCTCCTGGAAAAGAGATGAACTTGGAGTATCCTCCAATTTACACTTCTTCCTGATTGACTGCAGAGTTGTGGAGAAGTCCGACACATACCTAGAACAGGCAGAATGTTAGAGATCAATTAATGTAAGGTCCACACATACCCAAAATGAGGCAAATTATTTCTATCACTGAAGCAAAGGGGTTAATACATTGTATATGGTTTATGAGATTAGTATGACTGTGAAAATAAAGGATCTTTACTTGGTGAAGAGAGCTTTGAGGGCTTTGAGGAGGCCACACACAGCCAGTCCGTCAGTCAGTTTGACACAGCGGTCCACAGCAGCGCTGGCCAGGCCAAACAACTTGCCAACAGAGTGGCTCAACTCTTCCACACAATCAATAACCTCCCCGTGTTCCTAAAGAGAGGAGGGAATATGGAGAGTGAGAAACAAGAGGTGGCACAAACACAGAGAAAATAACTGAAAATAGGAAGTGAATCAGAAAAAGTGTGGCAAGGTTTAATAAATCTACTATCTTATGTGTGTATGCGTATGTGTGTGTGTGCGTGGCGTCTAACCAAAGGTACGGCACTGATCTGGATAAGGAGGTGAGCTTGTTCCAGATCTCCATACTGTAGTTGGTAAGGTTTGTAGGGGTCATACAGCGCACAGACCAGCTCATTCACCTTCAGCAGATTATTCTCACCTGGAGAGGAAACACAGACAGAACATAAGGACGTAAATCCACCCACATCTGCAGTATCTTCTGTCATGTCTTGTCTATGCACAGACCCAGGTGCGGCAGCATGGCGGCTTCCAGGCTGTGTCCGAAGGTGGACGTGGTCTGATGGAGCTCCAGCAGGGTGTCGAGACGCTGCTCTTGGGGTGCCCGCTCCACGGCTGTGCTCAGGCACACAGGGATGGATGGGACCATGGCTCCCAGAGTTTGGATCAGCAACACTGTCACCACCTCATACGGGTTCTTGAACACCTGTTGGGAGTTACAGTACAGGTAATGTACAAACAAAGAGTTTTCTGAATGAAAGTTTTTAGGCTACAAAAATTGTTTCTATTTTTGCTACATAAATAAAGTTTATAAGGGTTATAATAAACTTACTACGCATTATTTGGTATTCCACTTTTTATGACTGATCACTATCCAGACATTTTAAATAGTGTGTTGGCATTTTTGGACCGTGTCACTGAGCTGGTTCAGTGTCTGCGTTGCTACTGTAGTGTGTCTCACCTGACTGCTCCACTGTAGTTGACTGTGCCACGTGGAGAGCAAGGTGTCGTAGAATTCGGACAGCTGCTGATTCAGATTGAGCTCGCTCTGAGAGAGATCCTGCCACATGCTTACCAACTGGCCCTGGACATTCATTCACAAATGGACATTAGAGCATGCCTACACCAAACCGGTAAAACATATGAGAACATTATTTTGTGATGGCCTATTTATCAATTAATTATTAAGGTCAGGGAATGGCCGGTAGAACCTACCTTGTGACACTTGTAGTAGTAGGCAAGGAGCTGTGGCATTCTATCTATCTCTGTGAAGACTTTAACAAACAGCTTGGCTTGGTCTGCCGAGGAAAAACACGTCAACATAAGTCTACTTAGTTTACACTGAAAGTGAACTACAGTCAACAGAGAAATGGAAGTTGGAATGAATTTGAAAAACAAAAGCACTTCTCAGAAGTTCTTACCTATAGACATGGAATTAAAGGTTGATACTATTTGTGGACTGGCCAGGGCCTCCAGTCTGTTTTTCAGAGCCTCCAGGTGGACACACTTTTCAGAGTAGTCTGGTGTGTCCACCAGCATGGCCAGGCTGTTCTGCATGCTGGTCAGCTTGGAGGAAATTACTGCAAAGTCCTGAAAAAGGAAGAGAACATATTCAAAATGAAAGTCCATAAAATAATATCTTAATATGCTATCATCAGTTGTTAGACATTAAAACACACAAATTCCTTTGTTACGTATCAGAGACACAATATTTCAATGCCCCTTTCTGACTTAAACAGAATCAGTTCACATCAGCTGCTAAGAAAATGCTTGAGTCTGTGACAGGATGCCTTGGTTGGCTTACACACTTCAATGAACTAGAATATTAAAATAATTTGGTATGCAGAAAGTCATATTACATTAAAAGGTTAAATCCTATTCAGATATTCTCATTGTATTGAACATTCAAAAAGATGTGGGCCAGTATGAGTTGCAAAGGTTCATGATGGTCAAGCAGCAAGCCAGACAAAAACATGTCTGGAAATGATGTCCTGTTGCGATGTCTTTCATTTATACCTGTGTTTTGAAGGTCTCCTCAATGTCTGCACTCAGTGTGCTCCACTTGTCTGCCTCCTGCAGAGCTTCAGCTGCCAGCTGCATGCGGCCCTTCACTTGATCTATCTCCACCAGAACCTGGAGAATAGGAACCACAAAATATACAAGTCATACTTAAGATATATCCTTAGAGCCCCCTGCACATATTATGCCACTGTCAGGCTTTGACTATTATAGCACTTATTATCAAATAAATGATTTCAATAACATAACATCAGGTAAACACTTCAAGAGTCAATGTAGATTTTGTTTTACACGCAGTACATTACTTGTGAACTGTGAATATACTTCAAATATGTATATGCTATTTATGTAGTAATGACAAAGTGATTGAACCTGCATAGACTGCACAGTGTCTTGCTCAAACTTCTTGATGTCCTCTTTGACCAGAACCATTTGCTCCTTGAGGAACGAAGCCTCCTGTTTCAAAGCCTCCACGTCTCGCAGCACTCTGGGCATGTTTTGGAGGGCCTGATTACTGCTCTCTACACACAGAAATATAGCAGTCTTTCAGTTAATAAGTTGCATCACAAGAAAAGTATTGCATCACATAATAGCTGGTGCCACTCCAAGAGGAAATTGCAGTCATTACATGCAGTTATCTTTAGTACGGGTAGTACATAATCAAGAAATAAAAAAATAAAAAATCTACCCAATTTACAGTACCTTCTACAGATTGGTGTGATTTTTTTCTCTGGTTTGTTCATGTTGATTATCCAGTACTTAAGTCTCCTTGACCTTAGGCAGTCAAGAACCTTTTTTTTTTTAAATTTTGTAAATTTAATTTTAGGAGAATAATTATGGCAATCTCCTCTAAATCGGAGATTATTTTTTTTTACTGGCATTACTCATAATTGACAGGTTATTAGGTACAGCTAGAACAGTCTAATACAACAGTCCTGCTACTAATCCTACCTTCATGCAAGTTATAATGTTCAGTTTTAGTTGAAACTGTTCAAGAGGTGTCAACTCAACTAAAAAGTGTTTCTATTATTTTGTCCACCCCATTTGTATCAATGGATGTACACCTGTCTGTATAATGCAATTATGTCTGCAATCATAATCATAAACATAATTTCAATTGCTGCAAAATACAAACTATTTCTTTTTTTTCCTAAATAGTCTTACTGAAAACCATATTGAATGGCACAACAATATGTATCTATTGCATAGAAAAATGAAAAAAAAATGTTAATTAGAAACATTCAAGTTATACACATATGAAAAAATGAGAAAAGAAAACCAAACACGCCAACACTCCCACACCCCAGCCTGGCCCTTTTAGACAGAAGAGTGCACACACACCTAACAGGATCTAACAAACCAGCCCCTAGTCCAGCAGGACCTGCAGGTCAATTACTAACTAATATTTCACACACATTTCACAGTCCAGTCCGTGATAAAAAGTTTACCTCAACTACTTACCCTCAATTGCGTTATTGACTTCCTGGATGAATAGCTGCAGTTTCATCACCAGTGTGGCTGCGTGTGTGTCCGCCTTCCCCGGCGCGTCCTTCTGCACCACCTTGAAGGCGCCGTTCACCCAGTCCTTCACATCGAAATCATCGTCCAGGAATTTGGAGAAATCCATTTGTCCTCTTCCCTCCGTCCCTCACTGGCGCCGTTCAGTCAAAGTCTTCTGCTGCAGTGCAGTCTGTGTCATCGACCCATCGCTAACGGAGGCTAATTCTTCCCGAACAGCGGCTTCGACACGAATATAAAATAAATGGCCCAGGAAAACGAAATTATCATCACAACTAAGTATAGTTCCAGCAAGGCGACGGCTTCCTCCAGAGTTATTTTTTAAATGTCCGCGGCTTTAAAGGAGAAAGGTGAAGGCATATTTCTCAATGTTTGATGCTGGTTGTAGGATACTACTGACACTTGACAACAACTTCCTCCTTGTGCTTTCTGTTTACCGTCCCCGGAAACAGGCGCCAGCACAACAAACTGACCGGCTAAAGAAAACCTCGTCAACAGAATCAGAAAAAATAATCCCGTCGACAACATGGGACAATTTGTGCGTTATAATGAGGATACATCACATTTAGTGAAAAAAAAAAAAATAATTAACCCATAAAGCTGTTAGCTTGAAGCAGTGTCACAAATAAGTGTATCCGTGCAGAAACATAATATTTTTATATAGACTTTTTTTGGGACTTATTTACCCTGAACTTGTCTTTCAGGAACCGCTTCCTTTTGGCTTTGTAATGCCCGAAACATGTTCTACCCATTTAAATATCTTTGATTACTAAAGTCACTTTTGTGTATGAATATTAGTGTTTTCATCGAATATAAAGTATATGTAGGTCTGCAGCATGCATGTACGCACTCTGCTTCCCTCTTGAGGCAAACAGTCGTATAAACCAGTGTAGACACACAGGAGCAAGCCGGGCTAAAGATGAAGTTGCACACTGATTATATAAATTATGAGGGATGAGTTATGAGCTATTATCTGTTTACCAGAGCAGCATCAATAAAACAGCATGGGTGAATAATTCTTAATGCGCCTCAAGATAGTTTGTTTCTCACTTTGAAATTTGGGCAATGATAAACTAATCCTTATCTTTAGTTTATAGTTTGTAGAATATATCCTAGTATTATAATAATGTACATTGTAAATGATTCTAGCAGTGATCTGGAGGAAAATGAAGAAACAATACATTTGAACTGTTAATATTGTAACTCAGCATCAACAGGAAGTCATCTTTCAGCGTTGTTAACCAACGCACAATAGTGTATATTTGTGTATTTGTAAAATGGCATTTAATAGCAGGGAGCGGCACACAGCAGAGGTCACCCAATTGATCGGGGAGCCATTCGCTGTAACTAGTCTTCACTGATGCCTGTTTGCCCATAGGAAACTTCCACATCCAAGGCACATTCAGGGATCTCATTGTGGTTGTACACATCACATCTAGGAGAACTGCTGATGCAACTCAGGTGTCAAACCGAGAGCATAGATGAAGATAAGTGGAGTGTTGATGGGACAGCAGAGAGGCATCTGACAACTTTTGGAAATCTTTGTTTCTTTGCTTCACTGCTTATTTGGTTTTATGCAGAAATGCACTCTTTGCTCTGTATTGGGATTGCTGCATCTTGTGTTGGCTTTTAAGTCTATAGATGATACGTTTTTATTCAAGTTTGATCACTATATATATATTATAATTGCCTTCCTGTAATACTCTCCCTGTTAAAATAATGGCTTTAGACTGTCATGCTCTCAGAAGTAAGGCTTAGTAGTTACTTCATATCAGCTGCAGCAGACATTTATCATCACACACAGTCTATGTCATGAATATTATGCAAACCAGAAAGGCAATAAAGGACTGAATGAAAAGTGGAGCTGGAAGGCAGTAAAGCAGCGGAAAACACACACCAACCAGTTTCTAGCAGCTATCTGGTCGGACATACACAACAAAGGTATCGCCACTGCTCTCCAGCTCGTTTAAAGAGATGGGAATAATTGATGATGTGAAGGACACATTGTCCAAGGCGGTGTTTACTCCTTCCACTCTGTTATCCGGCCGAGGCGGGCTCCACATGGCTCAGATCATCCTGTCTCTGGTCACCTTCGTCCTGGCTCTCTTCAGAGGAGGGAGCAGCCATACCTACTGGAACTATGCCATGTTCACCTGGGCCTTCTGCCCCATCATGACCCTCATCATCACCATTATTGAGATGTTTAAGCTCGATATCATACTCAATTTGTTTTGCATGGACTGGGCGGACTTCACAACAGGGATGGCCATGTCCTCTACGCTCATGACCGTCTCCGTCGCTATTACCTATGCCAACTTCTATGCCTGCCTGAAATGCCTGTACGGCTTGATAGTCAGTGCATTTGCCTTCTTGTGTGGCTTTGTCTACACACTTGAAGTGGTAAAGGACAAATTCCTGGACAAGAAGAAGGGAAGCTACCTGGCTGCTCTGCCTGGATTCTGGAAGGTTATGGAGGCCTTTGTGAGCTGCATGATTTTCATATCACTGACTGGCTACAGAGACAAGCCAGCTCTGATCTTGTGTGTCATAGCATATGCTATTCCTTTCCCCATCCTGCCTCTCATCATAGCCACCAACATCCTCAAGAAGCTGAAGAATTGTTTGCCTTTTAACCTGGACAGGTTTGTTTTTATATTTCTGGTCATCTCTGTTGTGCTGTATATATTTTCCGCTATCATGTGGCCCATTTTTATGTTCAGAAACAACCCTCGTCCCAGTGACTGTCCACCCAGCTTCTGTATCTGGGCCATACAGTTCATGGTTGCATTTATGACATATGTGAATCTCATTCTTTTCACACTGGACCTCATTTTTACCCTGCTTGGTATCTGTGGCTTTAAACGCACATAAATGTAGTGGTGACTTTCCTATCATCTTTTTAAAACCTCCAAACTTGAACTGCACCTTTAAACAACTACTTGTTCTTCAGGTCCATTTTGACACATACAGATTAAAAAAAACAAAATGCTCAACATCCCCTCACATAGTATTAAAACAAACATCTGTGTATGCGAGTTAAGTTTTTGTAGCTAATTAGGGGTCACTAGTCACTAATAATGGTTTTTAAAGCCCGGTCTCGAGTTGGTGAACAGTGCCATTTCTGCCCTGAAGTCACATGATCACATTTTCCACATTTGGGCCCATGTAGAGTGTGCACAGTCTCTCTTGGAACAGGAACAGCTCTGTCGCTGTACACCAATCATGGATTGGGGCTTTAAACATCCATTTCTGATCACACTCAAAGCGCCAGACCTAAAAGGTAATTTGTCATGCCTCACGTGTAATTTGGAAAAAATTGATCAACACACAAGAGCTGAATTAACACATGATCACAACCTACATTATGTTGACAAACAGGCTCAAGAACAGACTGCACACAAAACACAGAAGTGGCAAAAATGGCCAAACAGCAGCCATTGTGATCCTGAGAAAATCAAAGTTTGTTGTTGCATTTTTTTATTTTATTTTTTACATATACATCATATGTTGGCATTTTTTAAATTAATCTTTTGTTGAGTATTGTCCAGTTCATTAATGATTCAATGTAAAGGTTAAAATATGATGTATTTTATTGTAAAATTCCAATTCAGCTCTATGTGTATTTTTTCACTGCCCATTTTCATATTTTCTAATGTGCTGTTGTGATATGAATTATGAACTGTATATGTTACGCCAGTGAATATTAATAGACGTAAGATGCGTTGCATTTTGTCTGTTTGAAAATGAGGTTACACATGAATGAACACACCTGTGTTTCCTGGGATCAGTCAGCCTCAGACAGATGAGGGCCAGTATACCAAAAGTGACACTCTAATAAAGACATTTGTAACCTCATTTTTTTCAGCACTAGATGAAAAGGCATAAAATTACATAAAAATATGTGTGTAAAAGAGACAGAGACAGGGTTTGTATGTGTCTGTTAGTATTCGAAGAAGTCATAAAGAATTGTTTGATATTAAGTTGTCAGTTTGCAAGTGAATTTCACTGTAAAATCTCAATAAAATCCATTTTGATCTCATCTGGATTCTGAATTTGTTTTGCCTGCTGAATAAAATACTGAATAAACAAAAAATAAATGTTAGACATGAATTGCAGAAAAACTCTATAGATAATCGAAATGTCTCCTTCCACTACAGACATTCATGGAAAACACACTCGACATACACACACGAGCTACTCATCAATCAGGAAATTTGAATAAAAAAAAAGTGTGCAAGTGATGCCCGCCTATCACATAAGACTTGGCTCCATCTCAGTATGAGAATCGTACGGCAGTAGAACCAGGAATGAGGTGTTCACCGTTACTGAAGTACAGTTCATCCTGCAGAGTACTGGTGTAAATGTAAAGACTTTTGCCCCCTACTTTTGACTTCAAGATCTGGGGGTTTCTAATCTGAGCATCATGTGTGGCCCATTCAAGAGCTGTCAAGGCATTTTGCGTCTCCTGGAGATAATCTTCAGCGCTTTAGCTCTCATCATTGTCATCTTCAGAGGCAAGATGGTGAGTCCATGGGGTGTGTGGTGTGAGTTTGTCTGGGTTTTCTGCATCGCTGTGCCCCTGGTCCTGACCGTGGTGGAGGCCAAACTCTGGAACATCCTCCTGGCTGCCTTCCTCCCCAACTGGGCTGACCTGACCTGCGGGCTGGCCACCCTGTGTGCCGTGATGATCACCTCAGCCACCCTCATCTTCGCGGCAGTTTTTGTCTGCCTCTCCTGCATCGTCAACATCTTGTGTTTCCTCTTCTCGGCGGTTGCCACCGTCCTCTTCCTGATTGACGCGGTGATGCAGAAAATGAAGCTTCCAAGCGGCTACCTGACCAGCCTGAGAGGAGTTCTCCGCACAGCAGAGGCCTTTATAGCTTGTATTATACTCACTGCTGCCACTGACCACTTTGTGAGTGGCGAATGGTCCTTCCACCCCTTTGGGATGATATGCAGCGTCATTGTGTTTGCCGTTTGCCTCCTGGTCACTGTGGTCATCGTGGTTCTCCATCTGCTCAAGCTACTGCAGTGTCTGCTCGCATTCAGGCTGAGTATGATGGAGCTCGTGTTCAATGTGGCGGCTGTGCTGCTGTACCTGCTCGCTGTCATCCTTTGGTCCGTCTTCGGTTACAAACGCTCCAAGCACAATCCGTACATATGTGAAAAGTGTTCCTATACAGACATGAACACTGTTACCATCGGAGCCCTTGTGAACGTTGTCCTTTACATCGTGGACCTGGTTTTATCCTTCAAATCTCGTTAGGAATGTACACATGACATGTACGGATTTGCCTGTGTTTTAAGGGAAATCTTTTTATGAGGACATTATGATATAAATAAGGTTGTTTTGGCTATGTTATATTGTTTTGCATACTTCATTCTCAAAGGTTATTAACATATAAATGTATAACATGATGAAAACATGCCTTTTTATTTTTAAGCATTATTGTCAAATTAATGTCAATATGTATGAAATTGGATTTGAAATGATGTCTTCAAAATGAGCAGAAGAAAAGCTATTTTATCAGAGTGGACAATGCAGTTCAATAATTTGAGTATTTTGAATTTGACTATGTCTCCAATGTTTTATTTCCTCTCTGCTAACGAAACAGTAGTTCAGAGACAGTATATTCAAATATTACAACTCTAACAGTTACATGCCATGAAGCTGAGATACTGAATGCAAATTCCACAGCAAACACTCAAAGTAAAATGGCACTAACATTTGAACAATAATACATATGTATTTACACACTACATTTTAGCTTTATTACATGATTTCATTACAAGAAAAATTAAAACAAAGTTTCATAGTCCAAACAATCAGAGTTCCAGTTGTGAAAGGCAACAGTATGCGTGCCCTCCTTCAGGCCTCCCCCGGTTCTTCAAACTCCACAGTCTCCAGCAGACCCTGAAAACAGAAGTAGTGGGAGTTGCAGTAGACAGGAGGCTGGTTGGGACACGAGCCCACCACTTCGGGCTTCAGCGACGAGAAGGGGCTGGCTCCACTTCCCTTCATGTCCATCTCCAGCTCCAGCAGGATCTGCAGGGAGTAGGTCATCTCTGTCTCGCTGTGGATGGAGGACAAGAAGCATCAGCAGCCATCACTCATTACACACGTCACGAATGAATTTACACGGACCATAGGAAAGCAGTGAGAGCATTAAGAGCAGGCTTGATTCACTGAAGCACATTCAGACACTTGGTATATTTGCATACTTTTATGCGCTTGTGTAACATACAGTATAGTAATGCAAATAATATACACCAATATCAGTGTGTCAATGTGTATATTATTCTAGGTTAATCACAATTCTACAGTAGTGGAAGTTGTATTGGGTTAATTTGCTTAGTAGTAGTAAAAGTAGCAATACGGTACCATAAAAATACTATAAATGGACTTAAAGTATCAAAAGTAAAACTACTCACTATGCAGAATGGCTTTTTATATCAATATTATTGATGAATTAACATGTAACCAGGCTCTTAATGTTGTAAATGGTGGTGGAAGAGCTAATTTGAACTACTTTATAAACTTGGATAATAAATGTACTGGAATAAAAAGTACAATATTTCCCTCTGAAATGTAGTGAAGTAGCAGTATAAAGTAGCATAAAATTGAATTAGTCGGTAAAGGTACCTCTTTTACTAAACTGCTTGTACTAAAGCGCAGTACTTGAGTAAATCTACTTTACTTTCAATCAGTGCAATTCAGTTGAAGGGTATTCCACTATGTGTGTGGCTACTATCCTCTAACACTCACTTGAGAGCAGTGAAAAGAGAAGGAATCTCATAATCCCGGAGGAGCAGCAGTGTTGGAAGCCAACCCTGGTCCAGGCCCTGACTGGCATCAAATCCTTGGCACAGAAAGACGTAAAACAAATCAAAAACGGTTCAGTATTGAACAAAAACCTTCTCCTCAGCAGCGTACTGGCACACAACATAAAAACACAAAACGTTTGGTATTATGTTTTTGTGTAATGGGAAACACGGTCTCACCAGGATGGAATCCAACCACCAGGTCTGGCTTGGCTGCTTCCTCTTTCTCCACCAGGTCCTCCCAGAACTGGTGGTAGAGGCCCTTGTAGGCGCTGATGAAAACCCTCTGCCTGGGGCCGAACGCCCTGAGAGGAGGCCTCACGATGGGGCCGTCCACCACCTCTGGTCCCACCATGACTATCTCGATGCCTTGATGTCCCGGGAACATGTGGTTCAGCTCATCATAGTCGGTCAGCCGGGCTGCCAGAGTCTCACTGTGGCCGGCTCCCACCAGGTGAACGGTGAGAGGTTTGGAATAAGGGTTAAGGCCAAACAGCCGCATCCCCCAGGCTACGGTGAGCGGCCTGGAGAAGAACTCGCTGCAGACCCTCCACAGAGACTGCCTCAGTTCCTCGTCGTCGGGCTGAGGCCTGCCAGCGTTGGTCCACAGGTCTTTCATGTTTGATCCTTTTAAAACGGGATCGAGGCGAGCCGTGAGGTCTCCCTGCATCGCAAGCCAGTCATCCCAGCCTTTCACCTCTGACTGGGGCTTTGACCATTTTTCTGTAGGGAATGGAAGGTCTCCTGATGGTGGGGGGGGGGGAATTGTTTAGTAGTTTTATAGAAGTAGAGAGCTTTTCTTGCACGTCCTCACTTTCTTTCGCTGTTTGTGCGGACCGTCTTTCGTACGCGTCTTACCTTTGAACAAAAGCCATTCCACAACTCGGTCAATGGCAGCTAGACGCAGCTGTGAGCAGAACTTCTTGTGTTTGGGCCAGTCGTCCTTCTGACAATCCTTGCAGCAGTAGTAAACATTTAGACATCTGCGGGGGAAAAAAAAAAGCAAGGGATCTGCGATTGTAAAACTAACTAACTCTGTTGAAGGAATATCTTGGCTGCACGTGCCCGCTGGGTGAGATCTCGTTTTATCTTTCTTTTTTACCTGCCACAACGCTTGAGGCTCTGCGGGTCGGGGAGCTGACTCGGCTGCTTCTCGCAACACGCGCAGATTTTAAACGATTCCTCCATCTTCTCGAACATCTCCTTTTGGGAGCGGAAGGCCACGGGTTGGAGCTTGGCCTCCAGACCAGCTCTGGAGGAACAAATCAAAGAAGAAATGAACATTCTTAGAAAAGACAGAACCCAATTGAAATTACTGAGCAATAACTCATTAATAAGTTGCATAACACAAACACTTGAACCTAACAGTGGAAAGAAGAGAAATATAGCTGGTCTTCAGCTCACCAGCATGTGACTGAGGCCTCTACTTTTCTATTCTTAGACTGGAACATGTTTCAGTGTGGGGAGGGGAAGGGCCTGCACGGGCTGATTCATAATGAATTTAAATCTAAAAGTGTTGCAGGAAAAAAAAAAGAAAAAAAGGAGGCCTGAAGCTTTGTGCTGGCAACCCGGACAGAAAAACGAACAAAAAGTGTGAGACAGGCTGCGGGGACATGCGAGCGTCTCGAGGTGCCGCTCACATGTCGAGCTGCCATCATGAACCTGTGGACTCCAAACCGTCCGGCGTCGGAGGGTGGAAAAATATGTTCATACGTCTTCTCCTACGTTAAAGTTCGGCCAAAAAACGTACTTACCTCTCAGTTTCGGCCATCTGCGAACGAGCGCCGGGCGTGTCTTGCTCTCTTGCGCCGCGGCTCTGGTTTGTCACGACCCGGGGCCTCTTATAGCACCTGCGCCGTCCTTTCTAGAAACGTCTGACAGCTGCGGAGCCTCCCCGGCCCCGCACGACCCGCACACGGGACCCCACGCGTGTCTGCGCGCACTTTCCGTGGCGGGATGGGGCAACAAACTCGTGCATCGCGGTGAGACGACATTTCAACCCAGAGGCACTTTTAGTTTTTTTTAATTTTTTTTTATTGCATTTTATTGCCATATCATGATAAAAAAAAGCCCTGAGCCCCACAGTTCCCTCACTGACTCAACCTGTGTTTGTGCCACTCTCCTCCACTAGAGGGCAGCGTCCTCTTCAGGAGCAAAACAACAGGCAGCGCCGGTGTGATACTGCTCTGTTCAACACGGTGGCGTCAGGGTCCGTGATTGAGCTTTTATTCAATATTTTCAGGCTTTTTATTACAACAAGAGGCAGAGCGATTCACTTTTTTTTCATAGTTACAGGGAACAGTTTTGTTGAGACCGTGTCAAGCAAATGGTTTTCTCATGGTAATCTTTAAGCCTGGGGCCTCATGCGTTTTTTTTTTTTTTTTTTTGATTGCATTACGCTGGATGGTGTTACTGTTCATCAACCCTGAATAAAACTGAAAACCGGCTTGTGGCGTTTTCGTTGTTAGGGGATAGGGAAAACATGTGGTTTCCTATGGAGAGTCTCCACTCAGCACATAATAACTATTATACTGTCTATTAAATAAGATAATTCCATGGTGATGACTGTCCAGCAACACCCCAAAAAATGTGGAAAAGAATCACAAAACTTAAGAAGAAAAAAAAAAAACATGATTTAGTTAAATGCAAGCACTGTGGCACTATGATTCATTTAAGTGTCATTTTAGGTCATGTGTTACATTAGTATGCATATGATCTGATTTAATTTCATGCAGAGATTTGGGGAGTAGGTCTAGCCGCAGAACAATTGACAGGGAACTGTCAAATGATGACTGAATTACATACGACGTCTCATTACGTATGTACGCCCATGGCCCTTTATATAACTTTATATAACTTTATATAACGACCATGCCACGTCGGGGCACCAGCAGGGTCCAAACCTTGGTGCCCCACTGGTGCCCTCAGGTGCCACCATGCTATATAATGAGCTTTAAGTGATTTCTGTTATCTGTCTGATTAACTGATCATTTTTATTATCGAAAGGAGAGTTAGTTTAGTTCACAGCAGTGAAATGTGTGTTTTTTATCTATGAAAAACCTGCCCCAAATGAGAATGTAAGCGTCAGCGTCCATATCTGCGAAGTGGCAGCACAGCTCAGCAATGTCCATCTCTACAAGGCTGCAGAAAGCCTATTTAAAAAAAAAACACTTCTTAATTGTCCTGCTCCTCTAAGTCTTCTTGAGGCAGCAGTCCCTGGAAACAGACGTAGTGAGAGTTGCAGTGGACTGGGGTTTTGTTGGGGCAGGCCTGGACCTGCTCTGGTTTCTGTGAGGTGAACGGATTGGGTCCACTACCCCTGATGTGCATCTCCAACTCCAGCAGGATCTGGAGGGACTGCTTGAGCTCGAACTCGCTGCGGAGACAAAGAAAATAGCGAAAGGAATCAACGAATCAAATAAGTTTAGTTTTCCTGTCCCCGTGAGAGACTGCAGAGAGATTAAACACCTGCTCGCAGACTTATTCTAACATCCACCCACAAGAAAACAGTTTGAGAGAAATTGTAGAGGAACAGCATCAACAGAAAAGAAAGAGAACAACATCAATAACTTTGCTATATCATCAAGTTGCAGTCTACAGGGGGGGTTTGCTGAGAGCACCTGCAGCAGAAGAAATAAATCTTTTCTTCAACTTGGCCCTCGTACAAACAGGAAACTGGTGTTTGCCACCTGAGGGAAGGAGTGTGAAGTGTGGAAGGAGTGGTGTGATCTGGGTCGTGGGCAACGATAACTGCATTGAGACTGAGGACTGTGGTGATGAGGTCAGGTAGGCGAGGAGTCGGGAGACCAGACATGATATGTGGGTGAACAACAGTTGTGCCAAAGAGGAGGGCAGGGTTTAATATACAACAATGCAGGAGGAGGTGCAGTGCATTGAGTTTTGGATAGCAGATGGTAAATATTGTGAATTAATGTGTGCCTCTGGCACAAAGAACTTAAAATATTTACTATCGCTGAAAGGGCAAGGGATGTTATTATCCGCAGTATAAAATATGAAACAGGTGTATGTTCCAGAGTAAGAGTAATGTGACTAACCTGTACATAGTGAAGAAGGAAGGGATGTTATAATCTCTGAGTAGCAGGAGGGTGGGCAGCCAACCTTGCCCCAGACCCTGGTTGGCGTGGAACCCTGTTAAAAACACATACAAACAATTGTAAGAGATACACAATAAGGCCCTCAAATAAAAGAGGTTTTTTCTTTTCTCGATACAAAACAAAATCAAATCTCAACCTGAATGTGTTGAGAAAAACACCAGCCAGGCCACAGTTCTCCATTCGGGAAGATGTTCAACCAACTTGTTAATATAGTTAAATAACCAGTTTCTCTGTCACATTACATTATACATTGCCCTACTAAATAGGCAAAGATTTAAGCTAAAACAAGACATCCTGCGAAGGGCATGAACGTCTGTACCAAATTCCATAGAAACTCATCCAATAATTCACTCAAAACCACACATGTGAACCTCATAGTAGCACTGGAGAAAAAGTCCCCCAAACCAGAAATACCAAAATCTTTAATGTGAAGAAACCAAAACTGTTCAAACTTTGGCAGAAAATAGTGTGTTTACGTAGGAGCCCATCAATCATAGTAAGAAGCTTGTTGAAAAGAAAAAGTTTTCAGGGCCTTTAACTTAGAATAAGACAGTCTTTCAACATACATTCCTCACTAAATAAGTCAGCTGAATGACACTGACACTTATTGAGCTTTCTGTAAGTCTTCACAGAGTGACGGAGGAAAAAGTCAGGTATTTTTCCCCAGTGTAGATCGAACAGATTACGCTTTATTAGTCTCCAGCTGGCCACGTCTTTCTCTTGTTAGTTGGAATATTTTTCCTCCTGGGCGTGTCGCTGACGGTGTTTTGCAGTCAACCTAATTATCAGTCAATGTGACAAAGTTAATCTTGCTCCAAACAAGCTGACCTCATTTTAAAAACTTTCGCTGGACTCGAGAAGCTTGTTCTAACTTCACTCGCACCATGCAAGCTAAAAATATATGGCAGTTTAGTGCAGCTGAAACGGTCTGGCTGTATCTATGATGGGTTGGGTTTACAGTATAATCCCGCAGCACATTAACTGACAGATGTCACTTTGCTTTCGGTAGTTTTTTTTTTCTTTTTTTTTCTGAGCAGCAGGGCATTGTGGTTCAAGCTCGACCTTGAACCAGATGACTGAGGTTCAAGCCACCGTGGCAGCAGATACTGTAAATCCATCCAGCTTAAGTGTCCTTGGGTGAGACGACACCAAGAGAGCAGCAAACAGAAAATGTCCCTGCGCTGATCAATAAGGTCTCACATTATTAGTTCATCCAGGAGAACGATGTAATCACAGACTACATTTTAATCAGCATCTAGGAAAAGCTATGCATGTGAGAAATATGAAGGCAAGCTATGAATGCATTAAAGCTTCAGCTGTTCGGTGCATACTGGTGTGTATACTGCTTGTAAGTGTGTTGGCGGGGATCAGAGCATGCCACAGCGGCAGAGAATTGTAAGGCCCATGACACTGACACACAGATGGTATCATGTTATCCACCGCCTGCCACATCCTTCCAGGGAACTCAAACTGCAGAAAGGGAGGATTTTCATTTGAATAATGCAGGCCATGATACCAACATCCCTGAGGTTACACTTGTCATCATGATAAAACATTTAACAGGGAGTGAGCGTTTAGGTTTTTAGACCTTTAGAAGATAAGGTGACAAAGAGACACAAGAGTCTGACTGTTAATGACGGCAATAATTGCCTGGCTCTAGTGCCAATTTGGGCCATATGGTGGATGGAGGTGCTGTTAATGGTAATAGACTTAATTTGTTTCCTGGTCAGTTTATTTCATGGATAACAAAAAAGCAATCTGGATGCTGTGTTTGTGTTTACGAGGCGCCTGTTTTCAGTGGTCTATCTTTTTATGGATGACGTTTCTTAGCCCACATCCATTTGCTCCGTGAGAGCTGACAGTTGTCATCACCCTCCCTTCCTTATTCTCTAAGGTCAATGTTTTTAATGCTTTCCAGCAGCGTTTTCCTCTCTCATTCTCTTTGTGACTTTCGCACACGCACACACACCCACCCACCCACTCACTCACACACACACACACACACACACACACACACACACACACACACACCCCCCTTCCTTTTTATTCCTTTCGTCATGCTGCCTGCTCGCCTATCACTTAAACAGTGTCATAATGCAGTGCTCTGCCAGGTTTGCAGTATGAAATGCAGCCAGGCACTCAGGTAGTTTACTCGCAGGATGACTGATTCCTGTATATTTAGCTCCAATGGAGCTAGGAGTGATAACTGAGCTGGGGTTATGGGTGTGGTTGGGTCGGGGCTTTACTGCGGCTTTGCAGGTTAAAAGGTCAGAGAACTGATTCGTGCAAGAGCTTAGGAGGTGTAGGGTTATACTGCCACTTTAATGAAGTGTTGTCTGTGAGAGTGGAGAAAGTAACAGACAGTAAATGTCGGGACCTTCAGTCGAACATGCTATTTCTCATGAAGTGCAGGA
The DNA here is from genome assembly GCA_031216445.1 of Lateolabrax maculatus. Taxonomy (NCBI): domain Eukaryota; kingdom Metazoa; phylum Chordata; class Actinopteri; order Acropomatiformes; family Lateolabracidae; genus Lateolabrax; species Lateolabrax maculatus. Next base: position 11,785,590 of record CM062200.1, read on the forward strand.
AAAGTTGCATTTTGTGTTGTACTCCAAGTATTAACTATATCCATAATTCAGGAGGAAAAAAAGTTGGATTAAGTCAGAACATTGTATTACCTCAGACTGAGAATGGGGATGAGGATGGTTGCATATGAATGGGACTTTAAATGTTCGTCAGAGTGAAACTTGGGGGATATGAGCCTCCCCTTTCAAAAGGGCAGCTTGCCGACATTATGCTGAGACCAGCAATCAGAAGCCAAAGTCTTTCCCAGCTGCTCCCATTAATCACCCAAATCCCCAATAAAAGCCTGGCGCTAATGAATAGGCCAGATCTAGTGAGTTACACATCTCCTACTTGCTCTGTTCTCTGAAAGAGGCAATTGTCAAATCAACATAAAGGGAGACAGGTCACTGGTTCTCCAAGATAGCTGACCACTTAAGCTGAGCAGTTTCTATTTATAGCCACCGTGATGATTTTGTTCTTTACTGGTTGATTTAAAAGCACTTTGAGGTGATAGACTCCTTTCAACCAGACCTATCTCAAGAGTTTAGCGGCTTTGCAATCACTTCTCTTACTTTGTGCTTGTTCATGTTTGCCGGGATGTTGTATGTACATACCAGGATGGAATCCAACCACCAAATCTGGCTTGGCTGCTTCCTCTGTCTCCACCAGGTCCTCCCAGAACTGGTGGTAGAGGCCCTTGTAGGCGCTGATGAAAACCCTCTGCCTGGGGCCGAACGCCCTGAGAGGAGGCCTCACGATGGGGCCGTCCACCACCTCTGGTCCCACCATGACTATCTCGATGCCTTGATGTCCAGGGAACATGTGGTTCAGCTCATCATAGTCGGTCAGCCGGGCTCCCATAGTCTCATTGTGGGATGCCCCTGCCAGGTGAATAGTAAGCGGTTTAGCGTACGGGTCAAGGCCAAAGTGTTGCACGGCCATCCCAACCGTGAGCACTCGAGAGAGGAACTCGCTCTGAATCCGCCATAGAGACTGCCGCAGGTCCGAGTCGTCCGGCCTCGGCCTGTTGGCGTTCTTCCAAAGGGTTGCCATTTTGGCACCGGACAAGATGGCGTCCAGACGTGGCGTGAGGTCTCCCTGCATGGGAAGCCAGTCGTCCCATTTCTTCACCTCAGCAGCTGACTTGGACCACTTCTCAGTGGGGAATGGGAGGTCTCCTGCGTGGGTGGTAGAACAATTAGGATGGATTTACCGCAGGTGACACAAAACTGAGTCGATTCTGCCTGGCAAGTTTACATTGTGTTTGAAAAACAATCAAAGAGACTCAAAGGCTGAGCAACTTTAATCACAATTTCAAAAACGGACCAGTGTTGCACTGCGACTTTCTGTACGTTTTTATCTCTCAGGCATTTAATTCTTGCAGCTCAGCTTTAAAATATGCCATCTCATTAATGTGATTTCTCTGTTTTGTGAACTCAAACAGCTATTAAGGCATTTTAATTTCGGCTGCACCGCCTTTTTATTTCTCACCAGTGAACATCAGCCACTCCACTAGTCTGTCAATGGCCACTAGACGCAGGATCTTGCAGACCTTTTTATGCTGAGGCCAGTCCTTTTTCTGACAGTCCTTGGTGCAGTAGTACACATTCAAGCACCTGTGGCAGAAAAGCAATGTAGAGAAATGAAACAGAAAGAAACTATGCATGAAAGTTAAACAAGTTCTAAGATAAATTAAGGGGGAAAATGTCTACTGATTGATGAAATGGAAGAACTGTTCATTTAGAACCTGAGCATCAGTGAAATATTGTTAAGGAAATGTGCATCGGTGATGTATTGTGATTAAATAATACTTAACTGATATATTTGATGGAAACCAAAGTACTGCTATCAATTACATGATCAGCTGTGGACCATAAGAAAATCCTTTACATCATTAATAACCTATAGCCTATAGGCTATGCCTCTTTATTATTAGACCAACAGCAAGAATGTCTTATTTGTGCCAGGACATAAATAGCATCTTACAGTGATGGAGAACCAGTCTTTATATTTGACCCTCTCATTCAGTGGCAGATTCATGACACTGAAGACGAATTCTATCCTGTTTTAGACGACAGCTGAGTAAAACATCCGCGGTAGGTAGAAGGTGGAATTCACTACTCATTATACAACCTCTTTGTATGGATGTGGGCTTTTGTGTTGTCACACAATTTAGGTGGTGAGGTAATGTCTTGGATTACAGCTCTGACAGCCAGTGCCAGTTGGTGCTTCTGGGAGACTATATTACTTTACCTTGCAATCATTTGCAGCCTTAGAGGCACCTACATTTACATAATCATTTATCAGCCAACGCATTCTGTCATAACACACTTAGGGCGCGCTAATCCCCCAAGAGAGGTATACAGGTGGACAAAGTGAGACAGAACAAGGTGAAAAATCCCAAGTGGCCTTAAGAGGTTAAGTATAACACTTCTGCAGATACCGACCTCAACCCTGAGAGTAATAAATAGATCCATAAAAGGCGATGGGAAGCCACAAGTAGGTACTGTTGTTGTTGTTTACTATTTGTGGTAATTCTCAGATAACAAAGTGAGGGTGTTACTTATCAGCAGTCCTGTTTTGTGTCTGCCTAAACGTCTGCTGCTACTGGTAACTTTCCTAAAGGGGGGCCGTGGCAGCTGAGAATTTCAAGGGAAAGCACAGCCACACACACGAGTGCGTGTGTGAATCAGAGAGGAAGATAGAAAAGAGAGCGAGAGAGAAGCCGGGAGCCAGAAGAACTATGAGGCACAAAAACAATGAGGCTCTTTTGAATATGCAGCATACTCCCCTCCTTATTCTCAATATACTCCTTGAAATACACCCTGTGATGTTGTGACATTATGAACTGCATTCAGCTGCTCTTAATAAGCCGCAGAGTTGCAGAGAGATGAATCACAGTCAGGAGACTTAGCTATATTTGCCATTGGCCGTTGTCCACCTCTGCAGAGCTGTCCACACCTTGGTGGCCTATCATCCTGCTGCTGATACAATGGCAACTAGTAATGCTTCACACACGAGAGCTATTGAACAACAATGTCCAAACAATGTCCTGACCGGGTGATAATAGAGCTGGCCAGAGAGCGGTGGAGATTTCAGTCACCTAAAATATCGGGATTGTCAACAGTGATTAATGTTAATCGGAGCTAATGCTAGAATATTGCAAATCACGGACCACCTACTGACATCAGCGATCTCTGCAGTCATTCTCGAGCATCACCCTCGAGTTGAGGCTTTGCACTCACTTCACACAGCGCTTCAGGGTCTGTCCCTCGGTGAGATGCTCTGGGAGCTTGTTGCAGCTCGTGCAGAACTTGAAGGTCTCCTCCATCTTTTGGAACAACTCCTTGTAGTCGCGGAACAAGACTCCCTTAGACTTTCCCTCAACGGCGGCCCTTTTTAGAATCAGACACTTCAGTTGCCAAGCGCGACACATGTTCAAGAATTTGTTGGAATGTGTGGAATGTGAGACACTGAAATATGAAAATATGAAAAACTAACCAATCATTTATAGCATCTATATCCCATATAAACTAATTAAAGTCTGGATGGTATGAAAATCAAAGTGGGCTTACAACACATCAGTTTTAACACTGGTTCTATTGAGTTAGTAGCAGTAGTTTTTACCTGTATTCTCCGTAGTCCTTCATGTTGAGCTTGTTGAGAATCACCTTAGAGAGCCCAGGAACATGGGAGTCCAGAGAGAAAAAGCCCGACTGGTCAGAAAAGACGCTGTCAGTCCCTGGAGTGAAGGACTGTGGGAGCGCTGGGGTCTGAGACGCCATGTTACGGCCTTCAAATTTCCACTAAGAGAGGAATGAAACATTAAATAAACAAAATAAATAATAACCCCGAGGTTATATTAGACTGTATCGAACACATATCACTTAATGTTTGGCCCATTTCAAAGGGTTGACAGACATTTAAAGAGTAACCACAATAAAAACTCATTTTTGCTGTGGTTTAACTTCTCACCCTGTTGCAGTGATGTACAGGTGTACTCCAGGACACTGTGACATCCTCACAGATGCCATGTTTTTATAGGTGACCTTGTGATTGTCACGACAAAAGAAAAAATGCTTGCTGTTGTGATAACTTTCCAGAGTTGTAAAATCCTCTCACAGAGTATTCTAAAATGCCACGCGGTGTTTCGGCGTCTGATAAGCCTTTAAAAACGGATCTGGCACTCAAACTGGACCTGGATCAAATTTCATTGTCTCAACACTACCCGGAAACAATAGAAGGCCCCCCTTTGTAACACATCAAATCCACCATTTTATCTGTGTGTGCTGTGTGCTTACTGACAGACACAAAGCAGAGTCCGGGGGATGTGAGGGACAGGGACCCCACACCAGGTCAGACTGACAATTGAGAAGAAGCAGGGCTGGGAATCCAAAAATTACACATACAGTCCTAAGCCACACAGAGGTACAGTTTTAACATTCACCCTATCAACCAAGAACCACACTGCACCGGCAGAGCAGAGATTTTCACTGCTATTACTCCACACTCCAGGCAGGCTTTCAAATGCTACTCTTGATAATGCATCACTGCTGCCAGGACCCACAAAAGCTATTTCAGAACCAATGATAACATTTTAAAGTTATACACAAATAGACAAAGTAACCTTCTCCAGATTTTCGAGTATGGCTTTTTCAAGGACATGAGATTTTCACCCAGCAACGGTGACACAGGAATCGCGTTAATCTCAAGGCAGACGCAGGTATTTTTCTCAACATATATGCAATGGTGTGAAGCATCGTAGCATCCACACACACTGTGGACTAAAGCCCAGGATTTCCTTCTAACACACACACACACACACACACACACACACACACATATACTCCTGATGACAGACTCTCACGACAAGAGGATCACCCAAATCTCAGACAAGCTGAGGCTTTATTAGGCATGTTCTTCATGTTGCGTCATCATGCCATGCCTTGATAAAAATCCTCCATCCCCCACAACCCCTGCTCCCCCCCCCCCCCCCCCCCCCCCCCCGCTTGCATGTCACATGATTTATTTGCTTGGCTTGACATGAGGGCAAATAAGAACGGGGAGAAATGTGATCATCTGGTGGAAGCACACACTTCTCTATAGCTCAGATACCTCCCTCAGTCTTTCTTTAGATTTTACTGGACGCTGACATCCAAGCTTTAGTTTTTTTTATATCATGTATGTCTGCAAGTAAGCTACATTTAATCTAATTTCTCTTCAGTTTGGAAGTGCCTGTAATTTTTCTACTGTTTATCGTGATTAAATAAATAAATCTACCTGTCTCTAAAGCACAGCAGTACTTAATCTGGCCTTGAACACTCCATGCAGCTTGCAGCAATAAAATTCTTCACCCGATAACTGCACAATAAATGCTTTACTTTATCACACCGAAACCATTTTATACTCACAATGCTGCTCATTCCAGTTTACATGAAAACTACTTTTCCTCTACTTTGAAGAACTCTGTATCTTTTCAATTTCATACTAAGTGTTGCTGAGGCATAATTTAGTCTTATCATATCTGCAGACAAAATTGAAAGGCCTATATCTAATTAGTTTCTTTATATCTACAGAGCACCAGGGAGGCATGGGGTTAGAAATGAACAAATTTCCCATAGGAGGACAGGTTTCTGCTTTTCTCTCCTCACATTTCTGACCGTGACACTGTTAAGTTTTTAGCATGCAGAGCCCTTCCACTGACTATCTGGCCACAGCATTATCACATTTTCACCCTGCCTTGCCAAGCGCTGCGGACTAAGAAGCAGATGACTCGGGTACGTCGCCGCCAACACCAAGACATGGACAGATATTTTAGCAGTCGTACCTTTGGTTCCAGACGAGCAGAGCGCCTTCTAGATGATTTTGTTTTCTTGCTTCTCAGCGCAGGATGGAGGATAGTGATTGACAGCTCCTTATGCTGGATGTCACCACGTTGTGGAGCCTCCACAGTATCTCTGCTCTGGTCAGTAAAACCCCCACAGAGCCAAAGTAAGGGAAGTAGCCTGGTGGGAGGGTTAGAGTGCCCCTAGCCTCTGAAGTTGGGGGGGGAGAAGGTTTGCTTTGAAGGAAGATTGGGGCCAAAGAAGAGTGGACAGAAGTACATTTTTAGAAAAAGAAGGGTGGGGTGAGAGGAGAAGTTGGGGGAAGTTTGGGAGAAGAGGTGGAGACTCAAACAGGGAGTGGACGCATACACACAAACACAACTATGAGACACCAGAGAGATTTATTCCGCACAAAAAATATTCTGCAAAAACTCACTCAGTCTGCTGGGAAAGTGGGATTTCAGAGATGAGAAGAGGCACTTCACAGGCCAGGAAATGAAGAGCAGAGAGGAATCGATGATAACAAACACATCAGAAAGTGGATTTTTGGAATCAATAATACAGCAGTAAACAAGTGAACGCGTTAAGTGAAAAACATTTTTGATATGTAAATACATTATCCTTTCATCAGTCTGTTTTTCCACTTAAATATTTGCAGCTTGGAAGCTTTGACTTCCTCTTATTATTCATTATGTACAAGAACAGACAAGAAATTGTAACTTATTTCTGCTCTTACGGCTCATAATTCTGTGTTCTTGTCAAACTAAGAAAGCCTCTTTGTTACTCTTTAATAAATGGACATTTATTGTGGAAAAACATGTAGAAAACATATATGTAGGAATGACAAATGTTGCCTTTTAATTTAAAAAAATTTATTTGGTCCATTGGAACCTGAGATTGAAAATTAAACATACATATGTTTGTACACATATACTCATATTCCCCCAGAAAAGATCAATAAAATATATATCACATTCATCAGAGTTCCATGTTTTTCAGCATTAGGTTTCATTTTTTTGTTTCTACTATCATAATTTCATTTTTATTTTACAAGTTTAAAAGGGTCAGTTAATTTTTTTTAAAATCTTTTGTGTGGCTTAAGTTTGCAGTCTGTACAATTTACAAGGAAGGAACCAGACAAAGGAGAAGACGGAAAAGGCGTTGCGTCGGCTGGTCTGTGAATGACCAGCTTTTCTCTGGCTGCAGCCTCTTCAGCAGCAGGGGGCGCCTATGACGCACAGAAGGGTCACCACCACAACTTCACAGAAGAGGAGTAGGTTCATAGGACACCAACAAGAGCCAAAATGACAATTATGACCAAAAAAAAAAAAACATAGTATAAAACAAAAAAAGTCAATCTCATGTAAATGTAAAGTGATCCAGCAGTGACACTGAATTTTGAGGTGCCTCGTCATTGCAGGTGTTTCAGTGCAGGTTCGTATCTTGTCAAGCTAATCCCTCTGGGCTCAAACCGTAGATTATCACATTCCTTTATCTGTCATTCATCAATTCAGTATTCAACAATATTCATTAGACAACAGGCCTGCAAATCACTTACACAAATAAATTAGACACTAAGTTCACAGCTACTTTGCTGTGACCACGCACACACTTTACACAGACATCTGAAAGTGGTCATTACACATTATGTTTCTTTGGAAAACATATTTACAGTTACTTCAGCTTCAGGTCTCATTAAAGAAACATTACACTGCTGTAGTAATTTTCTTACAAACTGTCCTGAAGATGTCGTGAAGTACAGCTTGCCAGCGCTGGTAGGTGTGGTTGTGCAGAGTAAATAAGACTGCAAGCATTGGGACACAGTGCTTCCATTTACCGTCAACACTGACAATACCAACAAAAAAGGGGACCATGAGATGATCCATGCTCCAGCACTCGTTCTCTCAAGGTCGCTTGCATTTGGGAACATAAATGTTTAGATTAAAAAGATTTTCTACCAGTCATTCATTTTATGAGCACTCGAAGGGTTTTGCTTTTCAGCTTTCAAGTTTTTCCCCATTTCACTACATAATAGTAAGACATCAACTTAGACTTGACAAAAGTGTCCCCCTCCATCCTGTTTCTATTGTACCGCATTAGTCTCCGATAAAACATCTATGTTGCCATGGTGAGGACAGGAGTAATGGCTTTGACACTGGAGAAATTGGAAAGAACAAGCGGGCGGGGCCCTAAAAGAGGACCTACGTAAAACAGCTGTAGGCAACCCATCCTTTGAAACAATGCAGCCCAAACTGCGAAGGAACTAAACCACTTTCTGTGTCACAACATGTCTCAGGGGTCCCTTCTCTCTCTTGTTATGCGTGCACGCAGTCTGACAAAATGGTAATTTGTCATTACACGAGGACACAGTGCTGTCGCTAATGTGCTGTCGCTGTATTCTTGTGGGAGGACGGCCCAGAAGCTCGGGCTGCACCCAAGCAAACAAAAATGGTCCCTGACCTCCCAAAGTAAACTTGGCAGCTCGTTTTAAGAGCTCCCCTATGGCAAACTGACTGTTCAAACAGCCACTAGTTCCTGTAGTAGTCCATAGGTACACTAAAGTGTAAATCAACACACTGTCAAACTGTTGAAGTGTGAGAAATAGACAAATACTCACTGATCTTCAGTACCAAAGTTCAGACACAAATTTTGGAGAGTCACAATCCAAGAGTGCAAGATGCAGCATTAATTCACCTTTGAGATCGTGGGGGGGGGAAATCACTACCCAAGTGTGAATTTATGTGTAAAGATATAAACTGACTGCTGAACTGCATGGGAAAAGCCAGTGTGCCTGAGGGGTAAACTACAAAGCTGGTCATGTAATGACTTGCCTCCTGCGCTTAGACCACAAACTGAGGTGGAGTGAGAATGAATTAAAGTAAGAGAACGGGGAAAAAAAGAAGGTACAGTGGTTGTTTCCCTGCAGGGAAAAAGCGAAAATTGTATGTTAGTCTATCATAGCACAGGGGTGGGAATTCACTTTCACATCATAAAATGTCCCATTACAACACTACTCTCTACACCACAGCTTGGCTAGTGAGTGTTTATGAACAACAGAGATACAGAAAGATGTTATTCCAGCTATCTGGCCACCATACACCTGCCACAACATCAGCTTGAGGTTTTGCTTGACTCCAGCTTACTGTACAAATCATGGGTTTGGTCCTGAGCTAGAGAGAGCGCTAGACAGCACTGCGGTGATGATGAGAGAGTGGGGACAGACAGTACTGTATGAGTGATGGCTTTTTGTATGACCTCAAAAACACTAATATGCACAAGATAGCAACAAGGGTGGTGTATAAAACAAGTAAGACCAATGTGTATATTCTCAAATAAAAAAACATGTATGACTATGGGTAAAACTAGAAGTTGGGTTTGGCTCATTAAGTACCGTACTGAGGGGGGGGCGAGATAAGCTCCCCCTGAAGTCTCTTGCTTTTGTTGCTGCCCTTGTGGACGACATAGGGGTAATATTCTGGTCACTGCGGGTGATTGGCTCATAGGTTGTGGGCCGGCAAATGGCTCAGTAGTTACGGCACTCCACCCTGACGTCTGTGAAGCTCACTGAAAGCAGGGCCGTCTCCAAGCATATGAAACTCAGGGACGATCCGCGTGCAGCGCTTGTACCAAAAAAAAAAAAAAAAAAACGTCCAGAATTTTAAGTAGTCTGAACTGGATCTGATCTTGTTAGGTGCATGGGTGAAAAATTGTTTTGGGAGTAAGTCCCAGTCACTCCGCGTGGCCCGCTTCCCTCATTTCATCCTGACATGGCACATCCACTTGGCAAGGGGAGACAGCGGGCTGGATGAAAACTTCGGCATTAATGAAGCATTAAGAGGACACCACATAAATGCTGCCCATTGCTGCTTTACATTCAGGTGTGTGTTCATCCAAAAAAGACACACATCTTTCTCCATGTTTTAGGGCCGCGCACACCACTCGCCCTCCCTTGCCTGGTTTTCCAGTGGTCTGACAGTTCATTGGATTATAGTCTGTGTGTATGTGAAATAGTGGGCGGTGGTCATAGCGGCCTGGGCCGGTGCAGGCCATCAATGTCCGGGGTGAGCTGGGGGCTGTGGGTGGCCTTGGTGGGGGTCCAGTCTCCGAGGGAGGCCTGGGCTGCCTTGCGGTGAGCCAGGCGGTGGGTGATGGAGAAGCCGGCGTTTCCTTCCAGCTGTGAAAGCACCACCAGCACCTGCCTGCAGGGGGAGACAGAGTGCGTTGAAAAGAAAACATGGAGCAGATGAGAGACGCCTCCAGTTTCAGGCCTTTCTAGTTTAAGTAAAGGCAGATCAAACACACAGCGCTGCTCAATTTACCTAAAGACTGAACTGGGAACAGGCGACAGGTGTGTGGCTGCTCGTGGACTAGAGCACACCAGTATTTTTTTCCTCTCTCCAGATTCCAATCAATCAAAATAAATATTAATTAGTTTGGATATTTTTGATGTAACTTTTTCAATGTTATCTCACAAAGGAAGGCTAAAATTAATTAGAAATCCAGGATTAGAAAAAGTTAAAAGGCCCTTCCCTTCCTACGTCAAACAGCAAATATTTTTCCGGCCCTTCCCCCCCCTAATCATTTTGGTACAGTCCCAAAAGTATGCCACCAATCTTGAAACTGTTTATTAGTTAGTCAGCCAAGTTAAAGCTAGGATTGGAGGAAGACAAGTTGTTTAGTCAGCACTCTACAGTAGCTTGTTTTGCTGATTCAGTCTGTTTTGAGAACACAATGAGATAATATGGTGACAGCCTGGAAATGAGAAAAACAAAAAATTGCTTCCTTTGACTGCTCACACTTCTTCACACTTCCATTGTCTTAACGATAACTGAGTACACTCAAGTGAGATTTATATGTTGTCCTGAATGTGAGTACCTGGCTGCTACATGCTTTCGCCTATGAACTGACTGTATAAAAGCAAGCGAGTAAGAACATCAGAAAATAAGACTGTGATATTGCAGCTGTGTTTTTATCAAGTCAGCTGACGTAATGCTCTTGTTGGATGAGAGAAAATAACATTAAAAGATATGGTCCTCATGCATGGTGACTTTTTACAGTTTCCCATTTTGTGGGACATAACTTTGAGGGGATAAGGTCGTAAATTGACATTAATATGCGCTGTAATGTGTCTCTAAGACAGAAACATTCATAATGCACGTGTCCAAAGAACCTAAATTCAGAGAAACCTAATGATGTGTGAACAGCTCCACTGTGCTGGATTTCACAGGGGTGTATGACCATACAATATTTTTAAGGTCTTTAAAGCATTGGCTTTAATGGACAGAGAAAAATGGGGGCTGACAGAAAAACGAAAGCAGCTATAATTGTGCTGAGACCAGCCTAAGGTAGATTATTAAGGAATATAGAGCGCTAATCCTCTGGGATCACTCTGTTTATATAAGTGTGTACAGATATAATCGTCTAAATGGGTGGATGTTAGCTGCACCTGTACCAAATGTTCCCAGAGCATTTAATCTCCTCACTTGTTATCTATTCAGGTTATTTCGACGGTAAACTATAGCTTGATAATAAAAAAAATAATAAAAAAAAGACTTTCAGAGTTGTGTGTATGTGGGGAAGAGGGAGGGGATTTGGTATATGTGTGTACCTGTGCAAAGGCGGTACGCTGTCGATGGTCTTGAGACTGCCACGTGTGGACACCACATTGAAGCTGTCAGTGCAGTCACAGGAGACGTGGAGGTAGTATTTGGGGTGGCGGTTCTCCACCACCACGATGAGCCCCGCCCAGCCGTGGGTCAGGTAGTAGCACGTCATGCCCTCGCGGCCCTGAGAACACACACGAACAAACACAGTCAAAGAAGTGGACACAGATATTTAAGCAGAAAAGACACATTTGCACACTCTTGTGAGTTTAAAAGTCCTAAAGCCAAATTCACCACAATATATGCAGTATAATATATCTTGTTGCTGTACTGCATTCTGGTTTATTGAGGCTTCTATCTACAGAGATACTGGTAGCAATGACTCTGGTGTTTTAGAAGGCTGAAAGATATTCAGCTATCTAACTAGAATGTAGCTATAATGAAGAGGTACACCACCAGCACTTTCTGTCAATAGTGTTAAAATGCTTAAACGATTGTATTCTATGGAGCACCCCTGTAGCTGAAAGGTTACAACGCATGCTACATGGTCGCAACCATCGCATCTTCGATTCCAGCGGGCAACCTCTGCTGCATGTCGTACCCCTGTCTACCTTTTCACTGTTGCGGTATAATAAAAAAATAAAAAAAAGATTGCTTTCTGCATTCACAATAACAAATCTCTCTTAGGATGAAATGACTTTCATCTCTCATGTAGTGGCTGCTGATCTCTCTTCTGGGGCTGTAATTGTAATAAAGTGAATACAAGTGCAGCTAAACTGCGTAAGCTTCTGTCATTTCACGTCTAATGGCCCGGTAACAGCATCCAGGATCTCACAGTACCTAAAATATCCCGGTCAGCAACACATGTGCTAATAATACAAAACTTTTGTGTCACGACTCAGCTATGCTCAAATTATTTATTATTATCCCCCAGAAAAAAATAAAATCTTTTTTTAACCATATTGTTAAAACGCTGCCTTCTGTGTAGTGGCTGCAACGCACTCCAGAGTGCTTGGCCCACGTACCTTGAGCGGTGAATTCCTGGAGAGCTGAGCAAAGACGATTTCAAGTGTTTAAAAAGCTCTGTCATCCTCTAAAATACCAGCCAATGTGACAGCACTTTCAGGAGAGCGCTGTTCAGGAGAGCCAGAATAATAACTTTCCTTGGGTGTGAGCAACTGTGTGTGTGTGTAGGAGGGATAATGTGCACGTACTTGCATGTGTAAAAGCAGAATAGGATTCCGGTCTGCTGAGGAAATCTGAAGTGTTATCTCAAAGTGGCTTACAGAGTTGAAGCGTTCACCGGCTTCACAAGCCATATATATTATATTCACAGATGAAACAAACTGTGTGTGTGTGTGTGTGTGTGAGACGGGGAGATGGGAGGACAGAGAAAGTGAAAGGAGCGGCAAGGGAGTGAGGAAACAATAACAAAACAATGGCTTGGTTTATTGGTATTTTGCTTGTTCTCTAGTACTGAAATGAGCGTCTCACCTCGTGTCTTTCGCCTTTGTTTTCCGTGAGGAGGATAATGGCGTCGGCCAGCGTCGTGGCGGTCGCCTCCACCTGCTCCACCATCACCTGTCTGGAGCTGTAGATAGCCAGGATGTAGCCGGGGAAGTCCTGGCTGGGCCGTCGTGCCGCTCCGCTGGTGGGGCTTGAGACTGGGAAGAAAAAAGTTATATGCCTCAGAATAAATGCCTTCAGGCTAAAACTAAGAACTACTGTACATTTAAAGTCAACTGAATGGTTCTGTCAATGTGGAGTAAATATTCACAAGCAAAGACCCAGAAGCTCTGTTTGTGCACATTATGTCTGTACACCTACTCGGCGTGGGTGGGCCTCCCGTCCCGCTGACATTCATCTGCCAGTGGTTGAAGGCACAGCAGACGACAGCATACTCCCCCGGCTCCAGCATCACATCACAGCCAACAAACTTCTTCACCGCTCGCTTGCTGTGGGCCAACAGGCGGCCCAGAGTCAGCTTGTTGCCGCTGCCAAAGGAGGCACGAAACACCATGATGCACAGGTCCAGTAGGTGGCTGTCGGCTGTGTCCGAGCGCCTGGGGAGGGACAGGGATTCAATGTGTTACTACAAACAAAGTTGGGGACGGAACAAAAAAACAGAAAGGGGGGCAAAAGGAGGTGGAAGGGAAGGGGGGTGGGGGAGGACTAAAAACAGCTGATGAGTGTCCTATTTACCTGCTTCCCTCCTGAAAGAGAGCAAACTCCAATGCCGTCCTCTCCAGCACAGTGAGGGCTGTGACGGTGACCGGCCCACTGGCCTTGCTGGGGAAGCAGCCCTGTAGCCTCACCTCCTGCCAGTCCGAGTGGATCTTACAGATGTCCACTGAGTCAAAGTACCTGTGGGAGGAGATGGATGAGAGGACAGAGCCCTTTTTAGTGTATATACACAGTATGCATATACACACTGAAGCATCAACAGATAAGTCTGCATGTCTTCAGGACCTGTTCTTCTGGGACAACAATGAATTTGCCCGGCTGCTCCCCCCTTTTCATGAGCTAAATCTATTTGTATGCATTACAAGCAACTCTTTAACATTAGAATAGCCTCTGAGGGTGCTGCTGTAAAAACAGCATTTACCTTGCTAACATAGCAGACCTCCTCCTTCAAAGACGGAGCCCCGAGAGACATTCCCTTTTCTCACTTTCAGTCTGTTTTCACTGTTTCATCACTCCCTAGCCTCGCTCTGACAACTGTCTTACATCTTGCTTTTGTCTTCTTGACAATCGGGATGAAGAGAGAGGAAGAAAGGGCTGGTATGCTGAAGTTTTACAGTACGGTTTGATCACTGGGGATAAATGTCTCCATTCTTTGTTTTTAGTGAAAGAATCGTTCTGAAATCTAATTAATAATCAGTTCGATTTATCCACTTAATGCGTATTAGTTAATATAAGGTCCTTGATATTTGTCCAACATGCTGACCACTTTTTCTTTCCCCACACAAATAAAATAAAATAAGTCTAGGCAGACACAGGCTGTACTGTAGGTTTGTCATATAGCACAAAGCTGAGAGATTATTTGTCTGTCAGAAAAAACAATAAACAGTACGAAGACAGATGGGATTCTCATCTAGGCCCAACACATTTTTCAGATTTGAGTCGTTCAGGAGGACAGTCACATTGATCCTTCTGGACTTATTGCAACTCTTATTTTGTTAGACGCAAGGGACATGAATAACAGACCCATACACCCACATTATTCATCTTTAGGTGAACCTACTAACCTGGTGGACTTTGTGACAACGGCCATTGATCAGATTGTGTGCAGACAGCAAGAAAAAAACTTTTCTAGGCAAGTGCAGCCCTGTCCCTGTCCTCCCTTTTTGCTAGTGTGAAATCAGGTTATTTAAACAAAATACAAACGCTTGGTGAAATGTTTTTTTATTGATAGTCACACAGATTCTCTTCCAACTTTAGTAGATTTTTCACTTTTGATTGAATTTAAGACTGTAATTCAGTTCAGTTTTTATTCAGTTTTATTTTTGCCACTTCTAACATTATGACTCAGTCAGTTATGTTTTAGGTCACTCCCGGGCAACAGCTCCCTATTATGTTCCAGATTACTTTTAGCTTGGTTTTCAATCAAACCTGTTTACGGACTTCACAAGCTCACTGGCCACTGAAATGGTCATTTCATGAAAGGGAAGGATATGCAGGCATGCATAAAAACACACAGAAGAGCAGCTAGAAAAACACCGGTCAATACTTGATGTTGTGTGTGACTGAATGACAGGATTAATCTAACATGGCAAAACGTACTGAGAGCCATGACAAGCCTGAGCCTCTGCCTGCCACATCCCTGGCAACCAAATCAACCACAAAAAAAAAAAACAATTCCATAACAACACCATGGTGTGGGAGCCAGTGAATGATGCACTTGTTAACAAACACAATGTACTAAACACAACAAAAACTTGGTTGTTGGTTTCAATACCTGATGGTCCGAAAAATCCACAAAAAGGCAGTAGATTACTAAACCAGCCATTGCTTTTATCACATTACATGCGGCCATCACGGCACAATTAAAGGACATTTACCTGTACTCAGTTAACAAAAGCTTTGACATTCGCTCTTCTAAACTGCTGGTGTCGGGTCTTTCATGGGATAAATCCTCACAGGAAGCCATGCATTTTACATTTCTAACAGCGGTGTGTTTGGAATAAACACAGAAAGTGGGCGAGTGTAGTGTTAGCAGCTACACAGCCACCTTAGCTGACATTAATAGCAAACAGAAATCTGTACATCCATCATATGGGCACAGTGACTGCCTACGAAGTCATCTCTGAAAAGTGCAGTGCAAACAAATCACAGCAAGGATGACTTGTCACCAAAGATATTGACAAAATATTGCAGCTCAGTGTCGACTTTAGATGCTGCTGTTACCCGTGAAAGGCCTCTAGGGGGAAGAAAGGAAATTAGAGAGTGAATGAATAGTCTGAAAGTATGAGTTACTTTATGAGAGGATAACCATCTACAAATGAGGACATTGTGGGTTATCACTTTAAGAGTTTGTGTTGCCATTGTGGTTGCTTCCGTCCTGATGAAAAGAAAGCCACAGGTTTCTGAGGTAAATTTCAACAGATTAGATACACACAATTACCACAAAAAAAAAGCACAGATGTCGCCTCTGTAAACATGGTTCTTACTTTATAAAGTCGGTGTACTCCATCCAGAAGACACCCTCACTGCTGCCATGAGCCATCAGCTCGTGACGCAGGTGCTGCGGCCAGTCTGTCCACTCGTCCGACCAGCTGCCGTTCCACGAGAAGCGACCCCACGGGTTACGCAGCCGCAACAACCTGAAGCACGGGCAGAGAGTGACAGGCAGGAAGGAAGAGGATTAACAGAAAAGCAGAGCCAAATACAGGATCCAGTTATGGTGACAACAGCTTTCAGTCAACGCAGTTTCCCAATCTCTGCAGACTCATATTGCTCCTCTTATGGATGATTGCCTGCTTTTTAACAACCCATTTCATTTTACTGCCTCCTCCCTACAGTGAAAAAACTTAGGAGGTATAATGGAAAACCATATTGGAGAGTCCCCACTTTCCCAAAAAAGGGCAGGTGAATCACTGTTTCCAAGCTGCTTTTCATCTCCTCCGGCTCCTAGCAGGAAGACTCCAACTCATTTTAGATCAAGCACTGTGGCCCAATCTTCCAGTCCGATTGCCTTATGGCAGTAAATTAAAGTGGCTGTGTGCGGTTCTTGAGCAAATTACATCTGGGATTTACGGATACTCTCAACTTCCTCTCACAGGTAGGATGGGAGAGGCCTCTATTGTGTTGACTCACAATGTTATCATGATCAAAGAGATCTGGACTGATGTGAGACTCTTATCTGTTGGCATCAACCACATTTACCTATGAATCATTCAAGAAATACCTTCACCAACACTGTTCAATCAACTCTATACTTAGGATACATTCTCAGCAATATCTAAATATAGAAAACGTAGCTTTAAATCTCAGGCAAGACTTGTTTATATATGTTTTTTTAATGAGTAAAATCTTTAAGAGCCCTTGCCAGTGAAACCTACTCTACGATGCATTAGTTGCGAATGTGAAATCTACGACAATCATAAATGAGAACTGTAACTGAAGGAAAATAAGATATTAAAGTAACAGTTTCACCCTTGAGACGACTTAGATATGGATGTTGTAATTTGTGGAGTTGCGAGCAGCTGGTTCCAGAACAGTTTTTCCCCATTCTGTATTCCCATTTCAAACTTTTCTTTTAATGATATCCAATGCTACTTAACATTGAAACACAGAACTCCCCAAGATAATGTTACCATCGCATAGGTTTATGTTATGGCCACCAGTTTGAATTATTTAAACGTTGTTTCTGATAAACTATGTTGTTCTAGAGCTAGAGAAAATTCAAAATCCTTTGTCGCTGCAGTTGTGAACAAAACACATTCCCATAGCTGAATGAACTAAATGAATTCAAAATTGCAGATAGATGTACAAAGAGAAACATGTAGTGATCAGAATGGGAAGAAACAGAGAGCAAAGAAACTGAAGGAACTCATAGAAAGATGAAAAGACAGGCAGGTAACTACTATAGCTCACATTCCTTCTTTCTGTCTATTCATACCTGTAACCCTGGACATCTCGTACATCCAGGACAGAATAGGCATGTCGAGGCCGCAAACCCAGAGACTCATAGACAACGTCGTCTACCTTCATGTTGCCTCCTCCACAAGATGCACCCATCAGAAACCTGACCGACAGGAAAACGCACAGTGTAAGACATAGGACTCACTAGAACATAATTTGGAAACATAACGTTGCAATCACAAATCATGTTCCATAAGGTTACATTTTTCCATAACAAAGATAAATAAGGGTCTGTACAAACTATTTTCAATTTTTTTTAAACCTCTTTTCTGCTTTGGATAGCTTATTATGTTAATTATGTCTTCACTTATTTAATATTTTTTTATCCAAGAAAGCCTCAAAATTTAAATATCCCTTTTCTCCAAGTTTCAGATCAGTTATTTGTGTATACGTATAATATGGGCAAATATGATTGCTGCTGCATCTTTGCTGATAAAAAGCTTGTCTCTGTTTAGTACAGTATACAAATGTTGTCATGATTTTCCAGGCCGTTCCCCTTTGATGTATTGAACAATACTGCAGGTTTTCTGACAGATGGATCTGCAGTTTGGCCACAGATGATTTGGCCCCTTTGGAGTTCTGCTAGTTGTCTCTTGTTTGTTTTGAAAGCTGACATATCAAAGTGCTGAATACCAGACGTCTTTTATTACTGACATATGCTGCAAATTGGCATTCGGCACCTTTGCAGCTTTGTAACACCTTAGTGTTTGTAGTAAGATTACAGGATGTTGATTCACTGTTTTTTCAATGAGATGTTTACCATTTATTATTTTTTATATTCCCTGTACTGTACAAAAAGATAACAATTATATAATCTATTGTGTATGCATATATGTATTCTGTTCATTAACAAAACACAGTGGAGAAATACAAACACAAAGAAGGTGAATAAGTGAAAAGCAAAGCCAGCAAAGACAATGTTCCTTAGGGCGTAATTCCACCAAAATTCCCCTCCACTCCCTCTCTTACCCAGCTTCTTTGGAGCTGAGCATCTTGGCCCAGATGAGGTCTGTATCAATAGGTTCCTCCCGAGGGTTGGTGGAGCTGACCTGGAGCATCAGGGAGTCACAGGGAGCCCCCGTCAGCGTGGCCAGGCCCTCGATGGCGCGCCCTGCCTGCAGGGCAAAGTAGGAGCCATGGAGTTTGGCCAGGGCCTTCTCAATCAGCGCCACCCAAAGCTGCTTCCTCTGGGCCTGGAATGGGAAAGGAGAAATATTTAGTCATGTCTCAATTATGAGAAGGCGCCACTGTTTGACTTTTGTAACAGGATGTTGTGTTTTCTGTGGAGCTTGTTTTAAGGTGTTGGCTCTGAAACTGTTGGCTGTGACTCCAGTGTTGAAAAGTTTCTGAAAGTGATAATCTGATAAATAAAAAAAAAAGGTGCAACGTCCTGTTTATTATTTCTAATATAATCATTACCATAAATACTACTGTTCTCTTACCATTTCGTCTCAGCATTTCTTACATGCTTAGTTATCATGATGAGGAAATTCACGTTGACGTGGCCTACCTAGTTACTCTTCTATTTAATTTTTTTCCCCTAGTATTCTTTGAGAATCTAAGGTTGGCGGTGCCAGGCAGTCTTGACAAGATGTGCTGCGATTTGGGCTTTATTTGTTCCTTAATGCAATACTTAATTTGTCCTGTAATTGACTGTTGATTAATTAGCCCTCCAGGTACAATCCTCCTCACTAGGGTCCTTTGAGACATGCTTGTGATAAAAAGCTGGATAATGAATTAACTTGAACGTATATTGAGAAGTTAATATTACATTGATGTAAGGTTGCAACTCCATCGAGGCAAATATAACTACTCCAGACAAGCACTTGCAGATGTCCTGCTTACTTAGAAATCAGAGCGTATGTATGTCCAATATAGTGCATGTCAAACGTCCTTGCTGCTCATTCCTGCTGCCTTTAGAACAGTACGCTACCAATTTAGAATTGCACTTCTTTAACACTGTTGGACCCATAATTAAAACAAATCTAAATCAGTGCAGCAGAACCAGAAATATCATGTTTTTATTCCTCCGTTGCCAAAACCTGGCGCCTACATTACCCACAATGCAGCACAACCACTGACAGTACGGATGCAGATTCGGGTGTGTTATGCTAGTAGCAGCTAATGTAGTCTCGAACCTCTAGCCTCAAGCAGAGAGAGTGGACTACGGAGGTCTGGTAAGTTCGCTTCTTTTAACTCCACACCTGCAGATTTTTTTTTTTATTTTCAGATATAGCAGTCTTCAGCCGCAACTGACACTGACTCAAGTGACATCACTTGAGACAACTCATCAGACTTCGCACCGCTCCCTCTGGAGCCACTAAAAGCTTTATACAACCATTTCCCAACATATGCTTTAGTACTCCCCAACATCTTTACACACACTGATGTGGAAAGTTCCCCTTTGAGTGTCACAATATGGTGGGAGTGAATATAAACAGCATGTCAAAGGGTGAACACTCTGCAGAGTCCGCATGTATCAGCACGTTACTCTGGTCCTTTGTAGGTATTTGCTATCTACCTTTTCAAACCTCTATGACCTGGAAGAGGACAAACATAATATGAACAGAATATGGTATATTTCCATCTTAATTCTCTCTATCCATTTTACAGTGTCCATGCAACCTCTTTGACATTAAAAGTGCTTGCTTTCACCATTTTCTCCTCCCACATCACCCCCTCCTTTCCTGACCTGGGAGAAGAGGAGGTAGCCATAGTCGTCGCAGGGCAGCATGTCGTCCACCAGTACCGTCGTCCACGTCCCGTCTTTACATAAGCGAACCTGATAGGCCCCCTCCTGGCAGATGGTCCTGGTGATCATCACCCTCTCCACCAGCTCCGGACGCTCTGCCAGCACCGCCAGTGCACTCAGGAACCTGGGGAAGGATAAAACTCAATGAATCGGAAAAACGGAACGTCGGATCAAGATGGACAGATGGGTGAATGAGAGGACGCGACTGAAAAAAAGCGCAGAGACAATTTAAATTGCACAGTGAAACGAATGTAGATTGTGATGGACCGGTGGATGGCTAAATAATTTCCGTCTAAAAGACAAGCAGGGATAAGGAATGTCAACTGACAGATGAAATCCAAGAATAAGCAGATTGCCAGGCAACCATTACATTGTGAATGCGGAATTAAAATAACCTTTTCCACAAAGTACCTTGAGTTTTGAAATGTATTGACATTTTTTTACATAATTTGCCCTCAATGAAAATCAATCACATTTGATGAGGCAAGCTTCTATGCCTTCTGGTTACCTCACCATTGCTGTTTAATTCACCCTGCAGCAAATACAAACTGGCTCGCCTCCCTTAATTAGCTTGCAAAAGAGTTAATCAAAAATCTGTATCCATCACAAAATGCTAATTTCTCACAAAAGAAATGCGGCTGGGGACATGAGTATCCAACTTAAAAGGAATATATTTTAAAGTGAACATTAGTTCATCTGAAAATGTAGAAAGATCATACAATACTGATGAAATGGCAACAAACACTTGAGGCTATTGGACAATGAGCTAAAAATATTTGTATTCGTATACTACTGACTCACTGCTGAATTTACAGGACCCCCTTGTTAATAATGATAAAATTTACCAAACTGACCAGCTACTTCTGCCACTGGTACTGTCACTTGTCTCCAGATGAAAGTAATATCCCTCTCTGTCCATCCGTCAATGTGCGTGAAGCAGCCGTTTAAAGACTATTTTGTGTGTGTATTATTAAAGCTATATTCCATCTGTTCAAGTGGCAGTTGAGCGAGGCCGGTCAGCTCATTCAGCTGACAAAAAAAACCAAATGGTGACAAAAAACGAATGAAAATCCAATTAGCCATGTCATAATGTGACTCTAATGTCGGCCTGTATTACAGCCGTACTCAAGGACAAGAGTGACTGGCACTACTTTCGTCTGCTGTCATTGGTGGGCTGAAGGGAGCTGGGTTGTTTGCTGTTTTTTTTTAATAGGACAAGTGTGTGTGCGTGCGTGTATGTGTGTGTGTGTGTATGAGAGAGAGAGTGAGAGTGAGATGAATTAGGGTTACATTCTGTCGCAAGTGAGAGGATTTGGCTCTGGGGAGGGTTATTTTTGATAAACTGTGTGTGCTGGTGATGAAGCGAAAAGTTGTATTGGGACAACTTTGTGAGTGACTGTTCTTTGTTGTGTGTCTGTGTGTGTGTGGAGGAAAATGGCAACACACATACACACACCCCAAAGGACACACAGAACAAGGGCAGGGAGATAAAGCATGTGTCCACACTCACATTCCCGTGAATAATCTCCCTGTCAGGTGTATCTGCACATCTGTCCAACTACACCCTTCTCCCTCTTTCATTTAATGCTCGCCTTCTTTTTTTTTGGAAGGCAGCCCCCAATTTTTCAGTTTCTCGGCTTCTATTTCTTAACTTACTGTTTCACTGCCTCTCTGTCACTGTCTTCATCTCGCTCTCTGCTAGCTTCAGGCTGCAGTGTTCAACTGAAGCAGACTCCGACAAAAAAAATAAAAAAAATAACAACACACTGACATGAAATGTTTTCTGTTGTCTGTTCTACATCGTCTGTTCTATATTGGACCGTTCACAGAGACTGAACGGAATGAAAAATGTCCTTTAACTTTGGCTATTCTTGTTTTGCCTCGGTCTAAGCATTAATCAGGGCGATATCTTCCTTGTTTTTCATGCCCTTTCCTGGTTTTTTATTTGATAGAGAGAGAAAAAGAGAGAAAGAGGAAAGTCAGGTAAAGAGAGGGGGTGACCTGCAGCAAAGGGCCTGGGCCGCTGCCATAGGGACTCAGCCTTAATGGTATGTGCTCTACCCAGTGAGCCAGTGAGCCACCGGGGTGCCCCTTTCCTCCCCTTTTCAAAGTTTTTTTGTAAATGAATAGTCCGTCTCTAGACAGACATAGACGGATGAGTGTCTTGTACGTCCTTGTGTTAGGTTCTGACAGCTCACCAGCAGTTCCCGAGCAGGCCTTGCAGGATATCAGATGGCCGTGGCGTGCGGAAGACCGACCACTTGACGCTTCTGTCTTTGAAGTTGCTGCAGTTGATCTCGTGGGGACGAAGCCACTTTTTGATTCGCTGCTGGACGCTGTCGCCCTCGGGGAAGCCCACGGAGCGAGGTCCTGGGGGGAAACTGTCATCCACAAAGTTCACCGCGTTCTGAATGGGGACAAGAGGGAGACAGTGGAGGGTGGAGAGGGAAAAAACGGGTGAGACTACTGAACCTGTTCAAATATGTTCACAAAGACTTCCATTTAAAACAGATTAAAAAACAGCAAGACACTTTGCTGTTTGTAAGGAGAGAACATCTTATCTAAAAACCTGAAAATCCATTTTTAAAATTATGCCCAAAGAAATTGGTGAGCACTTAAAAATAAAGCTTTTTAAACTGTTAATGCAAACCTGAAGGACATTTGGAGCTTTGAGGACTAACTGTTAATCTGTACCCTACATTTCTAATACGACATATTTTGCAGGTGGATGATGATTAATACAGGACACTACAGGCCACCACATGAGCTCTGTATCCTGGGAGGAACAAGGACAAACTGCTGCCTTCCATGCTCAGTTATGTGGCAGCAGGAATTACTTCCACAGTCAGTGTGGCATCACACATGTGAACAGCAGGAGATCTAATGAGGTGCCATGTACCAGCCAGGATACAGGACACATATGCAAATCACTTACAAACATTTCAAATGCTTTACTTTCTGACATATTCCCCGCAGAGCACCAGGCATTTAAAATAACATACTGGATTTAAACACTTTGAAATGTAGCTGCCTCTCTACTGTACAAAGGACCTGGACTACATGGATACATTAACAGATCAAGACACCCAATCTGTCACACTATCTGCCAATCTAAAACTCCGCTGTACAAACCCGAGAGGGCCAACAGCCACACACGCAAGCCTATCCGGTTTCCTATTTGTGGTGTCAGAAGTGGGCACGGCCAGTCGTGTTGCGAGGGAGGCAGGGGATGTAATGTGGGCACCCCACTGGTGGCTCACAGTGAAGCAAATCGATTATGTCGCCATTCCCCACAATCCAATTCTGTAGCCTCGATGTAGCATTAGAAACCAGACAAAATCACTTCAACGTCGACTCACAACCCCGACCATCCCAGGTCTCCATGTAGCTTACCGATTCTGTAGTTCACTGGCTTATGTAAGACCCTTGCGCTGGCTTCTATTGTATGCGCTTAGGGGCAGTTGTGGATTTACCACAGAGGTGGAGGGGAAAGATTTGGGCCTGGACACATACAGAGCCTGAACTTCAAACTAATGTAACTTACAGAGCACAGGGTGTACATAAACAAGACGAGAGAAGAATGAGAGACAAAACTGCGAGCAGTGACAAAGAGTTAAAGAGGCGGCCTCCAGTCCAGTCCAGACTGCAGCTGGCAGAACTCAGCTCCTACTGGCTGTAAGGTAGTTACTATAACTTCTCATTGAAATCAGCCCGTGTCTTAACAAGCACAGACATACTGAATATTACACAAAATTCATAATTTGGGAAGCTAAGGAGATAAATTAAAAGCCTGTTAGTTCTAGATACATGTTAGCTACATTAAGTAAGGATGGCAAGATGCTTGCGACCATGCCTCTGACATCCAAGGGCATTATTTTATTGACTTTATTGACTTCCATCAATTGTTGCCATGATCATTTCACTGTTTATTCCATTTATTGATCCAAATTTAGCCTGAGATGGGCATTTCAGTTCACAGATACTACTCATGCAATAATATGTGCATTTGCAAACTTATAAATTCTATGTTTTTACAATTAATTCATTATTTTGAGAATTACCTGACTATTCGGCAGGTAGAAGCTTATTTTCACACACTCATCTGCAAGTTAAAGGAGTCTTCAGTTGATGAATAAAACCAAGAGGGCCTGATGATGTTAGTACATTGTACATCCAGTTAGTGCTAAGGAAATTTTGCCATGTGCTCAACATATTTCACTTCCAGATGGTACTGCTGTTGGAGTATCCTATCGCACCCACATCTCATATCATGAACATTTTTAAGTGGATTGTTCTGAGTCACTTGATACTGATAATCATCAGAATGCTTTGCTGCAGTCTGCTTGTAAGGAAACGCCTGTGCTGCACATGCTGCAATTTGCCTATTCACATCTGGAGTGCACCAGGTGCTCTATGAGCATTATTATTGATTGTTTATTTGTTTTTTGAAGAGCTTTCCATGCCATACATTCATATAAAACGCAAGGACATGCACCCCCAATCACCCCCCACCACCACCATAGACATAAATTTTATTAACAAAGATGTGTTATGTAAAATGGGATAAGCCTTGAAGTTACACAAATTGCCTGTATGAAATAAGGTATAACATTAGTACAAAAGTGGAAACTATTACATTTCTGGGTTGTGTAAGGAGTACAAATAACACGTGCATACACAAAAATATTTTACTGTTGTTCAGGTTTCAGTGTTGTGACGTTGGCCACGTAAGTCTAGCTGACTGTCCTCATCAAGTGAACCCGGTGCTGCTGTCTCTGATTCTATTACTGGGCATGTGCCAGTATGCAAACTAGACCGTAATCAGACAATACACTGCTGAGCTAAGAGAACCTGCTGCCAGAGCCTTCCCGCCATCTCCCAGACTACACTGAACTGGCAGACATACAAGGACTATTTCGAGGACAGTACGCTTGTAGCTAGATATCTACACATTACAGACAACCTACTGATCTCACAAAATGTGGTGACACGGAGCTATAGAGCTGGATTTCATAGTGCCACACTTATTAAACCCAAAACAAAAGCGTCCCAGAACAGCCTGGTACATACAATACTGTCGCAGGCAGTGAAAACCTGTCACTGCAGGCAGACAGAATTTACAATCCAACATGCAAACCAAAACCCCAGATAAAATCCCCACGGTGGCAAATCCAAGCAACAAGTAGTATATAAAGAGTGGTGTTAAGATGGGAAATAAAACAAATGAAAGTCAAGTGGCATCTTTTTGTTGTTTCCCCAGAGGGTGACATGGAGAAGGACCAGCCATGCTGGGTTCTACAGTTCACAAGCGGCGCTGATGGTTGTTAGTAGCATTTACTCGTTTGGAACAGTGAGTAAGCGGACACGCTCTGGGGCACTGGCATCAAGCACCCACACTTCTTGCTCTCCAAACCAATCAAGGAGAGCAGAAAAGCAAGGAGGCAAGAGAAATTAACCGCACTTAGCTGAAGAGCGAATATTTCTCACACCATAGCTTTGGTCTTCATTGATTGCTACAATCTGGACAAAATCTGTCATTTCTACAGTGTTTTTCCTCAGCAACACTGTCCGCTGTAAAGTGTAGAAAGATTATCTGAATTAAGCAAATAAAAACATGCAGTCTGAAACTTTCTCTGTTTTTGTGTTGACAGACTCCGCACACACACCTTGTATCAGGGTAAACCAAAAGCTTTTACCATTATTACATTTTCACTGCTGGCATTTTGGTCCTTGCCAAGTGTTAATGCCTTGACAGAGATGGATTATAAAGACTAGCACCTCCTGTTTACCAATTCTATCCCCCCCTTCATCTCTTTGACCCCTAAGACCAAGCTGCAGCAGTTGATGCTGTTAGTGTTTCCATTCACTATAGGGAAGCAGATCATTTCTGCTCCTTTTCTCTCTAGCTCTGCTACTAAAAATAGGCCAGCCCTGTGTTCACCTTAGCACGAACACACACACACACAGCCAGCTACACATTGACTGCTACACTGGAGAATTGAGTGCAGTCATGTGGAGAGGGTGGGGTGGGGGTGGAGGGGGTGCAGTGGGTGGCAAGGGGAAGCATATTTTGAGATATTAGGAGAGAGGAGGAAAAAAAAAACAGGATGAGCGTGTGGGGATAGATGTGATGGAGGCAGAAGGCATAAAAAGGAGATGAAGAGGGGAAAGTACTTTGAAGACCGCAGAGGGGCAGAGCTAGAGAGAAGGAGGGCTAAAATATTTGTAGGAGAAAAGGAAAGAGGATAAAAGCAAGACTATCTTAAACGATGATTTTAAATTGGGGAAAAAAAAAAAAGAGAGAGGCAGGTGGGGATGAGGGATCTCCGATATCCTTCCTTCCTACTGAGCCAACTTCCCTCCCACGCTCGCAGCAGTGAGCCCTGTGACTTTCAAAGAGGCCATTAATAATGCACTCTAAAGCTCACTTCATGCTATTGTAAACATGGCACGATAGGTGTCATGCGGGTGTACTAAGTGGGCACGCATTAGACACCCAAATAAACTTGGAGAATAAAAGACTAACCCAAAAGTTACCCGAGTCTGAAAAGCTCTGGATTCTATAATGCCCACATTTTTATGTGGTTTAATTAGTCCGATCGGGTTTGTCTCATTAGCATAGGTGTTAGCAGTCTTAAAACGGTCACCCCTCAGACTGCCATGAGTAGCAAATCCATGACAACATAATACAGGCTTATCAAAGGTTCAGCATTGCAGAGAAAGTGAGCATGAAGTGGTGTGACATAAGATAGCAACATAAAGGTTGCTACATCTTAACTATGGTTGCTAGGGAAGACATCTTTGTGTCTCCAAACAGCTGTGGTACTATGAATCAGACCAATCAGGGCTCATGAATGACACAATTGAGCTCAAAGTCTTTTTGATCTTTGAACAATAAATGCAGAGGCACAGAAGCGGGTAGACAGCATCATTATTTTAGGTTGCAACAGAGAAACTTGTAATTACAAAAGCATAATTAGGTTTTTCTCCCTTAAGAAGAAAAAAAAACACTTAATCATTAACATTTACTCAGGTAAATGAAAATGTTCCGTTTCATGGTGTATATTGATAGCATTTACTGTCTGTTTAATCAGAACCACAGCTCTGATCCTTTATTAACTTGCCAAAAGTGATCAAGTGAAGTTCACTTTTAAGAGAATTTACATTCAGAATTATGTAATATGAACTCTAGTTGTGGTTGGTGGCAACTAGGGACAATGGAGCCTGACTCAAACTACACTGTCAGCAAAAGCACAACATCCCTTATCAGAACAAACAAAAACACTGGACTAGTACAAGAGTTACAGTGCTGACACAGACTTCTCTGAATCAGAATTTTGTGAAGTGACTTCTCTGTGACTGAGGACAGGTTGTAGTCTGGATATAAAAATGAGACACTGTATCTGCAGCTCATTTAGGTGGCCAAGAATCACCCGCTGGTCGCTTAAAACTCAGCTAACGAAGCAAGTGCAAACAGAGGCAATGACAAAGCCTATTAGCATTTCTCTGAAATTAGAGAGACTGAGGGAGTGGGAACAATACCAGAGCCATAATAAAAAAAAGAGGAATTACAATGAGGGAACTGTGCTCTGAAAGTCAATGTGCATCCTGTGACGCATTACACACTGAAATAACAAGATTTGATTTAGTCAAGGAAAACTCAATAAAATGTAATGGTAAAAAGAAAAAGAAATGACCATACATGATTAACTAATTGTTTCTGGACAACAAATGACCATTGCCAGTTGCCTGTGGGGGAAAACCTGCTGCTTGGACAAGGCTTTACTTGTTCACCCTTTAAAGATGATGTAAATTCAATAAGGGAAAAAATCACTAATGAAGTGATGAAAATCCAAGTATCATAAAATATCCCACCATTGACAGTCCCAAGCCATTCTAATTTACTAATGACACACAAAGTTACTGTGCCACCAACTTTTAAACCATGAGTCATGAAAGTGTTGATGTTTTCTTGTGTCTTCTAGCTACAAATAATTTCCCCCTTACCTCTCTGCAGAAGCTGACTATGTTCTCCCAAAGCTCTTTGGCCTCGCCCTCATCATTTCGGCGACGGGCCTCTACATGCATGCTTTCCCTTCTCTTCAGAGGCTTAACCACCTTGCGAAGGGTGAGGTACTGCTGGGGTGTGTGGCATGCTGCACAGTTCTTGGCCTTGATGTCATTGAGCAGCGTACATGCTGGGCAGCTCCACTGCCCCACCTTCTCCTGAAGGCTAGATGAGGTGGAGGAGAAAGAGGAACTAGATGAAGCAATAGCAGAAGAGGAGGAAGGGAAGCCCCGGGCCTGTTTCCGTGTTTTATGAGCCGAGGAGGATGAAGAGGAAGGTGTGCAGGAGCATGATGCAGTGCCAGGCCCCGACGGGAGGCCACAATGTGTACAGCAGCGGGTCAGGGGTGCCTGCTGCTCCTGAAAGCCGTGAAGCTTGGAAGAACCACAGGCTGAGCACTTGGGTGCACCTGTAGGGTTACGCAGCGTGCACTTGGAGCAGGCCCAGGTGCTAAAGTCCGGGCTGGAGGGGCTGGCCGGGGTAAATCGCACCGTCTCACAGCCTACCAGGTCAATGAGGTCAGCACCAGCCCTCGATGATCGGCAGGCCTCGCACTTAGACGAGCTACCTGGGTTGGGCAACGAGCAGCTAGGGCACTTCCAGGTGGGGACGGCTGAGGAGGCAACAGGGAGTAGGGGGTTTAGTGGATGGTGCTGAGGATCTTCTTCTTCCAAGATACTGAGGCGCTTGCTGGGGTATGAAGGTTCCTGGGGTTGGGCATGTTTGGGCTTGGCTGGCCGCTGCGGGCCTGGCTGGGGTGGCACACTGGCCGCTGAAGGGGAGGTGGGGCTGGGGGTGTTGGTGCCTGGGTTTGGTGGGCGCCCTGGAGGGGGCACCTCTCTCCTGCTGCGGGGCACAGGGTTGTTTTGGAGGGAGGAGGAGAAAGAAGTAAAAGGGGAGGAGAGGGACTGCGAGGAGACATGGGGAGGTTCTTGAGGATCACAGGGAGGGGCTGGGGGAGAGTCATCCGTCAGGTCTATGAGCAGTGGGGTAGCCCCTGCTGTGTGAACAGGAAACCCCAGCACAGGTGTGCGCACCTCAGGCACCACCAGTGCCTCAGGTGGGATTTTAGGCAGAGACAGTTTCCTGGGCCCACCACAGGCTGAGCATGACAGCGCCACGGGTGTGTTGTGAAGTGTGCAGCGAGGGCAAGCCCAGCCCGAGTGGTGCCCCTCCAGGCTTCCCACCTCTCCATTGCTCTCAGACCGTCGCAGCACTTCCTCCTTAGCTGGATGCTGTCCATGGGGCTCAAGTAGAACTGTGGGGGTGACGGTAGGTGTTGGGGGTTCGGCTGGAGCAGACGGGAGGCCGTTGGCAGTGGCAGCTATGGTGGTTGTAGGGGGTGTGTGAGTGGCAGGGGACGGTCCGAAGCCACAGACGGAGCAGGCTCCGGATCCCTGCGGGTTGTTGAGTGTACAGCGGGGACAGGCCCAGCGATGCTCCTCAGTGCTGCTCAGCCGCAGGATCTGGTTAAGGTCAGGCTTCTGGCGTGGTGCCTCACAGATGGAACAGCGAGGTGCTGCGCCGGCATTTAAGAAGGTGCAGCGTCCACATGACCACTCACTGCCTCGCACTGCTGCTGCCATGGAGCCAGGAGAATGAGAGTGGCTGGAAAACAGTAAACAGTGAGTCAAAACAAATTCAACCAAATGAGTCAGTAATACATTCTGCCATAAAACTGCAATTGCTGAGCAATAATACATGATAATGAAGTATGCCACTGTTCAATCATTTGAGCTATTTCAATCACTAATTTTCTGAGCAATGAGCAATATGTCAGAGAATAAAAAGTAGGAGGGAAGGAAGGAACAGAAGCAATATGGGGTCAGAAAGAGTGAGAAATAAGAAATTATTAAAAAGCCAGAGGATGAATACATGCTTCCAGTCAACTGAGGGTGATTATTTAAAAGGAAGCGAGGACAGCAAAAACATCTGAGACTGCAAGAGGAGGGGAAGCAGGCAGAATTATAAAAGAAAAATAGAGAGCGAGAGGGAAAGATTAGCCAGTGCAGGGGAAAAATCAAATCTCCCTCCTGGGGGCTCTGAGGGCAGTAAATCCATACACAATGGCCACATGATTAGAGCCAAGAAGACAGCACATAGAGAGGAGGAGCCAGAGGAGAGGAGAGGAGAGGAGAGAAGAGGCTGCTATTGCCTCAGAATACTAAGGAAAGTGTTCCTTGAGTCCTTCTGACTGACACTTTTTAGAATGGAAAAAACACATGGGATCTCTTCCACTTCATATTAGCACTTCTCTCAACTTTTACTCTGTGAATGCTAATGAAGGGCAGGCAGGGGCAATTTAAGGTCATGTCAATCCCATGCCCAAATGAATTTCCAAATGAATTTGAATGCATGAGTCTATTAATTCTGGCAGCACTTATAACCCTTGTATATTTTAATGACAAATCATTTATGCTCCTGGATTTAAAGTAATGTAAAACAACTACTGTAAGCATCTTTAACATGACTTCATAAGTGTAAACAGTGCAGAAGAAAATGTAAGAGGAGAACAAATCCATTTTAGAGTTTTGGTTCTGAATCATAGGGAGCAATTAATCTATCTAGTCAGGCTACTCAGCTGATTTCTACCTCCTACACATAATAACCTACAGCAGTCTGTTGTTGTGGATTGATTCATATGTACAATTCATTCTGTATGCCTGCTAGGGCTGAATGATTAATCAAATCCAAACCGACATTGCAATATATTAGAACGCAATTTTCAAATCCCAAAAGCTGCAATAATAAAATTATATATATATATAAAAATAAATAAAAATAAGAGCATAACTCCTTATGAACGAGATTCAAAACAGAGAGATTTGTTCTCTTTTATATTTCTGCACTAGTTTGTGGGAGTTGTTACTGTAACTGACTGCAGATATATATGTTCTCGCCAGGCCTGTTGTCGTGCAGTGATTTGTTGTTCTTTTTTCAGGTCTTATTAAAAAGTTAAATCATGTCATTATATTCACTTTACAAGGCCTGCATTTATCAGTATTTTACTGGGATTAATTTAAAATTCAATAGCTAAATAAATATATGTCACTCATATCTATTCAGGCATCAAGGGAAACAGGATGGCCTCGAGGTAAAAGAGGCCGGCCAGTAACAGAAAAGTCGCTGGTCGTGCTGTGACCTGTCTGATGAAATGCATCTGTGAGGGGGTCTGTATGTATGTATGTATGTATGTATGTATGTATGTATGTATGTATGTATCTATGTATCTATGTATCTATCTATCAATGTATAACTAGGAGGAATATGTGAAAAGACACATTTCAATTGCTTTGTGTATACTGACAAAGTAATCTTCTTCATCTCATTTCATCTTAACATGTAGATGAAAGAGCAGTTTACTATATCCAATGTTGTGTTGTCATACTATGTAATGATTTATTGTGTGCGTATATTAAATAATATGGAAGATAAGGTACTTAAAAAAAAGGAAAGAAAACTGAATCACAATTGCAATATTAGTCTACAAAAGTTAGATTATTTCCCCATCGTTCAGCACTAGTGACTGCAGTTCAGTCAATCTGATTTATTGATAGTGGGTCTATAAGGGCCTTTAGCTGGGGAAGCAGCACAGCTGGATACCTCCAGAGAGCAAGGGGGGTTTGGAGAGGGACAGCCCTGAGGGACTGACATGGTTGTTGTCTGGACAAGCCCATAAATGTCACTCAAGCTGGTCATGTGTGAACGCCAACACCGAGAACGTAATGTGGGAATTGTAGGATAGTGGAGGGTAAGGTGCTAAGAGCTAGAGTTCTGCAATGCTCTTCACACTGATCCCAGTAAAGTGTTGCCCGCAAAATGACCACGGAGCTTGTGGATGTGGTCACATTTATCCCTCTTTATTATAATCTGGTTGGAGAACTATGCCGAACTCTGAACTAATCTAAACTAAATACGCATTTATGGGGAAGCACTGGTTTGTGGCTGTTAGTAAAATGTACATACTCCCTGTGGAAAGAGCCTATTTTTCCATGAAAGAACATACTCTGATATTCCTTGGTTTTCACATTAGGGTATGGAAAAAAACAACTTCACAGTCCATGTGACATTATGCCACTGATGAAGTATAGAACAGTCTTGTGAGAGTAACTGCCAGTTGGCCAGCCTAGGTCCTGCTCTTCTCCACTGTAGTACCATGTGTCCTGGCCGGCTAATTGCCCTTAGTTCAACTCCATTAAACCCTTTCAAACCAGGCGAATCCTCAGAACCCAGGGGAGCCTCTTACAGACAACCTTTTGCTCCCAGCACACTCCCCTCTGCTCGTCAACTCTCCTCCCTAAGGTAAGGAGAAGAATGACAGCAAGGAGGGATACTAATGCGTGTCTTTGAGTGTCTTTGTTTGTGTGGGTCCTTGCCACTGGGTGCGTGTGCTTATGTTTATGCAGGCGTGTAGCTATATTTATCTGTAGATATAGCGTAGTTGCTTGTTTTGTTGTCTAACTACATCTGTGCCTTAGTTTGTGTGTGTCCTGAGGCAGCAAAAGTATGGAAGTAGAAGTCCCAATGCTTCATGTCAGGTGCCATGAGCACTGCATTCATTCTCCTGGGCTGAAGTCAGCGCTCCAACAAAACCCAGGTCCCACTGAGTGAGGAGGAAACTCAGCCTTCCAATGATAACAATAGACATAACTAGGAAAAGACAATTTTCGTGAAGTTAAACAGAACAATGAGAAATCAGTACTTAGCTCTTTTTATTGCAGTCTTTTATCCCACAGTACTATCTGCAATGTTCTCCTGGTGGCTATGCATTATTAAGTGTTCTTGACCTTAAACATTAACATAAAAGGAGTGTCAATGCAGTATCAGTCACTGGAGTTAGAGTTTTAAAAAGCATCAAAATCATTTGCCCAAAATTATTCTTTAGTATTCTCTGAAAATATTGCATCTGTCCCCAAATAACATGTGCTGTGTCCTCAGACTACAACACCCACCCTCAGCAGTCTACTTAAATGTGGTTGAATTAAGTGGCAGCCCCATGCTAGCACTGACGGCACATGTTCACACCACGCTTAGCTCTCCAAAGTCCTGCCTATCGGAGGGGCGCAAACAGCAATGAGGACAACGACGACAACCACAACAAGTGTCAACACCTCATGTTTGATGACAGGTTCTTCCCTGTGGCCATTTTCCTAACTGTCAGGCCTTTTTCATCTCCACTGAGCGAGCAAAGTCGTGGTGTCAGCCATATGGAGACTTTGTCAAAGCGATTGATTTGGTTTTCCACAGAGCACAGGGATCGCAAATTCATTATATTTCTGTCTGCAATAGCGGACATAGGAGCTTCTCATGGAAGTGATCAGCCGCTCAAGGAAGTTTTAATATCCAGCCTAATTATCTCATTATTATCTGTTGTAAGCATCACACCTGTCACATGTAACTAAAACACGATGAACAACTACAAGCCTAATCCTGCCCCTTAATTAAAAGGATGCATTGTGAATGCATATTGAGTGCACACATATTTGTATGTACAGTACATGCCTGCGGCAGATACTGAATCACTATAGCCTGTGATCAGATGATGAACCACTGTAGACTGTGATCCTGCTCCGACCCTACATAAAAGGATGCTTTCCGTGTACATGCTCCACTCACTCACAAGAGTGTGTGCAAAGACACATACACACACACAAACCTTTTGTCCTTGGCCCTGCGCTCAGTGGCGCTGCTCTAAAAGTGCCCACTTCAGCTCCTCAGTTCCTCAGTGTCGCAGACCTGGGCCAGTAGCCAATAGCTTACAGTGGAGAGAGAGAGAGAGAGAGAGAGAGAGAGAGAGAGAGAGAGAGAGAGAGAGAGAGAGAGAGAGAGACAGAGACAGAGAGAAAGAGAAAGAGAAAGAGAGCATCTCCAGAAATCCCATATTTTTGCAATGAGTTCCTCGATGCAGCCTGCTGTCCATTAAGTACCTGCTCCATGTCTAAATTCACTCAAGTAAAAGCATCAATGATCCCTGGCCAATTTTTCAATGCTTCACTGGGTGTAAGACAATCATAGGGCACATCAACAGACTATTACATGGAGAGAGAGCTCTACAAGTCTCAGTGAAAACGAGCAAACCAGTAACATCTTGTTGGGGCGTAAAGTAACATTAACTTCCACAACTAAGATGTCAGCAAGGCAGTCTTCAGGCTTTAGAGAAAAAGGTACCTCTGGAGGCAGACCGGGTAGAAGGATACAGAAAGTACCCAACCTTGAAAGCAAGATGGGTCAGAAAGGCTTTAAGAATTGCTAAGGCTAGAGAAAGTCTACAAAAGCCCTGCTGATCGTCTGTAGGCCACCTATGGCTGGCTACTTGGAGTCATTCCACATACTGAACTCTGTTGCGAGATCAAGTGAGCCGAGTCTCGCCAGCTTCTCCCTGCCTCGCTGTGAGACATTTGGCCTTTGTGCGACAGTCATTAGCACTGCCTTTCCAAGGTTGGCCCAGAGCCCAGGGCCTGAGGGGAAAGCGTTGTATCCTATTTGGCCATTGGAGGCGGAGTGTACCTGCTTTATACATTCAACACAAAATTAAATATCATCAACTGACTGTTAGCAAGAAAGCCATGGATGTGTATTTTTCAATTTTACAAAATTTTACTTGATTAAACATTGCAAAATGTCAGTTCTATGTTTGTAATATTATCTTCAGATGATATTGTATCTACCGTTCAGTACAGCCATGTCTTTCTAATCTAAAAACATGATTAATAATGAAAGAACACGGAAAGTACTTAGGACAGAAATGTCAAAGTATTCTTGATCAACAATTCAAACACTTAACTGGCTGTCTAATGAATTAATCCTGACATCAGACTTAGCTAAAACACAAAAGGAGTCAGTCAGCACTTCACAGATATTATATAACACATGGCCTGTCAGTCAGCATGCAGCAAGTGTCACACAGGGTTTCCATGACAGTTCATCTTGTGACTAAATGTTCTTTAAAGATTATGCAAAACACAAGGTTTCTCAAAGCCTTGGCTGTAAACACTATAAACCACACGGAATGCCCTTTACTCTATTCTCTCTGTGTCTATTAGACTGATAACTAACAACAATTACATTATACTTCCACACTTCTGATCTTGTGTGTCTACATGCTATGTATATCTGAGAGCAACATACCAAGTGAACTTCCTGGTATGAGAACATACGAAAAAAAAAAAAAAAAAAAAAAAAAACAGGCAAAAAAAACAGACTCCTAACTGTAATGTGCAGCTTGCACATATTACAGCTCAGTGACGGCTGCATGCAGTACAGGGTGAGAATAAATAGCTGCAACCTTAACCACAAACCAAATAGGTGTGTATTTGTACAATTCAAAGTATTTCCTAGTAAATCCAACTTAGCTAACTACCTCATAAGTGGGTGGATGTGGTTTCCTCCATGGGGGTGCTTGTACTTAATAATGTAGTCAATCCATGCAGTGTTGGGTCAGTAGACCTCATGTGTCTCTCTGACAGGGAGTTGTAGCTACTGCTTAGCCTGCTGACAGCACATAAATACTGTAAGAAAATATGTTTTCTAATAGATTTCAGAACTATATCCAATAGCAAAATAGATTGCTACAGCAAATTAGAAAAAAACTAAAAGATTCAAAACCTTGGGTAATAACTGTATAATGTACGAAACAATTGGTTAATAATGAAATACAATTATTTGCATTATCTTAACTAATCAATTTAATTTCAACAATTGATTAAACATCAATTTCAAGTAAAAACTTCAAAACATAAAAGTTTTAGTCATTAGCAATTGAATAGTTGAGCTGCAGGTTACAGCAAGTTTAAGACACTCACATGGGGTCAATAAAGCCTAATAAATTATTAATGGGGTAATCAATACTGCAAATAATCAGATATCTTGCCTTCATGGTAAAGCTGCAAAACAAAGTTTAATCCAGTAATCCCTGCTAGCCTCAGTGTTACCTTTACAATGGTTTGTAATTAACCTAAATGCATTAGTAGGTTGATGTTTACATAAAATGTATTAAGGGCTGTATTATAATTGCTTTTAACATTTTTAATAATTTCATCTCATATTAAACATGCTAAGACATTTGATCTGTTGATAATGCATTTTATTTGTTATTTTTTTGTGAACCTCACCTCCTCTAACAGAAGTATTCTCCTGGGTTATTTGAACTTGATAACCAGCTTTGCAACAATCACCAGCGACTGAGAAAGGCTGGATAACTCTAGGTAGCATGACTCTGTGGAACTCACAATGTGAGACTCGAGGCTCAAGATGTAACCTTCACACAAACAAACTCAAATAGAGTGAGTCACTCTCGTGAGAAATATTTATAGGCACAGTTTTGCGTGAACACGGGGAAAGAACTGGAGACTTAGATACCGTAGCTTATAAAATGTTTGTTATTAAAATGTCTTAATGATGACCCCAGAAGTGAGGACAGGAAAGGATTTTCATAACTACTAACTGCAGGGGCACTACCCAGGGTTTTCAGAGTGCTGGCATAACTGCTTGTGCTTTTTATGTTTTTTTACTTCATCCACGTAAACATCTCTGGCAGATAGGACGATGATGCCAACTGAGTGGTGATTCTCGTTTGCCAGAGCAGAGCTTGTTGAATGAGACGTATCAGAGGCCAATATGGCCTTGGATCAGACAAGCTGTAGGAAAAGGATAATGAATGTTGAAACATTATGCTACATCTGAACACACCCAGAAAAATTCAGCAACAGGGATTAGATCAGCACTTTACTACACTTGAGAAACCCAACTGAGAATTTATTTTACCCCTTGAGTAATGAATGCAGTCTGTCAGCAGCAAACTGCAGCAGTTTTACTAGCAAAAATGTTTATCACTCATTGTGGATTTTTCTTGCTTGCGAGATCACAGCAACCTTTTCACTTAGAAGTAATTTTCTCCTGGCAAGCATTCCTCCCTGTCTTTCAGTGGAGCTGATGAGTCAGGGTCAAACACTTCACAATTAACTATACGAGCCTCCTTTTTACCGGCCAAGTATTATGTTGTGGCATGAATATGACTCATCACGTCAACACTGACAGTTCTCCAGAATTCTTTTGTTACGACCAACATTACGGAGCTTAGACATTGACTGCTACTTATCTGAGGCGAGTATTTAGGCTAGACTTTAGCTGCAGATAAAGGAGTTTCTACTGTGACATGCTGAGACTTGGTGACGTGATACAAGGGATTGGTGACAGGGAAGTGTTAGTCACATGGGATAACACAACAAGATAATTGGGAAGTCTTGATGAAATGGCATTGAGCAGGACAGTTTTTAATGAGAAGGGTTTTTTTGGACTAAATATGAAGACAGAAAAGGTTTAATGTTTGTTGGCGTGGCACAAAGACTCGTAACAGAGCAAATTAGACAAAATGGCTTTTGAAAAAGTGCCCTTAGGCCGAGACATTTCTCTTATAAGCATAGCTGAGGCCATACCCTAAGAACAATTTTAAAAATGGAATAAATACTCCCCTTTTATGAAAATGGAACATTACAAGAAGGGTGTGTGATGCTGCAGAAACAAGGGTGACGTTGTGTAAATGTTATATGTCAGGGTAATGTCATGGTTGAGAATATCAGAGTCTGCTTATGCTTGTTTGGACGTAAAGTTCAAGACAGTTCAGTGCTGTTTTTATGTAAGCCTGGCCCAGATTATCACATATCCCATGATCAAGGCCTCATAACCCAGAACTATTATCAAAAAAATAGATTTAAACTACAAAGAATTTCTCCTAAATAAGAGACTGAAGATACAATGAATGCAAATACTGGTCAAGTAAGGGGAAAAGACACAGAAAGAATAAGAGCAGCTTCTGACCTCTAGCTGTGCCCTCAGTGAATATTTCACGACCAGTGCTCATTTTTGACGAGTGAATCTGTCAACGGTGGAGACAGCTTCAGACATTTGAATCTTTAAACAGAGGAAACTGTCTGACTGGGTTTCAGCAGACATCAGTGGTGCAGAGCAAAGCGAGAGCAAGCAGGAAGCTCCAGAATCAGGGAGAGAGAAGGGGAAGAAACGGCAGGGGCACGGTGCTGCCGCCACTGCTTAACAGAAGTTCCTGCTGGCACCCAAACCTGGAGGGCAGGAGAACTGCTGACACAGCGCTACCTTCATGCAGAGGGGAACTTCTCAGACAGGCAGCACAAAGTAGACCTTTACTTCCTGTTACCAAGACACAAACTTAACCCTTGAAGGCAGAGAAAAACAATTGCCATGAAGTTTCTCCGGCTCACTGGCTTCTACAGCATCTGACATCACTAAACATGCAAATGAATGCTCAACAGGTTGCATGGTATTTCACCAGAGGTGCAATTTGCCAGAACAGGTTTCTTTCTGTGTGTGAGACTGCCAGGTTACCATGTGTGGTCTTATCTAGGGCCCAGTGAATTAGGTTACTGAACATATGCTACAGATTTCCATGGCAACAAGAGTGGGGGGGAATCTGGAATCATGTCAGTTGCAGTGCCAATGGGCTAGTTTTTTCTTGCCGCATCAATGCTCTGTTTTCCAGAGAAAGCCACACTATGAGACAAAGCCTGGGTGCCGAATCTATTCTGGTGGCTTGGGGACTGTCCTGACGCGGCCCTGTCTTCATTAGATGGGCAATAGCAAGGGAGGACGCGCTGAAATAATTCAGACATAAACACAGCCAGTGACCATGCTGGTCGAATCCAAGTGGACCCGTTTTAATCCAATTAAAGGGAGGAGAGCCAGTGGAATGGAGCTGCGATAAACACCATCATCCATCATGCTGGGACAGTAGAGACACTGAGATCGACTCTGGAGAGGGCAGACACTCACTTTAAGGGCTCAGGGCTCCAAAGGCCATGTGCAAGGCAACACAACTAGCCTTTTGACTAGAGTCAAAATGAAGCACAGTCTCATTGTTAAGTTAATAATAGCATTGGGATGAAACTGCATTGTGCTGCTATTAAAATGCAGTAAAGACTGAGATTCCAAAGTTATGAGACATTGCACCTCACACAGCTATACATCTGTTGCATATTTTTGTCTGCTAAGTTGTCTTCAGTAGCCTTCACAGTTGAAGTACTGATTCAGCGCACACAAACACTTCCCGAAGTCAATGGGTCGCTGCTTGATGAAAACAAATTGAAATAACCCAAGGACAAGACTGTTCATGCAGTCTCCAAGTTAAGAAAAACAAGGGAAAGAAAACGTTTTATCAGACAATATATTAGAGAATAAACTGTATGAGAATGGCTGAAGTTAAGCTGGGCTCATAGTGTTCTGTTGTCTCTATATTTCATGCTCTGTCACAGCTCAGCAAAGCTTGCCTAACGTTGTTAGGCTCACACAGCGTGTGTATATGTGCATAAGACTGTGAGTGAGTGTGTGAGAGAGAGAGAGGGAGTGGGGGTAGATTAGAGGGCATGTTCCAAGTGCTACTGCACAGTGTTTCTAAAACATCTATTGTCTGTGTGTGTGTGTGTGTGTGTGTGTGTGTCCCTCTCCGCCTCCCAGCAGCAGACTGAGATGGTGTGTACTGTATATCTGTGCATCCCTGCATGTGTTTACGTGCTCAGCTGACTGAGGGTGGAGTCTGATTGGTGATGGAAGCAGAGACTTGTTGCTACACAGATTAACGAGTGCAATGGAAGAATCTGAAGAATAATAAAAGAAGCAAGTTAACTGTATGACGCAAAACTAAACTGACAGTATGACCTATACTTGAGTTTCATTCATGCATGGAGATATGGTTGATGGAGCAGTGTTTAAGCGGAGGCTAAAACCAGCCCTCTCTATATTTTAATACTCTTAGAAGCGTGAGCAATGGAAGCCATGACAGCCTTAACTGTTAAATGTAGAGCAACTGCAAGAAAAGCATTGACAGCAGCGGGCAGGGATCAAGAAAGATGAAAGCACAACTGGAGACCGATGCTGAATAAATAATGACATCCATTGAGGGGAAATGTGATCAGGCTCTCTGAAAATCAATAACCAACAACCGGACCATGATGCCCTGAGTGACTCAGCAACAACTTCAATACACTACAGGCGGTCGATATCAACTGCCTGTTCCCGTTCCGGGAGACATGACCCAAAAAGCTCAAGGAAAACTGGAAACACTTCTAAACTTGTTTAGAAATGTGAGGGCGGTTGAGAAGCTCATCTTTTGGAAGAATGTCAGTCAAAACTGCTGCACATTCAAACTGAGCCTCTTACGCACTGTTGATAGTCCTTTCACAATGTCAACAGTGATTCAGAACGCAATGACTGGAACAATGGATTAATGCAGCAGTTTTTCTTGTGGATACAGTAACTGAACATATCTTTTTCACGCAGTCAATACTGAAAAAACTGTCTATATGAATAGCATATCTCCACAAATAGTTTGCTCTGCTAGATGTAAACCTCGCTCAGTTACACAACTGCTGCTGGTTCAATAAGAAGTTTGTTCTTAGGGAACTCTTAATAGGTGTTATAGTCTGAAAACATACAACAATTTCTGACAATCAAAATAAGGAGCCTATATTCAATGTAAGGTTTTTCTGTGGGTGGACCATCGATGTGTGTTGCCCGAGTGAAAAAATACCAAAGTTTATCCACTCTAATTTGAATCATTTCCAAATTAACGAAACGGAATCAAAGCTTGTCTTGAAGCCTGATAAAAGGCATGACAGCAAAACTCATCTTTTAATTACCCTCGGGCTGGTTTTCATTGGGCTCACTGAGGTCAGGTCAATCTATCTGCCCAGGCAATCCACTCAGCACTGCATAAAGTGTAGCACATACTGTACAGCTGTGCTAGGACGAACCAATGGGGTGGGATTTTGGTTTACAAATCCGGCTTAGCCAGATTTTGGGTGCATCATAGAAAAACATCAAAATACAGGCTTTGATTAGATAAGCTTTGATGAAACAGGGCATTTGATCCATCGCTGTGAGGTTATTGAATCCTCATTAAGCATTTCTAAAAGCCTGTGAAAGAGAAAGAAGTACTTTTCTCAAATGAACAATGCTGATGAACACTGTCAGTTTACAACACTGGGTGCACATCACCCAAATACTGGACCCAAAGACACCATCAGCACAAGAGCTTCAAAATAATGCCACTCTTACACTCACAGGTTTGAATGACAGGAGTGAAACAAAACCACCTCTCATTCATCCTGCGACTTCCAACAGCCGACCAAGCCAGGCCAGCCCGCCGCTCTGTGCCCGAAGTGCACTCAACTGAGAAATGTGTTGGCACCCGGCTGGGTAGACAGAGTTGGCTCTTACCTGCGCTCCCGGTGAGGCAGTGGGTGCTGCTGCTGACGTGTGATGAAGGTGGTGCCCCACACCGGGCTGCTGTGGCTGTTCCTGAGCCAGCCCACAGGGGGTGACGAAGGGTACGGGGTGCTGCGGAAGCCATGGTCTGACTCGGTCTCTGCAGTGAGAGACGAGGCTGAGCTCCCCATCGCCACGGCGATAGGAAATTAGTGTCTGAATGCGCTCTGATAGGGGGATCGGTTTGTTTTGTTTTGTTTTTCCCTAGAGCACAAATGCCGACATGGGATCCACAGTTCTATTTAGTGAGAAATACTGAGATATCACTGATTGGGAAGAGACTAAAGGGGTTGTTTGGACCACAACAGCAACCCTTGTGTGTTTGTATTTACTGTAAACTTCCTGTTGACAACTGCCACGAATAGGACTCTGAGGGCGCTACAGTAAAAACAAATAAAAACCACAGCAACGGGGAATCGAGCATAAGGGTACTCAAAAAACAAGCGTAACTTGCAGGTGGCCAAGTATGCAGATCAGGGTGCACGGGGGAAGAAGTACTCAATTGAAATAGTAATTTAATGCGTGGAGCGCTGATTCCAATTCAGCAGTTGGTCTCAAAGAGCAGAAAACACTATTTTCTCAAAGCAAAGGCTCGTCCTTCTCTCTCTTGTAGACTTTAAGCTTGTAACACTTTGCACCATGTCTTCCACAGTGCCACTCATAATTCCTCCCGCGTTCCTTGCGACAGATCTCCGCAGTCTGTGCAGTCTCATGCCTGGTTCCTCTTTCCGTTGCACATGCTCAGAAAAATCAATCGATCAGCAAAAGCAGGAAAAGGTGTGCACAGAGGTTGATGTGTTCACGGTCTTTCAGCTGAGATAGCAGCCAAACACTGCACCTCTGGAAAATGAGAGCTTCAAGAAGTGGAAAAAGAAAAAATCCAGGACAGCACAATACCATCATGGTCCAGAAAGACAGCTGACAGTGAACATTGGTGGCGCCGATCTTGCTGGAATAAAAGTCATACAAAAAAATATTTCCATAGAGTTATTTACAATGTGGGCACTGGAGGAAATAAATGCATTGTATTGCCTGGTTAGGGTGTTGGCAAAACTACAAGTATGCTAATATTGAAGTCTCATCTTTCAGACATCCAGTCCAACTAACAGCTGCTGTGGAAGTTTACCAGGGAAAACACCTCCGCTGCATTTCTCCCACTGGATAAAACCTCTTGTTTGAAACCCTTGGGGAGGGCTCTCTCAGGGATTACACCACTCCTGGTATTTGCAGAATCTTGGAAACAACTCACATTAAGTTCAGAATTTGAACCTGAAAAAAAATCCGGGGTTTTTTTTTTAAAAAAAGGAGCTGCTCTTTAAACTCCCAACAGTTGCCACGGCGTCAAATGTTTACGGCTCTGCTTCAAGTTCCGACGAAATACCCCAGAGGAATGTTCCGTTTCAGGCGGCGGTGCTCTGCCAATGCAAGGACGGGAGATGATCCCAGTTTCCGCTGTCTGAGAGAGGCAGCTTAATTTCTGTCTGATCCCACCGCCGAGGCCGGTCAGTCTAGTTCATCAACTTGCCCTGGGATTTATGTGGACCTGCTGGACCCGTCGTAGCACGTCTGTGCTGGCGGAGCAGCTGAGGGGAAACAAGTGTTATTCCAGGGGAGCTGTCGTGGACCGGAGACCGCGTATGCCCGCATTTCGACGAGTATCGATAGCTTGTGGAACCCCTGAGGCGAAAGTCTGACAGCGATATTCCGTGGTTTGTTTTAGCGGTAGTTTACATGTAGCAGCTGAGGGGGATGACTGTGGGAACCAGCGCGGAGATCACATGGGTTCACATGCATAGTTTAGGTTTTCCATGATAATTAATCAGCGCATATGGGCTTTCAATTCAGCCCATCAACAGCCCTGCAAAGCGTTATTTGTATATATATTTAAAAAAAAAAAAAAAGGTCTGTTTCCAGACAGCGGCACAGAGGCCAGGAAGAGTGTCGTGCAGGCGGCGGCGTGCAGGCTTCGGGAAACGCTGAAATCGCCGAGGAGGTCTCGTCCAGGAAAGAGCACTCAGTCGCAAAATTTCACCAGCTTCCGCCGGGTCCTTTCACAGCCTGCGTTCATCTCACATTCCCGGCGATCGGGCTGCGGACGCCGAGCCTCGCCGTGTCCTACGCCGGGAGACGTCCTCGCTCCAAGTCCCGCTGTCGCCCGCTCACAGCGCAGAGCCGCGCCATCCCCGGGTGAACGCGTCCAGTGGCTCCATCTGGGTGTGTTAGGGTCCCGGTATGTGCTCGTGTTCTTCCCCCCTTCGCCTCGGTTCTCCGCCTCGCTGATAGCCTGAGCGCAGCGGACGAGGATGCAATCGCCTCCAAACAGCGGATTACTGGAGTGTCAGCAGGGCGCAGGCGCACTGGCGTCGAGAGCAGAGGCAAAAAAAAAAAAAAAAAAAAA
The DNA here is from genome assembly GCA_031216445.1 of Lateolabrax maculatus. NCBI lineage: Eukaryota > Metazoa > Chordata > Actinopteri > Acropomatiformes > Lateolabracidae > Lateolabrax > Lateolabrax maculatus. The sequence goes on from CM062200.1 coordinate 11,829,650, forward strand.
AACAACTGAAAGGCTGCGTTCAAGAGATTTAAATAAACCTCAATCGAGTCTGAGCAGCAGAGACCTCGCGCGCTCATGTGAATGAGATCCCAGAGTAATGAGTAGTGATGAATGTCAGAACCAGCCCGAGCAGGATGAGGCGTGCTCATTCTGGGAAACCACAGTTTGCCCATCACATGTCACAGTTGCACAACTGTCTAATGGTCCCAGCCGCCCCATGTTTTTCTGCTGGTTTCCTTGAGAAACAACCTCGGCCTTAATGGTCAATGCCAGAGGAGGTAGTGAAGGGTTAAACAGAAGACGATGGTGACTGCAACACTCATCACTGCTCAACTGTCCCTGCACATTACTGAGATAAGCCTTCAAACTTCCCCTCTCCGCTCTCTTCCACTTCATATCACTTTGCTGACCTCTTTTCTGATCACTCATTCTCCATCTCTCTCTCTCTCTCTGAAATTCACAGTGTTCACCAGCAAAACAGGCCTAACCGTAACATGGACACGCGCACACCACGTATTTTTCTATGCATTCTTTGTTGCATTGAAAGCAGTGGGTAAACCATTAGCCCGTGAGCTACCAATGCAGCTCAAGCTGTGTGGCCAGTCATTTGTCTGGAACTATGCTTACCATTTCTGTTCCTGTTCCTGTTCTTTTGTAACTGTAAATATGTCCAGACTGAAACTAGTTTGTCGGGTAAACTCGAGTCCCACTTCCAATTTCAGAGAACAGCACGCCCTAGAATATGTAACATAGTTTGTGATGTAAACTTTAGTCCAACCCCAGCACCAGAGGGCATGACAGGAGCCGCCAAGAATGCCGGCGTCATAAAGAAAGCTGGGCAGAGACAGCTTAATTGTATTAGCTATAAAGCTCCATTCAAACACCAAAAGCAAGTGCAGGTTGTGCAGTTGCATTTGGATGTTTTCAATTAGGCCTAATCATGCAACAGCCTACTCACAATTACTATGCAGGACTTAAATGATGCAGAAATAACTGATTTACTAAAGCAGCTTGCATGGATTGTAGCCACGGGATAGCAAAAACTACAGTGATGTGTAACCATACAAAAAAAAAAAAAAAAAACTGCACATAAACCAGACCAGAAGTCAGAGGACTGAAACGCTTTGTTAGAGGGTGCACCTGTCCAAGGGCCACCTGTCCCTCTGCAAGTCAGCACCCGCAGATGCAGCAGCTGACACAGTCAGTGCCAGAGAGAGGGGAAAGAGGGAGAGATTGGATTTCATTTCTATTCTCCAGGGACATAGAGGGGGAAGAAGGGGAAAGGAGGATGTGAGCTGATTTCACGGTACATTGTAAGATGTCATTTCTACACCACCCAAAATGTCCTGACCCGTCCAAGTTGGGTTTTTTTTTTCTTCTCCCCAGTGGACATGCTCAAATCAGGACACAAATGATACTTGCAAACAAATAATGTAGCCTAAACACACGAGTCTAGATGTTATTTTTGATCTGGATCCTGCAGCCAAACCTTCAGCCGGATAAGCAAAGTTCAGGCCCCGAGATCACCCATCACCCACCTTGCTGAAGTGTTCATGTGCAAGTCAGTGTGTCTTTAGTATCTCTACATACAGGTGTGTCTACCTGACCTTGCCCTCTGACCTGCCCAACGCCCCCCAAACAGACAAGCAGAGGGAGAAAAGAAAAAAAAAAAAAAAATGTCCATGTTGTTATTGCATTATCCGCTTCTGTGCGGCGGGGCGGCGGGAACTCCACAGCCGGTATGTGAAACCGCCGTTTAAAAATACGAAGCGGTCACATAATCAATCTATTTGCGGACAAAGTGTAAGCCCGTGAGCCCCGTCCCTGACTCTAACATTAGCTGCACAGTGCGGCCGGACCAAAACTCTCGGCAGCCCCGTGGAGACGGCGCGAGCCGAGGACGCCGGGGACCTTGTAAACAAAGACGCTCTTATTCAGTCGTTTGGTCGACGCCGCCGACGCTGCCCGACCGCCGCGGAGCCCACTTCGTGAAGTCCACTCGCGAATCGGTTATCCTTACCTCGAGTCGGTCGAAGGGGAGTTATTCCTGGGTTTTTTTTCTCGGTCCTTCTGTGCGTTAACTTTTCGCAGCCATCGAGACGATAAGTTCTCCCCGGGTTGTACTTTAGCCTCCGTCGCCTCTCCGGGCTCTAGCCTCGCGCTCGCCGCGGCCGCCGCATGTTTCGGACATCTGGGACAAACGCGTACGTGTGCTGCTTGTTATCCTCACTCCGCCAGGTAACACCGAGACCGACGCGTCCGCGCAGGTTTACCCCAAACAGCCCAGGAAGGAAGGGGAATCTCCAAGGAGCAAACAGAGAGCGGGCGTACGTCAAACGCGCCGGCCGCGTCGCCTGCTGCCGGCGAGCGCACGTCAACGTACGTAACGGCCGTTCGAGAATGCGAGGGTTAGAAAACTACATTTCCCGTGTTCAACGCGGACATTTTCAACTAGGATATCCGGGTACGAATGTCGTCACCTTTGGCCAACATAAATAACGAAATGTATATACATATTAAATACTATACATATATACTGAAATTGATTTATATTTCAAATGTGTAATTCCGTCTTTTCCTTTCCTTTCCTTAGCCTATATTGTACAAATGTCCTTGTTCTGGCTAGTTTCAAATCTCAGTAAATTGCCACTTTTACCGGCAGGCCAGTGTCCGATAGTGGCACTCTAGTGTCATCTAGTGGCACGAAGTTTGAACCATTGGTATCAGCAGTTTGTGGGGCTGGGTGCAATAAAACACATCTTTATACATCGCGAAAATGTTCATGTCCTCTACAAGCTTCTTTAAAAAAAAATAAATAAAATGATTGTTTAGTGAAAAAGTTTCAGTAGCCTATTTGTTTTAGTTTTTTTTAATTATAATATGGGGAATATTTGTCAAGGGACAATATTTGAGAAGTTGAGAATATTAGAGTATTACAACACAAACACTTTGTGAAGGCAAATGACTCACATGTACACATCCCAGTCTCAATAAACATGCACCATTGCCTCCTCAGGCTTGTTGTGTTGACAAATTTGACCAAATTGACAAAGACTAAAATGAAAGACATTTGACTTTTCTAAAGTCAAGTTTAATTTTTTTTTTCAGTTAACTGATATGTTTTTTTAACACCTAGTTTTTGTTTTCAATTTAGTTTTAGTTAACTGTAATAACCTTGGTCCTCATTGGCTTGCTGTAGGAGGCAAAGTGCTTTATCACTTTGGTCACAGAGGTCATATGCAAAGAGAAATTATGCAAATAGGAGCACTGACACCCAGCAAAAAGTAGCCTAATATTTGTGCTTAACAAAAAAGTCCCTCTGACCACCTATAAAATGTTTGTAATATTATAACTACTACTTCTATTGCTGTTAGTATAATATTATCAGTAGTAGTTATGCGTCCTGTAAATAGGCCTATGTGTAATATTGATATCTGTATTAATGTTTTGTTCATGAATATCTCTGTTTTTGTTTAAAGATAGCAACTTTGACATATATCATACTACTAATAGTGCAATTACTCCAACTATTGTGGTTGCTGCTGCTGTTGTAACCACCATTACCACCACAAGTGTAGCTGATTCTGTAAGTACTACTTTTTTTCACATTTTGTTTTTGATATATTGTCTTGAGTGTGATTGCTTTAAAGAACTTGAACCGAGCATAAAATATATTGGCCCTAAGGAAAAATTAAGTTTGACATATTGTAGTATATCACTACTATGGTCTCTAAACTTTTAATCGTGGGGAACCACCACTGCCACTATTAATGCTACTACTTACTTCTGCTGGCCTAGCTTTACCACCACAGATCTGGTCTCAGTAGTCACTACAATCCTCTGATGATTTACTCATTTTCTGTCCGTCTGTATGTCTGCTCCTTTTGCCGAATGCATTTCAGAATGAGATCAAGAGGAAAATAATGTCCTATTCATACTGAACTCTGTTACTTCTAAAAACCTACACTGCAACTGTAGTTGCAGGCCATTGGCCTACATTACATTTTACAACACCATGTATGGATGAAGTCAAAAGTTTGCACTAAACAGAGGTCATGTCGACTTATTGTACTCTATACAATGTTATCGTTACAGTATGACCACTTGAATATTTCTTTATGGATTATATTTAGGCCTGTATATGTGTTTATATAGCTACAAATTTGTATTGAAAGTAATTTTTCCTAATGGGTCATTTATTATTTATAATCTAGATAATTTTGCCATTTGGACCTAACTTTTCAGCAGTTCACTCAAAACACATTATAGTTGATTACTTTCCTTATTAAAACTATATTTTGGGTTCATATTATAGTTAATTGAGGATTTAATTTGACCACGCTGTTTTGTTTACCAAATTAAAGTGTTTCCTTTTCCTTTAAACCCATGAGTGACGTTTACATTTCATCAGGATAAAGAGTAGCATGTGAAACTCTCAGCGAGTCTGGATTATCTCTGTTAAAGCCGGTGTCACCCGGATTGTTTGAACCGCGGAAATTCAAAGGATTAGGCCAATATCAACAGGGTCGGTATACCTCAATAATGAGATAGCAGGGCGAAGTCTAAAAAAAAAAAAAAAAAAAGAAACCCACTTATGTCTTATTAAGAGAATTGTTCCGTGAGCAATCAATCGCCAGAATTCACTCGGACTGTGAACCCCCTGAAGAGAGATCACAATGAATTACTTAACAATACGTGGAAGTCTAAGTGATGTCCTTGAAAAGACGTGAAATCGGACCCAAACTGCCGATCTGTCGGATTTCAGTGATTTATCTTCGGGGTTGAGCGAGGCGGAGCCAAGCATCCTCTGATAGCAGCGGCGGGCAGAGGAGCACAGGCTGAGTCTGGGCGGAGAGAAAGTTACCGCCGGACCTCGTTCCTCCTCACATGTCGTGTGCGGCGCCGGTTACTCGCCGCGTCCACGGGAGACGACGACGACGACAACAACAACAACAACAACAAAAGAAATGTTAGCGCCGGTGCGAAACAACTCAGTCTCCTGAGCCGAGAGCGGGACGGGAGTCGAGGAGTTGACGGCAGCCCAGCTAACCGCGACACGGCCCGGGAGGGGAAGGAAAGCAGCATTTCACCAAGAAGGTATGAGAGTGAACACATCGTTGTACACTTTTGTCTGTTTTTTTTTTTTTTTTTGGGGGGGGGGGGGGGGTCTCCATTAGACACTTGCGCGCACTTGTCCTTGAAGACAGTTTCAGGCGCGCCTCGTCTCCAGTGCGTTTTTTTTTCTTTCTTTCTTTCTTTTTTTACTGGGGGAGAAACTTTTCAGAAACGACAGAAAGTGTGTGAGTGTGTGTGTGTGTGTGTGCGTGTTGGCGGGTGTATTGTTTTCGGGGGCTGGTGTCGGTGCGTACACACTGTTGTCATGACAATGCTAGGGAAACCCGGCGCGAGGCACGTCGGGAGACAAAAGACGCCGGGCTCCTGTGCACAGCCCCGCTGCTGCTGCTGCTGCTGCAGCAAGACTCTCTAAAAAAAAAAGAAACCCCCCCCCCAAAAAAAAAAAAGTTCACCGAAAGTCTGAAACAACACCGCGAGTGGTGCTGCTGCGCTACACTCTCCTGAATGGAAGCATCAAAGAAAGGCAGGCAGCTTTACTAATATTTAGTGGCTGGTATCCTGTGTCAGTGGAAAGAGGAGCACTCTGGGAGGTGAGGGGGTGGGGGGGCAGTAGGATATGTGAAAACTGTTGGGTTAAGGTGTGTCCTGTGTTTATGTGAGACAAATTGTGACCCCCGCCAGCCAGGAAAGGGATGCTTTTAGTCGGCTCTTTGCTGTTTTATGGCCTACACACATGTGGAAATGACAGGCTTCCACAATAGAGAGTGGATAACACAATTGTCTTAGGGGAAAAGGAAAAAGGTGTGTGTGTGTGTGTGTGTGGTGTGTGTGTGTGTGTGGGCGAGTTGGGGGGGGCGACACTTGCATCAGGGGTAAAAATGTGTGTCATTGTGTGCGTCGTGGGGCATGTGTGAGTAGGTGGTAGGAAGGAGGTTGTCAGGGCCGCTTTTTTTTTTTTTCAACGTGGTGATGGACTCGTGCGAGGACAGGAGGGGGCTTCGTTTAGGTCACTGCTGCAGATGTTACCTCACACACACACACCGGCACGGAGCACGCCAGACGGCCGCTGGCACGAGCGTGGCTATCGACAAGCAGGGCATGACTCATGATTGTACCTGTTTACAATCTTGTGCAAGGGGGAGTTTTCACAACTCCGGATGGTAAAAAGATGACAGTCTCGTGGACCAGTGCCATGCTTGTCATCAAGTGCCGGCATAGAAAATCCTAACATCAGCATCCACTCCTACTGCTCATCCATAAAACACTGGGTGGCCAAAACACTAGGAAGACTAAACCGCACCAAAGCCAGGAAGCGTCTTATATTTAATTTTTTATAAATAATATGTTTTATACATTTAATTGTCTCTAATTGTTTTAGTGACTAATATCTCCACTTACCCATGGATCTTAAAAGCATAATCACTGCATTCAAAAAGACCTTGCTGTCAGATTAATTATTATTATTACCTTGAGTTATGGTTTGATTAAAGGCTTGATTTGACGATTGATTGTTTGGTCTATAAAAATATACCATAAAGTAAATTAAAAATACCCATCACACTTTCCTAAAGCCCAAGGTGACCTTGTCAGAATGCTTGTTGTGTCCGACTAACAGTCCAAAAACCAAGAGATATTCAATTTACCATCACATAAAATGAAGAAAAATCAGCAAATACTCAATTTAGAAGGGAATGTTTGGCATTTTCGCTTTACAAATTACTTGACGAATTGATAATCAAAATACTTTTGAAAGGTCGTTGGTTGATTATTTAGCTTTCAGAGGTGGGAACCACTATGTGAAACATTTAATATTATTACCATGTATTGTCGATGATAAAGATGGTGTCATAATACAGAAAATGATCTGGCATGTGATCCTGTATATAAGTTGAGCATCAGTGTACTTTGTAACTGAAGATCACACTTTGACACTATATATTTTTTTAACTTTAACAATTATTATTAATGTGCACTGAACTGTTGTACATGATGTACATAACAGTAGCATACGGTATAGCCTATATGTGTGCCAGTCGGAAATGATAGAGAGCAGAACAGTTCCAGTTCAAATGCGAATCAGACTATATTTGTGATAGTAATATTTTCAATCAGAGTAAAAGAAAACTGAAAATATAGTTTAATAAAAATAGCTATAAATTACAGTCACAAAACTGCTTCCAATCATATATGAATTATGCATTTAAAGATAATGTATGGCAACACATTGCTGCATCGATTATTTGTCCTGCCAAGGATTTATGTCAGCTTTCCCTCTCTCTCTTGTGTGTTGGGGCATGCAGCCGCATCTCCCCAGTCTGGCTTGCACCCGCAGGGCCTTGGAGCACACTGACAAAGACACATTAACATACACACACACTCATTCACATACACTCATGCACATGGGGCAACATGAACAAGCCTACATCAAAGATACATCTGTTTCTTATGCATGTTTGATGGGACAGGCAGGCAGCGGCTGGCCACTGCTCCAAGTTACAGCACAGATTAGTATGCATGACTAGGTGGAAGCAAAGCTGTGAATGTGAGGGACTTTGGTGAGGGAAAGAAGGTAGATACAGTACAGATATATGAAAAGAGAAATGAAACATGAGGAATGTGTTGAATATTTATTTCTTGTCCGTTTTTCATAACTCTGTTTTAAATGATAGTTTGATGACCTATTGTCTTAAGAGAAGCACAAAAAGTAGGTGTTTATTGAAGAAAATAATCATATAAATATATATACAGTGTTTATATATAATAATTATATGATGACAAAAATGCAGCCACCACTAAGGCTAAGTGAATGGAGATCTGGATAGAACAGCAGAATATCATAAAGCTGGGACACTAGTGAGTTAATAACTCTTTCCTCTGTTGTGCAGTTGTCTTTTGTCCTTCCTGTTTGATGTATTGTTGGCCTTTTTAGCTGTGAGCAGCTGGTATAAGCCCCTTTGTCTGGCTGTCAGCCTGTTGCCCAAACTTTGCCATTCTGGGACACAGTTACATAAACTGTATCAGCTAGTTTCCCAGACAAGGATTTAACCCAGTCCAAGGACATTTAGGAAATCGCTCAATGAATGTCTCATTTGTGAGTTTAGCTTATTTGGTAAATCCTATGTTTGTCACATCAGACACTCTGGCTTTTAATTCAGTCAAATTAGCCAAAACAGAATTTCTTCATTTATACAAAAATGAATATAATATTGAATCTTTAATTTATGGAAAATTGCTTATTTGTGTCTTGAAAACTGAAAAACCCAATACATTAAATGACATATACAGTAGCAGAGAACACATTAAGGAAAATGTAGGAGCATGTAAAGGTAAGGTAAGTTAGTTTGCATTTCTTGACCTTGCAGCACAATGCAGCACAACTGTCAACCTGTCTGCTTTGCCAGGATTTTTCTATCAAATCAGTGAAAGGTGGTATTGGCTGCTTATCAGTTTTTTACTTTAGCAGATCTTGGCACAAGGAGATATGCGCATCCCAAAATTAACTGAAGTTCACCTTCCCAAAAATTCAGCACTTTGGATCAAGGGAGCGTCCCGTTGGTTCAACTAGACTGCACGTTTCCGTTCTTGCCAGATGTTCTGCTTAATTAACATGCAGGCTTGGGGCGAGAGGTGTCACCACCCATACACAGTTTATCCAGGTGCCGCAGCTCTGCATAATTACTTCACATTAACATGAATAATATTAATTACATTCATGGTGTGTTTCCTTGAGTGAGGAATAGGTTACAGAAACGTGTGTAGGCAATGATTAAGAAAGTCTTTCTCATGTGTTGAATGTGTTCTTGAGTGGAAAGCAGCTTTCATGCACTTTCTATTGACCTGAGTTTAGCTGTGTGTGTGTGTGTGTGTCTATGAAGAAGATAATAAAATATATCTATGCCATGAACCACATTTAAAGGTCAATCAATGTTACAGTTGTTTAAGTATGTACCAAATGTAAAAATCAGACATAAACCACTGGTAGTTGAATAGGATCCTTTTGTCAGGATGAATTGACAAAGCACGGGAGAACATGATAGTCGTGACCACATTTATTTGCTTCAGCGCCCTCCAAATTCTTTAGATGTCTAAGTAGAGGGACGGGATCCTGGATAGTAATTGTGAATACATACAGGAAAGTCCGAGACAGCAGAGAAAGCAGGGCTAGCTCTGTTTCCATCGTAAATCACAAAGTATGAAGACAACTTTGAAACTCAACACCTCAAGATCTGAGAGGCCTACAGAGGCCCTTAAAGAGACAGAGAGAAGGTGACAGACATAGAGGGCAGACAAAAGATAAGGCTATGGTTTGAGTGGTTGTACAGCCTTTAAGAAACATCAATAAAACCTCCTGTTTCAAAGTGAGTAATGTTTTTGATGAATGAGTGAAAGACATCATACCCCATCCGCTTATTCCTCTCTCTTTCCCGTATGTTAACTGGTGGGAGGCTAACATGTGCTTATGTTCCCAGGTAAAAGCCAGGAGTCATACTGTAAGAGGAGGACTATCAACCAAACCCGGGGAGCCACTGGAGCCTCAGGGTGCTGGAATGGAGCAACTCATAGAGTAAGAGAGATTATGTCTTTATTTGTCTTATTTGACAGTATGTTTTACACAGTTTTTATTGTGCTTACTAAATGAACTTCCTGTTTCTATTTTGGGGCTTCCTGGAACTGTTGTTGCCCATTGGAGAAGACCTTCAGCCATACTAGCAGTTGACAGATTACTTCAGCCCGCTGGGTCCCTTGGATACTATAAAATATGACTTGCAGAAACACTGCAGGCCTTTCTACCCAGTAGTTTCAACTAAATATATCGCAATCCAAAGCCATTAGATTTATAAAAGCCTTTCTGAAGGTGGAACAGTACAGACAGTTCTAGCTTCAAGGTTCATATTTAAGTGTTTGCGTGATCTGAGGTGAGGATATTTAAAAGGGTGAATGACGATCATACTGACTTTCTGTCTCTTTGAAATACAACATCTTGACAAAAATTGAAAACAAGCCCAGTCACACTGTTCTTTATGGACAACTCTATTGGCAGCTGGTGACATCTAAACAGATGCCCTGTGTTTCTCCAACTTGTCTCTCACTGTTTTAGTAGGACAGGTTGATGAGGTGCTTGAATGTTTACAGCCCAACATGTCTGGGCATTTTGAAAGTCTGTTATTATCTATTTTTAGCAAAACCAGACTTATCATCATCCAGTATGCAAGAGGTTGCACTTTGATTTGATGAATGGAGTTTTTTGGAAGTAAGGATTAGATACACAGGCGTACAGTCACAGTGGAGCAGGCAGCGCAGGGAATACAAATAGAGTACTCTTTGGTAGCAGTTGCATCCACAAATCCATGAAATCACAAAAATTATACATACACTTTGTAGAACACAAACATTCCTACTCTGTGTCTCCCCTTTAAAGTAGTGAGTCAGCAGAAAGACGAAAAAAGCCTGGGAATGATGCCACAGAGGAGTGATAACCAAACTGTGTGTAGGAATACAACCTCGCACTGGTGGGGGATGGGGAGCAAATTTATCTAACCCTACATACCTTAAGTCCTCCTTTGTGAAGGAACTTTTCTGATTAACACTGCCAGACATGATTGATACATCCTATCTATCTATCTATCTATCTATCTATCTATCTATCTATGTGTGTATCTATCTATCTATCTATCTATCTCATATTCAGCTTTCATTATAAGTTGTTTTTCTTCTTCCAAACCTGCTTTTCTTCTTTCCCCACATAGTAGCTTCCTTTGCAAATGATCCCTTCCCCTCTTTGTCAGTTCTGCTGCGGCTGAGGAGAGTGTGATAAGAGTCATGGGAGTTGTATCTTCTTGGCTTTGCTGCATGTCCTCTTCCCTTCTTTTCAACACATTCTGCAGATAGCATAAACAGGACTGGCATTGTGTTTCTGGGTTATGTGCACGTTACAGTAAGTGCTGGGATTCTGTGTGTGTGTGTGTGTGTGTGTGTGTGTGTGTGTGTGTGTGTGACTGACTGTGCATTCAGGTATGCATGTGTGAATCACAGACTCGTCACTTGTCACTTCATTATACCTATCTCTCACCGGCGCGGATAGATGCAACATGTATAAGTCATACCCGGGACTGTGCCTAGGCAGGGATGCGTGCCTACATGCTTTCCCTCCTACTCGCTACACCTCAACCTGTCAAGTGAATTTGTGTACAGTATCAGTGACGGTGCCCCTCATGCCTCATATTGACTGTGATACAGAAGTGATTGTTGAATCATCCCCCTTATTATCCGACACCCCCAGACTCCTATGCCAAAGTGACTAGCTTTCTCGTAATGATGAGGTTACGCCTCCGACTTGCCTCCGCACCGCGCCAAGCAGAACGGAGTGACAGCCAGGGGTCCTTACTTGCGCAACTCCACTCTCCTCTCTGGCCTGTGACTCACTGGTGAGTCACTGTACAGCGAAAGGGGCTATAAATGCACCCCCAAGCAAGTGCACACACACATACGCTCATGCTTTTAGTTGTACACATGGTGCACAAGTGCACACACGCACACACCTTCTCGGTTGTTATACAAACTCTGTTGGAGTGTGTTGATGTTCATCGTGTTGTGTGGGTGTGTGTGTGTGTGTGTGTCTGTGCTTGTGTGAAGTTAAGAAAGTGGTGTGTGTTTGTGTGTGTGTGTGTTATGTCTGTGTACACCCACAGACGTCATATGTCCGTCTTTCCTCTCTCTTTTTTTGTGCACAAGTACAGACAACACACACAGACACAGACACACACACACACACAATTATTTATAATAATCAACATAATTGTAATAGAGTTTGTCCTTTTCAGATAAAGACCAAAAAGCAGTAATTGTTTGACACTTGGTGCATTCCAATTACTGTTACTGCCTCGACAAGATAAAGCCAAGCATAATGATGAGGATGGTTTGGATGTTTGTGGTAAATTGGGTTCACAGTGGCGGGTGTTCAGCCACTAGAGGGAGACACAACCATCAGTTTCTAACATGAAAGGTTGAGTTCACAGAGTGAATGATGTGAATGATGATGTTCATGTGATTTCAATGTTGATTGTCATAACAGCATCATATTTTTCACTCTTGCTGTAAAGTAATATTTCTTAAGGATGGATATTTGTAATTTGGCTGATGTTGGCAGTTCATTAATGAACTCAAGTAGCAACATAAAGTAGCAACAGTATTCCATATTTCAAATATGTAAATTTGGGAGAGTGGGCGATAATGCCACTTCATTTTAATACGTCGTAACATCTTTTCATATTAATATTTCCTCTGTCTCTATGTAGTCTTGGACTCTCCTAAGAGGCTCATTTGCTAATGTGGATATTTATTCTAATAGTCAAACACACAAAAAATGGAGCCTGCATATATGAAATCAGTCAGATGTTCTTGAAGTAAGCGTGGCACAATATTAGATTTTACCGTTTAATATCCCATGACACAACCTGTCATGGCTTGACAGTTAAACGCAGGTGTGTGGACAGCTTTGTAGCACTGGGCCATTAGAAATCTAATAATTATTCTACTTCTGCATCACAATACCACTTGTGTTACAAATATCACACTGGCATTTACGTAAAGGGGTCATCAGAAATTCACATATCAAAATAGTCATGTTACAGTAAAAGGAAATGTCACTCAATTATTCCAATGGGATACCATACCACTGCTTTAGAGATTGGTATTAAATCACAGTTAAATATGGTGCTTAGATTCCTCAGGGGGATTTCCCTTTCCTTGCGTGTTTTCCAAGAATGCATCTCTTTGTAAAAACAACCCATTATACTTGAGCGAAAAACCACCACGAAAACAACCTGAGCATAGAAAATATCCCTGTCAACCACATATAATCAAGAGATGATATTCTATAACTCTGATTACTGGAGTCAATAGTGGAGAAACAAATTTGAAAAAGATTGAAAACTGACTAGTGTTGGAAATATTTGTAAAGAATTTACCACAATTAGTATTTTTTAATAATTGATTAATTGTTCGTGTCAGATGTCAGAAAAAAGTAAAAAAAATGCTGCCCACAAGTTCTGAGAGACCAAGGAGACGCCCAAAATGACAAACAATAAAACGTTTTCAGAAGTCCAGAACCCAACAATATTAAATGAACAATGACAAAGCAAAATAAAGCAAATCCTCACATTTGAGACGTTGGAACCAGTGAATGTTTGGCTTTTTTGCTTGATAAACTACTTAAACCATAAGTCCACTATCAAAATTGTTTTCGGTTAACAATTGTTTCAGCTTAAAGTTGTTTATCACATGCCCATGGTAAATGACAAATTTTGCCTCAGATATGAAGATACATTTTCACAGTATTTCCATTCAGGCATATGGTGGTTGACAGCTTTTGATACATTTTGAAGTCAAATAAAACAATATTTTGCCTAGGTTTAAAAGTGTACCTCAATTATAGGGAAATGTGAATATTCTATTGAGGAGTTGAGACTTTTATTTAGTTTTTTGTTTTAAAGCCATTGTGGTATTGTGTTTTGAAGTTGGAGTCTGAAATGTATAACTGATAGCCTGTAGTAGATGATTCATGTTCCCTTGGGACAATAAAAGTGTCATCATCATGCTGTCAGCGACTCAAGCTGTGCTGGATTTCATGTGACTGATGGAGCTGTTGTGTGATCATGGTTAGGGTCATTCTTCACTGGATACTGTAGCAGCACTCACAATTTCCACTCGGTGAGTCTTACATACTCTCTATAAACTGACAAGAAGACTGTTTGTAGGGCTTAATCCAAGGTTTAAATATGGCCACCTTAGGCAACAAATAAAGGAGATGTCAGTCGTACGACAGTGTTTGGAAGCTTTTAATAGCTCGTTAATTTTCCTCTTTGTCCCTGGTCACATCAGAATCATTTGTCTGGAACAGCTGGTGAGAGCAAATTTACCGGCCCCTTTTTCAAGGGATTGAGTTACTTGCACTGAGGTTAAGCTGGCAGCAATGTGATAAGGTGTCCCGGCATTAGATTTATTCAGACAGCCTATAAAGAAATCAGTGTAGGGAAATTGAGGTCTAAGCTATTTGAAGAGGTAGTGGCCACAGTCTATTAGGGAACTTCACAACGTAAATTGGCATTTTAGGGAAACCAGAGACAGGGGGCTGATGTTAGAAAGCTGTCACTGGAAATCAGACTCTGTGTGATATACACAACAGGTGGAAGGCAAATTAAAACAGAAAACAACTGCAGATGCTTCCATATAGGGCTCAGTGGGGTCATTCAGTGTTATCACGAGGATGAAAATGATGTGAAGTAAAGTAAAGATTGTAAAGTAGACTGTAAGGCTCGTTCAGGCTGCTGGTTTGTTGAAGGTGCCTTTCAACAGGATTGTGAGTAAGATGTCCCATAATGCTTGTCAAAAATATCATTAGGCTCATGCCCGCTTTGTGTATTTGCGTGGCTTTTGCTCCTGTCGTGCAAATAAACACATAAGAAGTATACGACTTGATGTTTATTTCTTAATCTTCACTCTGACGAGCTGAGAAAATCTGTCGCAGTGAGCAGGTAACTAGAAGGGACCTAATTGGTCATTTGGGGCTGAGCTGTCAGACTGAGAGAATGCAGGGGCGCACAAACAAGTCGATGTTAATACTTAGAGCCTTTACACTGCTCTCAGTGCCTCCTTTAGTTCTTAAACACTGCAACTCTTTTACCCAAATCACCATTTTAGTAACAACAACACAGTACCTTTAGCTTTACAACAATGCCTTCTTGGTACCAAGCTACAAACGTAAAACTTTACTTCTACACAGCCTTCCTCTAGTCCTCCAAAATACACAGGCTCGTGTGAAATGAACACGTCATGTACAAATTACCTGCTGTCTGAGGGGAACATTTAAGGCTTTCTTGTCAAGGCGCAGGTTCAGGATTTGTTTGGCCTAATGACAGTGACGTCAAGACCAGTTCGCTTGTTTTTGCTCTAGCTGGCTTGTTTGATCCATGTCACTAGTCAGTCCTCGAGGTGCCTGTTTATGTTGCACTCATCACTATGCATTCATGCTGAGTGGAAGGCTGCTGCATGCATTTGGGTTGAGAAGACAGATTATTGCTGCCTCACAGGGAATGGCTGTGTGTTTGTGTGCATGTGTGTGTGTATGTGTGTGTGTGTGAGTGAGTGACTGTGTCTGATTCTCCAAGGCTGTGCGAACAGCATAGCTGGAAGGTCTCATGTCTGTGTCTGCGGACAGACATGATATCAGCACTCTGTCAAAACCTTCTACAAGCACTCACACGTTGGCCTACAGACTAACACATCCATGATCCTTTTTAATTGTTCTAATGTTTTCCTGTTATCTCTTTCTTGTTATTATATCTTTTGGGCCATATATGTGTGTTTAGCTAGCGTACAAAACATGATTCACTCATACAAAAGATATTTTGGTCGTGTTTTTGCAAACACCACTGGAGGAGCACTCAACTCACGCTGAACACTCCGCCTCCACATATACAAGCACACACAATACATACAGCAGCGGCAGCCTAATCACTCTTCAGACAATGACGACAATGAGGTGCGGGACACAGAACTGCCGCATAATGAACCATGGAGGGCAGTCGGCTGGACATCAGACTTGAGCAAAAACAGAAACAGTGGTCGGCTTCCATTAAAACAGTGTGTGTGTGTGTGTGTGTGTGTTGGGTGGTGGGGGGTGGTGGTGGTGTGAATCCTCTTCTGAGATGTTTAAGTGAGAGGAAAAACAAAGACAGCAGTGAACATGTTTAGTGGCTGTGTGAGTGTCACTCACTAGATGGAAAGAGAGAGAGAGAGGAACAAATAGTTGCCCTCTAGTGTTTCAGAAATGTATTGAATTTCCCATAAGTAATTTCATAAAAATCATATGCTGATGTACATTTAAATAATAAGGATGTGACATTTCAGCCTATCCTGATTCTGTTTTTCTTTTTGCACAGTTATGGACAAGTGGTATCCAGCCCTCCTTAGTGTCGACGTTGCACATACAACTACTTTGCCTTTATTTCATTGCATAGTAATAAAATAACATAAAAAGATACTACAAAATGCTTTGTATAAAAGCTTAATAGTGATGTTATTGTAAGTATGACAGTTATAGTAAATGGTTAAAATGCCAAAACACTCGGTGCATGTAGTCAGATACTCTCTCTGAATTGTATGATATCCAATTGATGTTCAAAGAGACGTGAGAGCTCTTGGAGATTTGTTGCTTAGGATGTTCACCGACACGGTGGCTTGAACCCAGCAAAGGATGGCCCTTTCTACTCACTACACCAGCTTGGGGCTATGAAGCTTGTGTGTGTATGTGTAAACTACATCTTAATACCTCAGTAAATCCCCCCCAAGAAGAATTGATTAGCTCTCTAATCACTGGGGATTAGGCTGGAAAACCACTACAGAGGGGAGTGGAGGGGGTAGTAAGATTGGAACGAGAATAGGATCCATGGGAATATTTACACGACTCAACCCTTCAAATCTATCATGTATATGTATGAGCTGCATATATATTTGCTCGTGTTTACATAGAGCTACAATTAACAAAGCATTGGTCTTCCATTTTTTAAATGTAGGGCTTGGAGGCCAACCTCTTTCCAATCATTTGATCTGCTCCCACAGCTTCACTTCACAGTTCCCCTTACCCTCTCATTTCTGTGATTGGCTTTCAATTAGATGGTTTTAACATCAAGAAACAGTTTTACGTTGCATTTTGGACATAATGATTCATAAGCATGTTTAGAGGCCAAAGGAGGTGAAGAGAGTTAAAGAGAAGTTCAAAGTCAGCAGCCAGTTTACATGGCCTCATCTTTTATTCAGTCCAGCCCTAAGGACCAGAAGCTTTCCAAATTGCAGTATGTCTGACTGGCATTATGCAGACCGGGAGGGGCAGGGTGATGTTATAGAGTGAGGGAGGACGAGATGGATAGACAGGTGGGGAAAGACGGAGTAATGGAGTGAGAGAGGAAGAGAGAGAAAGAGAAAAATAGGCATCTGGTTCCAAGTCCTCCAGGCAGAGCATTTCCATTTTTCTCTCTGAAGATGATTAATTTAGAGAAATATTGCATTGCACTGTGGTGTGTATGTGTGTGTGCATCTCACCTGTGTGTTTGTGTGTGCGTGCGAATGTATTTATAGAACGGTGCTGATTTAGTCCTTTTAAAGAGCACTGGTCTGTTCAGAATACAAGGTTTCCAGCAAATGCTGGATGAGAATCATACCTAACAATATTCAGATGAAGTTGAATGTTTTGTAAATTGAACAAAGACTTGTCACAAACTAAACTGTTATAGAGAACGTTTGAACGGCAGAACGGCAGTTGGCATACTTTTCACAGCTGATATGTAAAAACTGGACCACAGCTTTATTGAAACCACAATTTTGAGCTTCCAGAAAAAAAATATAATCTCTGATGAGCCAACTTTTAAGATTTTCCCACATAAGGTTAGCAGAGATTATGGTGCCAAGTCCGACGCTCTGTAATTCTCAGCCGGTTTATACATTTGTCTGTGCGGTGTTCACACACTTAACTAAAAAGCTTTTCTGTGAGCCACAGTAAGGCTTCCACACTTGCGGGGTCAGAGGTGAATCATGTGACTGCACTAAGCAGTTAACACTTTTTAAAGGACATATAAAACAATCAACCTGATGTTTTATATGTTTTAGGCCATATACTACAAATTGCATATACATTACTGCTAGCCATTTGCCAAAACACAACTTCCAGGCAGCCATTTTTTAGACTATAGCATGAGGGTAGAGTATTAAAATCAACAAACAAAGAATTCCTAAGATACTGTAGGTAGTCCATAGCTGTGAGCATTTATTCAGTGTTTTCGTATACTGAGTTACATTACTGTTGTGTGTGGTATGCAGAGGAAAACATTTCCAAAACATTTATATATTACTAGGAAATGGAATCAAACATCTTTGTTAAAACATCTTCAACATGTGAAGAAAAAGATATTTACACAGCCCTTCAAAATCATCACTTGTGAGCTTTTGGTTGTGTTTAGTAGTGAAACTTCACCCCTTCTTCCTCTTCCTCCATACAAATTAAAAAATAAAATGTAACTTTGACTTTAAAAGAACAAAAATTAACATAAGGGAAAAGTGCAGGAGTACTCAGCTAACCAAATTACTTCTACAACCTTGGTTTATCATTTAGAAGTACTGAATGGGACTCGACAGGAAGCACTGCGACTCAGTGCTCAGGGGCAAACATGATTTTTTACATAGTCTCTGTATAATACAGTTGCTGTCAGGCTAATGCTCCATTTGCTTCAAAAAGTGATCCTTCTTGTCTGATAAGCAAAAATGTACAGTATGTGTATGTATGTGCACATACAAGTGTATGTAAATGTGAAACTGTATGACTGAGACAGAGATTTTACATCCCTGACATTTTGTGCTTGCTAATACAAAATATGTCAGTAGGGGATATGAATCATGTGGAACCCAGCTGTTGTTTATTCCTCTCTGATCACCCCTTGAGCTGGATACCGAATGTAACAGGCAGGCACACACACGTGCATGGACACATGTCAATAATTCTTTAAAATTCTCTGTGAATTAAAATTGAAATGTCAAGCTACTGCATATGTGTAGGAATATGTGTAGGATGCCAAAAAGCTGGATACGCTTACAGGAAATGTTAGCTATAAGGTGTAACAGGTGATTTTACTTCTATGGCAGTTACAGGTAGTTGTAATTACCTGTGAAGCAAAGCTGCTATGTTACCATTTGAACCTTTCTGAATTACTTTACATATTATTTACATCCGCTATATGAAAAGGAGCAGTAATATAAGATTTGTAATATGATTATGATCAAAGAGGTGCTGAGGGTAGACAGAGAGAGGGAAAAAGAACCGTGGAGTTAGAGGAACAAGTGACTGAAGATGGGAAATAAAAGAAAGGAAAGTTAAAAGAGGTGACGACTTGGTCAAAGGCAGAAGTAGAGGCAGGAACGTCAAGGCAACACACGCACACATCTGCGGAGAGGGAGATTATCCCGAGGCTGCTTTGCGGGGCCCTTTACTGATGACTCATAAAGACAGTGGCAGTGTTCATCCTCAGCGTGTGGTGTGTCTGTGTGTCTGTGAGTGAGTATGTGTGTCTGAGTGTGTGTGTGTGTGTGTGTGTATATCTGGTTATATAGAGGGTGCTTATCATTCCAAGAGGGTATAAAAGATTCTTCCGGTGTGCGCCAAAATAATGGTGTTCATTTTACTGTGAATAACTTAAGTTCTGTGTGTGTGTGTGTGTGTGTGTGTCATCTTGTGAATGGTCCTATCTGACTAATCCCAGTAGGGAAGGCTGCTGAGTGCTCCCACAGTAATTATAGGAAGAAGCTTTCTTAAACTGTCTCTCACTTTCTTCATGGCTGGCTGTTTCTCCCTTGTCAAATGAACTGTAGAGCGGATATTGACATTGATCGATATTGTAACACATAACATAAACATTTTTGATAAAGATCCCATAGAGTTAATTGTAAAAACATTGTCAAGTGACATTATGTAGTGATCGCATCATTTTACAGTGTAAAAATACATTACTGGATACTTATTGGCAAAAATATATGCAGTACTGATATAAAGGTACAAATACTCAGATAATGTTCATATATAAAGGTAGAAATACTCATAATGTTCGCGTTGTGTAAATGTAAAACACTTGCCCACCACTAGAGGGACCCAGTTCAGTTCCTGACAGCTGTGCCTCAGCAGCGTCTGTGTGTTGAATGCTGGTAAAGCATGGTGTTCTGGTGACTGCACTAGCAGCTGTCAAACTCCTGTCTGTCAAAACAGCTGGTGACATGTGTAAAGAAGTACATGGGAGTTCACCCTCCCCAGGCCAACAGAGGGGTCAGCAACGGCAGGGATTGTTACACACATGGGGAAAACACAATGACAGAATTGTGGGGGGAAAAAAGGCTAAAGACAAACTTAATGTGTCTGTTAAAAGTTTTATGTTGTGATAGCTTATTATTTGCCAGCGAAAATCAAATCCCTGTGGCCTATAACCTAAATGTAATAACTCACGCTGTGTGTTTTGACAGCTGATTTAATAAATATGTCATGCATAATAATTTATTTAAACCCAAATCCAGATTGTATTATTCTGCATTTCAGGTAAAGTTCTGGATGCTATGAACAGATGACCTCATCACCATTTTTAGTTCAGTGGAAACAACTTTCTCATGCCAAATATTGTGTTCCCAAATGAACGTTGCCAAAGTGAGGATGTTTTTGTGTTTCAATGAAAATAGCCCAAGCAAAATAGCGGTATATGATTTATTCATCAGCCAAAACCATTTTAGAGCCAAATGCAGACTAAAGGCAAAAAGAAGCCCTAGCTGTCAATAGTTCCTCGCTGTGCTGGTAAATTCCCCTCAGAGGCTTGTTGTGCACTCTGTTGCTGCCGCATTCTTTTTTTTGTCAAGAGTCACTCTCTTTTACTGTGTCTCCCTCAATCCTCTGATCTCCAGCTCTCTCTGTTTCCCTGACTCTTCCTCTGTTTCTCTGTCTGCTCAGCGATCTAAAACAGGCAGCCTAATTTATCAGCCAAATAAGGTGTGAAAGACTTTTTAAAAAGCATTTCAAAATAAGATTCATAGGAATATAGAAACAGGCTCCTTTTGTGGCGTAGGCCTGTAGATACTTACACGTATACAGTATGTTTTTCTAGCAGCTGGTCACTGCCTCTATTGTAGTTATAGATAACAGACTGCTGTTATCTATTGTTGCAGACACAATCTTGGACAAAACTGGGTATTATTCCTTGTCCTAGTGGTAAAAAAACCATCCACAAATTATCTCAAGCATTCACATAATGTTCCCCATATGGTGGAAAATATGGGGAAAATGGGGTGCTGTTGATGCAGTTTCAGAATTGTTCTCGAATGAATCTACAATAAATGTGCAGGAATTAGTTTTGGTAACACAGTATTAAAATGCAGCAGCACAGGACATACATACATAACATTGATGAATCTGTTTTGCAAATGCGTATGCATCTACTGCTGTAACACTGCAGATTTATTGAAGAATAATATTGTGTCAGCAAAAATGAGGAATGCAGAGAGTCATTAATATTACACTATGTTCACCTAATTCGTCTATTTCTGTTTCTTTAGTATTCTCTGTCTCTCTTTATCTTCCTGCTCTTTCTACCCAGGGACTCAGACTCGAAATATTACTATGCCTCCTGGGCAATATAGTCAGACCATGCTCCTTCTCAGATCAATGGGCAGTTGGGGGAGGGGTAGTGCAAATCAGAGAGGAAGGGAATGAAGAGAATCTTGATGGAGAAGGAGGGAGACGGGAGAGGCTGATCAATGTAAGCTGAACTCTTTAGCACAGGAACCTGCGAAACCTCACACAGCCCACACCTTTCACACAACATTAACTGCAGCGTGGGATCACAGCACAGCAAACAGAAGCAGAACACAGACACACACACACACACACACACACACACACAGTGACACATAGACACATAGACACATAATTTGTGTAAATTGTCAAAAATCTTAATCTCTACACCAGTGCTACTGAGACTTTTAATAGAACTGGAATATGTTTCTGTCTTGGCAGTGTAGTAACATCTTGATCTGTGCTTGGGATGATAACAACGATTCTTTTTGACCTGTCTACACAGTATCTGAGTGTTCTGCAGTGTAACCGAACGGGCAGCTACCAATAAGTAATCACAGTGGACACACTCTAGGGCATTGCTGTGCCATTTGTCCTCAGTGGCTTGGTCACACGTGTGTCTTCTCCAAATGTGTTCCTTGTGTTTTGAATGAAGTGTGTTTTTGGGCACTTTCCTGTTGAAATCGTTTTCATTTCAGCTGCCTTTCACACTAAGTGGTCTTCTTTGCACGTTTTTGCAACCTCTCAGTATATCAGAGACAAATTGCAGCACGTTGAGGGATGTATTTCCCAGTGAGTAATGTCAAAATATGCTACATCTAACCTCTTCTGAAAGTTCAAGAGGAGCTTATTCTAATTTAATTTTGTCCACTTTAATTTTAACAGTCTTATCTACATTTTTTTTCGAGGTTAGTGTGGAGAGTTGCATGGCAGCCATACTAATGTGCCATTCTTTGCACCCTTAAAATTCTTGTTTTCTGAAACTATTAAAACTGGGGCAATTTCTGAAACTGGGGCGATTAGAGCTTCCACGATTAATCAATTAGTCTTTTCACATAAAATGAATTGGCAACAATTTTAATTAATTGATATATAGTTTAAGTAAATTTTTAAATCAAATATACTAAACATTTGATGCTTCCAACTTCTCAAATGGGAGATTTTTACTGCTTTTTCTTGTGTTACATTATTGTAAATTGAATATCTTTGGGTTTTGGACTGTTGCTCACACACAACCAAACATCATCATTTGTGGCGATGCTCACAAATATGTCACAAGTGCGTCATTTGTGCTTGATGTACTTGATCTACTCTTATGAGGTTGATAGAGTGGATGTGAGCTGAACAGTAATTGCACATGATTATTCCTATACAAGCCCAGCGGTGTCACAGATTATTCCTCAAATGAATACTGCACATGGTTCCGCTGAACCTGGATTCTTTCATCAAGCTGTATTTTATTGTCATTAAACATAAAAATATAAGTGAAAACTGCGGTAGGAGGTGACATCCTTTCTTGAAGTGTGGATCCTGGCTGCTTTAGAAAGCCTGTTGCATGTGTGTGAGCATATATGTGTATATAGTATACTTACATTTCATATTTGGGCTTTGATGTGTACCCTCTCAAGCCAGCATGACATACATGTCAGGTAATTTATGAGCTGCCCTCTGGCTGTTTGAATATATATATATATATATATATATATATATATATATATATATAGAAAAGGGAGGCATGTGGAGGAAGACGGATGAAAGGGGGAGAGGGAGAAGCAGACAACTAGAGGGGATGGAGAGGTAAATGGAGGGTGCAACCGAGAGATTTTGACAGTGAGAGCAGAAAGGGAGAGAGAGATAGAGAAAAGAAGAAGGCATGATCACCTATTCTAAAGGGGATAAAAACACAGTGAGAAAAGGACAGCGAATAGACAGAGAAATGCCTGTATGTATGGTGTATGGAGGTATGTGGGGGGAGTCACACACACTCACTCACTAATGAGCTCTTCACAAAGAGCCCTTCCTCTATACCTCCTTTCATTTTTCCTTGTACTTCACTGCTGTCCTTCCCTCGTTCCCTCGCTCCCTCCGTCCTCCCATCTTCCTTTTTTTTATTTCGAGTTAATTTCCATGCAATCAGATAGATGCATGGGGCCACTGGCCAAACCTCTCTGCTTGCTTTTCATTGTTGATGAAATTAGATTTGAAGAGAGCGCTGTCCTTGTGCACAAAAAAAAAAAACAAAAAAACATAGGCACAAACAAACACACAGAAAGACAAGCGAGGGAAGTTATGGTCGAGGGGCAGGTGCAGTCTGTGTGTCTGTGACAGAGAGAGAGGAGGAAGCAACAGAAGAGAGAGATGCAGAGCGAGACGGAGTGACACACGCAAAGCTCAACCGTTGCCACCTGCTCTCCAGCTTTGATCGAAGGTTGTGTGTGCTCACCAAGAGTCGAATGGTCGTGTGAAAGAATTCATGCATGAGAGAGAGAGAGAGAGAGGCAGAGAGGGCGCAATACAGACAATATGCGCTAAAAAAAAAAACAGAGAGAGACATAGAGAGCGAAAGAGGGGGGTGGGCTTAGATGCAAGCATCATAGCAGCTTATATTCTCCCACCAGCTCTGCTTTCTCCAGCACACAAGAAGACCAATGCTGAGCCACCACCTCTCTCTCTCTCTCTCTCTCATTCTATCTCTGTCTCTGTCCTTCTTGTTTGCTCTCCAGTGAGGGGGCACTTCTCCTGCTGTGTCGATTGGTAGGCAGTTACAAACGTTACTATTTTGAGAGAGCCCGTGTGTGCACTCTGCATGCAGTAGCAGGCGTTCGAAAGAGGAGAGAGGCAGAAAAAAGGCAGAGCAGGGTTTGGCTCGTTCTTCCGCACATTAAGTGCTCTGCACAAGAGGATGAGGGAGCACAGGGAGCCTCGGACCCGCGGCTGACGCTGACGCCACTCAATCCAGGCAGAAAAAAGCAGGCGGCAAGTCAGGAGGTCGTGTGCCAAGGAGCTTTGCAGAACAGAAACCTTTTTTTTTTTTTTATTATTATTTTTTTTTACGGATCAAAAGGAAAGAAGGCAAAAGGAGAGAGAGAGGTGGAGGTGAGCAGAGAGAGGGAAGATGGCGAGTTTTGGGAAACTCACAGACTACTTTAATCGCCGTAAGTCTCAAGAGGAGCTACGGGTGGGCAGGAGCTCGCAGCGCAGCGGCAGTTACTGCTGCACGGTGGCAGAGGCCAGGTAACCTGTGTGTATGTCTATGTGTGTCTGTGTCCGTGCACAGGTATGCCAGTACATGGGTGGCACTATGCATCTGTCTCTATGGCTGTAAACATACATTGGCACGTATGTCTTTCTCTTTGTGCAACAAAATGAACATGTTTACATGCTGTGTCTTGAGAAGGTTATGGTATCATTCCTCATTTTACATCGTATCACAGCGTTTTTATCACAATTTTTATCACAATTCAACAATTTAACATTCATTCATTAAATATAGTTGAGAAAAAATACATATTTGAGAAATAAAATATGATTAGTCCCTTCAAAAAAAGAACACCACACCATGGCAATCTGAATAAGAATTCAGGCTTTAACAAGTTAATAATGTTTAAAAAGTCGTTCTGTCAGTGTACTTAATTTGTGTCTGCGCACTAACAGGTGTTTGTATACATGTGCGCATGTGAGCATGTGTCTGTATACATGTGTTTGCAAGCATTGTGTTACATAAGCAGTGGATGTGTGCCGTCAGGCATGGTGCTGGCTACTATGGATTCTTCCCACTGTTGAATACAGAGGCTTTTCTATAGATAGAAATAGAGAGGATAAAGTTGATATATTGCATATAGAGGATAAGGAGAGACAGAAAGGTGGAGAAAGAGCTTTTCTGGGCACAGTCTACACATTCTCTCTTCCAGGAAAATTCCTCTCTCACATATATCATACTGTCCCACACGTTCACACTGGGAGCTTCCCAGTGACAACCACAGCTCTCTATTGTTGATTACTGAGAGGCTCCAGCAGAGAATGTCAGTGTTTCTGTAAGTGACTTGACTTTAAAATGTTTGTCCTTCAACAATACATAGGCACGCAATATTTCCCAGAAAATCTGGGGATTTGGAGCAATACCCAGTAATTTTGTGTCACACAGAAGCTGTTCATGCCCTGCAAACTTAATTTGCATGGCTTTACTAAGTTCTAACAGACTTTTTCTTTGTGTAATAGCACTGCAATTAGTGTCCAACCTCAAAAAGAGAATGTCATTGGTAATTTGCTTTGCTTGCTGTTAAATTAGGGCCCCTAGAAAAGTTTAGAGTCCTGTGTTTCTCATTTTGCTTCCCAGTTCTTACTACTGCTAACAGTGTCCTTCTAAAAGCTTTAACAAGAATCACCTTAAATTGCTTGTTATCTGATGTTAAATTATATAACCTGGATGAAAGTACAAATCAGAATGCTAGTGTAAAAAACTCCCACCACTACCGCTACTCTAGACTTTGAAATAATGTCCAACAAATCTCATATCATTCACTCACTGCATAAGCGTTAACGTGGGTGGACATCTGGTACAAAAAAAACCTCTCAGATTCCCTGCCATTACAAATCCAGCATCTCTCTCATCCCCACAGTGTTTTTGTCTTTGCCTCACCCACTCACTGTCTGTTTCTCACACGCCACCCCCTTTCCTACGCCCCTCCATCTTGTCCCATCTTTTCTCTCAGACTTCAGTCTTTCTTGTTTGGCTTTTTTAAAAATGTTTTTCAATCTCAATCTCTTTCACTCTCTGTCGCCCCTTTTTCTCTCATGCCCGTTCTCTCTGTTCTCTGACAATATACCAAGAAGGAGCCAGAGGGGTTTGGTGGTATCAGAGTTGTGACATCTCTGTCTGTAGGTGTTGGACCAGGACAGCTGAGCTCTGCGTCCTTTGTCTCTCATTGAGGAGCAGGAAAAAAAGTCACCAGTTATCACGGCAGTCATTAGGTTAGGGATTTATGTTTTATTGACATGCATGTATGCATTTATGTCTTATGTGCAGAGAAAGAGATTGACTACAGCATGAATTCATTCCAGTATTGTCTACCAAGTACCCACGTCACCTGCCACCTTCTACTGAGACTAATTAATGAGCTTGCCTCTAAATTTAGATTTTCCAAGAGCTCACAATGTACAGTATTCCTGCCCCAGTTGGCCTTAAAGCCATCAAATCTTATCTTTGTTTCAATGAAACCACACAATTCTACCTTAAATGCTATTGAAATATGCTAGAAGATATGTCAACTTGGAATTTTCCATTCATTTTTCTTTGATTGATAAGTGGTGGTGTGGGTTATTTTTTCCAACAGGCCAACTGTGCTAATTTTTTCAATTATTTAAAACTTCCAGTTTTGCTATGAAGCAGCATTGTAATACATTAAATGCAAATTTGCTTCCAAAAGAGAAATACTGTAGTTTCAGCGTTCCTTTGCAGACGTTAGGCACTAACTGTGCCCTCTCGTGGATACAGCCATAATGAAGTGTGAACAAGTTAATGTCTATTAGTCTGTAACGTAGAGGGATACGTCTGCAAATCCACAATAGTCGGCCTTTGCTCCTGCCTGTCACTTAAGCTGCTCAAAGCTGCTTCATTCAATCTATTCAGTCCAGTGACTCCTCGGCCAATGTCGACTGAGATAAGGACAGAGGTTAATCTGTCCATATCCTTTGCCTCATGGGGTCAGTACTGTTTCTCCCAACCTCATGAGGATTCTCCATGTCTTTCCAGTACTAATATTTATAAATACTGCTCTCACAGGTCAGTTTTATCTGTAAATTACAACTTTTTTGAATATCCAGGAATCTCTTAGTAGAAAAGGTGATGTCTCCAAAAGGAAATACAAAGAAGTGGCTAAAAATTATCTGAAAGAAAGACAAAAGTGTAAAGAGAGAGATAAAAAAGGTAAAACAAAGAAATAGAAGAAAGAACAACTCTCCCCCAAAACACACATCCGCATTCAAACACAGTGAGAGCACATTAATACTGAATAAGACTTATAATGAATGGCTCAGTACCAAGCAGTAAGTTTGGCTTATGAATGAGTAACCATGTGCTATTTAACTAGCTTCAGAAGAACATTACATTAATAAATGTAACATTCATTAGTGCTGCCATACCAGTAGGAGAATGTTTAAGACTGGATTTAGAAAAAGATAAAAAGATGTATAGTACTCATTAGTCTGAATGGTTTCAGTCTGGGTTAAATCTTAAAATGGTTTAATCATAGAAGTGAAATGTTCTGCCTCTTGTAGTAGTAGTTTAATGAAAACTCTGGATATGTGTGTAAAATGGAGTATGAGGATGTGGATTTACTACTGTGTGTGTGTGTGTGTGTGTGTGTGTGTGTGTGTGTGTGTGTTACAAGTGGATTCAGCACCATGGATAGTTCTCCCTATAGCTGCATTCAACAACAGTGCCATTCACCATCATACAGCATCATCAAGCTACTTGAAACGAGTTCCCATTTAGTCAAGGCTTAATAAATGATGTGACAGCCTATAGAGCAGCTTGAGTCTATTTAGAAATAGGTTTTAGTGTCAGGGTTGGGAAAATGCTTCAACAGTTGTAGTTTCACAGTCAAGGGGTTGCATGTGCCACTTTTAGCATTAATGTAGGTCACTAATACAAATTGCTGTACATCTGTTGCACTAAAACCTGTTCCTGTGGAAGTGGGAGCAAAGCGTATTCTAGCCTGAAGCGGTAAAAGAGAACAGAAGCTTTAGCAAAGTCTTCTGTGCTCTCTTTATTGTCAATCAAGTACAGAAAGGGATAAAGGCAAGAAACCAAAGAGTTAGAGGATGAGTGCTCAAAAGCATGGGCAGAACATGTTTGTGGTTTGCCAGCATGTGGTCTCCCTCAAACACATTATCCTATTTTTGGCGTGTATTTTCACACGTCAAGATCACACCATCATCCCATAATTATTTTGCTATCTCTCCTCTTCCTACTGTTAAGCTACTCAGTGTCGGTCATTCTTATTTTTTTACACATCGTATTAGTACTTTATTTTCTCACACATCCCACTGTTGCACACACAGACTCTTAACAATGAAAGTGAACTGTCTCCCTTAACTGCAGGACCAGAGACCACGTTTGGCAACAGAAAAGATACACTTGATGCTTACAACTCAGAGCACGACATTGTTTTTGTGAAAATGCAGATTGCTGTTGGGAAGCAAAAAATACCTCACCTCTCCTCTCCTTTTTCTCCTCTCTCCTCTCCTCTCCTCTCCTCTCTTCTCCTTTCCCCCTGTTTTTGTAGACAGAGTCGCTTAGCAACAGGTTTGTAGGATGAGTGAGGCCCAAATTGTCAGAGTAGCCTGGGCCGGCAGTTCAGCCCCGTGTGTTAGCATCATGATGTGGTGGTGGGATGCCACCAACTGTGTTTGTGCATGTACGTCTATGTGTCGTTGTATGTATGTACATGTGTTTACCGATGGACCCGGAGTTGTTTCATCTTATGCCAGTCGTGAGAAGTGTGTGTATTCATGTGTGTGCGCTTCAGGCAAATGCTTTTTCATGCAAGTCAGTATGGATTGCTGAGGAGTGAGAGACCTGCCTGTTTCTATTACCATCAAAGTCTGTGTGTGTGTGTGTGTGTGTGTGTGTGCTATCCCAGCATGTATACAGTTACTATCAGCTCTCCCTCTGATACTCAGCAATACAAAAGCATTATTCATCATCAGACCATCCCGGGTCCTCCATGTTTCGGCTTTAGATCTCATTTAGGGATTCACTGATCCCAGGTCAAATATTCACAACTGCAACACCCACCTCCTCTATCAGGGGAGTAGTTTACTAGCCGTCAGCGGGCATACTGTATGTCGGCCTTTTATTTCTCAAGCCCGCGGATGTGCTGACTTAGAACTGGCTGTCGGTTTACCTGATAGCTCCCTAGTGATAAATAGCCCGAAGTCTGAAAACGCATACTGAGCCAGACATGCAAGGGAGTTAAAAGAGAACTGAAGTATTTCACTCAAACACAGACACATTTAGAGTTCTACTCAAGAGCACTTGTCTGTAAAATGAAATGTTAATAAGAAGCTTGTAAAAACATGCTGGAACTAAAAAGGCTGCTATTCAGTTTGTAATGCATATACAACTGAAAGATGCCGCATCATTTGATTCTCTCATTAATCAATTCATGTTTAATAATCTTTTATTGTGAAGTCAAGCATTTAATGGATTAGATATGATCCCATGCATAAATCAAAGGCTATATAATTGTCTGGCTTACATTAGCTAATGTTGATGATATTTAATTACATATGTTCATTGGGTGAAATGTTAATTTGATTCGCCACTGTTGACGATATTATGGCCACTTTGGCTACATATGAGACATTTCTATTCAATCAAGGTTTTGTATTGCATTTCAGCTAAAACTGGATGTTGGAAATTTAAATTGGAAATAAGATATAGTGTCTCTAAAAGTCAACTTTAAAGGAATACACTTATTTTCTCTCTGTCTGAGAGTCAGAAAACGAGATGGCTACTGCTTAGGCATATATTTTGTTACCTTTAGAGTGAGCCAGGCTTGTTGGTTCCCCTGTTTCCAGTCTTTATGCTAAGCTAAGCTAATTATCTAATAGCTCAGCTTCATATTTAATTGACAGTTATGAGAGAGATATCGATCTTCAGAGAGACAGAGAGATTGGAAATATCACACTGACAGTGAAGACACACTCATGCGACGCTCATCCTTTAACATATATTGCTTTGTTGCAGTGTCCTAATCTGCCACTAATCATTTTTGTCAAAATCAAAATGAGACGAGTAAATCTCATATCTTAATATCAGCCCACTAGATGTATTTTCTAAAATAAAGCCCAGGCTCGAACCCATCTCACTGAAAACGTGAGGACACATCAGCCTGGGGGAACTCAGCTGGCATGTCCTCCACTGATTTTCCACCTGGGATCATGTGTTCTGTACCCAAACTTGTCACGCAAGACACTGGAGGTCAGACATCTTTCACTTTTCCCAGGCTGACTCTGATGTCTGAAATGCTGGCCACGTTTCATTGAATTTGATCACATCAAGCTGATCAGAGCCGGCGTTGGAGGGGGGTTCGCTGCAGGGACTCAGTATCGTTGAGTTTGTTTTTTTCAGGTCTTATCTCTGTTCCATTATACATGAGACACAAAGATTTTGGGGATGATATAATGTGATATTTATCACATTGTTTTAATGTAATGTATATTGGCAATCTAGGAATTGAAACAGCCTTTCATGTCAGCCAAGGTTTGAAGGGTATATTTTCTACTGCTTAAAGAGAAACAACAAGGCATGGCTGTGACAGGACACTGCAGTAAAACGAGAGGTGTTGCTTCTATAGGTACTTCACCCATCTGTGTCAAACAAAGCTGTTAACTGTTTAACATGTACATCACATTTCATCATTGATTAAATGCATATTATTTCACTGTGTTGTGGCTTGTCACCAATTTGCTGTTACGCCGATCTTGTGATTGTAGCTATTGATCGGCGTCCCACTGGAGAGTGCATGGTGTCAACTGCTATGAGATAAGCAATTTTTATTGGTTGTGTTCCAAATGGCCTTCAGCTTGATTATGCTGAGGTGGAAGTAATTTCACTATTGATCAGTGCAGCTGCTCTCTTGTTGCTTATTAACAGTAAGCTGTGTGTTTATGGGTGGGTGTTTGTGTGTTGGCATTGTATTCTACAGTGATAGTTAAAGGATATGGTCACAATTTTACAAGTCTGTCTTCCAGTTAATTCTGATGGAGGTTGTTTTCCATAGACAATTTTTGTTCATTCATGGGTTGTTACTATGTAAATCACTGGAAACAAAACACTCCATGTAATTGGCTATTTATTCTGTCCAACCAGGTCACTGGAAAGGAAGCTGCAGCGACCCCTACTGGCTAAATCCCGTACTCTCCCCAGCATCCCCCAGTCTCCTACAGTCTCCAGGGTCCATCACTCTGATTTCATTGGTGGGAGTCCTCCTCGCAGGAAGAACCCACCTACTGCCACCAGCCATCCAAAGGCGTGTACTCTGCCACCTGCAGGTAAAGATAAAATGGAGGCTGACCACAAACTACAGTATTGTGTCAGTTGTCATTGCTTGGGTAATGTGTGTTTACCAAAGAAGCAGGCGACTTTGAAGATTCGACTGCATGTGTGTGATTCTTTCATCTCCTTTGTTTGTTTGCTTTTTGTTCGTTTCTTCACATAATATCTCAAATCACTTATCTGATTTTGACAAAGCCTGAGTAAATTCTCCCAAAATCTCTGCACTTCAGTACACAGTTATGGTATTGTCGTTTACAACGTTCCTTTTCATCCTTCTTCTGTCTGACTTGTGCTGTAAGAAATGGGAAGGCCATTTAACTTTAGCAGCATATTCTCATTAAACAAGTCCTGTTAGTGGCCAGACAAAATATATGTCTTGCTCTTACCAGCACTGTTTGACGCACTTGGTTTCTGGGAGACAAACTACATTTAAAAACAACGACCAAAGTGCTTTACAGATAGAGTGTGTCAGGCATGTCTTCATGACAATTAAGTGGCTAAAGAAAAGATTAGAGGAATGATGCTACTTAAGCTTACACTAAAGTCTTCTTAGATACGTCAAACGTCCCATTTCCTTTTCCTTTCAAACGTCCACAGATGCTTTGCTTCTTTGATATTTGCTTCACGTGATGGAGAGCACACAGCAGCTAGCTGTTTGAGCAGGAGTGCGTGCAAGAAAGATATATCCTCTCTCTCCTTTGTAAATCAAACACCATCCCTTCACCTGAGAGGGGAAACTGTCGTGGTGAATCCTCAAGCTGTAACCTGCTGAAAGAGATAGCTTTCATCTTATGGATCAAACATTCATAGGCGGTGAAGATTTCATGTGAAAGGAAACACTACATTAGGCCTTGGTATAATGCGTTGATTTATACAGGTCAAAAAAGGAGCTTTTCTATAAAAACTCAAAGGTACTAATAAAGAAATCACTTAATACATACAACTAAAGTTACTAGTAAAAACAAAACATTACAACCAAGAATTTCTCACATATTCATCTGAACATTTCTTAAGGATATGAAACCTATGCTTGAGCTTGCTTCTAAACAGTTTCAAAAGTGACCTACTTACAATATGTTTTAATACATTCATAATTTCTCAGTGGATGATTGAACATCAGCTGATTCTGCTTCCAGCAGCGCTCACACTTTCCCAAAGTGGGTCATTTGCAAAGTAATCTTCTCTCCAACCCTTTAACACCGCACCCAAGACATGGGCAGACAAGGCAAGCCAACAGCCATCACGTCAGAGCAGGACGTGCCTCAGGTTAAACATCCTTACACACCATTCCCCTCATTCACATGCACTGACAGACAGTCAACAGTGGTTTGTCACTGCTGATTGACGTCGCTCAGTTCGACTTGATCAAAGCTCCCCACCACCACTGATGGATGAAAATTGTCACATTTCGAGGGCTGGGATAAGGGAAGATGCTGTTGCTATTATCCTTATTTGTGATCTTTAATAGAAGAGAGGCTTGCACAGGAGGCACACACACCCTCATCCCTCCACTTCCTGAATCGGCACTCTGTCCTCTGTGTAGCTTTTGAGAGAGGAGATGTGTAGCTCTACAAAGACAGAAAAGAAACTGCAAACATCAGAGATAGGGAACTTATTAAAATAAGGCAGAGACTTCCACTTGAGGTAAACCAAAGTCCCACTGGATTCACAGAGCGACAGCAGCACAGGAGGTACCAACTTTGACACAAACTCCAACAAGCACAAGTTTTCACAATATAACAAAACAACACTTGTGCTAATCCCAGAGCGACCATGCAGCCCTAAAGTTTAATACATTTTCACTATAACCAAACTGTTCCGCACAGCTTCACCAAGAGCAAGTGGGAATTCATTTATCTTAAATGGCATGTTTGGAAACATTTTTCAACATTTTCTTCCCCCAAAGTATAAGTGCCAAAAATATGAGGCCTTTTTTTAAATAGTAAGCACTTAATTGGGTCCCTTCCGTGATTAATAATTGTCATCAAAACAGTGTGCAGTGGTTCAATTAATTGAAGGAAACATGAAAGAGGAATTAAACCACTCTCTCTACACTTTCTTTTGTCTCTCTCCCTTTCCTCCCGCTAACTCCCTTTACCCTTCACTGTCCCACCATCTCTCTTGTTTGAACAATGACAATCTTGTGTCCTCAATAAACCCACTTTGGTAGAAGAACTTTGAGCCAACCCCAGCCCTGACTGCTTTAATCCAATAAATCTTTACTGTTACTACTTCTAATGATCCTTGACTTAATGACACTGTCTGTGATTGGTTTATTTAGCCAAAGGGTCAAGAATTTTATGTCCTGACTACACCTATCTGAGTCTGATTGTCTGTCGGTGTCTATCTTCCTGCCTGTTTTACATTTGCCCTACTGCTGCTCTGTTGCAAATATCAAGTTGAGGGACTTCAGTCTCATATGGCCCATTGTTGTTGCCTAGCAACCACTGTCATCAACCATGATGCTGCCTCTCTCTGTCTTTCTTTCTCTTTGTCTCTCCAGCACTGCTGAGACAACTTTTGTCTTTAAAAATTGAAGTTGTTTAAAAACCCAGGTACACTTCATTCACCGATTTAAAGCAATATCCCATATTAGTGAGAAGTATACCTCAGAGCTCGCATTTGGAGTTGTTCCCTAGTCATTTTGTTGCAGTTTTATCCGGCTCAGCTTTGGAAGCCAGATGTGTTTTGGCTGCTGCTCAGACAGTGGAACCAATACTGTAATATTTCACACTCTGAAAATCATTCATAAGCACACACAAAAGCAGTCACTGCCAAAAGACCTGCTGTTGAAGCCTTTTAATAATGGATGTTATTACGAGGCATCTCTAAGGCTTAATATAAATGTGTCTTCAAGCCCACAAGTTAGACAAAAAACTGAATGGTTACCTCAGAAACTTAATGGGTGAACCTATAACATGTTTTGCAGGCTTGACACCTTGTCTGAAACTAAGAAGACAGCTATTCTTTGTTTTTTATTGCTCTATGTTAACTACAGTCTTTGATCCAACTGTAAAAAAACAAACATAGCCGATCTCAAATTGATTGACAGATCTCAAATTGATTGACAGATACTTACCTAGTGTAAGTATATACAGTACATACACTAGGCAACAACTAAATTTAAGTCTGTAATGATTTTATGTTTTAATACTTTGTTTATAAGAGTATTATTTTAAATATATTAAATATTTTTTATACCACACATGAAAACCATAATTCTTAAAATAACTATTTTTACTTTTTGTTTATGATGTTTTTTACATTTACATTCTACTGAGTTTGATTTGACATTATACAAACAGGTTATATTTTCATTTATGAGCAGCTGGAATATACACAAAATGCTTTTCATCTACAACACAAGCACTTTAATGATTGTATGTATTTAAATTATGTGTAAGCATTTTTCAATATTCATGGTCCAAAATAGTACTGATTGAGCCTTTAACTTTGCCTTTTTTTGCTTTACATGACATAACATTGTCGTTCGCCTTGATGGACAGAGTTGCTGGAGCTTACCCAGCGTGCATCAGGCACTGTAACTAACTGAAAGACCAGTGAGTGTTTAATGAGTGCTGTTAGTCAGGCGTTGGGCGTTGACAGGACGTCTGACGAGCACCAAACGCAGAGCGATGGAAGTCGGCTGTGATTAGTGCAGCAGAGCTAGGTTCTGACAGCACACATCCATCTCTGTTGTGTGACTGTGAAAGCTCAGCCCTCATGTCAGAGCCGGAGAAAAAAAAAGGCCACTGTCGCTGCAAATGTGTTCCTTCCTCTGCATTTTACATGAGCCATCATTTCTATTGAGCGTATGGAATCATAATCAAGTTGTTAAGGAGGCAGGCTGAGAATAATGCTTGGATATAAAATATTTCAGCTTGAAAGGAAGCGTGATCACATTCAGGAAATATTCTATGAAAGCAATCACTGGATGACAATTTATGGAGTGAGTTTGCAATAATTCTGTAATATAAAACAAATTTGTCCAATCTGTCTTGCTCTCATATATCTCTCTCTCTGTCCAACCTTTCTCTTTCCTTTTTATTTCCTTTTTGTTCCCCCCTTCTGCTGTCCTCCAGGGGAGTTGTGGCGTTTGGAGGATGACATGGAGGGTGAAGATGAGCCAGCGCACGGTGGGTGCACCGAGGCCCGCCCCCGCTCCCAGTCGCCCTTTTCCCACTTCCGGGCACGAGCGGCCTACCTCCGCAAGAGCGTCTCAGCAGATGACCACCTGGACATGGGCTCGGACTACAGCTCTGGGACTGTAGTCGAGGGCAAGCCGACCCGTGGCAACAAGGGCAAGCTGAAGAGAAAGTTTGTGAGTTTGATCAGTCGTTTCCTATTTTTGTTTTACAAAGACGAGTTTGGCAAAAGAAAATAATTGGTAGAAACACTTTTCAGTGTTTCTACCAATTATGAGTGGCTAAATTCTGTATTTTTGCAAAATTCAAACTGTTTCTTCACTTTCGTGCATACCGTATCCAAATGAGTGAATTCATTCTGACACGTGCTCACACATACACCCATGCAGGCACATAGACACACATACCACACAATGGCAAAATATCACCCTTGGCCTAGCTTAGACAGAGGTGTTTGATTGAAGGTGATCCTTCAGAGGTTGATATGGTATCTTTCGTAGAACATGGGTGAAGTTTTCTTACTCGCTGTGAGAATGTGCCATCATGCAGACATTCACAGCAGCTGCTCGGCTCAAAGCTCCGTACTGAAGACAGCACGACCCTCCGTCCCTCTGTACTTCACACGTCTGTCCGTTCTTCTCTCACAGTCTCTCACCTACCTTTTTCTTTAAGAGTTTCTTTTTAATCTTATCTGCAGGCTCAGTGCCTATTATCTGATCCTATGACATTACCATATAAATCTCCCTTTTCATCCTGAGGGAATATCCTTAAAGTGATAGTTCAGAATTTTTACAATTGCGTTGTGGTAAAAAAAAAAAAAAGTTACAGAATACAATATCTTCTAGAGTATTTGCAAAGTCACACCACTCTGTAACATAGAGAGTCCATAATACATGGAAGATTGGAAACAAGGCATGATTGATAGAGAGAGAAGGAGAGGGAAGGGGTACAGCTGAAAAATATGAGGCCGATTTTGTTTAAATTTAGTATGCTAATGTTAGTCCTGAATTTGTAGTCCATTTATTTTTGCTTGAAAGGGAAACCAAGCCCCTTGTAAAATTGTGACATTTTATGTTGTAGCGTTGAAGATAGAAGGGAAACAGGGAGAGAGCACCTCAAATTGAAAGAATTAATATCACTGAAACAAAGGGTATAATTGCACAGCGCTATTATCAGTTAGATTATAAAGTTTCAACAATTAAAATATCATCAATCAAGCTGTCAACATTAGCGACCCAAAGATACTGGCTAGTTTCCAGTGTCTAAACTGTTTTTCCTTGTAAATTTAGTTATAATTTCATTAGTCTTAGTGTGTGTTTCATTGGATCTTTTGGGGGCAGTGAAGCCAGACAGCAGGCTTGGTGAATATGCATTAAAGATTGAAGACCTGTATATTGTCCCTTGGTCACTGGATCAGGTAACTGGATACCTCATTACCAGTCTGAGCTGTGTAATTGATTCTTCAGTGTCACAGGTGCAACAGAACACCAGCATTTAGTTAGGGGGGTGTCTGGTGGGAGACGTTTTTTTTCTAAAGTATAGTGTTGGATGTGGATGGATGCTGTCTAAAATGTGGCTGTAAAGGAGATATTTCACTGATGAGGGAATACTTTTTTCGATCTAATCTTCAGACACAAGTAGTTGAAAGAATTGTCTGGATTTCAAATTAATTTCACATGTCAGCGCGCGAAAGGACTTTTCATTTATGGTCACGTTGTTCGTGACACATCTCGTGGGCCCAGACCTCGCTGGTTGGAGTTGGAGCACGTTGTGGGTACAATCAGAGACCAAAGTCAAACCTGGAGACCAATCACTGAACCGAAAAGAAAGGAAAGAAGCTTATAATACAAACTTTTATCACAGCATCTAGACTCGAACCGTCAAGTGCATCTGTTGGTGTGATGGGGACAGCCCTGGATCTGATGACCTGTTTTGGGGTGAGATATCTTGTAGTAGCACACAGCATTAACGGCAATATTAGGATGCTTTGTTAATGCATTGTCCTTGTGCTGTGATCAAAATATAGCACCATATCCAACGGTTTACACTCTTACACAATATAATACATTTGGTGGATGCTTTTGTTCGACGTACCTCTTTGTGCAGCTTCACAGGGACTGCAATTTGGCCTGCCAGAAAACAGACAGACATAAAAACAGATCACTGGAGAGAGAGGTTATATAAGGAAGAAGTGTTCAGGTTTCTTCCCCTTAACAACACATATTTCTTTCAATTTATCTCCACCTATAAGTGACAAGTGTTATTTTTTAAACTTGGGGAAAAGACAAAGGAATGTTTTCCACAGGAAGGATGTTTTTTGTGTTGCCTGACTTCTCTCTGTTTTTCTGTCCGTCACAGCCAGTCCGTCTCTTTTCTTTTTCCTTTCTCTGTACAAAAGCAGCAGTGTTGGCATGTTGATTATGGATGCAAGGAGAGTACATTTAGAGCGGCTCATTGTTGCTAGTCACTTACACACTCTTTGTCGCTTGCTTCCTAAAAATTACAGTGACAAAAACAATCGCAGCTTAGCCCGTTGGCTCACAAAAACAGCAGTTGTTTTACTCCAGAGGCTCACAGTGACACAGCAGAGCATAAATTTCAGTTAATTATACAATTAAAATATTTAAATGTATTGCATTGCTGAAATCAGGTAATGTTCAGAAGGGTGTGCTAAATATACGAAAGTGTCCCAGTATGCGAGTTTACATGTTTGATCATTGTAGGATGATTAAGTATGATGTATTTACGTATGGGTTAGAGACTATAATCTTGGTAAAGACAGAGGTACAAAGTGTGTATGTGATTGTTTAGTATTAATATTTCTTTAAATTTTACTTCTATATATAGTAGTAAAAGGAAGGAAGGAGAAAGGAGAAAGTTGGGAGAAAGAATATAACCTCATGTCTGTAAGGCTGCCAAACGGTGCATTACAGTGAAAGTTGATTATCTACCGTAACAGTATGATCTAGTCTCTGGCAGCCTTCCCTCTTACTATCACACTCCGCATATGTGCATATCCTCTGTCTCCATGGTCTTTTACAGTAAAGCAATAACAATGTCAGTTGCACGTCAGTGCTCTCACTTCATCTGCCCATTCTTGAATTTTCAAGTATGCAGTATACATAGACAAAGGTAGGATTGGCTAGAGGTTATTTTTGTGTCTACCTGTCTGTGTGCATACAGTATCTGTATGGATGACCTAAGTATCAGGTATATCTAGCCAGTACTGTCTCTTGTTGTGACACTGTAAACAATGCTGGCTGCAGAACAGCCAGAATGTGTCTCCTGATAACATCACTTGCTTCAAATCGAGTCACACCTCATTTCTCACACTGCTCCACAGTATTGGTTTGACATTTGGGCACTGATCTGAAGTCACCTTCAAGCTCCTGGAAGCATCTTGAGATAATGATAAATTATACCTGGAGGAAGTATCAATTTAAAAAAAAGTCTAGACTGTAGTCAGAGACACACACTAGCCTGTCACCTATTGTAGTCACTAATCTCTGGGAACATTAAAAATACATTCAGTTTAAGTTTATTGTTTTCATCAATCGTAATTTAATCTCTTGACATAATGCAGATTAATCATACTGGATTTATTTTATATGAGTTTGCAAGTGTGAGTAACAAAGTGAAAAGCTGTTTACCTCTAAAAATACGGTATGTGCGTATATGAGTTTTATTTATGTATAAATGTGTCTGTGTGTGCAAATATACTCAAAGTGTAACAGCAGTGAACTAAGGGGCTGAGTAACCACATAATCAAAGTACCCAACCATAACATTTTTGTTGATTGAATTGTAACTACATAATGTGTTCTTCGTGCTTATTTGCAACACTTCAGTCTGACACACTCTCTGTTTGCAAAATGACTCACAAAGTTCCTCTATTAAATGAAACAAGGGGAGTCAATTTCCCTTCAATTTATTCATAAGCCAAGGATGCAAATAGTTGTTTGTCACAATTTCCTGATTCCCTGGAAACGCCACAAGACATATTTCAAACAGATCATTTACATAGATACATACTCACACACATGCAGGTCCCTTTATATTGTACTGGCAGGAAACTCAGTGGTACCCAGTGTGTCCAATGAGGCGAATGATATTCAGCATGTTGCTTGGGTCAAACGGCTCTGGGTTGTCTGAATTGGTTTATGAGATATGTCACTGTTC
Source organism: Lateolabrax maculatus (assembly GCA_031216445.1). Classification (NCBI taxonomy): domain Eukaryota; kingdom Metazoa; phylum Chordata; class Actinopteri; order Acropomatiformes; family Lateolabracidae; genus Lateolabrax; species Lateolabrax maculatus. The sequence continues at coordinate 11,869,265 of CM062200.1, forward strand.
CCTGTGGTTAAGTCTCTGTCTCTGTTTGGAAATATTAATTCTGTCAGGAAACAGGCACAGAGTGTGCTCACACATAATCATTTATAAACACACGCATGAAAGATAGCCAAAGAACATCTTGCATAAAAACAGATATCAGATATTAAAATGGCCTTGTACTATCACTTCTATCACTTAGAAGTGATACAGTAGTATCCTTAGTTGTCTTGGGAATTAGACAGTGAAATAGAAGCATCTATACAGTTTGAAATGTTGTCTGTGCTTGACAGCAGTTAAGGTATTTATTTCCCATCTGTTTCAACCAGTTTTGGCTGCAATGTGTTGTTTTTTCATTGCATCAGGGGTTTTCCATTTGTTTTCATTGGCTAAGTCACCATCTGAGACATCCTTAGATGGCATGTAAACCTCACGGACGTCAAAGAATTCGGTAGCAACCCGAGTGAATGAAAGGGACATGATGTTTGAACGTGAAGTGAATTATATATAATTCCAATAGAGTTAAAGCCACACTATGTGATTTATATCCACCAGATGGACAAAAGTAGACTAAAACAACCCCTGTAACACTTCACTCACACATAGACATGCCACTGGCATCCTTTTCCCCGCTGTTCACAGAATGTAAGTCCACTGTTTACTTTGTTTTAGATCTGGTTTGGTCCACCAACCACCTACAAAATTGGTTCTCTGTCAACTGCTAGATATTCTCTCTAGAGCAGCCCCCCATTTATATTGGCTTTCCTCTATTAGGATGCTGGGCAGATAGGCTCACTAATGCTGACTATCCGCTGTCAGAGGGGAGTGGATGTGTAGAGTTTTATAGGGAAGTGTCAGTTAGACCAGGACCATACTGACCAATACAGTGAATTGAAAGTGGCTTAGAGCTGAATAAACTTGCAGACTGCGGTGTTTATTCCCTGAGGGTTTGGCTGTACTAGCAACCCTTTCAGATTACAATAAGTTATTTGATTGAATTTTAATGAAAGAACAATGACATGATGGAGCTTTAACAGTAGCTCTGCTTGTGCTTGAACAAAAGGTGAAGAGCCTATTCTGAACTGAGGATGTTAATTGAAATGAATTACTAGGAAATGTATGCCACCCATCAAGTGCTGAAGTCTTAAATTGATAATGTATGGCACAGCTAAAGCTGAGTGACCCCGAAGCACTATGACTATAGAAACTTTTTTACTATGATAATGATGATGATAAATGCTTTCTACAATATTTTCATGCCTGTTTGCATGAGTGTTTTAATTTTGAATTACTACCACTTAAAATTGTACTGATATTATGGCAGTAGTGTGTATTCAGCATTGGTGCTGTGATGCTGTTGGATAATAGCAGGGCGGTGTAGTGGAGACAGCCACTTAATTTTTTTATTACAGTCATTAAAAGGTGAAGTAGTTGTTGCTAGCAACACACCAGTATAATACCAGCTAAGGGTCCTGGGGGGGATTATCATGAGCATTTTCATTAAAATGTCATTGTTTTTACAGTAAGTGTTGGTGTCTGATACAGTATACACCTCTCAGACACCAACAAGTACACACTTGGACACATCGACTTAAAGGCCAGGGATGACGGATGTTGATCGGCGCACTGGCAGCAGTTTGAGAGCTCCACCACTCCCTCGAGCTGCCTTAACTTCCAGTGGCCTCAATCACACCAGGATGCCTCGAGGTCTTTGCAGCATTAGCACAGTAAAGGCTGGGGTAATTAGCCTGATGATGTGGCCCACGTGGAGTCAGAGCAAGACATGGTGATGGGAACTCCTCCAAGCTGTTTTCCTTCCTGTGATATTTCCCTCACCGTCTTTCCCCCTTCTTTTATTCTCATTTTTTCTGTGGTGCATTCAGTAACTCTCTGTCTGTGATTACAGCATCTTTCTCATTCTCCATAAAGACAATGAGAAGTGGATCAGAGACTGTTTTGGCATTGAATAGTCCTGTGGTCACTTGGCTAATGACCCCTAATGAGCTTGATGAACTCAGCAGACTCTAAGTGCCAATATACATTTAGAAAGGTTTTACTGGACTTAGTATGCTGATTTGCCACAGTGCTAATTTGATCGCAAATTGCAGCTACAACAAATCGTACTTAGATGGATATTCCCTCTTTGAAAAGACTTAATTTTGAATATTTGTATCCTGAAGACTACAACATAACTACCACTGAAATAGCTTCACATGCTCCTTGTAAAACAGGAATTTTGCTCATATTTAACCGTGTTGGTATCCTTATTTCTAACAGTGTGGAAGGCTACATTAAGCTTACACTCATCCACTGCAACTAAGAATTTGTACAACACACAAATAAGATTTAAAAAAACATCCCAAATTGCTAATATGAAAAATCAACCAGCTGTAAGGACTGCATGGAGGATTGAAACCAATGTGCGCCATCAGTACTGAGCCAGACAGAAAATGCAGTTACTTTCTATCGATCACATTTTCTCCTTGTATCATCTGCCACATTGGCACTTTTCTGTCCGACCACCTGCCTTTTAAATTCCACCTTTGTACGCTCTTTGTTTGGTGTATAATATCTGCCATGTCCAGTGCATTCCAGGAGTTATTTTGTGTGTCAGTTTATTTTTTGGTGTACCTACTCTCTTCCAATTTACATTACATAGCATACCGTGGGTTTGTATCATCCAGATGGAATGCAAGTAATACGTGTTAGGGTAGATGTTTGAGGTGTGCATGAGTTATTAAGAACAGATTTGATGTCCTCATTGACTTTTTAAAGTCCCTGCAAAACCTAATTTTGCTAGAATGAGTTTTCTCTCATTCTTGCTGATTAGTCATCTGCTCAGGTTGAAGTTGGGGGATGTGACCAAAATACATGTACTAAAAAATTTTTTAAAGGTTTTCCTGCTCCATTAGGTGTAAAACACGAGAATCAGGAGGCGCACACGCCCACACAGTCCCGAAAGAGGTCTAATCAGCCAAAATAAGTAAGAGCACCTGTAGGGGTGTACCAAGGGTATGTAGGTGTCTTAATCATAATGTGCACATTCAAATCAGTGTAGCAGCTCACTTACCAGCAGCAGTCCAGCCCACCACCTGTCACCTGGGTCTTGATTATATATGTTCTGCATACAGATCTGTCACTCATTTCATTTCTTTCATTAAAAGCCAAACTCCTGGATAATATTCACTACCGAATGCTTTAAGCTTTGCCAGCTCTGGTCATTCTTATACTGGCCACATGGTGGCAGCATAATGCCACACAATAGTAAAGTCCGGCCTTAGAATCCCTCACCTCGCTCATCTCGGTGTTGTGTGTGAGTGTGAGTGTGTGTGTGTGTGTGTGTGTGGCTGAACTGTTACCTGGGTGGTGCTTGAGGTTTCTCTCTGGTGACTCATTCATCCTGAGATGACTAACACACAGACACCACAGTGGACAGTCATAACTGCCATCGGAGCCAAGGTTTGGCTGCCGACGGCTTACTAACATTCATTATCTATGGAGACTTTTATTGGAATGCACAGCAGCAGGCGAAAAACAGGAGAGAGAAGCCAGACACTTGGCTACTTTGTGAAAATAAAACAGTGGTGTTTTTGTTTGCTCAGCATTCCTATGCCGAACACCGTTTTGACAATCAGGGCTGTGAACTGGTGGCTCAGCAGGCTAAGACCCATAAAGTAGTGAAGTCACAGCTTTAAGTTTGGTTCGTAAGCTTTTGTGCCTCTCCTACCCTCCATCTTCTCTGTCGATCTCCGCTGTAATACAAATGTAAGATAGATGCTGTAAAATGATTAATGGGAATAAACAAACAAAGACAACCACACTAAAATTGGTGTTTTTTGATGTAAACTGATTACAACACATCATTTTCCATCAACTGCGTCAGTGGCTGAAGTTAATTTAGGACACCAAAGGCAGTGGTGAAAGTTATTGTTGTTCAAACTCAAAGTATGGTTCAGAAAAATGCACAACTTTAATGGTTTGGCTTGAAAAGGCACATTTATGGTTAGGTTGGTTACGGTTTGCTTTTTTGTACACACTTGAATACCCATACACACAACTCACATCATCACACATAATTCATCACCATTTTCAGCCATCCTCTTCCTGTCTTAGCAGTATACTATTTTCCATCTATTCTTCTCTCTCTCTCTCTCTCTCGGTTCTTTCTCCTTGTGTTTCTAAAACACTGTGGCTCTGGTTTAATGGATGCAAGTTTGGCCAAAGAGGAGAACCACAATCTGGTCATTTTACGTAAAAACAGGGAGAAAAATACCACTCATTTGAATGTGCCTGTTGAGTTAGACCTCTCTTTGACACACGTGCACGCACACACGCTCACCCAAAACAGACCGAGAATGGCATGGGAATGTTTTCCTGCAGCCACTTTGGTTGCCGGTGGTAACCAGTGAAATGGTGTTCATTAACTATGTAGATTCAGAATTGCTCCTCTCCTGATCTGTCTCTCTTTCTAGCTCTCCATCACTCTCTCTCTCTCCCCCCTCCCTTTCCCTTTCATTCTCCTCTCTTTGCGTCTTTTTCCCCCTGCAGTCGGGGCTGGGGTTTGGTTTTTACTGACATGGGAGCTCTTGCAGAGGATTACTGTGGAGTCAGTAGTTCACTAATGATGATGTATAATAATCTCCTCTCCTCTCCTCTTCTCTCCTCTCCTCTCCTCTCCTCTCTTCTCCTCTCCACGTTGACTGTTTCAACTAAGAAATCAGACTTCTTAACCACAGGACATATTTGGGGCATTAGAATTACACGCTGTACTTACTAGCTTTGAATTCTCTTGTTCTGTTTACCCTGGCTTCGCCTTCTTTCAGGCTGTACAGGCTTGACCACTTTCCGCTGCAAAGAAATGCGCTGAAATTTACTTGAGCCTACTTGGCCATCCGGGAAGTGCCTAGTCTTTCCGTGATCCTCATCCTCCAATAGCACTCGGATTTCTGTGACTACGGAGTGTTCCCGGCAGGTACACAGCGGCAGTGTTGTGACTACTTGTGTGACTTTGGACTTTGGATGAAAAAACACGATGATGCGCAACTCCATGCCTCAGGCTTTATCTTTAACGGCCCAGCTGACTCTGAAGTTGCCCTGAGGTGATGACGACCTGGACGCAGGGAGCTAGGCGCTCTCTCACTTCAACACTTTCCGGTGTTTGATCATTCTCTCCTCAAATGCTTCACGTAGGGTGTGAAGCGGCAGAGGCTGACTGAGCAGCCTCTCAGTGGGAGCTTCCCATGGTGCTCAAAGCTATCTCAGGAGCCCTGTTTTAAACCATAGAGGAGATTTTCCCCTTTCAATTCCCATAATGAATATATTTTCTTTGTTTCTTCCAAAACTTCAATGCCTACCCTATGTGAATTGTGAATTATTCAAATCCAAGAAAACATGTGCTTATTAAGCTACATGATATGGAAATTTGATGTAGCTTGATGTTACACCTTTGCCTCGATACCTCTCTCATCCAGAGTGATGGGAGGAATTGCACCGTTTGTGTCTCGTGTGTGCTCTATATGGAACACGCAGCCTCTCAGCAGCTGTTCCTCTGTTATGGTGATGGGGATCTTGGCAAGCCCTTTTCCAAACAGAGGCTCACACACTGGCTATGTGGAGGCATTTCACATGCCTATGAGCTCGCTGACTTAGACCCCTGGAGCCATTTGAGCACACTCCACCCATCTTTGGAGGTTCTGTTCAGTAAAGCATCAGTTGCGTATCTGTTTAAAGTTGCCTGGGTCTTTTCCTTGCCCTTTGATCCGTTGACACTCTTTGAATATGTCTGGATCATTCTGAGAGCAGTGCTCAAGTCTCACACCTTTAGGATATATTTTGCTAGTCTGCTTATTGAGCTGTTGAAGTACACCCTGATGGTCAGGTGGGTCCACACGCTACAGTATGTGCTGCTGTGTCCCTCTAACTTCCCCATACAGAGGTGATCTACCCCATGTTACATATCGTTCTCCTGTCCCCGGTATATATCCATGATGCTCTGCAGCACACTGAAATGGTCACAGAGAATAGAGAACGGTTAAGCCTAAAGGGCTCATTAGCGAGCTTTGTCTGTTTTCACAGAAATACAAAGTACAAAGTAAGAGGTTCATATTTGCAATATGTAACCTTTATACTTGAATACTCCTGTCAGTCAGATTTGTCTGTTTCTCCATCTCACGCCATCTGGTCCCCCTTCGTATCACCATTTTGTTTTGATGTTATTTTTAAAGGTCGGCTATTTTTCCGAACATGTTTGCTTGCATTTTGTCTTGCATCTATCTCTTCCTCCTTTCCACACAATGTTTATTTGCTTTAGTACCCACTGTGTTTTTAAAGTAAGCCAGCACTAAACAAACACTATCGATCTCTCCTCACCCCCTTTCCTCTACCCACCCAACTTCCCTTTGCATATTCCTTCTCTCCATCTTCCCCTAACCTCTGTCAGTCCTCCCCACACACACCATTTTTACCACACTCCTTCACCTCTCTGCTCCAGCCCTTCTCTTTGCCGTGTGCCCTTCCGTCCTCCCCTCTCCCATCTCCCACCTCTATCGCCGTGGCCCTCTCCTCCTTCCCCTCCGCTGACCTGCCCTTAATTGGTCTGCTGCAGTTGCACCTACGGGATCCAACCAGCTGTCAACCAGATCCCTGCCTGTTGAGGTTAACCTTAAGTGGGCCTGAGCCGGGGCCAGAGCCCGGGTTTTGAGTGGTTCTCAGGGTCTAGGGCCTCGGGCACAAAAGGAGGGCCAAAAGCATTTCTTTGAGAGCACCAAATCTCCTGTCTCCTCTTCTCCCTTTCCCCGGGCCTCCTTTCCTCCATCGCTACCTCCCTCTCTCCCTCCATCCCTCCTTCCCTCCGCTCTACCCCCTCCAGACTCTCTGTCTGCGCTGACACCGCCTTTAATAAGGGGGAGTGGGGTGCACTGTTTATTTGTGTGGTGCGAGGTTAAAAACTTCCCCCTTAATTGACATTCCGGTAACACTTTCCAATAATGGGGCGAGCAATTTCCTTGAAATTGATGTGTGTCCACCACAAGGAAAAACACTGCTTCTAGCTTTCACTGACCCATGGATGATCTACACTTGTGCTGCGGCTTTGTCTGTGTGTGTGTGTGTGTGTGTGTGTGTGTGTGTGTGCGCGCACGTGTGTGCGCGCACGTGTGTGCGTGCTTGTGTCAGCGTGAGAAATTGCATGAATGGTCTTCCGTTGGCAATAGCAGCGTGTTTGTGTGTGCGTAATAAGGCAAGCATGCATCATACTCATACTGCGTCTCTCTCCTGCCAATATGTGTTTGCCAGTGTGTTCGTTGTGCGTATGTGTACCTGTGCCTGCCATGCGCATGTGTACATGTCTGTAATTATCTTGTTTTCAGAGCTTTTGTTAGCCTATTTATTGCTTGTATGCCATTTATTTCTGTACCCAGTAAGGTGGACATAAATAAATAATTCAAATATTTTCATTTTCATTTATCCCGCACACCAATGAGTGACAGTTGCACCACGTCAAAATGCTAAAACAAATCCACAGTAGAAAGCCTATTTTGCCCTCTGCTCAGTCAATGTCTGTCTGTGAGAAAGTATGCAAACACAAACATCTCCCTCTGCTGCAGACTGCATCCTTGGCCTAAATGGTGACCACTGGATAGGACTTGTGGTGTAATGATGGTCGGCGTGAAATGTGTGTGTGTGTGTGTGTGAGGGGGAGAGAGAGAGACAGCAAGAGAGCTTAAGAGACAGCGTGTGTCAATAAGTAGATGGGTAAGTGTGATAAATGTGTGTGTAAGTATGACTGAGTGTGTCAGTGTGTGAGCGTGTGTCTGTGTCTGTGTGTGGCTGCAGGCAGACGCTGGCTGGTTCCTGGCCTTGTCATTCTGTCTCCCACACACTCTCTGATGTGGTTTGAGGCTGTGGCTTTCACTATGGAGGGGGATAGCCACCGCACACACTCACACTGTTCTCACATGTCTGTGGAAACACACATTGCACGCTGGTATGCAGTCACATTCTCAGAAATGCAGGCGCACATACTGCACAAACGCACACACACACACGCGCGCGCGCGCGCTCGCTCGCTCACACACACACACGCACTAGGCTCAACCCCTGAAGGATGTAACAACACAACAGCAGCTTGCCAAAGTGTCTGAATGGACGCCGAAGCGCACTCGTAGACTAACACACACACAGCGCTAGACGCCATCCATGGTGCTGGTGGGCTCCCACAATAAGCGGTTAGTTAAATAATATCAAAGACAGATGTTGGCTCTGGTCCCATCATACTTTGTGTTTGTGTGTTTATGGTGTGTGTGTGTGTGTGATTAAGAAAAAAATGGGAGTACTGATATGCAGATCCTTGGGAACACATGTTTCCCTGGAAATTATTACGTGTGTAGATAGTTGTCAGTCATTTGTAGCATTAAAACATTAATGGAAAATACTAATAACTCGCCTCAGCTGTTTTAGCATTTGGCTAAACTGAATATTTCTGAACTTTTTCTGTCATTTTGTAGGAATATGTGTCCTTTTTTCATATGGTTGACATCATCACACTATATTGTTCTTTCAATTTTCTAAGCATTACTTTAAATGCTTGCATTGTAAGAAATAAGAAGATAAGAAATGAATGATACAGTAAGAAATAAAATAAAGAAATTATGAATTAATTTAAATGATAAATACATTCTTATTTACATTTAATTATATAAACAGTAAACAAAGGATCAGTTCATTAAATAATAGCCTTGAAATATGTTTATATATAATATTTGTTATTCATGCTTTACTAGGAAACATATATGTTCAATTATAGAATCTGTTGAATACAGTAAATTAAAGTGAAACAGACATATATAAAGGTATATCAATAATCAACACTTTTTGTTTTCAAATGATTTACTCAAACGCAAAAAGCACTAAAAATGGGACATTTTGTGTTTGTTATTTTAGATGCCAGTCAGCTGTCTGTTCTCTGTGTGTAAAAACTTTACATTTCAGTGCTGTAGTTTGGTAAATACCTTACTGTTATCATGATATACATGAACAGAACTCAGCTGGCAAAGTGACAGGGCATCAAACACACTCATATGCACACATACTGTAGAAAAAACACTCTCTCTCATGTACTTGCATACACAAACCAGAGAGGTTTTCGCTTACTCTTACTCTCTATCTCACACACACACACACACACACACACACACACACACACACACACACACACACACACTGACAGTGAGCCTCAGCAGACACCCTGTGTTACTGACCCCTCCTGGTTACACAGTGAATTGGACATTTGGCACGACACATGTATATTTACGCTAATCTCTAATAAATATCTCTTCTGATGACATGCCAAAGTCAAAATCCGCTGAAATATGGTGTTTATCATGAAAAGGGAAATGGAGTGGAGGGATGTGCGTCAGTGCGTCCCTCCACTGTCTCTCCTTTCAGTTTTTTTACTATAATGATGTGTTGATTATAGATGGCAGATACTGTAAGGTGACTTGCAAATAGTTGTTACACTTTCTAATGTGAATTAGCTCTGTCAGGTCTGGCCTGTTCAAGGTGGACTTTGATAATTCACAGACACTTCACTGAAAGCGACATCTGCATCATTGTCTTGTCTATAGCATCTTACCATTTCCAACTACTGGTAATCTACCAGTTGTGAAACAAAATGCCATTTTAGTTTTTGAAGGGCGGATTAGCTTGTTTATCATTTCATTCTGCAGCTCACCCCTCACCTTACCTCTGTAAGGTAGGCGACTCTTGCTCATCAATAACAGCCACTGCTTATCCCAAAGCAGTTTGTGTCTCTTAGAGGGCTCTTGAGGGGCCCTGCCGTCCCTCATTTTCTGCCAGCCTGTCTCTTTAAGGTGGTGTTTGTTTATGCCGAGGCTCAGCTCAGTGAGACCTGTGCAGGCTCAGTGCTGGGCTCCTTTCATAGGGGCTCCATTTTGTTCTTAATAAAATGGCACTCAGTGGCCGGGGGACTGGCAGGCACCCAGCTCCCTGGGAAACCAAAGAATGCCGGCCTTCATTTAGCGACAAACAGCTACTGCCTGAGGAGGCTAGTCCTCCACTCTGCTCCTCAATACTACTGCTGCTGAGGCCTGTGTGTGTGTGTGTGTGTGTGTGTGTGTGTGTGTGTGTGTGTGTGTGTTTGTACGTGTGTGTGTCACTGTGGAATGGGGCCACGGTTGAAGGAGTCAGGTATGGCGGCTCCTTACATAGCTTTTCTCTTGTTGACGTTTGCTTGCACCATTCTGTCTATTCAACTCGCTGTCTCTCTGTCTGCGTCCCTGTCTTGGCTGCGTACTTGAAAACATGCAGCACCACTTCTCCTCGTCCCCTGCCTCTCTCGCCCTCGCTCTCTCCATCACTCGGTGTGAATGGTGGGAACAGAGCAGCCATTAAGATGCATATTTAGAAGGACTTACCCCTCCTTCTGCTCCCCATCTCCCATACACTCCCACACACACATACGCCTACTGTAAGTCACTAAGAGTGCCTGTCACCAGGGACACACGCATCATTACACACACACACACACACACACACACACACACTAAGGCAGACTTGTTGGAAAGCTCCTTGTTAGTGGCTGCCCAAGCTCAGACAGGACTTTTCCCTATCCCGCCATCCAGTTCAGCTCTTCATTGCTCTTTTCTTTATTTTTTTAACCTGTATTTTAACAGTATTTGTGTTGACAGGACAAGGGAAGGATTTGATCACTCGCCAGCAGGAATACCTGTGGTTCTAGTGACAAGGTTTTAAACACTGCACTATCTCTAGACCAAAAGAGAAAAAGTGAGATGTGACAACGAAATGTGTGTCTTAAAGACTGGGAAAGTTTTAGTGATCTGATAACAGGGCTACCTGAGACCTATTATTAACAAGACCAGGGTAAGCTGATACGAGGCAAAAGTCAGTTTGCTGCCAAAATAGTAACAATACACCGAGTGAATGATCCAGAGAAAAATATTTGGAATAGTAGATAAGAACACAAGGACGTGAGAAAGGAGAGACTGATAGAAAAACAAATTAATAGACGGATCTGAATGGACGAGATAATCTCATTATCTCATCAATTTCATGTATAGAAAGTTAGGAGAGTTGAAGATGGGGAATCAGACAGGTGAGGGGAAGAAAAACAGATTGTCATATATAGAAACAAAATAAAGAAATTGGAAAAAAGAGAGTGAGTGGGTATGATGAAAGAGGAGATGAAAGAGGAGATAATAGACACGTGCGCCCAAAGAACACAACAAAATGACAGCAGGAGAGGGAACAGAGGATGAGGGAAAAGAGGAGCCATGAAGGAGGAGACGAGGGGAGAACTCTGTTTTGTCTGTCGTCTCCTCCTAATGCGACACATATGAGAGGCCTCGGAAACAATGAGTCACCCCAGAGCGGGACTGTCGCCACTATCGGGCCCAAGCAGGCTCTCTGTGCAAGATGATTATGTCGGCACTTGTCATTTAGCCACTGACTTTTCCCCTGTGATAGGGTGAAATTTCACTGTTTTCCCTCCCTCTGCTGCCTTTTGGACAGCATGGCTCTGGTGCCGTGAACACAACTGACAGATGTTTGGCAGGATTGTTGCTTATGAGAGTGTATTTTCCTTGCACGTGCACACACACACACAAAAAAAAAAAAACTGCTGCACACTTTCAGGTATATAAACCTCCACAAAGCACACGCGCACAACACACTGATCTCTATAATCATTGGGTAAGCTGCATTGTTCTTTGGCGTCGCCGTAGGAGAGATACCCCAGCCATGACCTCATCACATGGGATACTGACAGAGATGGCCCGCAGTGTGTGTGTGTGTGTGTGTGTGTGTGTGTGTGTGTGTGTGTGTATGTATGTGGGGCTGAAGGTGTGGAGAGGTGGAGTGCACTGCAGTGACAGCCCCTGATGTATAGATGGGCAGGTGGGAGTTGGACAAAGAGGGAAGATGCTTGTAAACCCATTGTATGGAGTTGTCTGTTCTCTCCTTCAGCTGCTGCACTCTTTCATTATAACGCATTTTCAAACAAAGCCTCTCACTCTCCCACTTGTCCCACTTATACACATGTACTACACAAACACACCATCACACAGAGTCAATCCCTGGCAAGTTTTCCCTCCTTGTCCCCCATTTTGGGAGTGTTTTCATCCTTCACACTGGCTGACTGACTGATTGTCAGTGAAAGCTTTGTTTATTGCTTTTTTTTATTTATTTAAAACTGACACACATTGTTCCAGCCCCATAAAATAATCACTTACTTTTAACCCTTTGCGCCTTCTTGTTAGCTGCAGCAAGCTGTCAGTGTGGTGATTGATTGGCAGACTGCATGTACAGCAGTTTATGTGGGGAGGTAAAGCAATCAAAAGCAAGTTTCAGTGCGCTGGCGGTGGCCTTTTCTGTGGGGCCAATTAGAGGGGAGATTTCCCAACAGATTGCTGTAGCTCCGTCTGTGTCTGGGGCTGTGCTTTGGTTTGATCCCATGAAATTAGCCTGAAACAATAGGGCAGAGCCATCCACTATGCCCCTATCTGCAGTCTGTCAATTCTCTGTGTCCCTCAACATCCTTTCGTTTCCACCATGCAAAAGGAAATGTACACAAGGCTACACCAAACAATACCTTAGCAGGACTAGAGGTACTTACACCATCATTTATATTTTTCCATATTAAACAATCAGTCGACTTTAACTGACTGGAACTTTCTTTTTTTACATTTTACGGAAAATCTATATAGGGATGCTAGGCAATAGCTCATTCAGTCTGCAGACAACATGCAGGTCAAGAGGCCAGATGGATGAGTGGAGTAAATGAGAAAAAGACAAGAGGTTCTGGAGGAGGTGAGTGAAAGAGAGCAAGGAGAGGTTAGGAGAAAATGCCAGGCGAGAAAGAGACGAGCGCAGGGATGAGGGAGGATATGGAGGGGATGAAATGAAGAGGAAAGAGGGATTTGGGTTGTGAAATGAAAGATGGGGTCAGATGAATCAGGGTGGTCCATGTGAGCGAGAATAAGACACTATAAAACGATTTTGATGTGTTATCAAACTTGAAAATGGTTCTTTTTGAGGGGGTGTTCTCTGTTACAGTATGTGCAAAACTTCTACACTGGTGCACCTCGTACTACTCACAAATTCTCCAAGCAATGGAAAATCTTGGAAAAACAATTCAATTGTCTAAGTCCTTTACATCTCCCGATGATTGACTCAGTGGTAAACCATTGAGTATAGCCTTAGACAAAATAAACAAGAATATTTTTAGCTCAAATATTCAAAAGTTTATTTAGTTCCAGGGACATAAGGGAAGATTTAGGAGAATTACATGACATACATGACAATGGCAATTTGTGTTGCCGTAAAATAGAAAGATGCTAATAATAAATAAATGTAAAAGTAAAAAAGTAAAATATCCCAGTAAAAGAAAAAAACCCATCCTTTGCTGTTAAAGTTCACCACTCTGTGTGTTATTGCCTGAAACAAAAATTGTTTTTTTTGGGTTGCGTGCTGAAAAGATTGAGAAACACTCATCTAGATGATGGATTGGCTGGCAAACTCTTTCCCCCTGATGACTTTGTGAGGTTTTATTCCTCTGGTTTATTGCATATTTCAGCAGGGATGTCAAGCCTTTAAAGCTGCACTAATGACCTAACACACACATGCTGGACACTCACTTAACAACACACACACACCTGTATTTAGTTATGCATGCGCACACTTTCTCTTCCCTCTAAACACACCCACACATGTCCTCATTATACTTTCTTCACACCAATGCATGAGCTACCAAATCAGACGCACTTCTCCATCAAAGGAGTTCCTACATATAGACACATCAAACCCACACACATTCTTTCTCTCCCTCGGTTTCCCCTTATCTTTTTTTGCCGAGGGCTTTTGTTGAAGATCAGACAAACAGCAGATACCTCCATCCATTAGGGCTTTCCAGTCACTCAGCAGCAGTATTGTGATACAGAAGAGCAGGCAAGGGGACTCGCATGTTTCTCAGTGGCAGCCTAAGGGAGCACTGCTTCCATCTTGATAGATATCTCTCCTCTAATGTCCCCCAGGAGAGGCCTACCTGCCCCTTTGGTGACTGATGCACTGAGGGAGACAAGAGGGACATTGGGGGGGGGGGGGGGGGGGGGGTGTCTGTGTGTGTCTCCTGAAAGGTTGTCCTATAAATTCAAGACATTCATACACTTTGTAAATGTATCCTTCTGCCTTTGTGTGTGTGTGTTCTTGTGTGTACGCACTGTGTGCATCCATGGCAGAGTAACCGCATCGTACAAAAGTTTCATTAATATGTGTAACTTATGTCTGAATCTATCAATACCTTTGCACACATTAAGGGTACTACTGAGTTAGGATGCAGTGTTTTTATAGTGGAGACTCACCTGAAATAAAGAACGCTCCACTAATATTATATCAAATATAATATTGGGCTCAATAAGCTTCTGGAAAAGCAAGCAGTGGTGCTATATCACTCAACAAAGCCACATAAATCCACAGAGATGTAATGTAAATTTTGAAAAATCCATTTTGGTTACTATGTTCATTTTACTGTACCCAGGACAAAAATTGTATGAATATCCCCAAATAAAAGACCAGGTCTATGTGACAGATGAAAGTGACGAGAGAGACAGTGAGGGAGTTTTAAAATGCACCTCACAGCCCACTGCCACAAGTCAAAAGCACCCCAGTGATGTTTGTCGTAGCAATTTAATGACAATACAACAGGATGCAACACCAGTCTGAACAAAAAGAATAGGTGAAGATTCTTTGGCCCCTGTGCTCTAATTTGCTGGCTGACTGCAGAAAGACAACACTGTCTCTTTAATGTGGGGAGGGTCAAAGGTCACTGTATTGCATTTGTAAGGTCAGCGGTTGAGGTCACGCTCAGCTCTGGGCCTTCCTGCTGCAGACAGCTGGGTCATGCCACCTACATAGACTCCAATTATCCCTGCCAGCTAATAACTGCTCAGCTCGTTCCGTCGCACAGCACACACACACTCGCACACACACAAAATTCTCTGTTGTACAATGAATGGCCTTCCGTATGCATACTTGTATCTCTTTTAACACGCACATTCAGACAAACTAACTTGTAAGTCTTCAGGACACAGAAAAAACCGAAGCGAAAAGGCAGGCAACAAAACGAACTAGTTTAATGCAGAACAATTCAAAGCAGAACAATACACTTCAGAACATTTTTTGACAGCTCACAAAGTGGTTACAGCAGTACATTGGAACAGTGCAATTTTCTTCCAATAACAGAGTTGTTGTTTTACTGTTATATATTGTTAAACTGTTGTTGTTATAATTCATCTAGTAATCAGTTATCACCACTGAAAAGGAGGCGTTTATCCTCTGCTACATTCAGGGCTTGTACAAAATCTCACCTATGTGTTAGGAAATGTTTTATATTAACTGTCCATATCGTGTTTTATAGAGTGTCCAATGTGGGTAGCAGCTCCATAGTTCGAAAGATCAAATCCTGAACTTGTCTTAAATCCTATGCTACTCCTTTATCTATTTTTATTTGTGTGGGTTATGCAGCATAGTAACATTCAGACTGTTAGAGCTGGTGGCCTTTTAAACATTGGGTGAAGGAAAAATTCTATCCCCCTGTTTCCATTATAGTTTACTGCCGTTGCTATAGATATAACCATTATTTTGCTCTTTGTCCTTTTCTTCAACTTTGGATGTGCTCAGTCCAGCTTTACTCCTTCCTGTTGTCTCATAAGTCTTACACCTTTTCTGATATATGACCCCTAAGAGCTACTCCTACCTACTAGGAGCCACAGGTTACATCTGCTGGAAGAACCTGTAATCTCTCTTCGACAGTGAGAAAACAGGACAGTTTCTGTTGCTGTTTATGTTGTTGTAAATTCACACTGTGCACTAGAAAATGTTAATTGATATTCAGCCTCATTGTAAGGGACAGTGACCCTCACATGGATCAGGGAGTCAGCTATAGTGTTCTCAGAAACAACCCAGCATCAGATCTCACTCAGTCCAGGGTATTACCATTTCATACAAAGGTTTGACCACATCCCAATACCAGCCGGATGTCGTCTCAAGTCAAAAACAGAAGAGAAAAAACAGAGCATCCTGTTATTTAATTGTTCAACAGGTGGAAGGACCTTGTAGCATTATAGATCCACTCCACTTGAGAACCCAAACCCTCCCTTTAGTTTGCAGTATAGGAGTATTCAGTGGTAACAGTGTTTACGACAGACCACTTACATACCAAGCACACAAATGTCCTATTTGGTTTACTTAGTGCTTTGCATGGTATACATCAATTGGAAAGAAATTTCAGAATTATAGACAGATACATGTATCGGATAGCCTTTCCACACAGACACAGCCTTAGCCTAACCAGCTGTACTGCCCAACGCACATGTTTGAAAAAAATAAAATACATAATGCAAGAGAGACAGAGAAGGCCAGAGAGAGAAGATATTTTGAGGTGTATCCTGGCTGTCTGGCTCTGGCTAATGCCCTCTTCAGTGAGGTGGAATGGCACATAAGCTCCCATTAATACAGGAATGAGTTGAATTTAGCTCCGTCTGCCTGCACGGCTGGCCTGGCCAGCCCCCCTGGCTTTCCATGAAGTGTGGGGCGCAACACTTACTGAAAAGCTCTGCTCTGCGCTCCGGCATGCCACACCCTCCCGACACCCCCAGCGCTCTCCTTTGTTCTCTAACTATAGCCGCAGCCGTGCCAAGGCCCCCCGACTTAAATATTCCACTATAAAACAAGTGATAATGAACATGAAAAGCACCCAGTGCTGGTAGTTGACTGAGCCGCTAAGCACATGCAGCCGTGTTCATACACGCATACTCAATCAGTGTTACATGTATGTGCACGCACAGAGATACATTAAAGGTATACGCACACACTCATGCAACACAGGTGCACTCACACACATAGACAATGTGCGCACAATTCACACACATAACCCCACACCCCTTTCTGCATATATGTAGAATCAAAAAGGAAAGTGTGGAGAGAGGGGATGAGAGGTGTAGAGACCTGGGAGTGGAAAATGATTGATCCGTTTTAAGGGTCCTATAAATCCACCAGCTGATGTGGGTATAAATGGGGGCACACATGTCTTTCCTACCTGGCAACCCATCCCAGCATCACAACAGGGATATTTATACTGTCCATCCCACCATAAGACCTTGACAAACCCCTCACGTGTCGGGAATGGACAAGGAAATTAGCGCTCAACGCCTTTTTCTTATTTTCATATCAACAGTTATGTTCTTGGTGCTTTGTTAGGTGATATGAAGCATGTTTGTTGGTATGAATTAATGTGCGGAATCATGAATGTCACTATTATTGCCTGTGTGTTTGAGTGTGAAGGAGTATGGCTATTGATGAGTGGCAAGGGCTTTTACAGTAAACTGTATGTAACTGACTGTGGAGTTTCTGTACCGAGGGAGGCTCTATGTAAAGGTTGCCTGTCTCTGGAGCTCCCTGGAGTGCCCAGGCAGCCAGGCACCTTTGACCAGGACTAGGCCCCCTCAGGCCTTCGCACACACAGGCACACACACACACACACACACACACACACACACCTCTCTGTGGGCCCCCCACTCTCCCTCGGGTGAGATGAGCCCACCAAGGCCCCTCCTGGAGCTGTTCCCCCAGCAGCCCTGGATCTCCACCTCTCTTACCAACCGCTCCACACAGACGTGGCCAAAAGCCAGGGGACGCCACTGTCGGGATCAGGGGTTGAGGGTGGTGGAAGATATGTGTGCCTGTGCGTGTGTGTGTGTGTGTGTAAGTGTGCACGTGCCTGTATACGCGCATGTGTGAGTGTGTTTTTGCGTGTGCGTGTATATGCGCAGAAGGGGGGTCTATCCCCAGACACAAGTTGCTCAGTTTTTGGGAAAGTCTCTGGCCCACCCAAGAGGAAAGAGTAGGAGGAGGAGGTGGTGGGGGGGAGGGGACCGAGGCCTTGGGGGAACAAAGCCTTATTTCAAACTTGCCGAAAACAGGGGTCTTTATGCTGTGATGCTGGGGCCCCCTCCTATGTAGGGAGATGTTATCGCAAAGATGCAATATCCACCTCGGCATAGGGCCGGGGGGGCGGCTGCATAGGCCTCCAGTGTTACACTAAGTACCCTGGGGCACTGACCTCACTAATGAAGTCTCCCTTGGCTGCTGCTACCCACTACTGTACCCTCCTTTGTCTTTCACACGGGGATCTCTCAGTCTATTTGTCTGTCTGCTTTTCTGTCAGCCTGCCTGGCTGGCTGCTAACAACAGCTGTGTGTGTGTATGACCGTTGGTCATATTTTGTCTAATTTGATAGTTTGTTTATGTAGCTTATTGTTAGTCTGTTTTGTCCTTGCATGGTGATGTTTGTTTTGTTTTTTTTTTGTCTGTAGTCTTGATTTGTTCCATGATCCTTTTCTTTGAGTTTGAATGTCTGTCTTTCTTTGCCATTCGTCTATCTGCACGGCTGTCTCCATAGCTTGCTTTGAAGTGTCTCCCTGATTTACTGTCCGGCTGTCTCTTATAGTCCTTTTGACTTTGAAGCTTTCAGTTATCTAACCATCGAAGCCTCCTCTTTTACTCACTGTGACTTTTATATGTGGCCTTGAGTTGCATTTAAAGATGTTACACCAAGCTCTTCAGGGAATCCACAAGTGGGAAAAGGGAAATTTGATTTTGCGAGATGGGGATCGGGAGAAAAGCACAATTAAAGTGGACGCCCCACATTCCTGTGTGGAGCCAGTGGCCTGGGGATAGGATTTGCTCAGTTTTCCTGACAGCTTGGAAATCCTACCACTCCACGGCTTGATCCTCGTCTCAGCTTGCATCTTCTGTCCCAACCCAAAATTTAAGGATCGAAAATTATATTAATTTCGAGGAGAGACAGAAGAGGGCCGTGAGGAATTTGTGTGAGCTCCAGAGATGTCAAGGAATTGGAGGCTGTGAGACCAGTTGACAACTTGATTTCACTGTAAAGACACATTAATAATTGTGATATTTTTGTACAGATTTTGTATTTGACACACACCACGGAATCATAAGAGGGACTGGTGTTACTTTAGCAGTTCTTTGTTTTAACTATTTCTAAAGATCAGCCATGTTATCAGAAGTGTATCAATGGTAAAATCTAAACCTTAACATAACACTATTTTGAATGAGAATGGTCTGTAATCACGGTGAGTTTTATACAGTCATCATATAGGATGGATCTTCCAGCTTCTTGCTCAAAGGGTGTGGCACCCCTTCTTTGAGGCACCAAGCAAAGAGCTCAGGTCTCTGCAATTCCACAATGCCCAGCCCCTAAAGAGCCGAAGTGGAAAGTTTGCTTTAGCACCCGTTGGGTTAGAAGATGAAAGCGCTTTGGGATGACATGGGTGTATGGTTGGGGGGACGAGGGGGAGCACTGAGCAATGGAGTGAGGGGGTGGGGGGGGGGACTTATATCTCTTTATCCCGTCTGGCGTGCTGTGGCTGGGCTCGACCCACATCAGCTGTCCACTTTTCTCCGGCTGCCAGTCGCCGTGCAGTCCAAAGCTGGCCTGTCTGCTGATGGATTACCTGGGCAAACGAGTGTACCCCTTCATCCCCTTTTGCTCTGAATATACAGCTCACCCTACCCCCCGCCCGAAAGCCCTCACCTGAGCACCCCTGCATGGCCCTGGGGTGCAGTTATAAAAAGATGAAGGGGTCTGGAGCTTGGGTCGGGTGGGGCCGGACTAGGGCATTGGCAGGGGTCTGTGTGGGACTGCTGTAGCAGTGTTTATGGGGGCTAGCCAGGATTAGTTGGCGGCTGGTGGTTATTGATTCAATTTGAGATGCTTTTTTATCTGCAAGCCGCCTAAGGCCAGCGCACATGCTAGCTTCCTCCAATGGGCCCTAATCCCTGCTGGTTATAAAAGGAATATGCCTTTGGTGGCGGAGGAGATGCTCTGAATGCCTGCGCTGCAGCAGAGGAGGCATCTGTCATGTGTGTGTGTTCGGTTGAGCCAGCACTGGGATCAGGGGGGCTCGGCATGTTGGCTGCAGGTTTTAGCTGGTGCTGAGAGCTAGAGTAGAGAATGAGTCGACGTACTTTTGGTATGCACTCACAATTTGCACCGCTAGTGGTATCCATGTCTCCACTATAAACATGCATGTTGTAGTTTAACTTGCAGCTCAGGAGAATCGCGAGCCAGGTTTTGACCTCAGCCTCGCAAATGTTTGATCAAGCATTTATTGAGATTATTAATTTGTGATTAAAGCAAAAAGTGAACTGGGACTTTAGTGAGTGCATGCAGCAAAAGTGGGCGAATGAGTGAAAAGAAAGAAAATGAGTGACAGGCACCAGAAGAGAGTGAGGGGCAGAGACCAGAGGTTAATGAGAAGACCAACAGAGGCTGATGGATGATGAAAGAGTGATTCAGCTCTTTTTCTCCTCCCCTCCCTCGCTTGTGTGTTTATTCTGAGATTGTCATTTGTCATTGGTGGAGGTCCTTTTTTTCCCTCCTGCGACAGCCAGCTCCAAATCATGCGCAGACAGATTGAGAGGCCAGCAACTCAAATAGAGATGGGATGGGGGAGAACCAAGGCCAGCATCCCACGTTTGATGTCTGTCCCCTGGGCCTCATCCGCTCTGTCACCCCCCTGGATGGTGCTGACAGATGGAACTTCGAGACATGAAACCACTGGGGAGAGTGACACAGAAGTATGAAACAGAAGGAGGGATGAGTGTGAAAGATGAATGGCTTGGTGAATGGAAGTTGATGTGTGAAACAATGCAAAAGGCAACAGCATCTCACCATTTCAGCCTTTCATCATGCACGATGCATGACTCAAATTTCGTGTACCTCAGTGAGCATTGTGTTAATCGATAACACATTTTCACTTATAGAAGTTGCCATCCAGAAAGAATATCACTGAACTCTGGGGTTCCCCATCCTGGTCAACAGGTACCACAGTGTTATTGGTGCTCTTTTGGCCATCTATTTGGAATGACTTAGGCTTAATATGCTCTTAAATGAGTAAAGACTGTGTTAAATAATAGAATAATAGAAGGCCAGTTCTGCTTTGCCTCGTTATCATTGACTTTCCATTTCTAGTGCAGTTCTGTTCAATTGAAATGTGTTCGTATACAGAAAACAATATATGTCGGTCGTGTTAGTAGTAGTGTAGTAGCTCCATTAGTAGAAATGATAGTTAATGCATGCTGTTTTGGTGTCAGCTGTTACTGTTGAAGAGAATTGATGGTTCTACAGGTAACCACTAGAGGCTGACAAACAGCTGTGACCAGCCACAGCTTCCCACAGCTACTGACTACTGTATTGCACACAAATTAAAAGCAAACAATCAGATAATCCCCACATATTAATATTCGGCATTCACTCTCATACAAGTAAAGCAGTCACCATATTCAAGCAGGATGTAATCAGGAGAGCTTTAGATTTTTTATTTTCCCCTTCGAAACAATTTCAGGCTTGATTTGAAGTCTATTTGTTTGACTCTTATATTCTCTATTCATTTGCTAGGACAAGATATATTCACAGATACAAGTGTACAGCTATATAGCTCTATAATCTTGAAAGTATGCTGTTCAATGATAGTCAGGAACTGAATTCGTTTTACTTAATTTTACCACTCTGCTCACTACAATTAATAGGATTTCCTGGGTACCTAAAAAGGGATGAAGTAAAGTGATTACATTCATCAAATCAACTTACTTATCCTTGGGTGCTGCCAGAAGACAGAACTGAACCCTGTTCAGTTTCTCTTTCCGTTCATATGTGTGCTGCCAAGGAAGTGCCAGCATCATGCCAGTATGAATGGATAATTGTTGTTGTGTCTACCTCTTGCCCAATATGGAATTTGAGAAGCTGGATGCAGTGCAGGGGACAGTGGCAGTGCCAACCATCTGGGGCTTTCACCTGCCACCCTGCCCATGAGCCAAGCAGGAGACCTGGATGTTAGGGGCCTGAGGTTCTGGGCTCAGCTTCCTGGAACAATTCAGCCATTCTCATTTCCAGTTACCTAGGTGCAAGAAACCTGCTTTTGGTTTCCTCTGTGGCTTAGATGTCAAGCAAGGAATTTAACAGAGAAAAACTTGCAATTCATCTACTGTGATGTGTGAAGTGTTCTGATTTTTAGTAAACACGTTTGTGCACCCAAGAATTTTGTGTCTATCTCAACATACATCATTTTAGCTGAGTAGAGATGGTGTGCAGTCACCTCTACCAGTCTTCCTACTTACTACCCCCCTACAACTCACACTCCATTTGCTTGCTTGACTATGTCATAGTTGTTATAGTTGTCAAGTATTATAAATCCCTTAGACTCCCTATTTCTTTCTTATTATGTCTTTTGGATAGTCACTTCATAAAGTCATGAGAGGCAGGCTTTCATACAGTAAATGGATTTGGTACTACTTTGAATGCATCTCTAAAGACACACCCAAACAACTTAAAAGTGTTATACGCTGGCACTATATTTCTTGTCCATTTAAAAAAAAACAACTTTATTTTAAAAACAGAAGTAGATATGCTGCTGCTTTTATCCACGTCTGTTTTGCTTTCCTGTCCATGTTGAAATGCACATATTTGGACAACAGATTAGGCAACTGTAAGAGCTGACATCTTTGTAAGTCTGACAGAAAGTTATAGTAGAATCTTACCCAAGTACATGTTATGTACTGTGTTGTTTATCAATCTTGATGACTTAGTGGTGGATGTATCCCACAGTAAGAGAAAGATTTTGCCCCTGCTCATGAGGTGGAAATTGGGATGCCTGGCAGCTGTGTTCATGTTGGGGCCAAGGGGCAGGTCAAGTTTAGCTTCCCTGGCCTTTGCAGCCTGGTACTCATTTAGCCCCCGTGTATTATGTACTGTATTTATCTGGCCTTTTGTTAAGCACTTATGCACAGTTGTCAATGCAGTCTCATTCCAGAAGCTACATTCGAGGGTGACTTGTAGGTGTGTGTGTGTGTGTGTGTGTGTGTGTGTGTGTGTGTGTGTGTGTGTCACATCCACTGTGCCTATCACAGGGCAAGAGCTTGTGTCATTGAGTTCAAGTGTTCTGTAAATTGAAGTCTGAAGAGAAGCAGTTTGCTTTTGTATGTGTGTGTGTCTCTCTCTCTCTGTCTCTTCCTCTCTCTCTTTCAATTCAATTTAGTTAAATTCAGTATGCTTTATTTGCATGAATGTCAATAGAGCAATATTGCCAAAGGCCCTCTGTCTCTCTCTCTCTCTCTCTTTCCATTGTGCCAGACCTGTTTAAACCAGGACTTTTTTTTCATAGTCATAATCAGCTAGACCCTTGTCTTATCCATAAATATTTCTTGTTTCGGAAGTCATGGAACAGTCATGAATAAATTAAAGTGCTTGCATTCCAAAAAGAGAAACAATATATATATATATATATATATATATATATATATATATATATATATATAATATATATTTGAGTATATTATTAAATTCCTCTTTACCTCAACCTTTACGCATGCACCTCAGTCACTCACCCTGGCAGTATGCAGTAGGTAGTACTCAAGTGATGATGCAAGAGCAGGCTTGAATGCTCCTTCCCCTCCTCCTCTCTTCTCCCTTCCCTTTCCTCGCCTCACTCTTTCCTCTCTCAACGACCCCAAACCCCCACCCCCCCACCCAAAACCCCTCCTCTTGAACTGACATGGCACCCACCAGGCCGGGGACCAGGCTGGGGATTCTGAGGTGGCGCCCAGACTCAGATTATTTACAAGAGCTGTAGCGCTGAAGAGACTGTGGTATTTCTTCTTTCAAATGCCTGGGATGGAAAGGCATGTTATGGGGAACACAGAATCTCTAAGGCCTGTTTCTCTCTCTGACTATTTTTCTTCCTTGTGTTTTTCTGTTTTCTCAGTCTGCTTTTTGCAGAGTAGTAGAGACACACTGACACAGTCTGAGTCACTCATGCAGTCTCACATGCTTGTAATAATGAACAACACTCATATGCTTTGTATTTAAACACACAACTAAACAGTTTCTGTTTTGAGATGAAGAGAGAGCATATTCTAAAGTTTGGTGCAGCAATTATTGCTGGAAATGAATATGATATAAGATACATTGTTGGTTCTATTAAACATATAAATATAGTTTGCCCCTGGGTCACCCCTGTTGACCACCAGTGCTCCCAAAATTCCTTGTATCACTTCTCTAGCGTTTTGTGACCAAGCAAAATGTTCTCCAGACTATGTGACTGCTACTGGACAAGACACCTGAGCTGGCCTGCATAAATGCTTCTGCAGGGGTTGGCGAGTGTGGTATGGTAGGGTGCGGATACGGGAAATCGCATGGATGCAAACCGGCATTGATGCCATGTTCCACATGCCCAGAATAGCCAGCCGTTCACGGATATCTCAGTACACACAAACACTGTAAATTAGAGGCCTGCAGGTGGCAAAAAAGGTCTTGAAGGGAATGGGGTGGGGGGGACACCGGGGTTGGGACGGAGACGGTTGATGGGATTTGAAGCTAACTGTGGGGTGGGGGTTGTTTCTGGGGAGTGTGAGGCAGTGTGGAGTCAGCAGGGGTCGGGTTTGCTGTCTTGGGTATCAGCATCCGGACACTGACGCCAAAACAGCACAAACTGGAGAAACGATTAGACGAAAGGGAGGGATGGAGAGACCTCCAGTGTGGGTCACGCTGTTTCACGGCTACTGTAGCCCCCTGGAGAGATGAAGACATGGCAAAAAGGCTAAGGAAGGCGAGCTGGAGAATGAGACAGCAAAGAGGAAGGAGAGAGCCTTGGCGTCAGTCGGGCGTTGGGGAGGGGTATGTTATGACATGGAAATCCCAGCTTGTTGGTCATGCTGGCCTGTGTGGGGCTTTGAGCAGCAGGAAGGCCTCAGAGTCCAGTCTGGCTGCCTCCTACCTGGCGCTGGTTGGAGCCAGGATACAAGGAATGAACCTGTCACTGACTCCTGCTTGTAAACAAACCAAATACCGTGGGAAAGATGAGGTGTGAAGCAGAGGATGCTGCTGTCTCCATGCCCCGTCTCTCTCTCTCCCCCTTGCTCTCGCTCATCAACCCCCAACTTTTTCCTCTTGTGTCAGCGAGAAATCAAATACTACCCCCTTCCTTCACTGATGTCCTGAACTCGTGAACTTTCTGAAAACCATGTGCTGTTTTATTTGTTTGCCACGTGAACTCTTGAGGTGAGCCAAAGCTGGAACTCAGCTCTTCATGTCTGAAAGAGACTCTCAAAATGACTCTTCAATTCAAGAGCTCATTAACCGCACGAAAAAATCCTTTTCCTGCCTGGCACTCCTAATGATATATGGATATTAATAACCAATATAGTTTCTGTAGTTCACTGTGTGCCTCGTAGTTTTAAATGTTTTCTTACCCTCTAAATATAGATTTCTGTCCTCGGTTCAGAATGTTTGAGAGTTCCAGCTAGTTTACTCTTTTAATAATAAACCAGTTTACCAGAATAGCCAATATTGCGGGTCTCTATTGCCTCTTTTCCACTGCATGGTACAGCTTGGTTCAACTCTACTCACTTGGAGCCATTCTTTTTGGGTTTTCCATTGGCAAAAGTTGATAGTATCAAGTGCTTTTTTTGGTATCACCTCTGTCTAAGTTCTAAGCGAGCTGAGCCGATACAAGAAGTGAAAACACTGCAGATCACTGATCCTGCGCACATCCTGCACAAATAGCGACTACAGTGTTTGAATTCGATTGACTCAGATAAAAAAAATGGCGGGCTGCAAAGCCACGATGAGGTTAATTGCCCAATTGCAGAACGTTTCACTGTTAGGTTGCTGCTAGATGGAGCAACACGATTGTTCCTGTGCATTTGTGTCGCACTGAACATGTCATTCACCTAGTGTCGCTATGGCGATCAGCTAAGAATCACGCCTTCATTTAGGGGGTTCTATCTGCAGTGGAAAACAAAATTGGAAAAAGAGTCGAGTAGAGCCATGCACTGGAAATACGGCATTTGGCAACCACATCTTTGCGCACGAGAGATAGAGAATCAGGCCATCAGCAGCCAGTGAGGCAGGCAAGCAGGCAGACATTTTTTAACCCTTGACATTTTAGGAGCGATACCATTACAAGTTAGTCCAAGACTTCCCATCACCAACCCAGACATCAAACCCACTCTCAATGTTCTTTCCAGTTTTGGATACATCTCTCCCTGATAGGTCTCACAAACACAGCCTGTCACTTTTAATAAATGCTTGAAACTAAGCACTGGTTTTTGGTCCTGGAGGATCTAGAAATGACTAAGCAATGGCTGGTTGCAAATACTCTCTGGAGAGGCCCTAGGGTGAGGGAATGGAGCTGGAAGGAGGAGCTGGCCCCCGAGACGCCTGCAAGCCGTCGGGATACACACTGGCCTGGCCACAAAAATGAGCCTCTGGCCAGTGTTGGCTCCCCCTCTGGCTTTACACAAATACACTCTCACTGACACACGCACACACCAGTGGAAAAGTGTGACTGGAGGTGGCTGAGGAGCATGTAGAGAGGAAGAAAAGTGATGGGAGAATTTGGGAATAGTGGGTGGAAGTGGAGGGCTGGGGTGTTGCAAATTCATTCATATTTCTCCCCCTCCCTGTACGAGTAAGCCAAACCTCACTGGGTGAATCAGTGTTCCTCATAAACAAGCCGCAAGCACACAATGGCGCCTCCAACTCTCCAGTGTCAGAGAGAAAGAAATGGGTGCAATGACAACGTAAGAGAGAAGAAAATAGGAAAAGCATGCAAAAAAAAAAAAAAAAACCAACAAATAAATAAAACACCAAATAACTAAAGCAGGATTTTGAATGATTCTGACACTAATCTATCAGTTGTGGCTGTGGATATCATCTCATTGTCTCACGACTGATGCACAGGGGAGAACAGGAACACGGGACCCAAATGCAGATAGTCAAGGCAGGCAGTGACAGTTCAAAAAAACCTCCAATGTCCAAAACAGCAGGTAACAGATCTCCAGTACCACAGATTACAGGTATAAATGCTGGCAAGCCAAGACACAATGCACATAGTCACACAATCGATGATCTGACCAGGAACAAGGTGTGATGGAAATCTTAGAGCTGGTTCACTCTAACAAGAAGTTTCAGGAGACCGGGATGTCTTACACAGGAATATTTATTGAAGGTCGATCGAGGAGAAAAGGGAAACACCACGTGTGAATCACAGCGTACTGTCTGAAGATGGTATCCTGAAGCTCAGTATTTAACCCTCCCCAGAACTGATAACTTCCGCTATATCCAAATAGGGTTATTCCTAACTCAGCCTGGCATGTGTGATGACTCTGTTGGATATCGGGTCCAGACAGGGAAAGATGTCACCCATTGCTGTAGAAGTAACAGCATTGCCTCTCTACAGTATCTGTTATCCAGCGTCAACAACCAGGCTCCAGCCTGTTGTGTCTAACCCTGAAAACAGAAGATATCTAGCAGACCTTGGTCTACCAGATGCCAGAGCCAACTCGGGCTTGTCAGGCACACAGAATGAGACAGGTGAACAGAGACAGGCAGTTGACCTGTCCTGTGAAGCACTGTCTTAAGTTACCTTTAACCTACAAGAGGGAAGTTTAACATACAAGAAGGAAAATTCCTTCACACAAGGGTTGAACAGTATATATGGTAATTGGCCGATAAGGGAATGAGCTAGAGGTGAGGAGTTGGCAGGGTAGGCCACGTAAGCGCAAGGAACAGGTGTGGAGATGGGTGGGGCAGTCAGGTGACGGGGAAAGGAGGGAAAGTCCGAGGGCATCTGGTGGACAGCTTGAGGATGGCAGGTCTGGAGAATTTGAAAAAAAAAAAAGTTTACGGCCTGGGAGAGTTGAGCAGGGGCTGGAGACAGGGACAGAGAGCAATTCAGAGTGCTGGGGTTGAGAGTGTGGCTGAAGAGAGGGACTGAGGAGCAGATTGTGCCACAGTGCCAGTGGCTCTGCACTTAACTAACAGCCACCTTCAGTCTCAGATTGTCTAGAGTGTCCATGTCTTTTGAGGCTTTACAATGCACTGCAATTGTATTGGCTTGACTGTGGTCTAAAACACTTTCTCAGATGTGACAGGGGCCTACCTCTGCTCGTGAAATTGTATGTGCTGTATAATTGTTTTGTGTATTGCAACATATGATGTATCATTCATGAGCCAAGCCACAATCAGACCCTTGGTGGCTTGCAGAGAGTCATACACCCTCTTGACATCATATTTTAGTCCTCAAGCTCTACCATGATTGCACACAAAAGCAACAGGACCCTCTTACAAGTAATGTATTCAGATTACAGGCAATTATGGCTTATTACCATTTAGTGGGGGAAGCGGGGCTCATTTGCAGTATTTGTTCAGTGAATGTCTAATAGCGGGAAGGGGAGGGAGCCTCGTGCTTCCTGCTGTGCAACCTGTGATGCTGCAGGAGAACTGTAGCGTAGCACAAATATGAACGACTCATTTCCCCCTCACCTGGAAGACGAAAGTGGAGCTAATCCAGATACATCAGTGCTAATAGCCCAAATAAATCACTTGTGAGCTCACTTTGTGGCTTGTCTTTTGGAGGAACAGATATGGAAAATCAAGCCATGGTCTGGTACTCATGAAAGGAACATAATTTTCTTAGTTTAAAAGAAGTTCAAACATATCTCTTTGTTGTTACAAAGCATATGCTCTGATTAGACGTGTCAGTTTTTGTTTGGTAATGGCTTACAGGAAGGTTCAGTTCTTGACATGTCAACAAACACCACACCATCAACTTTTGTGTCACATTCCTTTGGCACAACTTGCATTCTGTGTTCCTTTGCTGCAATTATACACACATGCTCAAATAAACCCCCTTTTCTTCAGCCTTTCACTTCTGATTCTTTTTGTTTTAGTGAGTGAGTTTATTCTGTTATTAATCATAGTGCTGTGTGTCTTTATAGTGGTGAGTGGGGCTAAATGAGGTCAATATTTAGATTTTAAGCTGACATGGCTGTTCGCTATTTACACAAGAAATTCTGTCATCTTAGATATTCAAATTTGTGAAATCTTCACACCAATCCAATTGCTGAATAATCAAATGTTAAATATCTGGCTGCAGGCACTAGCTTTATTGCTTGCCCAGCTTAGTTTAAGCAGGCCAAAATCAATTGCTCTGGTCCAATTTACTGAAAAACAAAAACAGCCTAAGCATAGGTGTTAAGTGGCTTTTGGAAGGTTGGGTACCAAGGCTTTGAGACAAATTTCTTCCACTGAGAAGCCGTTTCCTTTAATATTAAGAAGCTTTATCAGGAAGCAAGAGGCCACGATGCTTCTAGGGAGCAGTGCTGGTGTAGATTCTAAATTGACATAATGAAATTATGGCAGGACAGGCCAGCAAACTTCCCCTTTTACCTCTACGTCAGTACCGCTAATTTGCCTTACAGACTTACCAAAAAAACTGCCAAATAACGCTGTCACTTCCTGGCTAATACACCATGCTGTCAAACTCTGCATCCTTCCAGTGAAACATTTCACTTCACCAAACGTGAAGCATGAAAGGGTTGCTGTGTAGCGCTGTTCCTTTGCTCTGCACTCGCCATTTTTGTTGCTGTGTGATGGTGTCTGTGGCAGTAT
This sequence comes from Lateolabrax maculatus, assembly GCA_031216445.1. Lineage (NCBI taxonomy): Eukaryota > Metazoa > Chordata > Actinopteri > Acropomatiformes > Lateolabracidae > Lateolabrax > Lateolabrax maculatus. Next base: position 11,898,807 of record CM062200.1, read on the forward strand.
ATTTAGGTGTACGGTTTGGGACAGGAAGAGGGGAAACGCTGAGGTTATTTGATTGCTTCATTATGGTCATATATATGGCCATATATTTATGTATACTTTGTTATGTATGTCATTACATGTACACCAGTGAGTGTTTGTTTGTTTGTGTGCATGTGCTTGTGTGTGTGTGACTGAGTAAAGAGGGCTCAGTGTTTGGACCACCCTGTGAGCTGGGCTGAGTGACAGCATGGGCCTCAAGACTCTTTCAGTACACACACACGGGCGCACACACTCAAGCACATACAGTACTCAAACACACACGTCAGCGAGCTCATTTTTCAACATGTTTTCTACTCTATTAATGTCTCATGACCAAATACATATCATGCTCCAAAGCAAACATGCTGTATTAAAATGAAATAAATCACATTGGGATCAGGAGGGAACACACACTCTCTGGTACAACACCATACCACCCAGTAGTGTCACAGCGAATATACCAATGTACCTGCTGTTTTAACCCTACCCTTTTACCCTATATTTCTCAACACCTGATTTGAAAAGACAGGTCAAACATTATTATGGTGCTTTAGAAATAATGTTTTCTTAGTGAACTTGGGGAATAAAGTAAATGTGGTGATGACATAAAGCTAAATTGAAATGAATTGTTACTTATTTTCAGACCGTTTTGACTGTAATTTCCCATTAGTCACCAGTTGTTTCTCTCGGTTTTGCTATTTGCTTGTTATGAATAGAGGCACGAGTCCCGTTATCCACCACAATTAAGTACTACAGTGTATGTTTTGCCCTCCCAGTCAGAAATTCAAAACAGGTCAGGCTGTGATGATGTCATTCATATCAAAGTCTTATTTTTCTTCTTAACATTTTTTATTGTTTGACCCCCTGCTATCATGTAAAACGCACACACACACTCTCATACACTGGTTGTTCTTTGCTATACTAATGAGGACATTGTATAGACATTCACTGTGTGGAAGGAACTTTAATACAAGTGCTATACAGTACATATACATATAGAAAATTTGTCCTTTGTGATTATGTTTGTCGTTGTTTTTCCCTCCTATCTAGTTCTGATCTTTGTCTTTTCTTTCCATCCAAGACAAGACTATTGGAGAAAAATGTCATTTTTGCAATTGCAGTGAGCCTCAAACTTGCGACACACATTTAAGAGTAGCAACATATTTTTGCATGCCATGGCTGCCATGCCTGATAGGTACCTCCGTAGTTTCATTTTGATCCATTCCAAAGTGCAGCATATAACATTTCCCATAATTCATCCCATATAGCTTCATTCATTTACTGTATGTTAACATGCGTACCTGGAAGAAGCTCAAAACAAATGTTTGGCTATCTGATGTAGCCAACTGAAATCAAATCCTGCAAATCCAATTTGGATCTTCAAGAATAATCCTCTCAGCATTGAGAGAAAGCTATATTTCAAGTAGATTTCAATGAAACTTTTGTTGCAGTCAGTTGGTCACCTCAGGACACCATTTTGGCCAATGCCTTATCCGCTGGATGTCTGGATAAAGGTTGGAAACTTTGATGCACTTTTTGGAATTGTTAAGAGTTTCTGGGTCCATGACCGTGACCATGACTTCATTGAAGAATCACTAGGCTGTGGATCTCCAAAAAATGTGCTGTTATCTGGTAGTTATCAAGACCGAGTTTAAACAGAGCATCTTCCAATTCCATCCGTTCGCATAATTGTCTAATTCTAATACAGTTTAATAGCTATGAATTGCGTGACTGTGGTTAAAGTGATACAGTAATAATTAAAATTCCCAGTGCCAAAAATCCTTCTTTTTGACCTCTTAACCTCTCTTCTATGACATCTTCTGTTGTTGGATGATAACTGTACTGATACTGAGTCTCAGTCTTATTGCTTATGCTTTAATAACATTATTACATAGCGGAAGTCCTAAAAATAAGACTGCTGAGAGACAACTAATCCAGCAACCGATAAACCAGCCATTGCAAATGAGAGACCGCTGTCGGTAACTGAGGAGCGATGGGAGCTTTCTCTTATTGCTCTGTAACTCATACAGTAGATCCTATTTGGCTGTCCCTCTGGATCAGCTAACACATTAAACAGGCAGTATTGGGGAAAAGCACCCCAGCTTGACTATCACTGTTATAATTCATACTTTTGGCACCATAAACTGGACTAGGCTGTTACAAATTTTCTATTACACCTGCATGTTGAAGCATTTCATAATAAATACCAGTGTTCTTGTCACACACAGTGCTACAGTCTTGTTTCTGATGTCTCTCTATTGCTAAACAGTGTGAGCAGTACATAGACACGCACCCTTTTATGTGAATATTGCTGTCCTTTCCATCAATGCATGTAATTCATAGCAATTAGACAGAGATCAGATTACTTACTTACTTACTTAGATGTTTGACGCAATCTGAAAAGAGGTTTGCAAAGTGCAGCAGAATGGGCAGCTGTTTGCAGTAGCAGAAAGGCAAGGGAGGAGAGATATTGGCTTGCTGGTTGGCTGGCGGACTGACTGGGGACATCAAAGAGGACGAATCCAGCGCTGAGCTGAGTTCTCTCCAATGATTAAAAGCAGGGGCCACAGTAACGTCTGGATGGGCCATTTAAAACTAATGAGGGAAAATAAATAGAGCCTTGGCCCTTGGCATGTGTAGGTGGAGTGAGTGAGTGTGTGTGTGTGTGTGTGTGTGTGTGCGCGCGTGCGTGTGGGTATGTATATACTGTATTTGTGTGTGTGTTGCTCTGACTATCTTTGAGCAATGTGTGTGCAAGTTACCGGTACCGATACCGCAGGGAGGGCATACTGAAGGTAGACGTCACTGATCATCAAACCCTGAATTTCGGCAAAATTCTTTGTCCAACAAATGTCATAACATTATTAATTATGTGAATTGTGTGACGTACAGTAGAATTTTCACTGGGATCATCTCGCATTTGACTCAAAATGTAAACAGGTAAAGTCAGCCTCCTTACTGATGTGTAATTTCCTGTAGATCTATTCTTAACCCGAGAATTGATCTGTATAGTCATATGTGGATAATTATTGTCGTCATATTTTAAATCAAAATTAACTCACCCTACATTGCTGTAAGTGACTGTTTATAGCTTGTGTGGTACACTCTGAATGATGAAGGATGTAGGCAGGAGGCATTTGATTTTATGAATGAGTCATATTACTCTGGATCGTTTGTCCTTTCCTCATCCTGTTGTGACACACACAAATATGAACAGGCAAACAGAGTGGGGCGGACGACAGGAAGTGGAAGTAAAGTGCTGACATGGGCACATCAATTTACATAGAATCTGTGGGGCTCGCAACAAAACCATGTGTTCTGATTCATCAAAGGTGAAGGATGTTGTTCTGGTGTGTCTATAAGTAAATTGTGTACGTCATGAGTGCGTCAATACTAGATGTCTGCAGGTGTTTATTAGTCATTATAATTTCCAACATTTAATTTTGTAGCTGAATCCTGTAACAAAGTGCTTGTAACTTTTCTGCCTTTCTAAACCAATGTGCTATTTTTTTTTTTTACTATTCTGCTTCTGTTTCTGTACTGCTGTATTTTTCAGTTTCTCCTACAATAATTTATTCTTGCCTTTCATTCTCTAATTTGCAGCTCTCTTCTTTGTCTTTTTCCCTTGTTGTCATCATCTTTTCCATGTTCAAAGCGCAACTTAGGCAAAGGCACAGACTGCAGAGCTCCTACAACAAGCCATAGTTTTCTTTGTTGATGATCCAAGTGCCTGGCTGGATGATAGTACGAAAAGCCAACCCATCTTAACGGATTCCAGGCCCCTTTCACAAGTGACTTTTTTATTATTACAAGTTGCATTTAGTGTCAGAGTTGAGTTATTTCTCAATCCAGTGCTCTTCCAAGATCTAATGGGCAATTATCTGTGGAGGAGAAGTTAATGAGTGTCCCATTTCACAAAGTCCCCAGTTATTTATGTCAATGAGCGCCATTGTGTGGAAACGTGGCAGACCCGTGCTAACCGCTCGACTTGTTTAGATTTTCTCTATGGAATCCCACACCCATTGTAAGCCAGTACTAACCACAAGACCAGTCTGTGTGTGTGCATGCGTCTGTATGTCATTGTGTGTTTTATACTTTAAGTCAGTCTAAGATGTACAATACCAGTGTGTGCTTATGTGTATAGACCAGTGTAACATGTACATCAATGCAGAGATCTGATGAAAGTATATAATGACAGACAAGTACGCACACACATATTGGCTACCCCAGTACACACAAACCCATATAAACAGACATCCCGCCTCCCACATACACCACACACACACTCACCACAGACACTTACACAAGCAGAGCCGTAGACCTACCACCACATACCCAGACACCCCCCTACACACACACATGCACATAGCTAGAGACCCACAGCCACATATGCAGGCATCCCCCCATACACACACACACACACACACACACACACACACACACACACACAGAACCAGAGACCCACCACCAACATCAACACCCACAGGCTCAGGCTTGATGACATCATGGCTTGGATGACAGCACGTCTTCCAGCCCTATTAGTCTGATTGTAGGTGGCTCCGCCGCAGTGATTTATGGGTAAATATCCATAGTCTCTCTCCGCTGTGTTGATTTATGAGCCATGTTTTGGTCCCTTTGGTCCCCAGACCACAAGACTTGGGAGGGGGAATCATGTACAAATAATGACATTGTAAAACTGGAGACAGTGAGACAGAGGGAGAGAAGACCCGCCCTGTCACTCTCTCATCACCAAGTGCTGTTGACATGTTTTGATTGGTCAGTGAAATCAGGAAGCGTGGCACATGTATGATGCCAACTAAAACTTTCTCTTTCAGTCATCTTGTAGTTTTCTCCCTTGCCATACACCTGCCTGCCTGTAAATGTGTACCTGTCTAGATGGCTCTTCCTTTGCATCTGTCTTCCTGTCAGCCATCCAGTCTTTCTGCCCATTTGTTTTCCTGTTGATGTAATGTATCTGTCTTTCAGCTCTCCTTTGTCATCTGTTTTCTTTCCCTCTTTTCCCTCTTTTGTCTTTGTTTCAGAAGTGTCTGAGTTTTTAAGAGCCCTATTAATTCTGTCTAACACCACAGTGGAAATTGGATTAGCACAAGAAGGAAAGAAAGAAAGAAAGAAAGAAAGAAAGAAAGAAAGAAAGAACACCCTGTTCCTCCACATCACCCTTGCATTTGTTTTTGTCTTTATATTTTATTTGATCGAACATATATCTGTTTTCTGTATAAAAAAATGCACAGGTAATTTTTGGAACTCATTGGCTTATAAACTCCTATGGGACACTATAGTGTTGACAATATAAAAATATTCGGCACAACAACATCGACTGCACAAGTAGTCATCAATCATATATGTTAATCAAACAATGCTACAAAAATAATTTCCCTTTTATTGTGCAAATAAACCTTTCTCAAAGCGTTTTCACTTGTTAGTAAACATTTCTTAAAATTTTAACAAATTATGCTTTCAAAAAGTGGTGGGGACATATCCCCAGTGTCCCCAGCTTAAGTGACACCTATGCACTGAACACTCACAGTTAAAGTCTAACAGTAGTTTAATAATTGTATATATAATTGCACATTAATAAGTTGCAATTACTATTATTAGTTTCATTACATTGTCGTTGTTGGGAGGCTTGGCAGTGCATAGTGTGTATCCTGAAGCCACCTGTCATACTCTTCCCAGGAGTCTACATATGAGGGCTACACTGAAAGGCCACCAGGAACCCATTGAGAGCCCTTCAATGAAGCTGCTAAATATGCGTGTGGATGTGTGCATGTATCAGAATGAGTGGTGTGTGAGGGTGTGCATTTGGATGTACTGGGATCCGTGCGTAATGTGTGAGTTATAATTAGAAAAGCTTTTCATGACTGACAGGTGTTGGGACAGCCTGCTGCGGCCCCTCAGTGGTGCATGCTGGGTGCTTGCATATCCTCTGGTCTCAGCCCCAGAAATTGGCAGGTGGATTTTATTGTTGCAGAAAGCAAGTCTGAATATAGGGGTGGATGGACACAAGTAAGAATGGGAGGATAAAAAAAGAAAGTATGACAGTATTTCCTGTGTATCCTTTCAGAGCAATGCCAACATGTTTGACGTTTCCACCAGCTATGAGTAATGTTCCCTATATGTTCCGCACTCTGTGCTGCACAGTACTCACTCATTGGACAATGAGGTGGCAGAGATGTGTGTGTGCCCACAGCCTGACATTGAAAACACACAGTGAGTCATAATACACCATCCCAACATCTTACGCACACATACTGTCTCTCATACATACACATATACACACAAAGGCTCACCCACAGCAGTTACCCACAGTCACACTAAAGGTCACCAGCCACTAAGCACAATGTGGATTTCATTACTAAATTGATTTATATTGACGTTCACCAGAGCTAAAAGTCTGAGCGGGTGGGCTGTTACTGTTAGAGGAAGCTTGTTCCTGGTCATAACCAGTGCCCTCTGGAGATGTTATATGCATGCTAGTTGTCATTCATTTAATTTAATAGGACTATATCAGTCTAATAGTCCCTTTAAAGTGATACTCAACCTGTGGGTCAAGAACTCATTGTTTTGTGTTCAGCACCCTGTGTAAATGATGCATCTCAAGTTAATTGACACCAGACACTTAACATTTTTAAAGCATGTTTACAGGAGTCATTGCCAAAATATTTCACTGCTGATCTGAAAACCACATTTTTTTAGCACCTGCCATGAAATACAGTGAAACTATTACTTAATTGAATTAACAGTTTTTATTTATACAATTCTTTACCATCACATGAACCAAAAGTGTAAGTTTCATTAGCTTCCAGACAAATTAATGAAAGCCCCTCTACCTAGCTGCTAGAAGTTGCTACAACTTAGAAGTGTTGCATTTGCAGCTTTTGTGCGTAAGATGTATGTTTTACATATTTACATATCATCATATCAAATATGCTTTTTATCATCAACCACTATATGCTGATGACTAGCTGCTATTCTTGCCTAATCAAAGAAAAATCACACAATGTGCCAAATTTTGTTCTTGCTTACTTCGTTAAATGGGATATAAAGCTTCATCATTCTGACAACTGCAACAATGGCATGGGATTGATTCAAATAAATCTTTTTTGTCAGCTTCAGACACCTGTGTACATTAAAGACAAGAGCTAAATTAACTCCAGAGAGTTGTGGCAAAGTGCTCAAACAGATAATTAGCTAATTGTTTATTTACTGCTGACTCTAGATCTGAGTTTTCCTTCCAAACATAATTGGAAAACAGTGCTGTAGTCTCAGTTTTCATACATTTAATGAGCAGAAAGCCAAAACCAACCAAAACAAAAGGTATTTAAAAAAGCAATATTTGATGCAGAAGCAAGAATGCGACAGGGCTTTGAGTAAATGTATGTACAGAAATTCGCAAACCGCCTGTCCATTTAAAGTATTATGGCTAATCTTCAAAGTGTGCTGTTGCTCCGGCTTAAGTGCTCGAGGTTTTACAAGGTGGTCCCAGAGTAAAAACAAGGAAGTGCACCTGCTATGTCAGGCTCCCTCCTCTCCATCCATCCATGTCTCTCATCTGCACAACTTCTTCGCTTCTTGTAAACCTTTCCCCTCCTCCCCACCGATCCTTCTCTTCAGGCTACTGTGTCTATAATGAGCATTTCCTCCAACCCCCCTCAGCCCACTATTCTCTCACTTTCTCCCCCCTCCTCTCCTGTCCTCCCTTTCTCACTGTGTGCAGAATTGGAGAAGCTTATCGCCTAGCAACCACAATTAAAGTACAACAAGTCAGTGGCGGTAGCAGCCACCATCGGAGAAAGCTTCACAAACCTTCGTGTGACCAGCAGCTTAAGACAGAAAGGGAGGAAAATAGTGAGAGTTTGATTGGTAGGGAGTTGAAGTTGGACAGGTGAATAGCAATTACTGCCACCGCTGGAAAACCACAGTGAGGACTTTGGGTTTTGAAAACAAGAGAGAAAAAGAAGACAGGGAGAGTGGAGTAACGTTCTCCGACTGGGTTCACTTGGCTGGGCTCGACAGGTATGTGTGTGTGCTGGAATCAATGGATGCAAAGTGATGGTATTCTGCAAATATGATGTTGTTTTGTTGTTTGTTTGCGTGTATTTCTGCATGTGTATTTTTGTTTGCTTGTGAGTCACTATTTGGAGAAATCTGTGTTAAGCGGATTAAGCTTTTGAGGCATTTGGCAAGAACACAGCATATATTGTCTCTGTGATTTCACAGCAGTGAGGGAATGCCAAGTTTCTTTGGTACCTGCTGTAAAGATATGCTTTCACACACCTGCTTCTATACACACATACACACACGAAGAAAGATGCAAACTTAAGCCTGTGGGTAGAACTGGAATCTGATGAGTGATTTGAGGACTGACTAATTGTCCGTATAATCCCTTCCACATGGTCCCGCTTAAAAATTTTTTTAATGTGTTAATTCATTAATTAATTCGCAAATATGGTCTTACACAAAGACCACATATGGTGCACAAAGACAGTTAATTGTCTCCCATATGTCCCCCACTATCATTAAGATAATTGACTAGGGTGTTAAGAATAGTCAGGTGTGATGTTTCATGCCATCATTGTTTATTGAAACATGCTTTTCTTAGGCTCAGGTCGGTTTATGGACTGTGTAGTGACACAAAATGCATGAAGAGGGAAAGGTTTAGTATGAAAAGCTGAGATTGCCCATGGTTTTTATTTTGCTCTTATTTTTGTGTGATTATTATTGATGTCTTGTGGGTGCAGGAGAACAGAAGTGAGAGATGACACGTTTCATAAACACTGTGAGCCAAGTTTGTAAAAAGCTGTTGTACATGTGGCCAAAATATCATTTGATGCCATTCATTTGATGAATGATCACATCTGCAGTAGGTAGACTGATCGATCGATGATGATGATGCCTGCTTCCATAACTTCACATACTGTATTGTGCATGAGACATTGTCACATGGGGAATGCTTGTAAATGTGTTTGTTTGGTTAAAAGTGTTTCTTTTGGTCATACATTTAATTTCCAAATAATTCTAATTCTTTTGTTCCCTAAATACTGTTGTAATCATGTAACTTTTGAAAATTGTGTAGTTGTGAATTTTATATGTCAAGAAGGACAGAGGCTGTAATTGCTCAAAACTTTGTAATGATAAAAAAAAAATAATAATACTGGTTAATTTTATATACATAAAAGTGTGCACTATGAGCTAGAAATATACTGTTTTCTTGAAAACCTATTAGATTTTAAAATTGGCGACTCAAAAATGAACTGAAATACTGCAGTTGCTTGTAATTCTGTAGTAAAGGTATTCCTGTGAAGTAGGCAATTAGGCAAAGTTTTTGCCATTAAGAAATTAAGTTAAAGCCCACTTATTAATGCTCTGATGCAGTAATTAATTCAGCCTAAAAGGTTTCTATAAAATAGTCTTCCTTCGCCCCCCACACACCTGTCTTTTAAATGAAAGACACCCACCTGTGCAAAGTGGCTCTACCTGAGGGCACTGTGGGGGAGCTTGGGGGTGAAAGGTCAGTCACACTGTATGGCTTATCCTGTCCCCACCAGGAGCATGAAACTCTGTCGACTTATACACACATGGAAGTCAATCGCTGGTCAAAATGTCACTGCACTACACACATAAAAGCCCAAACACACATACACACACACTCAAAACGCCAGAGTAGAGTAGCACTTGCCGGTCAAAATGTCATTGCACGGCTCACATGAAATTTTAAAACAACAGTTCCCTCTGATGTTCAGTTTGAGATTCAAAGGTGGGGAATGCCTTTTCCTCACTTCTTTTTTTAAGCATACACTTGCAGTACAGTACCACTCAAACAGTATCCCAACAGTAATGTAAAAATAACACTGACACTGAGTGAAAACACCCCATTTGTACTGGGTAAAGTTAACCCAGTATTGTGTCAGTGCTATATTGACCCCTTCGGGGTATTGGTGATGGAGTGTGGCAGGGGGTGGGAATGGCTCCTAAGAGGAGCCTGAATTAGCCTCCTTGCCGAGAGATGAAAATGCAAAACAGCAGCAGAATTTTCTCTCCGAAAATGTCTCCAGCCTAAGGCCAGTTACGTGTGTCTGCGCCTTTGTGTATACTGTAGGTGTGTTTTTGTGTCAGTGTGTGTGTGCGTAACTAATAAGTTGGCTCTGCCTGAGGGATGTATTCAAATGTCCCCTGTTGAGCAGAGCTAGCAGGAAGCATTGTTTTTGCACTTGGAGATTCTGAACTCAGTTGACTTCATCATCAGAGACATGGCTTTTAAACTTTTTTTTTTTCTGCCTCCTCTCACACTCGCTTTTTCTTTCCTCAACATACATGGACATGCGCTTGCACACAGAAACCACATTATGAGAAATGCATGTGAATAAAGTAAATCTACTGGATAAGTGTTTGTAATTGTTAATTTTCACTAGGGACAAGGTCATTACCGATGTTATTGGCTCTTACAGGGAGGTATTGATCATTTGATTGGTGTTGCCTAGAAGGTAAATGTCCAGATTAGTGGGAGGGTTGGGATTTAAAGTGACCGCAGGTCACTTCGACTGTAATAAACCAAACTCAATTAAGGAAGAAAGCAGGGTATCTCTGTCTTTGTGTAATTGGATTGTTTTTTAGGTTAATGAACTCGCTGATGCTTTCGGGATATTTTCCAGGTAATTGGATGAAGCCACTGCAGGACAGTCAACCATTAATGTCACAAAATACAAGGGGAATTGTTCCACACCCTGAATGTATACTAAATATGCCATCTGACCCACCCCATGGTTTTACAGCATGTTGGGGAGTGCTCTCTATAAATGAGTACTTAAGGACACCGAACCACAATATATATTAGATGGTGATTGTAATGTCTGTTTTTCCTCTCTTATTCGCAGAGTCTGGGCTCAGCTGACCGAAAGGAGAATCAGCATAAGAAGTAAGTCCCATCCGCTGCCTGTAAATCCTCCCATCCATCCTTGAATTCCTCTCCATTGTCTATATTTGATTTCCCCTCCTCAATTTTAAGTAACATTAACATACTTATCTTGGTTGTATCCATCCTGTCTCATCGTAACAACATATTGCAATTTCCTAATACTAATCTTGAGTCATGTAAGACACGTGTTGCCATGAAAATAGACTGCATTAATTGTCTTACCAACCTCATTAGCATAACTGATTATGTCTAATATGTCAGTGTGATAAAGAAGAATATTAGGCAGCTCAGTTTAACTAGTTTTTCATGGTAACCCAATTCTTAAAGATATTGACCTGATTCATCTGTGTTTAGATTAGATTAGTGTGTGTCTGTGTGTGTGTGTGTGTGTGTGTGTGTGTGTAAGTGAATGTGCTTGAAGTTAAGTCTGTCTAAGCATGATCCATAATCCATTCCATAACAGTAATAATTACACTCTACAGTCATTCTAGTTTTTTTCAGTATGGCACTGCTTGGATCAATGAGAATAGGAATCTGCTTAAATTTTTCACAAGGAACAAAAGCACTCATAGGTTTTATACTTGCTTTCAATAATCCCCAGAATGGGTGAACTGAAAAGCAGTTCTGTGAGATTATGAGAGAAACCTATTTCCTCTGTGAAAGGGGATCAAGAGGAGTCTTGTTGTGTTTTTCAGTAACTGAGAGTGCTTCTGCCAAATGCTATCTTGACAATGACATCTTCTGTGGGTTTGGATTCACACCAAAGACCTTTTTGCTGTGAGACAGCACTGTAATCCAGTGAGCCTATATCTTAACTGGTGTTAAAATAAACAGCCAGATGAAGATTGCTGAATCAACATAACAGCAGCTATTTGCTGTTAAAGCAAACTCAACACTAACTTTGTATAAACAAACAAACCACTACTGTGAATATATTCTCTCAGTTCCTCAGTAATCATTGGCTTTGCTAATTACACCATTTGTGTCCGTCAGTAACATTTCTTAATGTTTTATATCTGGGCCACTAATAGGAAAAGAATCCAAGCATTTTAGTGGAAAATGTGCCTTTTTGATGTGTGCGATCACTGTGTGAAAAATTTTGAAACTTACTGAGCATTTGAGGTGCACTGCAGATGACTGTCAATTGTCAATTGGCACGTAGTGACAGACAAGCAGGGTGGAAACTTAAATCAAAAAATAAATTAGCTGTGTATTGTAGTTGCCCAGCAACCAAAGCCATGGTCACCCATACTTATCTTCGCAGCATATCTCTCTCCTGTCTGTTTCTTCCTATCAGCGGTGCAGCCAGCATGGTCTGTGCACTTGACTGTCTTTGTGTGAATAGATACTTGAAATAACCATAGAGGTGGAACACATTTCAGGATGCCTCACCTTGGACCAATTAGCCAATTAACCCATTATATTTTATGCCAGCTATCTTCCTTTGAAAGTTTTGAATTGAACCTTTGTTTGCTTTTTTCCTAGAGTACATTCAAGCGGTGTCAGATAGCCAGGTACTCTTGAACCCACTGATGAAATCACGTGTTTTCTTGAGTAAAATGCAGCATTCAGCTGGGTATTTGACCTGTCTATGCTCGCATGGTTTCATAGCAACAGTCCTTTTTCCATCTTAGCATGGAGGATTGTATGAGTGTGTACATACAGTATGTGTGTAAAATGTGTGTGTGTTATGTGCTAAAGTCAGCTGCATTTTACTGTGATTTTAACAAAGATAAAAATGGAGAAACGTAATCAGGCTGAATCAAAGAACAGTTTACTTGTTGACTGAAAATGTTTCCCAGTAGTGGAAATACCAGTGGTTGGCCATACTGTCTGTATACTGTGTGTTTTAGGCAGAACTCTCTTTGGTCCATAAGTCACTGATAGTGGGATATGTGCTCCATCACAGATGTAATGTATACTTTTTTTGTCATATCCGATGTGTCTAATGTGCAAGGTGTACTGGCGCAGTGAGCACTCAGTGTGACAGAAGACATCTGTTGCCAGGAGACAAGCTGCTGTATTCAGGACACAGTAGAATAATTGTGGAATGTCAAGTAACAGGCAAAGAGGGGAAAGAAGAGTGTTCAGTATAAAGTCACACATATCTTTTTGCCAGCACAGCATAAATGAACATATACATGGACACATACGGATAAATGGCAAACAGTATGCACACACATACACGTAGATGTTTTTCATCTCAAAATTCTCAGTAACTTGAGGAACAAATGACAACATACAGGCAGAAGTGTGTGTGTGTGTGTGTGTGTGTGTGTGTCTGTGTTGTTTGCCTTTGTAGTATTAGTCTTTGTTCTTTAATATCTTATCTGTGTTATCTGTTCCTCACCATTAACAATCACTTCCTATTCTCCTGTTCTGCTTTCTGTTCTGCTGTCCATTGGGAAGATGATTAGTGGTTTTGAAGGTATATCCCATCACTACTATGTCGATAACATTTGGCCTCAAAATGTCAACAAAATAATTTTATATAATTGTTTAAAATTTCATAAAGGATTACATGGCCTTTCATCTTTTATCTTTCTTGTGAGGTCAAGGACGTCAAGGATACGAGTGGTTGTTCTTCTTACCTACAGATGGAATATTGCTAAACTCTGGCTTATTGTTCCTCCAGATGGAGATGATCATTCATGCTTTTCTTTTGTCCCACTTGGCACACCACAGCTCTCTTTTTACATGCCTCAGCAGGTAATCACTGGATCATTGACAAGTGGTTCAGACTGCCTCTGCTTATTACCAGGTGTACTAAAAGGTCTCAAATTATACCTTTTTCCACATCATTCTGCCCACCAAACTCTGGTACAGAGGATTCATCCACAAAGCGGGACAAAATTGCCAACAAGGATGCATGGATGAACAGAACTGTATTTACTGGTCAATCAGTTGGCTTTTATTTTGGTTCATTTTTACCGTTTACTGTACATGTCGCAATGCATTTTCATCAAGACATCAGAGATTTTATATAGCTTTTATTATCAAACTGACTTTTTATCTCTTTTTCTTTCGTTGTTGATGAATTCATTTTGTCACTGTTTTCGTTCTTGATTTTAACACCTAAATTAACCTCACTTGGTCACTGAAATCCTCAGAATAGGGCTCTTTAGTTGTACATTGCTCCAGCTTTAAAGCCAAAGGGTCTTTGATTGTGCTTTTGAAGTTGCGACTCTGAAACTCTCTCTTTGGACTTAAGAACTATATGGATGTAGACTCCTTTTTTAAAGAACCTTAAAATCCATCTGGTTAGATTTGCCTTTGGGTAGTTATATCTGCAGTTTGCACTTTTCTCTTACTATGTTTTATTCACTTTACCTTTTATAATTGTGAAGCACTTGAAAGCTCATGAAAGCTTGTACTCTGTACAAGAAAACTTTACTTTCTTAGCTTGTCTTTCCTACTTATGCTCGGTGCAGACAGTACAGGAAGGAAGGAATAATGGAAGGACCGGGTACTGGGGGTGTATTGGAGGCTGAGGGATACTTTGCTTTTTTCATGGCGCAAGGGATTTAGGTACGGATGTCAGGGAAGAGAGAACTTGATTAGACTAATTTATTCACGGGAGCAGGCCATGTAATTGTTCTCATATGGTGGTGACGTAGGTGTGTGGGTGTATATGTGTGTATGTGTGTATGTGAGATGGAATAACTTTAGGTGAGTAAAAAGGGATATTTGTTCTCCAGCAATTTGCCTCACTTAGTTTTGTTTAGATAATAAAATCATATTCTAGTTTAGTGTCATTTCTCAGTTCCACAGTAAAATAAGTTTAGAGATCCTGGCAGACCACATACTGTAGGCATATGGAAATTGTTGTATACACCTTATTATCAGCAGTGTTGAAGGGGTGTAGAGGGGTTTCCTTAAGTGGACTCGCCGAGACAGTTTCACATAGATGAATAATAACTTTTCCAGCACTTAAAAGAAAAATATGCACACAACTTGAAAAAATACTTCAGAGAAAAATTAAATCTATAACATAGCAAATTGTTCTCATTATAAAAGGTTTTTGTGTACCTTGCAAATTTCAATAAAGTTAATTACTCAATCCAATGCTCTTTTTTTCTTCTAACATTGACATTTATGCAAGAAAAAGTGTCTTTGCAAAGAGGTATACATTTATCAGTTATTTTCAAAAATCCACATTAACAGCTTTCAAAAGCTGTCATGGAAATCACTTTGCTATTTGGTGGAGGATAGCTTGTCTTTGACACGAAACAGCTTTCTCTCTTAAAACTTTAGGCGGTCACCCTGATATTTCCTGACACTCTCAAGCCCCTTTCGCACATGCAGTGTTACCCTGAAATTGTCCAGACATTATCCGGACACACTGTATGTGTGAACGCAAATGTCCGAATCATTTGGAACGGACTTTAAACGGACTTTAAGCGGCCAGCTCCCTAATAAAGTCTGCGTAG
Organism: Lateolabrax maculatus; assembly: GCA_031216445.1. Lineage (NCBI taxonomy): Eukaryota > Metazoa > Chordata > Actinopteri > Acropomatiformes > Lateolabracidae > Lateolabrax > Lateolabrax maculatus. Next base: position 11,914,191 of record CM062200.1, read on the forward strand.
TGTCTGAGTGAGCCCATGTGTGAATACAGCAGGTAATTGTCCGAACAGTTCACGGCGAGCGAGTGGGTCTGTTGCCTTCCAGCAGTCAGCCCTCCTCTCATCCACAGGCGCTGTATTTTATAAATGCGGCTGGCGCTTGATGAACGTAGCCAGCTAAAAGCTGCAATAGCTAGCATTAATGGGAGAGAGGACTTCCTCGGATTTTCTGTAAAATAAAAGCAGTTTTATTTCTGGTGAAAATCTTAAAAACACTGAGTTACAAACCGTAGTGATTTTTGCGTCACGTCCTACCTTCTGCACCCCTCACCTATTTCCAGTAGCACAAGTGTGAGGTGTGAACGCGTCTGACCCGGACATCTCCTGCTGCGTGCTACATGTGTGAAAGGTTAACTCCGCACATAGTCCAGACTCGATTGTCCGCACATTGTCCAGACTTCATGTGTGAAAACGGCTTCAGTTCCCCTCACTCATTTCACTCTAAAGACACTGTACCTCAGACCCCGCTGTTGTTTTACTGCCACGCTCCCCACCATTGAAGGAGTTTTCCTCCCGGCAGCAGCTGCTAGTTGCCGTGGTTACAGGTGACACAGGAGCCAAAGCCCCTGCAGCATTTAAATCACAGCACAGTGTTCACAGGTTTTATGTGAATTTCATTCAGCGTACAGTACACAAAGTACTAAATGGGGCTGATCAAATACAGTGTCTTATGTCTCAGATCAGAGGACCTGAACTCATCGGCCAGTGAGCTGCATCTTATCTACCAAACACAAGCAAAGATGCACACATGCCAATGAGCATTAACATGGATAAAATATCATTTGTAAACTAATGCAAAAACAGTTATATTCAGTGGAGAAATTGTAGTTTAATTAACTCTCAATATCTTTGTCTGTCACTAAATTTAGTGAGTTTACTTGTCCAAGTGACAAACAGAAAGAATAGAGTGCTTGGATACAAAGAGAAGACCCACTGCCTTACTCTATCTCATCCCCCAGAGGGACAATTCAAGGCAAATTCTAGCAGAAAGATAATGAGGACTGAGGGTTCCCGCTGTCTGACCGACGTGAAACACATTCCTTCAATTTTCCAGCCTTTTTTCTTTTCACCTCATTTTTTTCCAGGGTTTTGAAATCCCAGTGTAAATATATATAAAGGAGTATTTACAATAGTGGTAATGGTGGTAGGAGAGGCAGCTAACTCAGCGGGCCGGAGGAGACTGCCGCTGGCTGACTGTCTTGAGTGTGTGACTATTTGTACAGTTGATCTAGTGTGTATGTGTGCACACATGTTCTCAACAACAAAGTGTATTTGTGCCCATGCCATTGATCCAGTGTGTGTGTGTGTGTGTGTGTGTGTGTGTGTGTGTTTGCGTGTGTGCGCATGTGTGCACGTGTGCATGTGCCTATTTGATGTGGCTTGGCTGCAGTGATGTTGGGTTGTTTGAGAACTTCCCAAGAGCAAGCTGCCAGGCCAAAGAACTGAGCGGGCAGAGACAGCCATTGTTTTGGTAAGGCATCCTGGCCATAATTGTGTGTGTGTGTGCGTGCGTGCGTGAGTGAGTGTGTGAGTGAGAGAGAGCGAGAGATGCAAAGGGAGAAAGAGAGCTTAATTTGGAGTACTTGAACAGCAGCAGTGCATAGCCTTTTCCATTCTGGCTTTAAATACGAAGCCTGCACTCACATTCACGCACACATGTAACAACATAACATACAAACACTCCATCCTCACAACCACATTAGCTGAGGGAATTCTCAGGGAAAATGTCTTTCTATTATTCTATTATGTTGCACAACAAGTTGAATCCTTTACCAAACCCCTCTGTCCAGTTTGAAACCACACACTGAAATGTGATCAGCCTGCCCAAAAACAGCTCAACACTTTGGATGCTCATGATTTGCTGGCTTACAATTGTACAAATATGATTTCAGGATTAAACTGCTTTTGATACAAACAAGCCAACTCAGCATTTCAACCGCAATCACCATTTTAAGGTCACTCATAGACATTTTGAATTTAAGTTAAGACTCCACAGCATTGTCCTTAACTTAACCTTTAAATATGTTACTGGCACTGCTCGGAAGGAACCATAATGATGGCCAGCTGAAGATTCTACATTTCTTACATATCTAAACTACAGTAGCCCCCTCCATTGTAAGACATAGTCTGTGAAGTTGTAAGACTGGAGGCAAGTGGGATGAAACTCTACCTCTCCCCACAAATGAGACGATCTAACAGAATATTCATCGTAGCATCATCATTACTTTCTGCTCTCAGCCTCAGAAAGGCCATAACGAATGAAGTTTTCAGAAATTCCTCACAACACGTCAAGCCAGAAATGTCCGTGTTTACAGTCAAGCAGTGGACAACAAGTCCACGTTAGTTAAGTGATTCCTTAAATGTCATTTAAACCTCAATAACATAAAATTGGATTCTCATCCTTAATACAAACGTGAAAGCCGAGCAGTGTCCAACATGTATTCAACCCAGATCGAGAGGACGGTCACGAAGCCTGGGTGGATGATGCACATTGACTCATTCAGATCAACCGCCAACTGGTGTTTAACCCACGTCACTTTGTCTTTGTGAAAGGGGTATTTGTTTGTGTGTGGATGTGAATGTGAATGTGAATGGATGGGTGTTTCCCTGCTCCTATGCCCAGCACTAACTTTCTTCGCTAATTGCTTAAACTTAACTCTTTTCCAAATCTACACCTAATCCTTGTAATTTAAACTGTAAACCCAAACTTTAACTGTAAATTAGCTCTTTGAATTGTATCCAGAAAAAAAATTATTTTGGGGGCTCTTGCTCAACTTTCTGTCCTTAAGATAGACCTTTGGTTCTCACAAGAATAGAAATGTAAGAAACACGCACACATCTCTCTCCCTCCTCGAGGTTCCCTTCTCCTTTCCAGCATAAATAATCCCCTCAGTCTGCTGGCTCAACCCTGATTGGAATCTCGACGCCGTGCTCAATTGTGGGTTGATGGGGGAAAGTGGGGTGCCCTGTGCGTGTGTGTTTAAAGCTGTTTCAAGGCCATAAAAATAATACCAGAGGGGTGTCCACCTCCATCAGGCCAGGCCTCTAAAAACCTCAGTTTAGAACTAAGACTGGCACACAGATCCACAACCATGGACTCACATAAGTTATTCAGACCCATTACCTTAAATGATAGGATATTTACTACAAATCGCAAAGAGATATGCTCAGACTGGAATATATGCATACTCTCATATTCACTCCTTCAGCCACTGAGCCATGAACCCTCACAGGCCGGCAGCAGAGCCACAATACTGAGTGTACCAATACAGGGGGTTAAGATCCAGGCTCCACAAGGTTTTATCAGCTTTTCTGTGTCCTAGAGGAGACCAGCTGAAGTTTTATGTGGAGATTCTGTGGAGAATTATGAGATTCTGTGGAGACTTATTAGTTGGTTACAATACCATGTGATGTTATGATGTGTGTTGTGATGTGGCAGCTGGTGACTGTTGTTAGGTTTGTGTCGATTTGTGACAGCAGTGCTAACTTTCAAGTTTGATCAGATAAGTCCAGCTCCCCAGTCAATCAAGAAGTAACTGGCATGATAGTGTGTGCCCCATCATACTGTAGGTGTGTAGTGTGCTCTTGTGTGTCTGCTGGAACAATATTGTACATGCTGCTGTATGTTCACTTGGATGTTACCACATATTCCCAATGTGATAGCGATTAAATTACCCCAGATCAGTTTTCGCCAAATCACATTCACATTATTATCCCAACTAACCGAAAGCGAGTGGAAAGAGAAAACTGTCTGTGGTATAGTCTGCTTTGCCCCTCCCCTCTTAGTGGTATGGTACTCCAGCTACAGTCTCTAATAGTTTGCTGGCTTCTACGCGCTTGTCGGCTCAATTCAAGATTAATTTGACTGCAGATCCATCATCGGTATATCTCACTGTGTTGAGTCAGCCTTATGCCACACATCAAACGCAGAGGGGGACACAGAGGGAGTTGTATCAAACCCAACACCACAGGGAGCCAACCAAAGTGAAAAAGGGCATTAAATTCCTCCCTCATTTTTGTCTCCCTGACAAATTCTGTACTGTATTTGCCGATTCCGTGGAAAACAGGAGTGAGAGAGAGCAAAGTAATAAAAGGGAGTCATTTGAAAAAAAAAGAAGATGAAACGATGAGTGTGACTCGTGCAAATGAAGGGATGGGGAAAGGGATGGAAATATCTCTGTTTACCGTAGTGGGTGGATGAGCAGCATATGAGAAGATGTTGCGTAGGGTGATAACAGTCCGTTCCTTTGGCACATAGCGTTATGATTAGATCTCTAGCGCTTGAAGTTGAGGCAGTTATTTTGAAGAATAATTTGTCAAAGCAGTGAGCTGGCTGTTAAAACTTTCCCCGCCATTGACGAGGTATTCTGGCAATTAGTGGTACAACTGCTATACCGTATATATCAACTTTTCTGCTTGAAAATGACTGTCTTGGACAAAAAATTAGTTTTCCCTTTTCAAGTATTGATTAAAAAATGAATGAAGCTAGAATAAAAAAACAAATGTGTATAAAAACAAAACCTTTAGGTATTTATTGAAAAAAATTTCCGGGGTTCTTGAAAGATTAGTGAATATGATCCAAAATGCTGGCAGTGGCTGGCAACTTAAAAATAATCCTTAGGTAGGGAAAGAGTTAATCGCCTTCCCTCTCCTCTAGGCCCATGTGTGTGCTAGAAGAATTATCATTCTCATCAACATACTTGCTCTGTGTTGACTTGTTTTTAATCATGCATTGTATAATGTTGATGCATTATTTCAGACAATTTTATAGTAATAAGAAGAAAGTCAAATTCATTAGACTGCAGAGTACATCAGGTATTGTGCAACAGACTGCTGTGATATTGGTTCTCATTTATTGACCCCCACTGCTACCAACGATTAAACATTACACTTTGAGCAAGTCAGATAAAGTAATCGTATCACAACTGAAGGAAAAGCTTGTTAGCTTGAAGAAATATCAGTATGTTTTATTGGTGAAACTTCAGTCCAAGTGAAATAAAAGAGGCCTCCACCATGAAGAGACGTACACACAGACATGGGTTTGGATGGAGATGGTGAGTGGAAAACAAGGCTTTCTTTGAGCAGATTTTAATTAGCAATGTTCATAGCTTGGCTGGGTTCTTTTATGATTGGACCACTGAAAGCCTTTTTGTTTGCTTAATGAAACACATTGAGGGGTATGTTCCTGAATTAAACTGTGTTTGTGTATATGTGTGCCTGCACGCTAGCATGCACATGTACTTGCATCCATTTCATTTGCATGTATCTGTTATATGGGTGGGTGCCCACATTCTGTTTGGCGTATTAGAGTTCCATTGGCAGGGATAAGAAGCCATAGCAGGAGACAGAGATGAAAGAAATCCTAGCGCTTTGTTTTCCTTCCCTTCCAAAATAGTTGTTTTAGGTAGACAGCCATTGCCCATAATTGCTGAAACAGGGTCAGGTAATTGTCTGTCCTGCTTATGATTTACTATACTGTCTGTGCTTTAGTAATCTGAAATAAGATCTTTGGTTAAGGGCAGCCCAACCTCAGACAGACCACGTAGATTGTGTAATACATAGCATTCTGCTGGTTTCAGTGGGATCCCTTTATAAACATGTCTCAAACAAAACCCTGTGTATGATCTTAGAAAGTATGCAGAGCATGTTTGTTGTATTATTTCCCATTTATTAAATCTATAAATATATAACGTATGGTATAAACAAGGATGGCAGGGCCGCAAAACATAGTATTAAGTTTATAGCTCCAAATAATAAGGATTTTCAATAATTTAGATTTTAAATTATGGTAATGAGGTCATTTATAAATATTAATAATGTAGTAGTAATAAAACTTATGAATATTGTCTGCAGTCTAAATAAGCTTTCCCCTGTAGCTCACTGTTAAATGTCTTTGAGCTATAGTGGTTTTTCGCGAGAATTCCACACAGTCTTAACTCTGCTCTCAAATAGCAGTGGGTTACTGAGGCTATGAGCGGGGTCAAAGTGCACAGTCGATAGCTTTGTGTACTGTGAGCAAGAACAATCAGTTCTTTAGCAGAGTTTTTTCTGCACATGAATACCTCTGAACAGTTAATTGCTGCCATGGCAACAGAACAGAGAGGGAAAGTGACATTAGGTGAGTTGTTTGCAAGAAAGCGATCCTTCGCAGTGACAGTGTGAAAGGGTGTGTAAGGGCTTGAAATGTGTATGTGAGCATAGGTCAACATTTTCTCTGTATCACCACACAAGCCATCGAGTGCTGACAAAAGCACGCTTGTGCTGCAGGATTGGGGAAAGTTCCTAACGCTGGCGAGATCATAATCTAAGTCACATTGCAGTGAGGCAGTGGTGGGCTTTCACATTGAAGGGATATATTAGGAGCATTTATTGTGTCTCGTAGGCACTGGTACTATACTTTGTTTCTTTAAAAGTGGTTAAAAGCATTATGAAAAAATAGTTGCCTTTACTTGTAGGGTATACTTCAAGAGTCTCCTGCCAGGTTAGCAGCTCTCTGAGGCAGAGCAGTGCAATGAGCTAAGTACTAATGTCAGCATGCTTACATACTCACAATGACAAAGCGGACATACAGATAATTATCAGGTAATGTTTACATCTCAGTGTGATAGCATGCTAACATTTGCTGATGGCACAAAACTTAAAGAGCCACAGAGGCAGTTTCATTAGTTTTGCAAGTATTTGGCCATAAACAAAATATTGGAAAAAATCATGTTGAACTGATGATGGTGATACATGGAAAGTTAATACAATTCATCCTGAGGGGGATGTGAGTGCCTGTACCAAATTTCATGGCAATCCATCCAATAGTTGTTGAAACATTTCACTCAGAACTGCAAATGTCAACCTCACGGTCATTAGAACACATTGCTGGGAACCATGAATGTCTACAAAATGTTAAACCAATCCATCAGATGTTTAGATATTTCCCTGGATAATTGGGGATCACCAAACTCATCAGGATTCATCCTCCGGGCACAGTGGATATCTGTGCAAAAAATTCATGGCAATCCATCCAATAGCTGTCAAAACTTTTCATTAAAAACGAAAAATGTCAACCTCATGGTGGCGCTAGAGGAAAAGTCAGAGGATCGCCGAAGTCGGTAGGCTTCATCATCTCAGGACCACAAAATGTCATGGCAATCTATCAAATTTGGCTGCCTTAGAGAGAGGCCGACATTGCCGTCTCTAAAGCCACGCTGTTAAGCACTTATTGGTAAACAAAAGACACAAACTGGAACAGAATGAAAAACGGAACCAGATTCCAGTAAAATAAGAAAGAGATGGAAAGGAAAGCTGCCACTGCAGAGCTGCTGTCCATTGAGCACACATGCTGTGCAGCTTCACACAGCGAGTGATCTGCATCCGTTCTGCATGTGGTCTGAAATGATTTAATAGGCTTTGTCTGTGTTCGTTGAGAGCAGGGCAAAGCGGCTCAAAGCGGCTGAAGTATGAGACGGGGAATGACAGCGGACTGACACATACAGTGCCTACATTGGCTTTGTAGGTCTGAAGGATTTCTCTTCTAAGAGTCTGTCTGGCAGGTACCTACGCGCTGGCTCCTAAGTATGCACTTTACTGTTGGTGGTATAGGTTAAAAGCTTCACTGGTTGTGTGTGTATAGGCTCACATGGCTTCAAGGTCAGATCTTTTTTTAGTGTTTTGACTTGATGCATCCTCCATTAGCCTCAGTTCTATAAGGAAAAACAACCAATCAAATGGCTGATTTCTTGAACAGTAATCAACACCGGGAAAATTAAAGAGAAAATATAATTCTGATGAGAGGATAATCGGCCGGGATATCCTGAGTGGGCCTCCAAGGGGATTGCATCATCACAGTGTGCCTGCTGTGATGATGTTATCAGGGACAGCTGCATGGGGTGGAGCCAGGGTTGAGGCTCTCAGGGAGCCAAGAATCAGCCAGTTGCCAGCAGATCCCCTCCACAGAGACCCACCTGCTTCACATGTCCATTTTTCCTCTAAACCCCTCAAAGGGATTCCCTGACTCCTCTTCTATGTCCACTGGCCCCTGTGTCTTTTGAAGTCATGATCCTATGTGTTTTCATGGCATTGAAGTCATTATCCAATGGTCGTGTCGTGTCATGCGTTTGATCCAAAAGTTTGTTTGAAGTTTTACAGGGAACTCTTAATGTAACTATTGGTCACAGGCCAAACGTATTAGATCTATATAAGCCAAGGCATTTATTAACGACCAATGATGATCCAAACCAATCACTCCTGTAGTGTATTTATGAATTGGAATTTCTCAGACTAGTGAAATCTAGAGGGACATCAGCATCAATGGTTGGCAGTAGCTGGCTTGCACAGGGCAGTGCTACTAATTTAATTAAAAGCCCTTGAAGAAGAAGACGCCCAGTCTAACTTAATACCATCAATTAGGGTTTGCTCTGCCATCTGACTAAAATCCCACACCCCATTTGTGTGATTCATACAGGAAAATATGCCTCTTTGTCTTCGAGGTCAACCAGCTCTTTGGAGAAGCTGGCGTAGGGTCAGGAAACAGTAGTTGAGGGTGTAGGAGTGGGAACGAAGGCAGTAGGGCTGGGGGTGGGGTGGGGGGTTGTTCTACTAGATAAGCCATAGCATGAGGTCATTTTGAATGAGAACTCTATATTTTCCTCTCAGCTTACGGCAGCGTCTTTATGGTGAAACAGCTGGTCTTGAGAGGAATCTGTTGTAGAGCATGAGAGAATGTTTTCAGGGTTTCATTTCAGAAGAAAATGCTTCGCAATTTTAGATAGATAGAAAACCTTTTCTTAGAAATATTTATTGTAAAGTATCATCATAGTGTAGGTTTATATTTATGTCCATGATCCAGATCCTTTCCATTTCATGCCCACTATCATTCTGTAAAATAAATTTAATTTAATTTAAATTTAATTTTAAAATGTTGTTTGTCACTTTTTTGTCTTTGTTTTTTCGGTTTGTGTTCAGTGAATGTTGATTTATGACACTGGGCAAGGATGTGGATTCTGCCTGTTTTGAGAGAGGGCTGAGATGCAATTTTGGCAATAAAGCATTTTTATATGAGTGTAAAAAGAGGAGAGGATGTTCCAACCAAGTTTGCAGAAAGCCCAGTTGGCATGTATCTGTAACTTTAAAAAGGTTTTGACTTTCATTTCCAAGGTCACAGCAGTCTTTTATTCACACCTTTACAAGTCCATGATGCAATAAAGGTCTTGATCCAATTTCATCTATTTGAGTAATCATTCAGACATGATTAGTCTCTCATAGAAGGATTAGACGCGACAGGACATTCTCAGACCTCCTGGCCTCTTTCTGAAGTAAAGTAGTCTCCTGGACAAGAACGTTTGAATTACTCATTCAAGGTCCTGTCAAACATCTGCATCACGATGCCAAAAAATGAGCATGTGACATTATGCCAATTTGGCAATTGAATTAGGTGAAACTGGACGAATCACCACACTGTCATTCATCCATGTCACTTTTCAGGAATCAAAGTAACGGCATGAACTATTGTGTACAATTCCATCAATCCTGTTTTATCAAAGCCTTATGTGAACTGTTATTCCTGCAGCATCTCCCATAAACTAACAACAGAGATGGCAGATACAAGCTTTGTTTTTGAGTGGCAGGGTGCGCCCCAGTAGTCTGTGCTCCCTTCAATCCAACTATCCCTGCAGTTTGTCTCCAACAGAGCTCACCATGGAGACTAAAACACTTTTTGGCTCAGGTTGAGAGGAGATCTATGCATGTGCACCAGTATGTATGAGTCATTAATAGGAATGTTTTATCATTTCATAATGAAATGGAAGCAGCATGTGTGTGAGATTAGGTGAGCGAAGAATGCCGCACAATGCTTGGGCAATATTTTATGTAATCTTCTGTCATTTTAAAAAGTGTTCATGGCAAGACCAGAAGGACATTCCTTTAATTATGCTTTAAAAATGTTTTTGTTTTTTTCCTACAGTGCTTTGATTTACCCTAAAGTTATCCATAGTTATCCACAATAAAAATGTATTCCCTTTGGCTACATTTATATAAAACTTGCTGCTTAATAAGTCTTGAGAATTTTTACATCACATACTCTTCTGTGCTCTGGCAATGTTTCTCTGTGAGCCTGGCTCTTTGATCGAGAATATTATTACATTTTGATTAGTCCCCACTGTTACCACAGCAATATTGCAATGCTGAGTCTCATCAAATGTGTCCCGGGCTAGAATGGAAGAAATATTACATTTCCTGTTTTTAATTTTGAGCAAAAAGTTGAACTGGGACATTGGCAGCCCAGTAGAGGAGATTAAAATGTGTGTGACTTCACTTTTTTTTTTTTTCTGTGAAAAAGATTTGGAGAAAATTAGGCAGGAAGTATGCGGCTTTCCCTGAAACCTAATGTTTCCTCTGGGAACTTCAGCATTGTTACGCTGTTTATCAACTTCATGGACTACATTTCCACTGAGTATTGGGATTTCTGCAGAACTGAGTTTAGTTTTAGGCATAAGAGAATCCATTTTACTAAGACATCAGTGTTCTCCAGCAACATTTAACCTTAGCTTTAAACTTTTTGGCTTTGAGAATTTCTATAGTACTGTAGTTGATAAAGCCACAGTACAAAGCAGTCCCTCTATGTGTTTTCTTCATTCAAGAATGTGTTATGTATGACGAGAGAATATGGTACAAAACAGAAGGTTTCTTGAAGGTTGCCCAAACTCCATGTATAAACCAGTCAACAGAGTCTTGTTCTGATCCATTTGTTCTTGTTCTGTCCCCAAGGTCAGAGTCAGGGATCTCCAAATTTACCCATCGTCTATCCCTCAAAGAGCGTGTGGCCAAAGCAGAGAAGACTTCCTCGGACAGACCTCCATCCTACAGGAGACGATCTCTTAGTGTGGACTGGTAAGAACAAAGACCATCTCTTAATCTTTTTCACCCCATTATTTATGATCCCTAAAAATGTTTGGGTACGTGACAAGTCCCCCCTCGTAAATAATGAAAAATGACAGCTGCAATACTCCGACCTGAGACCCACCTACATAGATTTGAGGTTCTCAGACTGTGAAGGTTATGTGGTGAAATAAGACTTCATAAACTGGTATGAGAAGCAGAATTTTGAATAGGAGAATCTTTCACTTGTCGCGACTGAAATCCAAAAAGGAACACCTAACAAGAGACAAACAACTGCAGTGGAGCCTTGCTATAAAGTGTCTGTGTACAAAGTCGAGGCTGAGGTCGATGAGGGTTGGGGGCTGGTGTTTGGGGCGGGGAAGAGAGTGGGCGGAGCGGTGATAGGGTCCTGCTCTGTCTCTGCGTCTGGGTTTCGTTGAAGAGCGCCAAGCAGCTCCAGTGGCGCCGGCTCATCTTGCTCTTGTAAAGCTCCAGTCCTCAGGCAGCTGATGAAAGGAGTTTGAAAGCTTTCCATCACGAGGCTGCCTTCCCGTCCCCACCCATGGGACTCCTTCCCAGTCTCCCCTCTTGTTGCCTGGCCTCCACTCGTTTATCTACCCATCCATCCTGCCGTCCTTCCATCTGGCATCCCCCCTGAGCTTCCTGCTATGTATTTTTGGCTCTTCCTTCTTATTTCTCTCACCGTTGGGAAAATAGCCCTGGGTCAAAGCGGATCTTACACTTCCTTTGCACTTAATTTTGTCAAGTAAAAAATGTCCAAACAGTCAAGGGTCTAAACAGTTTCCAGGTTTCTAATTGCTGTGAGACTACAGTAGCTATTCAGTAGAGTTACTTTGCGGTTTGTGGAGTTACAGGTATGGGATTCTCTGAGGTCCTATCGAATCATGCTAGGGCCCAATGTGAGGTCTTATGAGGTCTTTTGTCGGCCTTATGAGACCTACTGTGTGGTCTCGGACTGACGCTGCGATGTGTGGTCCGCCAGCAGAAATGTGGTGTTAAGTATATGAGCGTTGGAGTGTATGTGCAGTGTGAGGTCCTTTACTTTAACAGCTCCGTGTTTTTCTCCCATGTTGCTGGAGAGGGGACCTGGCCTTTAAAGTTCAGGCCCTGATTGATGTAGTCTGGTTTTAATGAAACACAGTGGGTAGATTGGACATGCTCATTTACGAGAGGGATGGGGGGGCTTGGCTACAGCTGGATTCTGACTTTCTTTGGGGCGAGCCACCGTTACAGGAGTGTGACTGGCCTTTTGTGACATAATAAACAAGGGACCTCAGGAGGAGAGATTCGAGGTTGAGGGCTGAGTCATGCTACTGGGAGGTGAAACAAGGTCGGTCCAGCTCCTGACAAGACCGGCACAGCTCCTCTTGAATGCACAGTCATCAACGTGGTCAGAAGGAAAACACGTGTGCTAGTAGCATCCATTGAAACCATCCCATGAGTCAGTTGCATTTTTGGAATTGTTCATTTATAGCACTTCCTGTAGTCTGTCTGTGCAGTCTGTCTTATTTTTTTGCTCACTATTTATGAGAACTTTTCAGAAGTAATTGGCATGACAGAGCTATAATTTTCTAAGTAGTGTACTCGTCAAATATATTGTGTTGGAAACACATTTTTTTAAAATGCCATGAGGCCCAGCTTAGTCTACAGGTATAAATTGCAGCACTAAGTTGCAATGAGACATTATAGTTCTCCCATTTTTTTAAAACAAGGCCAACATTAAATATATTTCATCTTACATTAAATACGAGTTGAAAACTACATATGTAAGTCATTTACGATTTTATTTGTTTTCCCAATCTTTTTCTATGCATTTTGCATATCTTATATGCTGAGGAATTAGATCAGACTGACCTAAATAGGTACCTGTGTCTAAGAACTGTTGGATGCCTTAGTGAAATTGTTAAAGAAAACACTGGAATGTGTTGGCGTGTAATGAAAAGTGAAAAGTGAAAAGTGGAAATGTAGGGTTATCCCCCAATATAGCTGGAAACCTACAAGCAGCCCTCCACAGTAAAGCAGTCTCACGTGGCTTAACACTTTACTATCTATTTAGTGGCCCATTGCCGTTAATGTTGATTCAAGTCAGATACCCAAACTAACTGTGACTATTAAGGGATTTCTGTGCCAAGACAGTCCATACACAAGCTTGAAACAGGAGCCGTTTTGTAGCTTTATCAAAGTCTGTAAGACCTGGCAGGGCCTTGGGAAAATGTGATAATAAAAGATAATGGCAGTGTTATTGTTATTGGTAATCATAGTAAATGGGCTCTAGGGTATAGATCAAGAAAAGAGTAGTGGGGGGTGTTAAAGGGGAAATAAGAGGGTATTTGCTGCCTGTTGAGTTTTCTGAAAAATAGTCACACGTTTTTTTTCCAGGAAACCATGAGTATTAATAATTACAATGTATATCTGTGATGTCGTTTGGTAAAAATGGTGGCCTTGTGAGATTTCTATTGAGAGAATTCTGAATATATTCAATTTAGACTTCAGGTTCTCTAACTGCCATTGTATAACATATTTGATTTTGCCTCAGCCTGCTGCTGATACTGCATGTCACTAAGGAAAATTGTTTGCATTATCAGAACATAACTTCAATATCTAAACTAACACGCAGCCTAACATAGGTTTGTTTCCCACTGGCGCGTATATTTGCTGCCTTGTTTCCTGTGCAATGACGTGGACACAGGAGACATCCAGTAGAGAGTCAATACTGGGGCTATAAAGGGACACTGGTTCTGTTCCAGCATAGGGCCAGTAAATAAGTCTTTATTTCCATATCCTCTCATGGTGACAGAGAGGCAGTTCCAGCCCTTTGCCAAAACCCCTGAGTACAATGGAGAGGCAGCCATGTATGTCGGCCAAGCAGATTTTATTTCCCATAACAGTTCCCCCGCAGTACGCCTGGAGAGGAAACTCTATACATAAGTACTTAAACATCAACGTGTAATGTAGCATTCGGCACTCAAACCATATCCACTTCATAAATAAAAGTCGAAATTTTAAAGAGTGCAGTTGATACCACACCAGTAAGTGTTTGATTGTGATGTGTCTGGTTATGCACTATCCTTTAAAGGCCCCTCTGCTCTGCCTGGTGCCACCCTGTCTTCAGGGATAACTCGTAGCTGACAGCACTCTTAGGGTGACGTCTCAACTTCGATGACAGGAGAGAAACCAGCCTTCCCTTCCCGTAGTCGATATATTAACACACACCCAAACACACACACACACACACACAGAGAGTGGTAGAAACCCATGTCTGTATGTCTGATTTTCTCCTTGGTATTCATGCTCACACACGTACATGAGCAAACACACATTGTAATAGTTAGTACTGTGTTGAGTTGGCTGTGTAAGGGGGAGCAGGGGTTACCAAGTGCTAATCCTTATGAACTGTGCATAAAGGGAGTAAAAAAGAACATAGAGAAATCACCAAAGTCTTAGTGGAAAAAGAAGGGCAGTACTCCAGGGGCCCGGGTGTAAAGTGGTTTTGGACAGTGTGCCACTCGCCTCATTTGGTTCTAATTTGATTTAACATTCCCCTTTCTTTTTCATCCTCCCTTTAGATTTTTCTCCTTTCTTCTGTGGCTGGGAGCTGTCAGTTCAAACGAGCGACAAATGAGGAGGTTATAGATCCCTATAATTTTTCTTTTTAGAAATTCTGATCAGACCATAGTGTTAAAGATCACTACAGAATGGGACTGATTCCTGCCTGTGCTGGAATGTCTAACTGTTTTACTTCTGCTTTGTGGCTGCATTAAAATGTCGTTATTCTTGTATGAATGTATTAAATACTAAAAGGCTTTGACACACAAAATGGCGTAGAACACTATTTGAGTTTGACATAGTTCAAGATAATATATAAACTAGATGAAATATGGGCTAGAAAGTCAACTGTTTTTTTTTTTTCACTGTTTCACTGAAAATACATTAGAAATAGCAGAGTTATACACACATCACATGTAGGCGCAAGACTGTTGGAAATCAGAATCAATGTAAAGAGTATCAATCAGACTGTGATCGAAACATTATCCACTTAAATGAATATTTGTTTGTGGTTTGGAGTTAGTGTGCAGGCGTTACACCAGGGAAATCATTTATCATTGTTTTTCTCTGTTGCATTCCTAGTGGCCTGTGCAGAGACTATAATTAATGCTTTTATTTTTCAAGCCAACATGGACGAGAAGTCCTTGTAGTGCTCAGAATAAATGGAAACTTGAATATCTGCAATTCCGTGACAACTGAGCAAACTCCATCTGCTGATGAAGATCGTGTAATATGATCAAAAGCTTTAAAACAGCTACAGTACTAAATGGACCATGTGGTGAAATTGTTTTCTTAACTATTTTTAGTGCCTCCAGCAGAAATCACATTAAGATATTTGTGCTGTTTGATGACACTAACAGAAACAAGTTTAAGTTTTTATTGACAAACCCTTGAGGATATGGGATACATTTTCCTCAGAACAAACTGTTTATTCGCGCTGTTTCCGGTGTCCTGTCAAGTTTGTACATTAACTGCTTCTTGGCCTGCGATATTAATTTGTTGATACTGAGTTGTTGGCAAGAAGAGAGACTGTAGATTCCAGTCCACGTAAGGGAGCAGAATTTCTGCTTACCTCTCTGTTTTTTGATAGGCCCTGGGCTATTCTTCCTTATACACACACACACACACACACACACTTACACACAAATAAACACAGGCACACATAACCCCACTCGCATGCGTGCCCATTCACAAATACATGCACTCACACCAATTAAGTTTATTAAGTTATTAGGTAAATGAAGTACACATGCACACTTACATATAAACAGCTACGTGCACACTTGTATTTGCAAAAATGAAAAAGCATAGCTTCAGACATGCATGCACCCACACACAAATACATGCACTCAAATATTTACACACACACACAGTGTTCTTGACTCTGGATGCTGTGGGCTGCACTAAGGGAGATTTATGAGGCTGGCTCCCTCTTGTCCTCTGTGTCTCCGACTTGATACTCTGGTTTCCACTCCAAACCTCAACTCAGCACACAGACACAGAGAGACAGGGGGTGGGGATGGGGGGCAGTGAGAGCGAGGGAGGGAGGTAGACTGAAAGAGAGAAGGGGGTGTGTGGGGGGAGGGGGGGGTGTCAGAGAAGACTGAAATAGGTAAGAAGAGGAGGGAGAGTAGAGGAGGAAAGAGTGAGAATGATTGAGACTGACGTAGATAAAAAGACAGATTGAAAAGATGATGGAGAGAGACAGCAAGAAGGAGTGATGAAGAGCCCTGAAAACTGGACTATGGAGTTGGAAAGAGAGAGGAGAGGGAGAAATTACAAAATAAAGTAGTGTGTCTGTGTGTGTTTGTTTCTCTCTCTGTGTGTGTGTGTGTGTGCGCGCAGAGACAGACTGCCAGTGGGTCAGAGGGTTAGCGTGGCTCCATGTGTTGCTTATAAGCTGATAAAAGACAACCGAGGCAGGGGAAACTGCACCCCTCTGCCTACTTTCTGTGAGTGTGTGTGAGTGCGTGAGGGTTGTATTCAGGGTCAGAGGCAGAAAGAAAATCAGCTGGAGACCCAAGAGGCTTGTGGTTTGAAACTAGTCTTGGAAAATGGTTTACAGATTGAGATAGGAAGCTCAGGTAGTCCAGACCTCCACACCCACATTGGTGTACAATGGAACAGTAGCTGTGTGAGAGCCAGTAAAGAGTTTTGTCAATCCAGAGAAATTATTTGCACGTTCTCTCTCTCATTCTTCTTTTCCCACTTGTAACACAATCACCTGAGAGTGTTTCCCCCATTTACCTTGGCCCAATCTAATTATGCCGCGAACTCTGTTAATCAATCACCTTGTTGCTGTCAGAATTTAAAACTGTTCTTTTCTGGGCTGCTGTCAGCTGTCACTTCAGTGTCCAAATGACATAACCCACCTCCACCTGTCCACCTCCAGTTTTAATCAGGGCCGGCTCCAGAGTGTGTCCACGTTCAGGTCCAGTGAGCTCATCGGGAATCTCAGATGAAGATCCATCTAGATCTTGTTCACCACCACAAGTATCAAGACTCCATCAAGGAAAGTTCCCATCAAGCAAATCATAGTTATTTCACAATGGGGTCCAATCCAATCTACATCTTTTGTTCAATTCTTTCTCTTATGGAAGTCAATGTTTAATGGACGTTAGATACATTTCAGCTGTGGGTGTGTGAGTGTACATGTGTATAAGGTTTGTGGACATGCATGTGAGTCCACAAACACAGATGTCAGATTAGAGTTTGTGTTATCATGCTGCGACAGACCACCACCCTTTCCACTCTCTGTGCATCCATCCAATCAGATGTGTATGTATTTGTGTGTGAGCACACATGTTATCCTATTTACGAAGGATCTATCAAAGTCTGGAGAATTACCCCCTCCCCGCCCCAACCACCTCCCTCCATCCCTATCCCAGATAAACAGCCGTGGGACTTTAAACATGGCGCCCGGCCGGCGTGTGACTGAGAGAATGGGCCAACTGGTGGCTTCAGTGGCCAGGGGTCGCCTCCGCCCCTCTCTTCTCCCTGGCTGGGTGGGTGGCATATGGCGGCCCAGGCATGGACCCCTTTGGTGTGACACACACACACACTGAGAGACACACAGAAGGCCTGGAGCCACCCAGGCTGGGCCCACGATCGCCGTGGGAGACATGGTGTCACCAAGCCTCTGACAGAGGAGGGGTTGTGTGTATGTTTGTGTGTGTGTGTGTGTGTGTGATCCCACCTTGGAAGCCCCCCCCCCCCCCTCCTGAGAACGTCGGCCGCTGCCCGCCACCACATCCCCATGGTGACTCCGCTGTTGTCTCTGCTCATCAAAATTAGAGAGATTTACCTCTGCGTGCACACACAACACATGCACACACACACAGAGCCAACAGGTGGCAGGCCTTGCTCAGCACAGCAGGCCCACTTCAAAGGTTAAACATACAGCGGACCGCCCACTCTTTCTCTGCCGTTCTCCCAAGGGAGAGAGAGAGAGAGAGAGAAAGTGAGAAGAAAAGGACAAGATAAAAGGAGAGGCGAAAAAAAGACTGTGTAAATAGAGAGATAAAGAGCAGTGTGAGCATGTTCATGTGGGAGCATGTAGTATGGTATAGTATATACCTGGTGTCCACAGTCTGTGCCAACTCCCCAGTTATGCACACAGCTCACACTTCAAAGTGAGTCACGTATGAGTTAAAAGCATATGTAAAAACAGAATGCCTGCAGGGTTTTTCAGTTCAGTACTTTTTGACTAACTGTGACTAACAGCAGATGTGAACAAACCAACCTGGGTACCAGTGGTCTTAGCACAGACTTATGAGCATATCACCATCAGCCAGTGTACTTGGGATTTTGCGACATGTGTCACACAGAGATGAGAATTGCCTCAGATTTACTGAAAGCTAACGACGACAAATAAATATCCCCTCAGAACAACAGTGATATGTAGAGAACCATCTCAGAACACCCATCGTATCAAACAGAGGAAGCTGAGGCTACAGTGGACAGTGGTTTAGCAAAATTGGATGACTCAACAGTGGAAAAAGTTTGTCTACTTGGTGTAAATCTGCTGTAAACAAAAGAACCCATTGCTTTATCCTGTCTGGTATCATTTGCACTGTCTGCTGCCTGTGGTGCAACAATGTTTTCTCAGCACTTAAGAGGCTGCTTGTTATCAAAAGAACATAATTTGAATAACACAGTCCATGTTGATAATCTTGCTGATCAGGTACATTGCCTCCAGGCTAGTCTACCACTTTTCAAATACACATCTGGTAGGATAATCCATCTGTGTAAACACCTTGGGGATAAAGTGAAAGGGGATGTTTTTAGCAAATATGTACAACTGAAAGCTTAACACACTCAAGCGCACACCTGATACATCCCTCAATAAAATCTTATCCATAAAATATGACCCTAAAGAGCCTTAAGAGTCACTCTGATTGTCTTCTTGGCTGTAAAATCATATGAAATCTCTACACAGGGCTGCACATGTGCATGCGTATGTTTTAATATGTGAGCATAAGTGTGTATGTCTGCATTTGTTGTGTTGCCATGCCAACTTAGTGTGTGTGAGGGGCTGCAGGTCACAGTGTTGGCATGGCCTCATGTTGCCTATAAGCTGATAAGAGCCAAACCGAGGGGATGGCTATATGAATTCTAGTAATACTGCCCCCCCCCCATTTCTCTCTCTCTCTCTCTCTCTCTCTCTCTCTCTCTCTCTCTCTCTCTCTCTCTCTCCCTCCCTCTCTGTCCCTCTCCCTCTCCCTCTGTGCGTCCAGCTTCCAGCCTGTCTGGTGCCAAGACTCAGATTTCAGAATTTCCTTCTACAAGCCACATTTAGAGCAGCCAGCGTACTCTGTGTGTGTGTGTGTGTGTGTGTGTGTGTGTGTGTGTGTGTGTGTGTGTGTGAGAGAGAGTTTGTGCAACTTTCTCTTCTCACTGTCTGCCTCTGACCCCCACCACCCTGTTTTCAGTGAGCACTGTCCTTCTGGTGCAGCTCTTTGCCTTATCCTAATCAACCTACCTCCAGTTCTTTGTCTATTTTATGGGACTTGACCTATGCAGGCAACCAATGCAATACATGTCAACTAATATGAATGGTAATTTGTGTCTGTGTGTAATAAACACGATTAGACACACACTAACATGCAGCAGAGATTTATGTGTTATAGTGGCAATAAACTAGCCTTTGTGAGGAGTTTGTAAATTGGGGGGGGGGGGCGGTCCTGTCCTGTCCTGTCCTGTCCTGTCCTGGCATAGGATGGAGTTGGAGGGATGAGGTGAAGAAGAGGCAAGGGGAGAAGCAGAAAGGTGGTGGGAAGGGAGGTGAGTGGAAAAGACAACCAGAAGAACGCACAAGGTGTTAAACAAGAAAACAGAAAAAAAAAACAGAAACAGAAAGATTGTAACTGAATGCAAAAGAGTGTTGTTGTAAATGTTTCTACACAGCTCCGTGCCTCGAAGCTCTTTGGGTATTATATTGTTGTTCCTCACTATCAAAATATCTTTCTTTGTGCCGCTGTAGCTCATTTGGGAAGCAAACCTGCATGCTCATGCACATATGCACATGCATAAACACATGCCTGTGCAGTAAGTACCGCACTGTGTCTATGTGTTAAACACATTTTCCATTGTTTATAGTTCAGATTAATGTTATCTATATTTATAGAAGCGGTAAGCTCTGGCCAAGAACATTTCTGCTCACATTAAAGTTCCTGTTTGTCTTAACAATTCCTACATTACTCAGTAGGGCTGAATAATTAATTGTTTTAAAGTTGTGATTTTCGGAACATTTGATTTAAAGTCAACAAATGCCAAGAATGCGTAACACCACATCACAGGCACAGTGGGTAGGAAAAAAAGCTCATTGTGTGTAAGAAAGAGACAAGAAGAGAAAAAGAAAAGAGAACAAGGGAGGCAACAAAATCAAGAAGAAAAATGAGTCAGAATCAAAGAAACTCAACTGGTGATGGTGAGAAAGAGGAAAACATGTATCCAATCCAAATTCTGACAAAATTGAACTACCATAACAGGACAGGTGTCTATTAGCTGTGGATGATATCATTGTTAGCTCACCACGATGCTCAGATTTGAATGTGGGAATCTAATCTTATTGACAGTTGAGTCAGGAGTGTGTGTTTCCATGAGTGTGTTTGAGAGAGAGTGTGTATGTGGTTACTCCTGTACTGTTGACAACAGATTGGATGGATTCATTCTTTGTTACGGTTCTGACCGTGTCATTTTTATTTTGCAACATAAACTGGAAGTCATTAGTCTAAGCAACATTTTCCACTCCGCTGTAAGTTTGCAGATTTGCTTTGAAGTGTTTCTAAGATTTCCTTCTGCACACCATGTTATGAAATGTTATGTGCATACTTGTGGCCGCCTTTTAGCTTGCACAAAAATCTCAGAAATTCTGCGATGCTGGATCCAACAAATTTATTTTACAGTATGTTAAATCACAGGTCCTTCCCATCTTGACTTTTGGTCAAACGATAAGTAATCGTCTAGACTCTGTTTGCGTATTTTATATGTAGTCTTTGTTTACATGTGACTCACTGTCTGGAAGACTAAGCTTTTTGTGTAAACAGGCTGATATAACTAATAACCGGATGCTGTGTGTATGTGTGTTTGCAGCTTGGGGGTGTTGATTGTTTGGCGGGCAGATGCAGTCTCACTGTGGCAGGCTGGCTGTATTTGATGTGGTATTGATCAGGGGCCAAACATGGTGCCTGGCTTTTGGTAGAGACTTTGGTTTCCCAGAACAACTGCTTCCTGTTTCCCAAACCTGGTAAAAGTGTAGGAAATTGTGTGACATAGACTCTGTGTGTGCCTGTGTTTATCAGTGTGTATGTGAAGCCTTTGAGCTTTGATCTCTGGTCATTTATTCAGATGATTTTTGCAGTGGTAGTCTTTATCCAAAACCAATGCCTTCAAGATGTTGAAGGTGTTGTTGATATAGTAGACACTCCTTTAACTTATATGATAAACTTATGTTGTCAATTTTTTATTAAATGTATATGTTTGATCCATTGTTATGGCAAAGTATAGCATTTTTATATGCCTTACAAAAAGTTTGGGTAAATTTGTTTTTATTATTATTATTATTATTATTTATTAAAATCCTTAATATTTTCTTTAAATCACACCCCATTTTTGATATCTTTTATGGTCAGAGTTTTTTCAGCAATAGCCATGAAATGTATTTTCAGTCTATAATTACCTCTCTTTAAAGTAGTATTTATTATAAGTGGCGGAGTCCACCATTACTGCTTTGGATTTTAAATTGCTAACCTGAACACAGGAGATTCACAAGAAATGGTGCATTCATGTAGTCCAGGGTTGCTTGTCTACTGTTCAGTCTCCTTAACGCTGTATCTAAGCTGTATTATTGCTAATGCAAACCAAACATTTCCTACTGCTGCTAGCTCACATTTAAAGTATTCAATTAGCGAAACACAGGGCTTTTATTGTGAAGCAGTCATAGGAAACACAATATATTTGTCACAAAGATTAGTGTTAACCATGGTTGTTCATCAAATATGCGTCTACAAGACATGGTCAATGTCAGCATTTATTGATAGCATATCAGTGTTAAATATTGAAGGGAGTAAAGGTAAAAGAAGGAGCACTCACATTGAGCTGGTAAGATAAAAAGCTGCAGGTCTTCACTCTTCAGCAAAGTAACCAACTCTCCTACTGTGCCCTGCTGTTGTGTGAAATACTACTCATAAAAGCGTACAGTCATCATAATGATAATCAGCTCACAGTATGGGTACACAGGTTGCTGTAAAGCTGTGTTGAAATCCTTGCATTCATTTCTTTTCATCACACATTCTCTTTCTGATACACTCTGTTTAACGCTCTGTTATGGTATGATTTTGTATTGCTTTTTCTGGTGTTATGAGTATCTTTCATCTTTCCTAAGGGTAGAGGTCATGTCATTGGGTAATGACATCCCAATCTCACATGTAGGATGCAGCATCTCTTTGAACGTAAAGACTCTCACACCCCACATCACATTACACACTCCCTAATGTCGTCAGAGAGTGATGGGGCACCGTCCTGCCGACAGAAAAAAGTTGTCTGTTCCATCTCAGGCAAATAACAATAAGCCTGGGGCTGGATTCCGATGGGCTTTCTCTTTGAAATGGGATACCGGCACACGCATTACAAATATATCTCTTGTTTTATCTTCCGGGCCAGGCCCATGGAAAAATTATTCCAAATACCTGCCGCGCTTTATCTGGAACCCTGGAATAGGTTAGGCCCAGCCGGGAACACGAGGATGTCTAAAATAAGGCCTCTATTACGGGATGAAGTGGAGATGGATGGGACGGAGCGGGAAGGGACGGGGATCGGGGGTATTTTAGGTGTATCGGCCCTGTGAAAAAGGGCTTGTTGCGGGGGCTTGGAGCTGCTTTAAAGTCTACTATGTGGGCCGCTGTCAGCTGTTGTACAAACTGCATGTGTTGGGGAGGGTTTGTGTGTGTGCGTGTGTGTGTGCATATGCATGCTCATGTGGGCTCACACGTCCATAGCGGAGCGGGAGTATAAATAAAATTTTTCCTACAGATGTTCTAACCTTGACAAATCTGTTCTTGGCCTGTGTGATACTTCTTGGCATATGGCATGATGGCCCAACGTAACTCAACCTTTATTTACTTTCCTCAACCTCTCCCTGCCCCTGTTCAAACCATTGCTTTTTAAGAACAACATTTACATTTGCGGTATTTAACTGATGATGTTTTCCAGAGTGACTGATAATAAGCAAGCATTTTCAAGGACTTAAACAGGACACATGGCTACAGATAAACACGCTGACTGCCGCAAGGATTCAAATTATGATCTTTTGGTTACTGCAAAGTCTTTTAATGATTAGGTCAGCAAATGCCAAAAGATGTAACTGTTCACATTCAAATCAAATGTCTTCTTTATCTCATTGTTTTTTATCACACAAAGGGAGTATAAAGGCTTCTTCTAGTGGATTGTGATGCAAGAATAATTGTATCTATTTTAGAGGGATTCTTTGATTATAGTCATACTGCAGTAAAATGATGATTCAGAGTTGAATCAAGGCAACAATAGAGACGTGAGGGAAGGAGGGAGAACAGAACGTTGGAGATTGTGGGAGAGAAATGAGGAGATAAGGGGAAAGAGCAAAAGGCCAAGAGCAAGGGGAAGGAACAGAAGGAGAGAAAGCTGTTGAAAGTGTGTCCTTGAGGAATTCGTTTATCTATCTGCCTCTCCGGCACGGAGTCTGTCACCATCGCCTGTAGAGTCCTGCTGACATTTCCTTCAGCAGTTGAGTGTGCTAACACCCTGTACCAGACTCACCCTAGAAAACACAATGTCATCTGCATAGTTCCCATGGCAGAATGAAAAGGGGCAGCATAGTTGTCATACCAGTGATGCCAAGACACCAGCGGCAAGAGATGCCGATCTTTGAAACTCCTAAGAAAGAGATGACATTACAGAGCAGCACCAGCAAACCGGCTACCAGGCAGTGCAGAATGACTCATATGGCACCCATGACTGAGAACTGATAATGCCAACATGGTGCCCATCTGGCAGATCAGTGTAATTTATCACCATGCCATAGATCAGTGGTTCTCAGCCAGGCGTTTGGAACCCCCTCCCAGGGGGTTGAAGATAATTTTTTGTGGTTGTGGTATTAGTGGGATTAAAAAAACTATTTTTGAACTATGTAAATGTGTTACTCCTTTGATAACCATGTTTTGTATTGTGTTTTTTTTTTCTAAAGCTAAAAGGGCAAAATAAGTTTTAGATCAGCCTTTTTACATATGCACCCTGTGATAGGGGGTCAGGATGGACATTTCTGTGCTTTAAGGGGTCACAATCCAAAAATATTGACAGGCACTTCCATACATACTGTTACATCAACACTAAGCATTAAATGTCTTTCAACAATTGAAATGTGGAGCTGATCTAGAGTACGATGTGAGTCATGCAAGAGACCCTGATGCCTTGGCGCTTGAAAGAGTTTTGCCACAATCAGCACCATGAATTTCTGGTGCTGTTTTCCAGAGCCAGAATATGAATCTTGCTGTATAACTTGTAGAGTAGAATCTTCCCTAGATCTTATTGTGTTTTTCCGACTTCTTTCATGAATGGATTCAAATTTACATCCAGACCAAAATTAATTTTAAGCATCATTTCACCAAGCAGTTGACCTTTTAATTATTCAAATTTAATTAAATTGGTTAAGGTTGTTTTATGGAGACAAACTCATGCTATAGAGGAGAGGACAGGACACTGCTTTTTAAAATGTTTCTGAGCTTATAGGTGCAGTCTAGCCTGGCATCGCCAGACTAATTTCGCAAATGCGTATTAGTCTAGAACCTCTCTGTTCATATTTTTGATTTCCAAGTGGCTTTATCGATGGGCGGAGACAACCAATCAGAGTAACGAAACGCCGCTGTTCTTCTTTTACAGACATTTTACCATCCAGGCCGTTTAATGCTGCCGCTGTAGCCGGCCGTGGAATGTTCCGCAGCCACCGTGGTTATTTACAAAGATGCCTAAACGGTGCTCCTCTCTGTCAGTCATTGTATTAAACCCGCCTCACACGAGATAAAGGCTTGTGATTGGTTCACCTGGCACAACGGTGCTTCCAGTATCAAGGAAATCAGTTTGAATGGGAGGGGCCAATTCGCTGCCAGAGCTAATAAAACATGAGCTCGCAGATTCGTCTGGTTCCCAGACAAGGTGCATTCAATCCAATACGCTTTTGTCAAATTCAGCAAATATCTCCTCACAGTCCACTGGCTGTCCATTCTGTCTGTGCACTCCAAAAAAATCAGGTGTTCGTACACAGCCTTGGCTCTGTAAATGGGAAACAAACGAAGTGGCTCGGACCACGCCACACAACACTGTTCCAGCCAATCAGCGATCTAAACTACTCCTCGGCTTAGCCCTCCTTGGCTTCAACACCTATTTAAAATATTGACAGGCCTATTGTCACACTTGCTACTACAAAAAACATATGCCACCTGTATTTTCATAGAGCTAAAAATTGCCTCCCCTTATGGAGGCTTACTTACCCTCAGGCAGCAGATGCTCTTGATTCCGCCAAATTTCTCTTTCGGTCTGCTAGCCCAATGCACGTCCATGAATTTGGGGGGCGGAGCTTCTGAAGGAGCACTGACGGGAGGGTTGTATTTGTTTGGCTGTTGAGTTGAAATATCTACAATGTGTCTCCAGAATTGATGACTGCAAATTTAGGTGCGCAGGGCCTTCTTCTGTTCCTCTTTTGTTTATCTTTAGAGATGTAAACTCATGAAATGGATTCGAGAAGTGATCAAGCTTCACAATGTCCATATACTGAATGAAATGTCACATTCCACTCTTTTCTCTCACCTACAGTATCCCTCCTGTCTTTTGCTCACCCATCTCTCCTCCAGGGCTGACACTGCCAAAATGACGCAGCCCATGAGGGGGGACCAGGTCCACCAGCCAGCCCCAGCCCGCAAGTCGGCCAGCTTGTCCTCGCCAAGCGCGGCTCGCCGCCTATACCGCAACTTGTCTGGAAAGTTCCGTGTGGGCACTAACCCCCCTGCCCTGGAGGATAGTGTGGTGTCAGGACGGGGAGGAGACAAGGAGAGGCTGCGCAAAACCACCATAGTAAGTCATAGAGAGAAAGAGAAGGAAAAAATAATAAGTCCAGTATCATTGTAGTCTAAAAATAGTCAGAGAAAATATATAGACTTGGATAGTAAGAGTAGTAAGAGAACCTCAGGTAGTAACTATACATCCACCCATCTAACTATTGTAGAGCAAGACAGAAAATACATTGTGAGAAACATTCTGTATGTGTAAACTTTCTTTGTATTACAGTTCCAGAGTAATGAAGCGTTGTTTGAGGCAGTGGAGCACCAGGAGTTGGACTTGGTACAGCTGCTTTTGTCCCAGTACAGTCTGGAGGAGCTGGATCTCAACACCCCAAACAGTGAGGGCCTCCTGCCCCTCGATATCGCTATCATGACCAACAATGTGCCCATGGCCAAGCTGTTATTGCGAGCTGGCGCCAAGGAGAGCCCCCACTGTGAGTAGATGAACACAACGTACCTGTAATACCTACATAGTCACAGGGGGACGAGGACATGGTGATTTAAGGGATAATTTGAATGTTAATGGAACAAAACAAAAAAAATACAGTTCCTGGAGTTCACTGGAAATCACCTTCAGTACAGTACGTGCCGTCCATTGTGCTTGTGATGTGAAAAATACTCTTTTTGGCACTCTTGCTGTGTTGGTGCGTCTGATGTGGCGATCAAGCAGACTGTAACCACATACTGTAGAATTATGCTCACTATAATGGGAGTTACAAGTTAATTTCTTCATTTTACTGCATATCACTAACACCCACTAGCTGGAGTTTGTTCATTTTCTGTGACTGATTGGCACAATGGAATCAAACCCAAAACATATTTAAAAGGGAAGTCACGCAAAGTTGCTAAAAGCTGCTATTAAGCCTTTTGTTACAGTCCATAGAAAGGACAAAAACACAATCATTACAAACAACTGAGTCTAGTAAATCTATTCATGTTTTTGTAAAAATGATCCAAAATCGCTTCTGGGGTCACCACAATGTCTCTGTGCTAATAAGAGCAAGGTTCTCTCATATTTTCAGTCTCTTGTA
This sequence comes from Lateolabrax maculatus, assembly GCA_031216445.1. Taxonomy (NCBI): domain Eukaryota; kingdom Metazoa; phylum Chordata; class Actinopteri; order Acropomatiformes; family Lateolabracidae; genus Lateolabrax; species Lateolabrax maculatus. Next base: position 11,941,276 of record CM062200.1, read on the forward strand.
TTTAATCATACTTTTCCTTGTAAATTTTGACAGCCCTTGCCTTTTTTTTAGTAGAACTTTGGCTTGCCTACATGTGAATCACACCATAGCAAATGCTACCTTGGCTTTGAGCAGGAAGCTAGTTGATTTGTCTGATCCTTAAGCCAATCACATCATGTGTGATTTGCGGAAAAGTCAAAGTCAGTTGTGTCAGGCCAATCACAACATGTAAGTAATTATGCAAGTGAGGCTCAAAACCACATCTGTCACTTACTTACAGATCTGTAATCCTTTTTTTTTCCCTATGTAGATGTGAATATTTAGCATAACTGAGAACTGATACCAGACAGGGTTTGTTTGGGTCTCTAATAGCCACTCTATGAGAATCAACAACTGTCATTGTGGAAGCCAAAGCCGCTGTCACGACAACATCAGCTGCCACCAAAGCAACGGCAGGTGTTGCCCAAAGCAACGACATGCACATAAGTCACAACACAATGTCTTATCACGCATACCAGTAATGCATTCATCCACACACTTTTGACAGTCTCACACATCTCTTTCTGTTTTCTGCTGGCAGTGAAAACATATTAGAGGTGATGAAGGGGTGGTAATAATGATGCAATATTAGTCATCTTCGTAAGCACTTTTCACTGTCTGTGATCTGCTGAGCCTCTGCTCCCTTCCTCTGTTAATGATTAGGACTCGCCAGTAAGGCTCCTAGGCTGTTTGTGTTTGTACTTGTGCGCCCTCACACACACACACACACTTCTCCAGAGCTGAGCCAGACGTCTTATAAAGGTATCATTAAATTGAAAACACTTGAATGGAAAGTGATGTTTACTGAAGTTTGCTCTTTGATTGTGCTCTCTCTCCAGAACTCAAATAACTCATGAGAGCGTGTGTGTGTGTGTGTGTGTGTGTGTGTGTGTGTGTGTGTGTGTGCGTGTGCATATGTGTGTTTGTGTACAAAAGACTGTAACAGGGAGAGAACAACAGCACATAAGGAAAGTAAAGGCTCGTCTTTTTTTCTGCAGTTATTCTGTACTAATCAAACTCCATCTGAGGAGAATTGACATCAAAGATGCTGCAGACTTTTCCTTGAGCTTTGAAAGAAATTGATTCAGATGCTTATTGATATTGCCATGCTTGACTTCATAATGTGTGGTTACCAGAGAGACAAGGGCAGACAAAGACCATCAAACAAATTAAAGCAAAGCATCTTCACATTCACAATATAAATCCTTCTGTGGCTCTCAATAGGACAAAGCCACTTTAATGTGCTGTAGAGGATCCCAGCCTTGATGTGAAATGAGGACAAATCAAGACACACGTACACACTGGTGACAGCATCTGGACCAGTTTCGAGGCCTGAAAGGGCTGGAAATGTAAATCAAAATGGACCTTCAACAGTTATCATCCGTACAGTACAAGAGTCCAAATCCAGGGATCCTCAGTAATAATCCTCATTTAAACCCTAATCCTAACCTTAAAACTCAACCCCGGCCCTCGCATTACCCGTTTTAAAAGTGACAAACGGCCTTTAAGTCTTTACACAAGTGAATGAAGAGAACAACAAAACAGACACCTACAAGAGACACTCAAGATTCAAAGAGAAGCTCACAGCCACTGAAGAGACACGGAGAGAGCCGCAGAATTAAACACCCAGATGGACATTTTGACACGGAGCTTTAAACTTACTGTCAACAGTGGAATCTAACGCTCAACAGTGGAATCTGCAATGAACAAACACAGACCACACAGACTAAACACAGACACACACCAGTCCCAAACACTCCAAGAAAGACCAGCCACCAAAGAAGAAGTACAGTATGCTACTGTACTTTGTGACCTTAACAGCTTTACATTACCTGTTCTATACTTTTATTTATACTGATCTGTACACATTGGCAATTGCAATTTGATTTGAATCTTTGATCTTTGTGCCACCACCAGCCACTATCACCAACCGCACGACCATGATTTGAATATTTTCATTGGGTGTTACAATCCATTTACTATAGTGATGTGTTTTTGTTTAAGTAAACATCAGTGTTCATTGTTTTAGTAACACCCTACCCCTTTCAGAAAAAAACATTCCTCATGGAGGCTGTGTGAGGCTGCGGTATATGATATAAATAGATCAGTTATACACATTTTTCCACAGGTTTTTGCAGAAAAATAGTTTTACAATGGCAGTTTAAAATGATGCCTATGCATGTTCCCACCATTTTGTGTTCCCTTATAACCGCATATGAAGAATACTCCTCCCTCTCTTGCCCCTCTCACTTTCATTGCCACATTTTCTGTGTCATTTTCTAGGTGATGTCATCCCTAAAGAGGGACTTCTTAGTTAAATGAAGTTTATTGAGGAATCTGCCACAGCATTTTGGCAAACAAATACATTAAAAGAGTGGCCTGCAAAAGCAATTTGCAACATTGCAGACAGAGGGTTTCTTGCTATATCAGTATCACCATGTGCATTGTTGAAGCACTTGATAAAAGTAAAACCAACACAATATTAACTTCTCTAATTGAGCTGGTAAATAATTTTGTGATAAACACATGTTTTGTTCCTCAAAATGTCCACAGGGGTATAGTTCTACAAGATTTAATAGTTTTAATCAAAAAAGTAATGCTTGTACGGGAGAATTTTTTTCTTTTTATTTTTTTTTCTTCTTTTAATTAAGAATTTTCACTATCATTGGATTAAAGTATTTTGCATTTACTCTTTGATTTATTCATGGTTGGAAAAACAGCCCACTCATATTTATAGTCCAACATTTCTCAGCTTTGAGCTGTATTTACCAACTGCCTTTTTTATGTGTGAATATAAAAGCATTTTTATGGATGTCAAAGTAGTTTTGAAATAATGGAGTCACTTTAACATGTGCCTAAGTGTAATGTTACTCTTCTTTAATACAGTATGCATGCATTGACTATTCTCTCTCTCACTGCCTCTCCCATGGGTTTCTTAGTTGTGAGTCTGGAGGGTCGAGCAGTGCATTTGGCCACCTTGGTGCAGGAGGCTGAGCAGCGGGTGTCGGAGCTTCAGGCTCAGGTTCGAAGCGAGGCTCCCGGTGAGCGGGAGGGATCTGACCTGGAGAGGCAGCTAAAGGCCTGGGAGTGGAGGCTCCGGCTCTTCCAACGCATGCAGACCGGCTTTGAGCATGCTAGTAAGGCTTCAAGATGACTTTGATGGTTGTTACAGAGATTTTTCACGTGCTGAACAGTTGAGGGAAGTTTGCCGCTCAGATCAGTCCAGCAGCACTTTTGTACCCTTTTTCTCGGCTGGCATTCTGTCTGGGCTGAGTTAATGGCTTCCACACTGGTAAGCCTAGCACACCACTCTGTGTGTGTGCAAACATAACACGCCTGTATTCCTGCTTTAATTTTTTATAGGCATTTCAAGACACGCTTAGTGGCAGGGTAGACAGCCACCCCCGAAAAGCAGACACACTCACACGCACACACTCCTCCCTTCCACCGAAACCAATCTGCACTTTGATGCAAAAAAGATTATTCCCATCTTTATAATTCCACATACACATGTAATTTGACCATGGATGGAAATTGTACACTGCGTGTCAAAATGATATTTATGTACGTGTTACTTTCACAATCACAATCAATGACACCCTCGCTGTTTCTCAGTTGGTCAGATGCTGTGTTGTTGTCTTTTCCATCCAATACTTGACATCTTTTAAACATTTCCCACTGAAACTGAAAAAATGTATTCTGCAGCAGACCTGTCTAAATGATTTCATTACAGTAAGCTGCCAGTTGTATGTGCTCGCTCCATGATAATGGTTATTATATGCAGTGTAGGGTCTTATTCTGCTTGTGTTGAACCTTATTTACTTGCCATATTTATGTCTGTCTGTCTGTCTGTCTGTCTGTCTGTCTGCCTACTCAGACCCTCCAGACTCTCCCAGTGTAGTCCAGTTGTCTGTCAGCAGCAGCACCAGTCTAAGGGTGGACTTCCAGGAACCTCTCTGTGTCAACTCTGCTGTGGTTACCAAGTACAAAGGTCAGCCACCGTGCCCATCCCACTGCTTCTTTTAGAACAAACCGCTCAGTATCACAATATTTAAAGCTGTGGTGCTAAATGGGATGCCAAAACATTTTGAAGTGTTGAAAAAAAAAAATTTTGCAAGCATTTTGTAATTGTTGAATACCAATATTTCTTTCTGAATATATTGAACACGTTTAAAAATGTTTTTTTGTGGTTGCATATGTGTTTGTGTGTATTTGCAGTGAGCTGGAGCAATGCTCCTCTATTGAGTCCTTTGCTGGGTGAGATTGTCGTGGAGGACACCACTCTGTTACAGTGCAACATCACTGGACTCACTTCTGTAAGTTTTCTACCAGAATCCCTGTCTCTACCATATTACTGACGATCTGAACTGTTGAATTTTTTGGAATGACCATTCAATAAGTAGCACTCAGAAAGAATCCTGTCCAGAATCTAAAATAACAGAAGTAAATCTCTTAAATGTGATATGCTGTCAAAAGGTTACACCAGGAGCTTCACTAACAATACATTTTACACTTATTTTGGGGGTTTCCTGGATAGAACATCTATCCATGAGCATGTATCCTCCTCTGCACATTACACCATTTCCACAGAAACCCAGTAGTCATATTTCATCTGTTCCCACCATAGTCTCCAAAAACTTCCAGATAAAAAGGATACAATCATGCATTATCTGGTAGTTTATGGGTGACACAGTAACACAAAGAACCGCTAAGCTTTGGCTTCTCCAGCTGTTGGTGCTGACCGATAAAATATTTAGAAGCCATTCTCCCACATGAAGGCCTCTGATATTATTTACATGCAAGCTTGACGCGTTTGCTTAGGCGACATTTGAAGGCATTTCCCAAGTGACTCTTCTTTATTACATACATCAAACTCCACACACAAGTCGTAGTGCCCATCAATCCCAAATGATGGGGGTGAAAGACTTATGGTCCTGCTAAAACCACAATTGAAAAGCACAGTTTATTTGTTATTTGTTGAAAGTCCTGGCTCCTGACCATTCATTAGCAACAGTTGCAAACCAGCCTCCGAAATGATAAAAAGAGCAGCTTGGTAGCCTGCCACCTGATTTATGTTTGGCATTTTTAAGTGGGCATGTAGACAAATAGACGCTCCACTGGTTGTTTGTTATTGTGTGAGAGAAACCCCTTCCCCCCTTTGAGACCCCTGCTGCCAGCCAAAGCTCACTCCTGTCACATGACAGGGGTCAAGGCGAGGTCAGGAAGTGTCGGCGGCTGGTTTGATTGATCTGGCTGAGAAAGGAGAGACAGAGGCCTGCTGTCTGCACACTGGGCACAGAGACAGACAGAGCTTCTTGATAGACCCTTCACCCTCCACACACAGACACACTAAAATGAAGACCGACAGGGACCTAACAAGAGACAAACAAAACTAAACCACATACATACATATGTGTATGGTTTTACGCCTATGAAAATGCACAGACACTGTTCTTAAGGTTGTAGCTGTGTGTGTGACGAAATTTAATGTGTCGTGTGTCCTGTCCTCACAGGGGACTTATTACTATGTCCAGGTGTCAGCCTACAACATGAAGGGCTGGGGGCCTCCACTAGTTTCCACCCCTGCCTGCGCTGCACCTTCCAGTAAGTCTCCATTGTGTGTACGCATATGTGTATGTTCATGCGTGTGCCTGAATCTTACATAAAGCAAAACATATCAACAGCTCCAAACAAGACCCATGAGGGGTTTTGGCTGGGCTTACTAAATTAATACCAGGACTAAACTTCACACAGAACTTAGCTGCAATATGTGTGTATGTGTGTTGTTTGTGTCCCGCATGACTGATACATCTCTCATAGTTTTCCCACACATGAAGGGACTTGGACATTGCATCATTTCATATCCATTCACTCAGTTTGGTTATTTCAACGTCGTTCTGACGTTGCTTCGACGTCATTAGTGGGGTGACAGCTGGACCCCTCCTCGGCCAGCAGGCTGGGTGGGTTTTGGGACCCCCTCTGCGGACGTCAGTGTGTGTAACCATAGCCTCAGGATGGTGTTTGGGGCTGGCTGGCAGAAGAAGCTGCCCGGGTTCAGCCAAGAAGTTAACCGTGAAGTCATGTGCAACAACAGCTGAGCTGTTGACTCACCACAGCAGCTCTGACCCTCTTTCTCTCTTTCTTTATCGATCTCTCTATCTATCTATATATATATCTTTGAGGTTTCCTAATAAGTGACAAATAGAATAAGATTACATTTGTTTGCTTTGTAAGTAATTTAAGTCATTTAAATTAAGACCGTAATTAATTCAGTGTATTTATTTATGAGTTGAGTTTAATGATTGCTGCTTGTGTGCAGCATGTAGTGTCTGTACAGTTGGTGCACACAAGAGAGTAAACATAGGTACTGGGATTGTGTGCGTGTTGGCAGACTTAGGGCACATCTGGGGAACACATGAACATGTTTGTCCTCATCAGCACACCATGTTTTTCAGCAAGTGTGTGTGTGTGTGTGTGTGTGTGTGTGTGTGTGTGTGTGTGTGTGTGTGTGTGTTTGTGTGTGTGTCTCTTCATTTTAGGAGACTGGGCTTTCCCTCTCTTTTTTTCTACTGTCCACCTCCCTCCCTCCCTCTCTCAGAGCTAATTTCGATGTTGCGTGTTTGTGTTTTCCATTTGGGCCTACCACTGGAAATATTTGCATGTCTGTGCTGTAGCACGCGGCGCGGCCCCAACAGTGGGGGCCTTATACCGGGCCGTGGACGCCCATTAAAGGGCCCGCTTGTCCTGTCGGGACAGGCACCTTTCCAGGAATAGAGCTCACCGTGTTTCAGCCCCACGCGCCCTCCGGGGGGCTCCAGGAGAGGGAGTTGGGGTGGGGGCGATGGGGGGTGGGTGGTGGTTGATGGTGGTAGGGGGGCGGGTTATCGCTGACACATCCTCCAGTGAGCAAGCAAGGATGCTGGGTTACTAACACAGTAAGCAGAAGGTACTGAAGGATCATTTTCTGCAGAGCTGGTCATCTATGAGGAGGGAAGGGAAAGTGTGTGTTTGTGTGTGTATTTAATACAGTGTACAGTAAGTAGGTTTTTAATGTTTTATTGTGAGGTGTCTGTAAGATCGGGAAAGTATAGCAAGTGTGTCTGTAAGATTGGGAAAAGGGAACATAAAACAGGACGAAAAAACACAAAGACAAAGAGACTCTAACAACTGTACATTCAGAGTCTTTACGTTCTCACTTTCTGTGTACATGTGTGTGCATGTGTGTGTACATACTGGCTGTTCTGAGCCCAAATATGTGCAGGGCAGCCAGAAGCAGCGGTGCTGTCTGTCAGCCAACCACAGCTTTCTCACACTGGGGTTGGTGCTGTTTCCTATAGTACACACTAGACCTGTTTGAGAAGCAGGCCATTTCACACACCTCACACTCCTACTATTGGAAGCCTCAGGAGCAGAGCCAACCTAAGAATTTTTGGGGTCCCAAGCAGAATTTGATTAACCTCCTCCCAATCCCGAGACTACAGTAACCTCACCCAGTCCACTGATGTATGTTTCAGCACTGTTCATAACATAGTGAAAGTGTCACTTCAGCCAAGTATAATCTAGATGACTATCTGGCTTTCTTTACAACAATTAAAATCACTAAAAGAAAATGTACTTTATTAATCTGTATTTTGAACATTTCATAACTTAAAGTCTCTGGGAGGCTGCTGCTGAGTAGTGTGATTCCGAGGCATGCTTCAAATGAACAAGTTTTCCATAAAAGTTCAAACAAGAAGTCCAGTTTATTTTAATCTAACCAAAGTTATTGCTCCACAGTCCATAGATCTACCAATTTCAAATAAACCAAATATTGTTGATGTATTCAAACTTTCCACTGTGAGCACAATCTGAATGGTTCCACAGTAGCAACCTGTCCGTAATAAATATCTTACAAGGCTTGCACACCAAAGAACAAGAAAAACTACTGACAGTAGTCAATGTTGCTGATCTTTATTCATTGAAAACGAATAAACTTCTGGACTAATGTACAATCAAATGAAGACCATTGGTCTGCAAACACAAAGGAAGATATATATAGAAGAAAAACGTCAAAGATGTCTCTCTTTGTTCCAGTTGAAATTTGGGAGCATTAGAAGTTTCAACAATGTTAATACAATGTAAGTCAAGTCAAATTTTATTTATATAGCCCAAGATCACCTATCTGTACAGCGTACAACACCCTCTATCTTTAGACCCTCGATTTCGGATAAGGAAAAAGTGGAACATGAGGGGAACATCAATGCCAAATTTCATTACAATCCATCTATTATCTGCCAAGACCTACCACAAAAACATTTCACAAAAATGTCAACTTCATGGTGGCTCAAGAGGAAAAGTTAGGGGATCATCAAAGTTAGTAGGATTCATGCCCTAGGGACCACGAATGTATGTGCAATCGAGCCAATAGTTGTTGACCAAAAGTGGTGTACCGACCAGCCAACCAACAGACAATAGAGCAATGTCACTAGCAAGGCTAAAAGTTATTGTTCCAACTAGGGCAAAACAGCAAAATATTGAATAAGCTTTTCAGACTTAGAGCACTTTCATTTCATCATCTTTGCTTCTCCATCATTAATGTATAGTATTGCTTAAGAGACCTGTCCAGAGATCCTAAATCAGCACTATGAACCTTAGTAAACACAGAACATTGCATGGTCACCTTTCTAGTATTGTCTTTCTTGCCCCTGTCTGCAGGTTGGAGAGATATCGATGGCCGTGCTCCACGTCAGAGAGGCCAGAAGGAGGCACTAGACCAGCTACTTGGACAGATAAAAGAAGCTCACCGCCACTGTGTCTGCCATGGTATCAACAGCTTTTTGATCGATTTGGTGGGCGTGTTTACCTAAAAGGCTGAACAGTAACGTGAGAGCTTTAGCGGTTTCCATGGTTGACCCCTGGTGAAACCCTAACCCCATAGTAGATGTATTAAACTTCCATTGGGTTTACCTATGGTATTACATGCAGCAAATTCTGAGATACAAACTACATGAGCAGAAATATGGTTGACCCTAACTGTAATATCAGTTTTTAATACCTTATATTAGTTAAAGTAAAGTGCAGAAGTTGAAGTGAAATGCACCCAGGGCTGTGGTATAAGCTGTGGTATGAGCTTCTGACATTAACCTGAGCTTCTGTCGTTTTCACTACGCCTGTCACATTTTAAACAAACACATCTGAATTTTTAGCCACCGTGTAGTTCATGTTTCAGAAATATTCGTGGTGTAAACAAACACGAGCAATAGACGGTTCCACTCGCAGGTGTAACATGTCTCACCAATTGCTGTGTTTCATCTCACCTTGACAGACACTTTACAATCTCAGGCACGACAAGTACTTCAGGGGCCATACACCCTAAGACGGCATGCCACCTCAAAAATAATACCCTCCCCTCTGTCTCAACAACCCCCCACCCCCTTATGCGCCTTTCCATGACTCAGCCCTTCCTCTGCTGAATACCTCTCTCTCTGTGACAAAATGCAGATCAACTTCTCTCACACTCAGGCTGTTTATATCCCCAAACACTGCTGGCTGTAAGCTGGTCCCATAAGTGTCAAAACCTGTCCACACTGACTCTTTTACATGACGGCAAACTGCATTTAGCATTGAGCAAGTTGTCTCTCTTTTTCTCGCACACCCACATGCCCAAACACACTCACCCACTTACTATTGTCCACTGTGGCCAGACCATATTTGCAATAGGGCGAGACACAGTATAATAGTCAGTATTGAGTGGCTCTTGGTTCTTCACATGGCGACTGATTGAGCTTGAGAGTTCAGGCACGGTAGCCAAGGTGGCGTGTCCCGGGGTCATGTTTGTTATTCCTGCAAGAGACGAGTCCTGGGCTGGAGTCGAGAGAAGGCATAAATTAACACTGACTTCTGCTGCCCCCCCCCCCCCCCCCCCCCACACACAGCCCACCAGTCGTCCTGTCTACTGTCCATACATATACACACGTAAAGATAGACAGGCACACACATAGATACACATGTACATGAACAGAGACAAATATTCAAGTACATGCTCTCTCTCTCTCTCTCTCTCTCTCTCTCTCTCTCTCTCTCTCTCTCTCTCTCTCTCTCTCTTTCTCCAATATGTCCATGTACGCACCCCCATCGTAGCCAGGCTTATAGCACACGCCACATTCTCCCTCTTGTCCAAACACTATTAATTAAACTGTGAAAGAGGCCTTGACTAACACAGGCACCCCAGCAGTCGGCCCTACTTGTCTGTCTTACTCAGTGTCAAACAGGGACCGAGGCCAGGAGGACTGGAGCTCAACACACTCGCAAGTAAAGAGAAATTTGGGGAGGTGAGAGGGGTCGAGGGGCGCTGTTTTTTCTTGTTACTCCACCTCGACTCGTCCACCTGAAGAGAAAATTAGTTCTTCTCGGGTCCTGAATGGGGGGATTTATTGACTTTAAGTGGCCTGGGGGCTGGAGTACGATCACCTGGGAGGGGAGGAGAGGGAATCTGTGAAGGGTTTGGGACTCAGGGTTTCTAATGAGTTGGGAGGTGCGTTATCTCACCAACAGGCGCCCACACAAACACACACATACATATATACACACACCTCCCTCTCTCGCCTCCAACCCCCTCCAGGCCCACTAAAAATAAACATGTCCCCACAGACTTAACTGACCTCCCTGTCAGTGAGTGGCAAAGGGTTAAGACACATACAGACACACACACAAATTACTACAGCTCCTTGGCTCCACTCATATGGCTGTAGCTCAAGACATGCCATGCTCCAGCAGCTATAGTATATGCAGGTAAACACACACACACATACATATACACACAGTTAGTGTCCCTCTGGGATCTGAGAGCTAGTGGTTCCCTCAAGGCCCATAGTCTGCTGTTGGCAGCCAGCATGACTGTCAAATGGTGCCGCGCCACTGGAGCGCATGAAATGTCGAAAAACATTCCACTCTGACCGTGTTGTTGGACGTGTCAGGCTGGTTGTCAATTAGGTAACGGCCTGTCACTGGAAGAGATGTTTTCTGGAGTTTGTCAGGACAGAGGTATTCATTTGTTTTCCTATCAAGTGCCATGACTTAAACCATCGAGGGCATCAGAATATTCATTCTGAACAAGTAATCTGAGTCAGTTATTTTGTTGCTATGGAATGAACAAAATTCTTTCTCTTTTGTCCGTCTTGTCCACACAGAACAGTGCAAAGCACCACCACAAGGGAGGAAGCACTCAGTATCCAAAAGCCTGCGCCACCTCTTCCAACCCACCAGCAAATTTGTTAAAAGCTTGAAAAGGTAGATGAATAGTTGACATCCATGTTGCAAACATTTTATTATGAAAGGAACTGTAATCGTATGGGAAATTTAGCATTTAATTTGTCAATTTACACATATTTTCAATGAGTATTGATTTCGGAGAGATATACCCGTTATTGAATATTATAATTTATAATATAATAATGTCATTTATTTGTCATTTTGCAACACAGAGTTGGACAACGAAATGCAAGTTGTGGTCCTTTAATACTACACACACATAGAACATATATGTAAATATATTAAATAGGCTACTGACTGTATCATGGTTTGCATGGCAGCAACTAGCCTTTTGGTCTAATTATCACATTTGTAAAGATATGTCGTCATGTTGATATTTCTACAGACACCAAGGCAAGAAAGCCAAAATGTCTGGTGAATAAAGCATGGTGTACTGGAGAACTACCCATCCAGTACTCCAGAGTTTCTTCTGTTACACGTGTGCTTTTTCTGTGTTACTTTCCAGAGGTCTCTATCTGACATCCATATTATACAGAGATGACAATGTGCTGGTGACTCCAGAGGACCAGATTCCTATTGTGGAGGTTGAAGATTCCTACTCCAGCTCCCTCATGCAGGACTTCCTCTGGTTTACCAAGGTAGACAGACAGGCGGAAAGTAAATAGAGAGAGAGAGAGAAAAGATGGATTGAAAGAAACAACAAACTTTGATATCTTTCCCAGACAATTGATGATCCACTGCAAACCCATTGTGCAATCATCATATGACTGTTAAAAAACGAAATGAAAACTACAAAAACAAGTCCAAAGTTAATTAACTGATTATAGGAATTATTTATTTAATAATATTATGATAATATATTTATTTGAATAAGATTATTGTTTTTTGGTTTAGTAACTTACATGGACACATTACTGCGTTTTAACAATTTATTACATTATCCGTTGGTTATTAATACTAAGCTGCAAACATAGCAACAGACCATAAGCTGATGTTTTGCTACCAGATGCATTTGAAAAACGTTTTGTACTTTGCCAGGTATCATATCTATGGGAGGAGATTCCCTGGCTGCAGCAGTGTCTCAGTCCTTCCCAGTCGTCCTGCTCCTGTACTCTGCAGACACGCCTCAAGATGCTGCAGGCTGTCTCCCAGCTACAGGTAGTACAATGCTCAGTAGACCTGCCCTCAATATCACAAACCTTCAGGACTATGGTATTGTGATTAGAGTAATCGTGGTGTTTTACCTCATAGCTTCATGCTCTGAAGTTTATAGTGAATGCCGTCCTTCCATTCTTTCGTCTTTCATCCTAATATAATTATTTGATGTCCTTCCTCAGGGAATGCTGGGAACCCAGGACCTCGGTCAGGTGTATTTTGAACCAATCAAAGACAAGCATGGTAACGCCCTGCTGGTGCTCCTGAAGGACATGAACGCCTGTCCTAACCTCGATGGGGTTCGCTGGACGCAGCTTTGCAAACTGCAACTCCAACGCAAGTCCATCTCATCCCCTGAAGAGCCCACTGCCTTGGACATGCTTCTCATCACACTCCATGTGAGTTCTACAGGATTAAACAGGCAGCGATCGGACATTAGTTCAGTTTTGGAAAAATTGTTATTTTTGCTTTTGTTTTGGAGACAGGCTGCTTGCTTGCACTGCAGTTAGGAGTGGTAGGAGGGTTTTTCAGCTGTGGTTGTGGTTTTTACCAGGCTCATTCTATGCATTTTCTGTTACCCAGAGATTTAGCAAGATGAAACAGTGTAGTGTAAGGCACTTCGCCAACAACAAAATGCTCCCAAAAGCACTGGAAAATATTTATTTATTGGTATGACTCTAATGTTTTTAATCTCTCATTCACAGAAAACCAGTAAACACAAGACTCCGTGGCTGAAACAATAGAACTTCAAATTTAAATGTGCTTCCAATTATGAGTGCCGCTTGTGCAGACACTCTTTATTTAGACAAACATTAATCATCATGACTCTCCTTTTCCGTTTGTCACCTTTTATGTAAGGGCACATATTTAATTGACTTGCCATCAAATTAATTAAAATGCCAGATTTCAGGTCAGATCTTGGATCCATGCCAACCCAACATGAATGTTAATCATCTCAAAGTCACTTAACACTTAAAAGCTGGTCATTCTGTGGAAATTGGATGTGAAAGTTGGATTTGAATCTCAGCATTGTGGGCGTGATGATGATCTAGCTAATTGTTGTTGTTTTGTATTTTGTAACTAACGCTGTGTGGCTGTTTTGCTCAGAACGACCACAATCTGGAACTAAACCACAAGTTGATTTTGTCTATATAGCCCGGTAAACTTGATACTATTGTTGCAATGCTGTTTTGTCTCCAGTGTAAGTTGGTTTGGCCTTGTGGTTCCAAAACAATGGTGGAGACTCCCTTTGGCAAAACCACATTTCACTGAAATATTTGTTTTGTGGCCATTTATGAACAAATTGTATGATGAAATACATAAAAATGTGCTGATGGGCTATGTTGCAGCGCTGACTTCCACTTTAAACATGTTGGAACAACTTCAGACTGAATCTCTCAAGGACTAACAACAGCAAAACATGAAAACAACATCATTTAAATGCATGTGTGGATGCTTATCGAGACAAAATTAGAATCAGTGTCACCACACAATCACTCCCAGTCAACACGACCTTATCGTCCTCTTACTTACTTTCCACCTGCTGTTTCCAGGAAAAGCTGGCGTATCACAGGCGGAGCAGGAAGATGTTGTCTCCAGGCTTATACCTGGGCTACCTGAAGCTGTGTACATCGGTGGAGCAGATCAGAGCACTGGTGCCCCAGAAACTCCCCAACGTCCTCTGTCACACCAAAATTCGGGACAACAGTAACGTGTCCAGGTGGGGATCACATGCCACTTAATGTGGGTCAGTGTCTGTTGGTCTGTGTTTGTATGTTGGTGAAAAGCTGGTTGTTTTCTGATACGTGGATTGATGCACCTTTTATTCATTCCTGTGAGTGTGTGTTCTACATGTGTGTTGTTTTAGAGAGGAGTGGCAGTGGCTGCAGGCTCTCAGCTCTCTGGAGGAGTCGTTGGAAATGGACCATGAAGTACAGAGTGCTCCACATCGCCTTCTACAGGACCTGCGCAGCGCCATCAAGGACCTGATGGCACATATAAATGTCCCTGGCAATCAGGTCAGAGTTAGGCCAGAAAATGTGTATAACTTTGTCCATTAGCATAAGGTTCTATAGTGAGACTTACAAACATTTTTTTTACCAAATGCAAAAAAATGTATTTGTGTATGACTGATTTTGATTGATACCGTGGAATCAGTAGAAACTCAAAAGAGATCCAGCCAAGTTCCAGAGGCAGGCAGTAGCAAGAGCTCAAAACAATGAAAATGATTCCAATGGATAATCAGCCAGTTCTGGTTAGACCACTAATTCTACATGATTTCTGTAAAAGAACATGGTTTGAATTCTAGCACAATGGCAATCATTGTCCATTTGGCTTTAACCTTTTACCACCCACTACTTCAACTAGCACTATAAAGAACTTCACAGACTGCTACAATGTACTATGAAAAGCACATGAATATGAACATGAATATATCTATATATTAATGTATTTATAGATAGCTTGGGCTGATTAGACTTATATGTTGTCTCCAGAGGGGATGGATGTTAAATAAAGGTTTAAAAACAACAAATATTGCTTAAGCACTAAGATAATTTTACTCTTGACCTGCTCCACAAAAGATCCCAACAGTGTATTAGTGATATGCAATAACCCCTAATTACGCCAAGCCATCCATTCCTTACTTCTCATTCCACTACTGGAGTTGGAGCCTCTGGTC
This sequence comes from Lateolabrax maculatus, assembly GCA_031216445.1. NCBI lineage: Eukaryota > Metazoa > Chordata > Actinopteri > Acropomatiformes > Lateolabracidae > Lateolabrax > Lateolabrax maculatus. Next base: position 11,956,379 of record CM062200.1, read on the forward strand.
CTACTTTCAAGATACTTAAACGAGTGAAAACTGACTTCATGGCGGAGTAGTAGTCTACTTTTCCCTGTAACTGTGACTTTTTGTGGTTGAGTGAAACCAAGGATTCACCCTGACATGTGGACATGATCAGTATTCTATCACTGCTTTATGGTTAGACTTAAACTAAACCTATATAGTTTCCCACGTATCCAAAAGGCCCACTGAGATCACCTTTCTCTGTGTGTCTAGGCTCAGGACTTCCGAATCTACAGCCAGGAAGTGTTGGAGTTTGGGGAGAAAGTGTCCTTCCTGCTCCTCCTGCCACCTTCAGATGAAGTGTGCACCGCTCCTGGTCAGAATAACCCGTACTCCCCCCGCTCTGGCTTCCTCACCCTACCCCTGCAGATCTTTGAACTGGGTCAGTATATCAAATTTTAAGCAGAAACAATCATCTGTATGTTTCTGTGTGTACTGGTACAGTAAATCCTATTTTCTGTTTTCTTATTGGATTCCTTCTCTCCCACAGTCCACTTTAATGCCTACTACCCCAGTTTCATTGGCCAGTACTGCAGAGTGTCGGCTTTGCTCGAGCTGGAGTCCCTCATGTCCCAGCAGGCACTAAGGGAGGCTTTCTCCGAGGCCGAGCTACTTTCTGCTAAGAAGAAACACCAGCAGGTCCAGGAACACATGCAGGTAAGACCATAGATAGCATTTAATCATCCTGTGAATTCAAGTAAAGGACAATACAGCTGGAATATATATATATATATTTACACAAACACTGCTGCAACATCTTGGTTAGGTAGGGCAGTATTTGTGTGGGAGCTGTATTGAAATGAATCCTGTCATCCATGTGATTGTTACTGAGATTAACTGTTATGATCTTGATGACTGTACAACAGCAAATGGAGGAGGTGTGGCGTGACACGAGGTGGATCATGGACGCCTTGCAGTACGCCCGCTACAAGCAGCCGAATGGAGGCATCTCCATCAGCTGGATAATTGACTTATCCAAGGAAGTGATGCCCGACAAGCCTCCCTCCATCTCCTCTCAGCCAGACTTCATGCCCTCCCCCATGCCTTCCCCCGAACCCTGCCGCAAGCACTTAGGTCAGAAACAACTCTTGCAACCGAAACATGTCTGATTGTTCTCAATGTGGTTAGAAATAAAGGATTTCATTATGCAGCTTACAATAATTACATTACATTACAACAATGCAAGATATTATTTTGCTCAAATTTGACTTCCTCATACACACTCTCAACAAGTACTTTTTCTCACATCTGCAGATTTTGCTGGACTATCAGACGAGGAGGGCTCCTCCGAGGTCTTCCTCACCACCGACAGTGACTATGACTCCAGCCGTGCCCAGAGTCCCCGTGAACTGGACCTGCTGCCCCCCTCACCCCTGTCGTCCTCTGCGCCGCTGGAGCCCCGTGGTTTCCTGCGCAGCGACGGGAGCAGCTCAGGTGGAGGGATGTGTCTCGGGGGGAATGGACGCGGAGCGCTAAGGGATTCTACCCCAGACGTCCTCCAGGCCTCAGAGCCGCAGCACGGGAGGGAGGGTGAGCGGTGTGGCGGAGGAGGGGGAGTCCGGTGTGGAGGGGAAAGGCGAAGGGGGGGCCCGGAGCTGTTTGACAGTGACTTCATCCTGCCCAGCAGGCAGATCGAGCTGTTGCACATCACAGAGAAGAGACAGGCCTTCTGTGTGAGGACCAGCAGCCTTGAGTTCCCTTCCACCACCTCAGCCCACCACCAGCCTTACTGCTACCACACTACTTGCCCCTCGCCCTCCACCTCGCCACAGCGAAGATGGCACAGGCCCTCGTCAGTGGACCGCTGTTGCTCGGCTGAGCGCTGCCTACCACAGCTTCCACCAGCGCGTACTTTATCAGAGGACAGCGGCACACAGAGACTCTCCTCCCCATCACCTGCTGCCTTCAGGAAGGTCTGTCATGCCACACTCAGAGTGTACCCACAATACCGCACAGGCCTGCCAAAGGAGACCAGTGTTAAGGTATAGATATGTTCTGACGTGTTGAAGTAATTCGCCTATAAACTGTTGTTGTGTTCCTGAGCTGAATGATATCTTCTCCTCCTGTGTTTCAGCTCTGTGTAACTCCAGGGACATCAGCGCGGGAGATGATCCAGCTGGTGGTGCAGGAGATGAACGTCGTGTCTCGGCGCATGCTCGGTAGCAGCGGAGGCGGGGATGGACAGGAGCAGTGCGTGTACTACAGTCCTGAACAGTTGAAGCACTTTGCCCTTGTGCTGGTTGTGGACAATAGAGAAAAGTGGCTTCAGGATGACTTTTGTCCCCTGGAGCTCCAAAATCCCTGGCTGAGGGGCAAACTTTGCGTTCGCATTAAGGAGTATTCACCACTAGCGCTCAAACACAGCCGGGCCACTACAGTGTGATACTTCCAGGAGAGAGAATGAGATAACGAAAATATTCTTTTTCGATAAATGTGTATTGAAATTAAGGAACTGTTTCATTTGTACAAACAGGCTCCTACGCTTTACACTATTTTCTCTCTCACTGTGGTGTTACCGTCCACAACTGCAGCTGTAACATGTTGTCATAATTTCTGCTCTGTTCTTCTTATCTGAAAGGCTTCTGTTGCCATGAAATGTGTTTTCCCGTACGTAGGACCTTTTTTATGAACATCAGAGACTCTCATATGGACACCAAATGAACAATAACAAAATGGAACAAAGAGAAAGAGTTTTTTTGAGCTGTCAGAAATTATTGGGAAAAAGATTTTGATGCTGAGCAAGATTAATCGAGCATCGCTTTGACTTCTGGCATGATTGACACCGGCACATTGGGCCGTGCACGTTGCCAGAACAACATGGGCAGCATCATCGCCTCCCCAGCCACACGCGGACACGGCTTTTCCTATGAACTCTCTCATTGTGTCATTCCCAAAGAGCTGTCGTCTGCAGCCGCCCGGCCCCATGTTCCCAGGATGTGGGCTCTGGACCCGGCCCAGAGGGCAGGAAGGAAGGGAGAAGTACAGAGGGGGGCTGGCGTCTCCACTTGAGGACGCAATCGGCCCAACGATTTGGCCCGTCAGCCTGTCACTCATCTGCTCTTGGCCACTGTAGTGTCTGGTAGCGGAGCAGCCAAGCAAGGGAGAGAGAGCTCGATAGAAAGTGAGAGAGAGAGGGCAAGGAGGGTGGAGGCTGCATCTTTGCGAAACCTGGCACCGGCTCTCTGGTGCTCTTTTTCTCCTTTTTGCAGCGACGGATCCTCTGCATAGTAGACTCAGTCGTAGTGTAGCTAACAAATACGATCATCTAATTTAGTGAAGTAACACAAAATAAAACCAGCTAATTTGGACAAAAACAAAACAAGCAATACTTGACTCTTTTTGTTTTTTCTAATAGATGTAAAGAAGCATGTAAACCTTCCAGAACTGCGCTGAGTACATCTAAAGTACTGTAGTCATGCTGTGCTAAAACTTAACCAGTTCAGTGTTTTGTTGTGTTTAGTTCAGTGGTATTCCCAGATGCATCAGAAAACGGTGCCCGTCAGTCTAGAGCGGGATCTCCCAAAGGGATTCTAGTGTGAAAAGGATGACTCAAGTTGTTAAGAGGCTCTGTGTTTGTTAGCAGAGTAACATACTGTCTATTCCAGACTGTCTCCTGGACTATTTAAAAAAAAGTTATATATGAAAAGACTTAACTATAAGATGGTTATAATATATATTTTAAAGACTCTTCAACCCCTACGGTCTGCAATGCAGGGGTCATGTGGCCGATGGAGAATAGTGAAGGTGTCTGGGCTAGTTTTCAGTCACCTTGCTGCCCGGTCTGTCTGTACTGAGAGAGAAAGTAAACAGGGAAGACTGAGTAACACAACTTTCCTCAAAATTAAGTAAAACTCTTTACTGCAAAAGGAAAAAATCAACCTGCTTCATCTCTTTATTCTTTCATCTCTATTTAGTTTTGACAAATTGTGATTCAAACAATGCAAACGTCTTCAAATATAAAAACAATGGTTATGAGAAACGATCTACACTTGTAGCAAGACTCTCTTCACAATATGGCATTATATCTATTATGCAACACACACAGCAAGGTGCAGACCAGTTCGAGCTTATATGCAATTTCATCAAAATTAAAACACAGAAAGACAGCCGAAAACGTTTATCGTTTAAAAAATCTACAGTCAGTGTGGTCTGTTAGAGAACATTGTAAAAGCTCACACATGCTAGAAGATAAGTTTGCAAGTGCAGCGATATCTTGTCTACCCTGATCGGTCATGGTACCCTGGTAGCGCTCAGTCCTGAGTTTCCCGTGACACAGGAATTCTGTCTCTAATACGTCAATTACCTCAATTACCAAAACACTGATGCTGGTATCATACTTTTGGGATGAATCACGTTAATAAATGAGGCCTCTTGACAACCCAAACCATCCTTTTTTTGCTAAATTTTGGGAACCTGTGCCAAGTATTGGTTTCTCTGTTCACACTATAGCCTACAGTCTGTGAAACCTCTCGACATTACGTTTCAAACAGCCTGTGCATTGTTTACTTCAAACTCCACATCTCACACTCACAGCAACTGCTGGAGGGTGTTTTATTTATTTTTTTATATCAACTGTTTTTCAGCATATGATTAATACACTTTCCAGTTGTAAAACATCAACCAGGCTCTGCAAAATCATACCATTATAATAACCTGCAGCATTTCCAAATGTAGCACCAGAAAGGTCCAAAAGAGGAGAATATGATGGGTGAAGCCAGCGGACCTGGCCTCAGTTACTGTAGCATTCCAGGTTCACAGGATGATGCGGTGGTGTCTCTTAAAGTGTATAGTTTAATTACACCTTCAAAGATGTGTTTTACGTGTAACTACTGTACAGACATCTTAAGACAAACTGATGTTAAAAGTTGTAATTGGTTTTATTAATGGCTTGAACTCTTGTGTAAGCGCTTAGATGTCTTCTTTATTCACACTGTTAAAAGCCGTTTTTACAAGGGCCAACTGCAAAAACAAATCACACAACCAGAAATTGAACCATGTACATAGACTAACAAGACCAGGGGATGAATGTACTGTATCTGCCCTAAATGTGAAAGTAAGTGAATGTGGGGCTGTCATCACTACAGAGGTCAAAGGTCAGTGAAGTTATAGGCAGGAGTCTGTCTTACGATTATGCTGAAGGGGAAGAGGGGGGTTTAAATTCCCTTTCCAGTCAAAAAATAAAGTAAACCCCATGTTTACAAGGAGCTGTTGGCAGATCCATCAGGCGAAGTCATGAAGGAGACATCACGTCACTTTTTTAAAATCTATTTTTATTGAACAATAAATGAATATTACAAAATAAAAGCCTTGGTTGTTTATGTGGGTTTCTTTTCTTTTAACGCATCGCCGCACACGAGTGTAGGAAGTTTCTACCCTGCTATGTGTGTCCCACTGAACAATAAAAACATCTTTTATGTGATATTGACCTTTTTATACTTCCTGTTTGCGAGATAGACCACTTATAGTACTTTACAAATGAACTGCACTACATTGTCTTAGTTTGAGAGGTTAAACTTCCACTAGGATCCATGTGATATATATATTTTGGCACTCCTCACCAGCCATAAGGAGCATAACAAGCTTATATTTCAAGTGTGTGCAGATGAGATTTTCTTTGGGGCTTATTCTTTTAGTTTGGAGTTTCATCCACATGTGCAATACACTCCCAAAAGCGGTTCATTCGTCTGATATGAATGAGAGCGAATGACAAATAGAGGGCACTTGTTCCTATAGAGGCTATATTGCAATGACCTCATCAGTGTTTGCCACCCAGTTGATGAAAACTGAATGGTGTGGGCAGCTGCAGACGGAATCTCAGAGTATAAGTGGAGGGCTTGGTCACATGAAGCCTGCAGCCTGTACTCGCCAGGGATGAACAATGATGTTAACATTGCCTATGTTGATGAGTGTTTTTACCATCAATTTTGTAACAGGTTTGAAGAGCGTTTAGGCTTAGCATTAGGAAAATATTTGACATCATGTCATCCCCTCCACCAGTTTCAGAGTGATGTACATTACATCAGCCTTACGTTCTCAATGCAGTACTGTAAAGATGAGATATGCATGTTTGTAGAACTACACAACATAAAAAAAAAGATCTATATGCCTTTTTTTATAGGATACTGAAATATACTTTTGCAAACTCAGTGCTGTTACCCTCATCAAATACTAGCTGTCTGTAAGCATCCCATTGGTATTTATAAGGTTGAATTAACACTAAAATTGAGAGGCAGACTATTACTGTCATGAAAAGAGGGCTCTCTCCTTGAAGAGACAATCTAAAAAAAGTTTTTTTTGCTGCACTAATAACAGAACCAGAAACTACACAATAAACCTTGGAAAGAGGGATTCCACTAAAGTCTGATGCAAATTTGCTCAGGTTTTCTTTTATCAGTTAAATTCTATATTTTTGTTGTAACTAATAATCTCCGAGTATTAACTGAAAGATCTGAAACATCCACACAGGTAGAACACTTTATTTTGAAAGTTTCAAGCCGGTTTCACCTCTGACCACACCCAGCATGGGTGTGTTTTGGTGTGTTCAGAAGTGTGCTTAGCTGCATCTGCAACCACGTCCAGCATTGATATCACGGTGTCCTGGAGTGCACCTGTGCATCACTGCCGCAAGGTTAGGTGTAAAGCCAATGCTGGTGTTCATTTACATAAAGAACCTGCCAAGTGTATTAGATACTTTAATTTTCCTAATCGTCAGCAATAATTCATTTCAGAAAATATTAGAAAAAATGTCTCAACACGTACCACTTTAGGAAATGTCTGATATTTCATCCAATCAAACTGTTCAACTCTAAAATTAAACGTTATACTTTATAAATAAAATGGCCATGTGATTCATGTCACAGACCATTTACATACATGTCATACAGTTTACATACATGTTTACTGTTGAAGGCTATATGCTCACTGGTACAAAGAGCTATTTTTAAAAAACGTATTGCATGCGCAAAACTTATTGCACTGCTCTGTTACTATACAGTGTGTTAAAATGTTTAGTTGAATCCTGATCCCAGGGTTGAATTCTGGCTGGCCAGGTTGCTTTCAGCAGTCTCATATCACAGCGCTCCCTTGCTAGCGCCATGTGTTTTTTCAGCCCTTGAGCAAATAAAATGCTGCATGCTTCCCTGTCAACAGATCCTACAAACACTAATGTGCAGATAGACGCACAAACACACGAAAAAAACACGCACCGGTGCACGTAGGCGGCATGCACTCAGGAATCTTAATATTTATATGTGTAAATGCACATGTATACCTCGTAGAGGATTTACACTGTTGTTCTATTTCAAGACAAATCCACACACACCTTCCCAAGCAGCTTATCACACACATATCATGCCATGATGCATCCTTGCCAACACACTACGCCTTTAAGAGCAGCCCTTTACCGTTTATTGACAGTAACTTAAGAATTGTACTGGAATTCTGACACCTCCTAATTTTAAACCTTCTGACTCCAGGAGGACCCGAGCTAAATATAACCCCTGGCATATATCTGAATACCTATAAAGAAAACATTCCCAAAACACCCTGAATAGTGGCTATTCATGCTCATAAAAGAGATTCAAAGTGGAGTGTGCTTAGCTCGGGTGCAGTGACTCGTGACTCATCAAAATATCTGCAGCAGCAAAGTAAAGTTGTGTTTCTGGGAGAATCATTTGATAGGTGATTTCGTCAGCACCTCCCCTGGCAGGGAAGTAGGATTCGGAGGCTGCTAAGCATCTGTCCTGAATCTGGAAGGGCCCAAACTGCCAGTTGCGTATGAGATCGTGCTCCAGTTTGCGTTCAGCCACAACGATCCGCCTGCGAAAACAGCAATCCTGAAAGCGAGCAGGCTTCAGGACCCTAATCTCCTCCGTGTCAGAGGGCCCCACCTCTGTGCTCTTCAACTTGACCCTTCCTGAGGGCGTTTAGGATTATGGGCCAAAGGGTTGGTCCACACCTTAGCAAGATAACCTTACAAACGCGCACACATGCACAACCTTCGGGCTCATCTTACATCGGAAACACATGGATGCCTAAACATGTGACTCAGGAAGCAGATTGAATAGAAGTTCACACTATGTAGCAGTAAGTCAAGTTGTGAGCTGCTTTGACAGCTACAGTGACATCCCTCTTTCCTCCTCTTCTATTCCATTTCGGTACTGTCTGATCACCTGTTTCCCTCCCTTCCTCCAGCCCCTCTCTTACACCCCCACCCCCCCACCCCCCCCCCCCCGCCCCACCCTGCCTACCATCAGCCGAATTCAGCCTGGCACTTGCTGGTGGATTAGCAGTGGCATATATGTATGCGTATGCTGGCATGTGTGTGTTTTCTGCATGTGTGTGTGTGCAGCGGGTGGGAAAAGTGAAGCCTGCCACTACCGCATCACTCATTTCTGTCCCTCTCTCCCTCTCTCTCTCTCCCTCCCCAGGGCCCATAAACCTTTAAAGCACCTATAAAACACTTGGCGAGGCCTTTTTGAAGTTTTTATGAAGATCTGGCTTTATTGTTCCCAAGAGATGAGCCCCGCTCCGCTGGCGCCTCGGAGCTTTCTGGAAGTGCCAGTGAATTCAGGAGGGGGGGGGGGCTGGGTGGTAGCAGAGGAGGGAGTCCCAGGGAAAATGGGCTGGGAATGGGGGTGGGCACTGCGGAGCCTGTGTTTTATGCCCCCTGTGCATATGTGTGTAGTCTGTGGCGCGTATGTACATGTACATGTACATGTACATGCATGCGAGTGTGTGTCAGGGTGGCAGATGAGCTGCAGACGCAGTGTGAACAGCAACAGTGACAACCTTATCTCTGGGTGTTGAGTTTATGTCCTTGAGGTAGATTTTAGATTTAAGACACATCAAATCCCACACAAGTTAAGAAAGTTTCTAATAAAAGCACATGTGTGTCTGGACACAGGCGTGCATGTGTTGCAGCATGTGTGTGTCTGCATATGCCTGCGTATGCGTTCGCAGACGATGGGGCCAGCAGGTTGCGTCCTTGTTGTTTGAAGTGGGGCTCTGTTGTTCTCAGAGAGCTAAATGAATGGAGCCGGACCCCCCTCCATCTGTCTGATCCAGCGGCACCGGCCCTCCCTCCCAAATCCCGGCTCCGACGCCCGACGCACCGGCCCCCTCAAAGGAACAGTTGGCAAACGGACGGCCCATTAAACAGGCGAGGGCGACGGGCCCTCACCTCTAAGCAACACTTGTAAGAGCAGAGAGAGAGAGAGCGTGTGACACAGGCAGAGAGAGAGAGAGAGAGAGAGAGAGAGAGAGAGAGAGGAGAAGGAGATAAAATTAATCAAGAAATGTGTGTGTGATGAGTACATGTGTACTTTGTACGTGTGAATGTGCCTGTGAAATACAAAACCTGACTGCTTCTTCACTCTTAACCGTGTGTGTGTGTGTGTGTGTGCAGATTTCTGTGTGTGTGTGTGTGTGTGTGTGTGTGTGTGTGTGTGTGTGTGTGTGTTGGGAGTGGCAGTTACAACTCAGTGGCCATGACATTAGCCATGCTGGTGGCTTTGACTGTGCCTTTGCCCTCCATAACCTCCATTGCCACAGAGGTGTGTATTGTCACCTTCTAATCAAGGCATTGACAGGAGAATGTCTTCTTTTCTTAAATGCCCTCAGTCATCTGGCCCTCATTTGGTAATCCACTTTGATTACTTGCTTGAGTAGAAAGTAGTGAATGGGATCTGATTAAATCACTTGTTTATGTAGTATTTCCAGCTGTTTTTGTAATTAAATGTGTTTTAACGGTACCTGGCCAAAATAGCTCTGGAAAACCGAGGAGATAATTTATCACAATTCAAGGAAGTATCCATTGTTGGGGTTTGCACATAGTATGCACATTTATGTACACACACGCCACAGGAACATTTGATAATTAACTGATCACATACAGTACATAGAAATGGCTCTCCAGTTGTTGCATGGTTTCTAATGGGAAGTTATATGTGTTTGGTACCACCTGTCAGCCAAAAACAGGGCCACATAAGATGGAAAAAGGGTCACATCTTGACATAATTCTTGACATACTTCTCCTGTTGGAGGTCAAAGAAAAAACAATTAATCCAACATCCTTGTGGAGTCTAACTGCAGCCCCCTATGCTTCCTGTGTCAACCATTTGTCATCGTCTGCACAGTTATGAAGCACACTGATTTGTTTGAAAGTGCTCCAAACTTCCCTCACCCGCCGTGTGTTTGAACGCCGGGGAAAACAACAGCTTGGGTCTGCAGCGAAGGTTGGGCGCATGCAGAGGAGCCAGAGGGTTGGTCCGATCAGAGCCAACACTGATGACAAAAAAAAAAAACTAAGAGGAAGACAAAGATGAGAGAAGGAAGGGGCAGTAAAGGACCAGCCGTGGGTATTCTGTGTTCAGTATCCCGCGCCTGGCAAACAACCTGAAAGCAATTTATTTTCTTTCCCCAGACATTTAGGATCAAATCCATGTTAGTCATTGACATAAAAGGGTCTCAAACAAAAAAAAAAGAGAGGGATGAAAGAGAAAAACACAAGCTTGGCTTGATGTGTGTGTGTGTGTGTGTGTGTGCGCATGTGAGCGGGGACTTGGAGGATTCCGGTACCTCAGAATAAAAGGAGAAATGTTTGGAAATGCAAAAAGGAGCGGGACTGCTAGTCTGAGTCAAACGGGGTATTCGGAAAACAAGCGAAATAAGAGAATGGACAAGTCTTGCATTCCAGCCAAATGCTGTGACCGATGAGCTTGTACCCTGCACACAAACACACATTCACACATACATCCATATTAACCCCAGCTTCAGCCCCCTTTGTGCAAAGGATGATGTCATGCCTTCTGAAAACATGTGGGGGGGCGGCGTCGGGGGGTTTAGGGGGGGATTCCTTTGGTCCTTTCAAGTTTGCAGGGGGAGCCTTGGGCCACGGCAGGGTAGACAGTACGAGGGCAGGAGGCTCAACGCTGCCACCCCCCCACTCCACCCCACCCCACTCCACCCCACCCCAGCAAGCAGTCACATTAGGCACGCTCCGGCCACGCCATCAAAGGCCTGGCTCACAGCACACACACACACACACACACACACACACCCTTGCATCTGCACACACAAAAGTATGCATGCACACAGTTGCTTCCCGGCTGCATGTTTGGACCTACGGACACTCACCCTGACACAAGTCAAACGAGCATGTTCACACTCAGATGAAACAAACGCATGCCTAAAAATAACGACACACACGCACACACACACACAAAGAACATACACACACACACACACACACACACACACTCGCATACCAACAGATCAAACACGCACACACTTCAATCATGCCCACCCCCACCCCCCCGGCTGTGTTATTGTTTTGAAAATATGATTGCGGTGACGGATGGGGTGGGGAGAGGAGAGGGCTCTGGCAGGGGCGAGTGGCAGGGCCCCTCTATTGTCCCCGACCAGTGTGAGTCTGTGTCCATAGCTATAGAAACTGGGGCCACACTGGGAAGGCATGCTTTCATCTCCACCACAGGCTCACCGCTGGCAATAAGGGGTCAAATAAATCCCCCTGGATGCAGTGAGGAGGGGGTGAGTTTGCAGGCATACATGCGGGTACACACAGACACACACACACGCACACACACTCAATGAGCATGCTTACCTGAGCTAGATAGATAGATAGATAGATAGATAGATAGATAGATAGATAGATAGATAGATAGATAGATGATTGATTGATTGATTGATTGATTGATTAACAGATTGATAGATTGATAGATTGATAGATCGATTTCCCTGTTTCTGTTTTAACTGTCTCTGTAACTTCTTTCAGACTTTTTTCAGCTACTGCTGATATACGAATACATTTCGAAAACGCCAAAGGATCATTTAGGATGTTTCAAGTGTTTCAGCTGCAGTCTGTCAGTGAAGAAATGTTGTAGTTAGTGCTGCAGAGAAACACTTGACTGATGTGTGTATTTACTTAGTTTAATTTACTTTTGTATATACCAGAGACAAGTATTATTTTCATCTATTTTTTGTACAATGTCTGACATGAAAGAGACCCTCGTCTCACCAACACACAGGCGGTCTAAGCCACTTTGGGTAAACGCGCCCTGAGCATGCAGCACATGTAACACAGGATCACAATGTTGATCATCAGGATTCACAATGTCTTGAGACATTCGAGGATCGCTGAATGCACACACACTTAAACACACACCCTATATACACAAACACTCAAGCACTCACTCAACTACATAGACAACAGTGCTGTGCAGAATTTGGATTTGACTGAAAGCCGTGGACTGTCAGGGGGGTCTTCATGAATCATACTGACTGGATTGTTTGATGAACCTGCCCTCATCCTCCCCCATTCTACTTCTCTGGTGTTATATCACCCATGTCCATTTCGGCTTCATCTTCAAGGCCCTGAGCCCTGCCCTGCTGAGGACCAAACCCTTACGGATTAATGTCAGACTTGCTCATTATATATGTGTGTGTGTGTGTGTGTGTGTGTGTGTGTGTGAGTGTGTGTGAGTGTGTGTACCCACAGCCCAGCATAAAGATGTAAGAGCTGGATAGTTGGATCACCTGACCAAATATTAGACAAACAGACAGGTAAATAGCAGCTGGAGCCAACTGGATCACCAGTTTCTCTGTCTCTGTCTCACACACACATATACACACACAATTTCCATACTGTGATATAATGGCTAAGTTAAAGCTCATGCTGAAACTGTTTTGGGAACTTATTTGAACTAATTTTAGGAAGACATATGAGCCCTAAGTTTACACAACAATGAAGGTAGCAGCTACTCCATTTAGCCTGGTGGAGACCATTGCATCAACATCTAATAAACATAAAAATAACACACACAATTCAGTATAATTAATGACTGATACGTGCACAGGGAAGACTTTACAAGACATGTTACGCACAAAGCGAGCAGCTGTCCCGCTAGCACCTGTGTGCGAGCGGTGCTGTGGGGTGGGGTGTCTGGTGGAGCCAGAGCCAGTCAGAGAGTCACCAGGCCTGAGGAGAGGAGAGGAGAGAGGGAAGGTCAGCACCACCGCATGCCACAGACAGACTGACGATACTTCTACTGGGCTCCACGCCGGGGACCTGGCTGTAATTACACCACACAAACACACACACACACACACACACACAAACACATGCACACACACACACACACACACACACACACACACACGTACACACGTATTCATGCATGCACACACACTGTTACCAGACAGACTGAGAAAGGTGCCCGGCTCCTGAATTCTATCTCTCGCTTTCTGTCTCTCTTTCTGTCTCTCTATCACACACCTGAACAGCCTCAGAACTGCCATCAACCTAAAATAGAAACCTGTGATACACCATTTGCACGTCATAAAATTGCCAAAACAACAAAAGTGATGTACAAAATGGCCAAAAAGTATGTGGACACATGAACATTACACCCTCATTTGAAAACCATGGGCATTAACGTGCTGCTATAATAGCTTCAACTTTTAGAAAGGCTTTCCACAAGAATTTGGAACCTGGCTGCAGGGATTTGCTCTCATTCAGCCCAACAATGTGTACAATGTCTGTGTGTGGCAACTAGGGTATGGTTAAGGTTAGGAAAAGATCATGATTATTGGAGATAAACAAAGGTTGAGGTTAGGCAACTTAAACACTTGAGGTTGGGGAATGATGTTGGTTCCCGTTTCGCTACATAAAGGCACATTACTTCCTGTAATGACACTTAACTTTGGCACTTTATGTGGATTGTGAAGTGTGGTATCTTCCAATTTGAAAGTAAATCCTTGGGACATTGGGCTGATTCAGCCATACGTGCATTAGTGAGGTCGGGCACTGGTGTTGGATGATAAGGCCTGGCTCGCAGTCAGTGTTCCAGTTCATCCCAGAGGTGTTAGATGGGGTTGAGGTCACGGCCCTGTGCAGGGCAGTCAAGTTCTCTCCGCACCAAACTCGTTTGGCTGACTTTGTGTACAGGGGTACACTGTTGCCACAAAATTGGATGCACACAATTTTCTAAAAAATAATTGTATAGTGTCGGCCTTGCCCAAACTGGAATCCACATACTTTTGGCCATATAGTGTGTCTCAATAGTCAGATTCAGAGTGCCCTCACACAAACATGGATTTCCCAATTTTCTTTGTGAATGGACACTTGTAGTCTGAACTCTCAACTGGCCAATCCAAGGTTAAATAAGGTCAACAAGGTTATTGGCACAAACCACAATTGTGATCCTGTTTGGCTCTCAGACTGACACCAGCACAGATCTTTGGTATCAATAGCTCCTTGTTGATCTACTTGGCCAGGCAGTTTGCCGTCTCTCTCTTCCTCTCTCCCTCTCTCTCCCTCTCTCTCTCCCTCCATGGGCCCTCTGACTTGTGAAAGTTATTGGAGTGTAAATGCGTTTAACAGCCTCTGTCTGCTGCTCTGCGTATGGAGAGTGCTATCTGTTGTCTGCTTCCAGCTTCTAAGTTATCTGTGCCAGGAGTTGAAGGTTTCCAGTTCAGTCAGAACGCTGCCTGCTGATGTTTGGGGATTGATTAATTAGATTATAATAATCTGATCAATCTAATTGAATAAAAGATTGCAACAGACTTGTGAAAGGAAAAAGGGATGCTTGGAAAATGCCTTGTTGGTTTTAAATATTTTGAATATTTTCAAACTATTCTAAAACTAACAAACAATCTGTCAATTTTTACACCCGTTTTTGTACCAGTCACATTTTTAGTATTACAAAAAAGATTATTTTCTACCAAAATTTTCAAAATCACTCATAATTGTCTCGGTTTCTGTACTGTACTTTTGTTCAGCTTAATCCCTGTCAGTCATTGTATTTGTGCTGTCTGTAGTTGCTCCCTCGCTAACATTTATTTCAGCAGGCGGTCAATTAAGAAGAGATTCTTACTCACAATGACAGGTGGGTGGGGATGGGTGTTTCCTGTTCCCACTGAGTTCCCAGTTAAAAAACCACCTTAAGCCTTGATTGAGACATAAGCAGTTTGAGGTTGAGGTCTAAGGGGGCTTTAGGCCTTTATTGTTCAGCTGTTTCTTAACCGCCGCACCACTTCAATTTCTCATGACTTTGTCACTTCATTACTCCCCTTCAGTTTTCATATGTACCCCGGCCCCCCCCAAGCCCAGTTCCATTTCCCTGTGGTGACAGAGAAAGGCAGACGCTCCTGTTTACTCATGGCTCCAGGGGCTTTTGGCTCCCGATTAGCAAACCAGTGTGAGTCAACATCTGGTACATCCCTTGGACAAACTATCTCTCTGAGCGCACACTCAGCCTGTTGTCAAACCCCCCGTCCCTTTCCGTCCGGTTCCCAAGCAGGCAGGCACCCCCTGGGCGGCAGTGCGCGCTCACACACCGGCGAGACATTTCCCAAAGCCTTCCCAGTCCTCCTGGCATCTCGGCAGGCCGTCACCTTCTTACCCTCATGCGTGTTCCACAAACATACCAGAGGGCCAAAGGGCAGCAGGGGCCAGCGCTGCCCGTTTGTCGACATGCTTGATTGGGGTTAGGGGCGGCGGGACTCGTTCAGGTCGCGACACTGATGCGGTCCATCATGTCTGTGCGACCTGCGGTGATTATTTGACTGCATTCCATCCAAGACACAGGAGTTTTTAATGCGGTTTAACAGGCTGCCAGGTTTAAACAGGGCTACCTCAATCTGAATCCTGTCACAGACCAATGAAGACGCCATCGTAGAATTTCCCTCCCTTTGTTGTTGTTACGCAGTGCCAGTCTATGAAAGTATCTTGGCTCTAGACTCAACAGAACACACATGCTGAGGAGAGTGTCAGGCAAGGGAACATCTGTTGTGGTCAGTGGCTGTGGGCAAACTGTTTCATTTCGACAAGATGGCCTGTGGCAACACAATGGCTTAGTGGTTGGGAGAATGACCGAATTGCCAGTACTTGTGGTCAGGGTTTACCTAAGTTGGACTGAGCTTCTGAAAGACATGTGGTCACGTTTTACATCAAATCTCTCTTTAGTTAGTGATATAAAAATGGGTAATGACATTGTCTTGGCACAATTGTGTTTCAAAATGTGATCTTTTCAAGTGGAACTGTGAAGAAACTTATTTATTCCTCATTATGTTCCGTCTGAAGTCTTTATTCCATTGTATACTCTTCCATTGGTCATCTTGTGTAAACCAAGAGCACAGGAAGTTATTTCATAACAACATGCAGAATGTGATCGATACAGCATGCCAACGGTGATTTCACTGATGGGAAAGTAGATTACAATGACAGATTGAATCTTGAGGAGTTGCAAATAGTGAAAACACATGACTTAACGGTCCAAATAAACTGTGATATTCTGTATGTTCCACTATTAGGGCTCTCATATCCCTGCCATGGCATCCATTCAAACGCCGCTTGAAGTCTTCAACCGGCCAAGTCTGTTCAGAGGAATGTGGAGCACGGGTCAGCATGGCTGTCTGAAGACGTTTGTGTGTTTGTGTTCTAGTGTGTAAAGCGCAGGCCTTTAGGTCTTAACATTGCTTTTTCTTTTCCCCTTTCTTTGTCTATCTCTCTCCGTCTCTCTTCCTCTCTTGGCTGTTGTGCCACCGTGGAGAAGGCAACAGTGACCCTATTGTGAACGGTGGGAATTGGGCAGCGGGCCAATGATGTCATCCTGCCATAGGGAAGACCAGGGGGAACGCCCTCCTGGCGTCTGGAATGCACTATTTTTTCCTGTTGTTTTCCGGAAGACAGTGATCAATTTAATTCCATCCTCATCACTCCCTGCTTTGGGTGGGAGGTGGGGGGGGGGGGGGGGGCGGCAGGGAGAGACGGAGGGTGAGAGGAGGAGGAGGAGGAGGAGGAGGAGGAGATGCGGAGAATAGAAAAAAGGATGGGGCACTCTCTTGCTCTTCCAAAATGGGATGCAACAAATGAAAGGAGAGGAAGAGATGAAGAGCCCGGGATGGTCCAAGCTGTTGAGATCCTTTTCTTATTTTAACTTTGTAAGATGTGAATAATCACCCTGGAATGCCGTGAAGTCACACCAACCGCCCCAATTAAAAGTTGCCGGGCATCATTACAGGAGAACAGTAGTTATTCATGAAGAAAGAGGGGGAATGGCTTACGGAAACTAACAGTCCTTAACTCCAAGTAACCCCAACGGCCCAAGACACTGATTCTAAGTCACACAGATCAAATATAACTACAGTGTAGTCACTCAGACAAGACAAGCACTTCTGTACTTCTACTGAAGTACTTTGCAACATTAGCACTATTACTTACTTTTTATGAATAAATCCAGGTTATTACAACTTGGCTACATCTTTTAGCCACTTTAGCAGCATGAATCTAGGTTTGGCAATGTTGGCCGGTCTGTCAGTTGGTTGGTCGGACATTATATCTGCTTAACATCAGCATGTTAGCTTTGTCATTGCATGCTGATGTTAGTATTCAGTTCGGAGCAGCGCTGTGCCTAAGCCCAGCCTCGCAGTGCTGATAGCGTAACTTTAGGCTGTTAGTCTTGTTATAGTTTTGGCCATCATTTTTGTTTGTTATAATAACGTTGTGCTCACCAAAGAAGGTGCTGACTGAGATTTGGGAAAATTGCTACAATGAAGTCCAACGGGTAAAGAACCACAAGAAGCCCGACAAATTACATCAGTGATGCTTGCTGCTTAAATGTAGTCAAATTTTATGGTCAATGAATCCCAGATTTCACATTTTCATTGTGGAGATGTAGACCATATTATCAGCACTATCTTGTTGCTGCTCTTTACATCCCCCAGACTCAAATACCCAAATATGCACTAGGGAATTATTTCCTAGACGTATACGTGTATAATGTATATAAATAACTATATATATTTTATTTTCTGTTTCTTTTTTTAATTTATCGTATATAAATTTTACTGTTTCAATATAAGCTCTATGTGTGGCATGAAGGGACTACAACTTTCATTTTGTTGTGCAGCCCAGTGTTGCAAAATGACAAATAAATGACCTTGACCTTGATCATACAGGCTGAAAACAAGCTGCACAAAACACTTTGTTTACAGGTAAAACCTTTATCCGTCATTGCAAAGAGCAAGATTGCACCTTACCATGGCAAGCATGGTAGCTCAAAGTTGAACTAGGAAGACTGTGGAAAGTTTGGGTAACAATTGGCCTTTGAATATCTTCAAAATAAGTTTGGCTAACCTGGAGGCAGGTTTGAAAGCAACCTGATTGTCTGAGTGCTCCCTTTCCTTGCTCCGTTTGATTTCTTTTAAGCTATGTCACTGCCATGATCTCAGCAGTTACCTTGGTGAGTACAGAGCTATTATTACCTGTAGGAATCACTGTCCAAACTACAAAAATAAGATCCAAGTTGCAATAAACCTGAATTATCTTTCAGGACGAGGAACAGGACTTCTACTTCAGCAGAACATTTTAAGAATCTTTCGAAACCCTGGTCTTTGCACATGCTTTACTATAGAGGATCTTCATAAAAGGCAAACTAATAACTGTGCAACCGCAGAAATGAATGGCTGAACATGTGAAAAATATAAAGCAAAACATTTATATTCAGTGTGTGTGTGTGAGTGTGTGCCAATGATGTTTTTCTGGTTTTACTTGAGTTCATCAGTCCCCGAGTTCAAAGTGCAGCATCACATCACAAAGCCACCGAGCTGTCTACGGTATGATCACCATTAATCACAGCTTGTGATCAAGCATCGAGCAGCCTTTTCTCCATCACGGCTGGAATGCCGTAGTAGAAACAAAGGATGCTGGGTCATGCCCAGATTGACTTCAGATTGCACATCAGTGTAGTATAGCATTCTTTCAGTAACAGAGACAAGCTATAGACTTGGTGCTGTATATCTTTCTTCTCCTTGTCATCAGAGGAAAGGGGGAGAAATATCACTTTGATGCTGTTTACTGGGTATTTCGCAAAAATAACTTTATGATGAATTTTAAGGGAGAGAAAAAAAAATGTAGAGGGGCTTCAAAAGTAGCGTTAACGGGAGACAGATTTTTGACATGCTTCCCAAGCCATCTGCTTTAAGTTAAAGCTCGGAGACAGAGTCGAATATGGAGGAGAGAGAAGAGGGTAGTAAGGCTGGAGAAGATGGCGAGGGCGCAGGGAAAAGAGGGAATGCAATATTGACAGGCAATGCTGGGAAGCTATTTATGCATTGTGAACCCTCTGTTTTGAATTGCTGTGGCATGGGGTGTATGTGTAGGCTATGCAATACAAGAAATATGTATCTAGCCGATCCAAAGATACAATAAGTTGAACTTGTTTATACAGCTATTAGCCTACAACAAAAATATTTAAGTGGGCTATCATACTGGATTTTACAATAGAAACAAATATGCTGTGGTTCATATCTCATGTTTCTTAACAATATTCAGTTAAAAATACTTCTAAAATATTTCTGCATTTTTGACAGTTCCAAAAAACCTGTGGATGCTCTGGTTGGTTCTGAAATCTGTCAGCCTGCCAAAGACCCAACAGAGAGTGTTCTGCTGGAGACGCCACAACACAAAACTAATTAGGAGACGTGCTCCAGGCATATCTGTTGATTTGAAGGGAGGGGGGCCTTCGGGATTTCAGAGTTGCACTATATCTACCACTCAAGACTATTTCCAAATGGCCACAGCACCTTGCCAAATTCCTTAACCTCCCTTATCTTCCAACATTAGCTCATTTGATGTAGCAAGAAAAAAGATATGAAACGCAAAAAACAGTGTCGATCTTGTGGGTCCAGCTCTGCTCGGTGATGTTTTTTTGTCTCGGTCTCTCCTGTTTACTCCCCTCTCTCCTCTCCAAGCCGTCCGTCTCCATCCACCCCCCTGTGCCATTCTACCAGTCCCCAGTGGGCACAGTCAGCCAGTCTGGCCAGGCCTGCCCCTTGCTGTGCCCCCGCACTGGATAAGCTCCTGCCTGGACCTTGGGTAGAGGCCTTTGTATAGAGCCGTGGGGGTGTCAGTGTGTGTATGTGTTTGTGTATGTGTTACGTGGTGGTGTGTATGTGTGTATAGCATTCACAGCAGACGGGGAGAAGGGGGTCCTATCTCTGCCTAAGGGGCTGCCCCCCCAACGCACCCTCACCATGCGCCCTATTGAGACCTAAGGGAGCGTGAACAATCACTGCAAAACCAAAGAGCTAAGTCCCCTTGTTATACAAGCCCAATTTTCAGCACCAGCCCCACCTCTCTGCTGCACGGTGCGTCCCACCCCCCATCCGAGCACCCCAGCCCCACTCGTCAGAGGTTGACGGGCTTCGTTAAAGCAAGCCGGGGTCCTTTTATGGCGCTATTTAATTAGCCATTCCACAGCAAACTGCCATCCGGCACCACCACTGCTGCTCCCCCCCCTCCCCCCCATCCTCTTCTCTTTGCTGAAACCACCACCATCTTCATCACCACCACCTCCTCTGCCTTCACCCCCACTTACGCAACATCATCGCCACCGCCACCACCCCTCCCCACTGTGCTCACCGGTCCCCTCCTCTCTCCTCTCCTTGTCTTTATCTCCAGTAATTAGCCAGGGGATGGGGGTGGACTCACTGCTAGGTTGCTTGGCAGTATTAGTGCTTGAGACCAGGAGGAAGGGAAGTATCTCTCCCTGCATGGGGTTCTCTCTCTCGGACCACCACCCCAAGACCTGTGGAGGGAAAACAATGGAAATGGCCAGTTCTACAGTAGCCAGCTCAGCCTTACTGTCCCCGCTGCCCACTGAGCTCTGTCTACACTGGCACCCTAATCATTAACCAGATTATGACTTTGTCTGCCTGCATGCATGATGGAGGGGTCAGTGGGAATTTACTCACAGGATGCAAAAGACTACCGGCAACTCTTTCTAATGCAGTTAGGATCGTTGATGGTTGATGAAGTCGCTTAATTATGCCAGTCACCAAAAATTAGAATATGAAATAAAAATAAAAGGTCTTCTAACCTTCCTTGTTTTTTTATGTTATACTCATATTGAGGTTATCATTCAGGTTAATTATTTCAGTTTGTTATACTGGCTCCAGCATTGGTTTTTAGATCTTTGATCACAAAGCTGGTGTGCAATTTCATTCTGAGCCGCACCATAACTATGAGCATACATTCCTTCCCCCTGCACTCAAACATGAGTAGTCAAATAGTGAGGGAGGGAGTCTGGGGAGCCCCTGGCTGCAGGTCCACACCGTGCTGGATCGACGCCCTCTAGTGACCACCACAAAAGACAAGCACAATGACAAGTCGAAATACCCAATAACCCTGGCCACCCTGTCCAAACTGCGCAGGGTAAATACAACAACTTATACAGCCAGGATGAAACTTCATCGGGAAAACACATCTAAACTAAGTTTAACCACCTTCTGTCGTTGGTTTTAATGTCAGAATGAATAGAACTGTTGACTGTGTGACTGTGTGTTTTTGATTTTAAAAACGTAAAATCTTTTTATGAAATATAGCCTATTGCTGTTTGATCAGGCTGGAGGTCAACTTCACCAACCTTTCTTTTGCATTAATGGTTATATTTGAAAACCATCTTAATATGGATTAATTATGGGTTATTGAGGCTAAACGAATTCTTTAAATACTTTAACTTGAAAGTCAATACATTAAACTTGCCTAAATTTTTTTTTTTTTTTTTTTTTTTTTTTTGTGGCATTATAGGAGGACCGACCTAGTTCAAACAAAAGTAAAAAGTCCAGCATGACTTAATGACTGCTTAGCATGGGAAAGGTACCGCTTAGTTATCCATGGCCATTTATAGCCCTTAATTGCGCGCCTATTTTGTGACCCCCGAGTTCAACCGGCCAATTCCTGTGCAGACCCAAATGCCGACGAACAAAGGTGGAATGCGATGCCCCTTTTCCGTAGACAAACTCCTAAACGTTTCCCATCAATTACACGGGAGAGTTCAAGCCGAGGAAACTCTTAAACGCCTCAGCTGAATATTGACAGCGTATTGAACCTATTAGTGCATCACAGACACTGCGCTGAGGTGAAAGCGCGAGAGAAAATAGAGCTGCCACTGGCCCCAAAGTGCGCGCAAGATTTAAGAAAATCCAGTCAGATTCCCAGCATTGCTCATGTTGTGGAATATTACACTATAATAGGGGATAAAACTGGTGCTTTAGGACCCAGTTGATCGTTGATTGTGCCTGATATTTTCCACGTTGGGAGGGGAGGGGGTGGCCTGGAGGGGGGGCTGTCAATCATAGTGAAAGTGGCCGGGGTGGGCAGGCCCCTCTGACACTTTGTACCGTCGGAGGGGGATATTTAACTTGGGACTGAGCACCACTCGCTACAGACACACTCACACACAGTGTGCCTAAGCAAAGAAACGCTCCAGCGCCAAGTCTCTCAGACTCCTGAAGTAGGAGCGACTCAGTAGGAGCTTCTGTACCAGTTATCAAAGGAGTAGAGACGCTCCCTCAGGAATTGACCGCTTGCAATCGACCGGGCAAAAAGGCTCCAGATTATGGACTGTCTCGTCATGCAGCGACAGTGGGATCTGGAGCTTTTCTGAAAAGGATTCAGCATTGCCACAGTGAAAGGAACTCTGAACTAACAACGTTAACTGGCTGTTTTTTTTTTTTTTTTTGCTTTTGTTTTTTTTTTTTTGTTTTGTTGCAGTTTGCAGTTTGCATTTGATATGCTCTGACACTGCAAATTGCTGTATCGCCGCTTTTTCAGCGTTGTTTTTGAATCACATGCACAGCCGAGAGTTGTGTGGGAATGTTGCAGCCTGAGACTTTTATGTAAAGAACTGCTCTGCGTTTTGGAACATCCTTCTGGAAAGATAAATGGCTGTTATTTCATAAAGTGAGATTGCATCCCCTCTGCGGCGCCTTTTTTTCTCTTTAAGCTTTTTGATTTTTTTTTTTTGTTGGAGATTTTCAGCGAGGTGCACGCATCGACTGCTGGGAATACTACAAGCAGGACATAGACCATTTCCTCAGTCTATGGGATTGTGCGCCCCGGGACCTTGTCAGACCCCGAGAGCGTCAGGCGACGCCGAGAAGAAGAAGCCACGTTTATAAAAGCCGTGCGTAAAAATAACGCTGGCCAAGGCAGCCCTCGTCGCCGGGCGCGTGACATTTAAAACTTGGTGAAGTACTCTTTTGTGCACCCCCTTCTCTCTCTCTCTCTCTCTCTCTCTCTCTCTCTCTCTCTCTCTCGGGACGCTCCGGATCTATTCTGTCTCTTTAGAAAAACACTTCATTCCATGCAGCTCTCGCCTCGGCCGCTGTCATCCAGTGTAGACAGTCCGTCGTGGCTTCGAGTCCCCGGGGTAACCATGACAACCGAGAGGAACCCAAAGTGAATCCGAGGGAGCGGGGTGAGGCCGCAGAGAGCGTCAATAGAGTTTCTCCCCATTTTGTTTTGTGGCTTTTTTTTTTTTTTTTTTTTTGTGCGTGCGTGCGCGTGTGCGTGTGTGTGTTTAGACTAAACACTTTTTTTTTTTTTTTTTTTTTTTTTTTTCTTTCCTCCTTCTTGCAAAGCAAAGGGGGGGCACCGCTCCGCGCTGCAGGGTTGCATCAGCGGGGGCGAATTGCAAAGTTGAAGGGAGCCCTAAAAAAGCAAAGCGCTCCGCTCCATGTCATTCAAACCCGACGCGGTCTATTAAAAGTATCGCCTTGCTGGTGACTGAACTTCTACTATTTATGAAGCCCCGGGCCAGGCTTTGCAGAGAATACAGCGACCGGGAAAAGAATTGAGTTTTTTTTTTTTTTTTATTTTACGCGAGAAGAGCCGGTGCGTAAAAACAAAAAAAAAAACATACAAACAAACAAACAAACAAAACAAAAAAAAAAACAACAAGCGGAATAATGGGCCTCTCGCAAACGCTGCTCTTTTACGTGCTGCTGTGCGTCCACCTCGGAGCTTCCCAGCATTACCTTCGCCTCCGCCCGTCGCCCAGCGATCACCTCCCCGTGCCCGACCTCAAGGAGGACCCGGACCCGGAGTACGACCCCCGGGAGCAGGACCTGGCCGAGAGGACTCTGAGGAAAAAGCTCGGCAGCAACTTCGACCCCGGCTTCATGTCCATCAGCTCGCCCATGCTGGTGAACCTCTCCGCGCCGGACAGCCAGGTGAAGCTGCTGGGGCCCATGCCCAACGAGATTAAAAAGCTGGACCTCACGGAGACCCCCTATGGGAAGCGGGTAAAAGTGGGCAAGAAGGCCCGCAGGAAATTTCTGCAGTGGCTGTGGACCTATACGCACTGCCCAGTGGTGTACACCTGGAAGGATCTGGGCGTGAGGTTCTGGCCGCGTTACATCAAGGAGGGGAACTGTTTCTCTGAGCGCTCGTGCTCCTTCCCCGAGGGCATGTCTTGCAAGCCCGTCAAGTCCATCAACAAGATTTTCCTCCGGTGGTATTGTCAAGGCTTTCTAAGACAGAAATACTGTACGTGGATACAGGTGCAATACCCGATCATCTCAGAGTGCAAGTGTTCGTGCTGATTTTCTCCAAGGGAGTAGTGGTGGTCGAAGGGGGAGTGGACTGGAAATACGGTTTCTATTGCACTGTTAACTCTCTACAGAGGTGGGCACCATAGCAAATCTATTTTTTTATATAGCATTTTAAGTGAAATACCAACATTGTACATATTTAAGAAAAATGCAGCTATTTTTTCTAATTGAACCAGGACCATATTTTATTCTCAACCCTGAAACGTGTTTTTTTGGGGGGAACACGAGCACTTCATAAGGAAGAGCTTTTTTTTTTTTTTTTTTGATATTTTTATGAGACATTGAAGATGGAATGCATATGCTACACTTCTCCAAGAGGTGAACTTTTTTTTTTTTCAACTGAACATTGATGCTGACTGTTATTTCACTGCAATGCTGCCTAGAGTTTTTGTATAATATTAATATCAATAATAATTAAATTGTAAAAAAAAAAAAGTTGAGGTTAAAGATATATATAAAGGCGTGAACTCAGCTTTTTTGGAATACATAGTATTGTAGAAATAAACAAATCTGTACGTTTTATTTATTATTTTAACGATTGTGAGTATAGAGCATAAGGAAAGAGAATAGCAGAGTATACCAGAAAAAAATATGGGAGATGTCTACTTGAATATTTCTAAAAATAAAAAAAAAATTAATAAAACAAATAAAAAAAGTAAAACATATCAGTGTACATGTTATGTTTACACGTTTTAGCAATAAAGTCTATCTTCTCAACGTGTATTAGTGTCAAGCCATGTTGCTTACAACGAGTGTCTATATCCAGGGGGGCGTGTACACTGTAAAAAATATCATCTGAACATGGTGTCTCATTCGGGCTCAAAATATTTGCTTGCACGAAAAAGTCTGCCGAAGCTGAGATTCTGCCGCTGGTTTGCAACAGAGTTTGTTTTTTTTTTTTTGTTTTTTTTCTGGGAACAAGTGTCATGACAATGTCGTCTGCCCCCGAGAAACAAGTCTGCCTCGCACTGGAAACAATTGGAAACCGAGCCACGTTTTATGTAAACGTTGCCCCCGAGACGGTGCCAGACTTGATCTGTGGTTTTTTTTTTTTTGTTTTTTTTTCTTTTACTTTTGCAGTGCAGACGGTGGAGTGGAGTCACTGGCTGCGCAGTAAGTCCGGGCTTCAGTGGGCCGCCTGACGCTCCGCGCCGTCACAGTGATTTTAGAAAGGGCTGATTTACTACGCAGCGTAATGCGCAACACATACCTCCAGCGCCTCCACAGAACTGGCATTCATTTGTCTCAGCCAGAGAGAGAGAGAGAGAGAGAGAGGGAGAGAGAGGGAGAGAGAGAGAGAGGGAGAGAGAGGCCGCGCACATTCATCCGCCTCCGTGTGCGCACATGCTCGCTTTCGGGGGGCTCGCGAGGTGTCAACATAATGGGTAAAATATGATCCAGACATTTTCAAACAGTGCCGGATGATGAAATGGCGAGCGCACACGCGCAAGCAAGCCAGGGGCGTCTGGGGTCTGTGCTTTTCACCCTGGAAGCTGCACACAAGTTCCACTGAGGTATTTGTATAGAGGTGGACTGGAGCAGACCGGCGCCTATTCAAGTCTGACCGCCCCGGAGAGAGAGAGAGAGAGAGGGAGAGAGGGAGAGAGAAAAAAAAAAACACAAAGCCCATAAAACAATGGTCAACTGTTTTTGACGTTAGCAGACTATTAATTGGAGAGCTGGGGTATGCTGTCTGCAAGTTAAAGAGATATGGCCAATTAAAGGCGCTGGAGACGCGCAGGGGAAATGAAGTCCCGTGAAATCAAAGCGAGGAGTCATTTTCTGACATTAGGGTTTTTTTTTTTAAATTTTTTTTATAGTGTTTATATTATTCTTTAAATACAATCAACGACTTAAACAGAGCGATGACCAAACGTCTGAAAAGCTAAGACTCGGCCCTGTGTAGTATTTCCACGGAGCGCATCTTGTGCGCGTTAAAGTGATTTGTGTTTCTTTGCGGGCAGAGTTGGATTTGACACTTGCCGCCCGGTTATTGTGACAGAGCCGCTGAGGGGATTTGGTAAGCGGAGGAGAAGAACGGCAGCGTGCCAGCGGAGGAGGAGGAGGAGGAAGAAGAGGAGAAGGAGCAGGAGGAGGGGGTGGGGGGGGGCTGCTTTCCTTACTGTCAGCTTCTTTCTTGATGATGTCTCGGGGTTTTTAGAAACTGCGTCTCTGACTCGACGGCGCCACTCAGCCGCCCCCTCTCGACTGCGCAGAATGAGGCACTTTGGGAAACAGTAACCCTTTCAGGCTCTGCCCGGAGAGTATTTTAGAAGCGTGTGAAAGGCAATACGCCGCCCCGGCTCCAGCCAGTTAGGTGCGCACCTTTTAGTAACAGACCCCGCCAGCCAGCCAGTCAGATCGGCGGTTCCCAAAGTGGGGTCCGGGGACCTCCAGGTGGCTCTTCAGGTGATTCCAGGGGGTCCTCGGCAAAATGATGAATGGTTAAATTTCAGCAAAGTGCTGCTTTCACTAGAGATAATACACGAATAGTGTACGCATTATTTTGAATGGTGTATCACTCTAATCCCTATCATCAAACTCACTGACAGTGCCAGACTTAAAAAAAAAAGAAAAAGTTCTGGGTAGGATATCCCTGCAGACATATCTGACTAAATGGAGACTTCATGTTTGTCCTTTTTGTGTTTAAATGTAATAAAAATGTTAGATTGGTATGATCAGAACACAGTTCAATTATATGTTCTATAATAGTTGTATTCTTTATTTTAGAACTCATCACTGTCTGATTAGATAAGCTCACATTTCTTCTAACCCTGGCCATTGGCTCTAAATCCAGCCCCAGCTTCAGATGCACGATGTACATCCACTAAATTAACCCCATCCTAGAAATAGAAACCCTCTGAAGTAAGGTTAATATAGAAGCATCTAACACAGTAGTAGGTTAAAAACGAACTGTGTGGTTTTTTTCTTTCACCCAGGGAAAAATGTCCAGTCCTCAAATGAGTAACTGTCGGTGACTCCTGTCTTCACCTTATGCAAACCTGTTATGTTGACTATGTCACAACTTCCCACAATTCATTAAATCTATACTTTCATCTATCAACAAATCACAAAGTTCCATCATAACATTCACTTGAACATCCTTGAGGCTACAGACAGACCTTTGATTGACATGTTACCCTGAGAAAAAATTGAGAATGTCTCCCCATCAACACCATGAGAACGCCACGGGTGAAGCGTTGAGACATTAGAGCAGCCTGCATTCACATACTTTTCATAGAAATGTAAAGACAGTGGTGGCCTTTACCCTGTCAGACGCTTAGCATCATTATAGTCTGACACAGTCTCCACATTCATCAAAATAGACCTCACCTCCCCTGACGAAATGGGCTACAATGACCCCACAATAATAAATAGTGTTTGGTATATTTGGAAGCTTCATAGATATTTAAACCCTCATGTGAATATAAGATAAAGCACATTGCTGCCTGTCAGGAGAATGAAATAAAGGCCTGGAGACAATTAGGATTGGGATAATGGGGGGGAGGTGGGGGGAGGGTTGGCAAGTTTTGTGGTGAAGAAGATGAGGCACTGTCTCCTGATGAGAGTCAATTATTATGATGGATTGCGGTCCAATTGGGAATGATTGGGGTGCGTCAGTGGGTGGTAAAGGGTCCTGCACTGACTTTCATTCGAACAGACTCGAAAAAGACACATCCATACCTGCGTGGGCACATCGAACACCGAAGTGTGTAAGTAAGCGTGTGTGCTGACTGCATGCATGCACATAATCAGCCACAGGCACACGCGCACGCACATCTCCGGCGTGTGTGTGCAGCCGGCTGACAGACAGACAGAGACGGAGGGTCTGTGGCTGTAAGTAAGGCCCTAACCCCATGGTTGTAAAAGCCAGTGAGTCAGCACTGCTGAGGTTATTGATGATGACAGGGTATTAGATGGAGCACTGGGTGTGGGGGGGGGGGGGGGGGGGGGGGGGGGGGTACACACACAGACACACACATAAATGGAGTCACCACAGATGATACCGCATTCAGTCAGACCACCGACCCCGGCTTGTGGTGTCTGGAGGTGTGTGTGTGTGTGTGTGTGTGTGTGTGGGAGAGAGAGAGAGAAGATGTAGATGTTTGCATGCAGCGAGGGGTGTATGAGTGCATGGGTGTGTGTTTTCACAGATCCATTGCAGTCTTCTTGGTGGTCTTCAGCTGATTGGTCACTCGCTAAACCACCACAAGGCCCTGATTGGTTAATTACAGTCTTCGCTCACCAAGGTTATGCCTGAAATGCATGTCGGTGTTTTTATGCGTGTGAGCGTTTGAGATGGGAAGTGTTCTTCAAGGAATTCGTGTATGCCTCTTAACGCACTTGCAGTGCTTGGAGACTGATCCGAGATCACCCGCCCGTCCTGATTTCAACCATCCATCACTGCAAGAGCGCACAAACCTGACCTGGCGTCAGCAGCAGTGGGCACAGAATTCATAACATGCCATTACATCAACACAGCGGCCATCTTTGCCGGCAAACAACAGGTGACTGTACTCACATAACAGGTGATGGTAATCAAACTCCAGTCATTGCCAAGAAGTGGCGCTTATGACAATTAAGTAGGCCGGTAATGCACTGGAAATGCATGCAATGCCACAAAGAGTCATGAGTGCATTCATCATTCACAGGACTGTATTACTTAAATCTTAGTTTCTCAACACCAGTTGGCAGTAAATTTCAGGGATTATTTGTCACATGTTGAAAAGTCTGGTTGGTAACTAAAGCGTGCAGCAAATCTGACAAGTGTGAAGAGCAGCCTGTGAACGGACGGCAGGCCAAAGCTGACCACATCTTCAATATCCAGGCTCATTTCTCCATGCGCACAATTATTTGTTTTTATATATTTACTGTAAAATGTCAAATTGTATTAATGTTATTTACTCTAGTCTATTACTTTACACTCTTAATCTCTTCAAACAAACAATTTGAAACACACAGCAGTCAAAAGCCTGCAGTAAGAGCCATGTTGCCCTATATGCTCTTATGCTGCTACCCTTTTAATCAGACGCATAGTGTCAGAGTCACATTTCTGTAGTCGTGCTTGCTGATTACTCAGTTTAACTCTTGTTAGATGTAACAGATATTGTAAGCCCAAAGTAAGGCCTAAAAATAGAGCTGTGGGTGGCGTGGCACTAGCAGGGCTGGGAATAGTGCATATTCTAAGCTCTGTTTCCATGGTTACTTGTGCTTTTCCCCCATTGCCAGCGTGGGTCTCGAATTCAGAAAATGCATCAATGGCTACTGTTTTATCCCGTTGAGAACAACCTAATTTTACTTTTTATCATGTTTTTTCCTCACCAATCAGGAAACGTGCGTTAAAGTTTGTGGACCGTGTTTGGTACATGCCAGTGTCACAGACTGTGAATTGTGAAAGTGTTAGGCCCAGGGCTAAAAATGTATGGGCACAAATACGCCATTAACCACTACCGACCTTCCAATCTTTACCTCATCAAACTAAAATCAGAAACCTGGCTTGTCTGTCAAATGGGACACAAAATTGAGCCTGTTTAAGGCCCATTGACCCCCCCCCCCCCCCCTGCACAAAGTGAGCACAACAAGGAAAAAACTCCCAGCACAAACTTACACCAACCTCTCTATAACACACACACACACACACGCAGAATCTCAGGATAGATATTTTGAGTTGGACAGCACTCATCACCAGCCCACACAAACACTAGGTGTTCCCAAAGTGATCCTGATACATAATTGGTCCCTGGTTGACATGACGACACACACAGGTAAACTTTCTTTAAAGTTGTTTACCTGACTACTCAACTTGATCATGATTGTGCCGTCTCAATTGTATACACACACCTGAGTTTTCGCCCAATTAAAATCTATATTTTCCATATCCATCTCCTCTCAGCTTACTGATTGCTGCTGTACTCCTTAAACACACACACACACACACTCACATACACAGTCACATACACCTCCCCCGCACAGCCTGTCCGGCGGCTGTCTCCCAGTACCCCTCTGTGCGCCTAGATGGCATGCTGAGAATGTTTACTTTCGCCACAGTGTGTATTTACAGAGCCTAATAGTTTTTTAGGCCGCAATGGCGCCTCACTTCGTAACATGTGTACAACCCACCTACTCCCTCTCTCTCTCTCTCTCTCTCTCTCTCTCTCTCTCTCTCTCACATACACACAGAAAACATACAGCGCCCCCACCAAACAACAAATCAAACCTCTGGTATTTGGGGTTTGGCAGTAGTGCAAGCTCTAATGCAGGTGACACGAGGAAGCAGCATCAGAATGTGATGTTACCTCTCCTCTGATTGGAGAGAATGGATCAGATGAAGCTAAAAATAAGGCCAGAGAAGAGAGTATGTGTGCTATTAGAGGTTGAATGAATGCACGAAGGGCTTGCAATGAATGGACACATGATGTCTTGAATGGTTTTGCGTGACATGTGGCAACCCAAGAGATTTGTGAATGTGTGCGCACTATGTGTGAGCAAGTTTGTGAGAGAGAGAAAGAGAGAGTGAGGGAGATGATGAAGTGTACTTAAATAGATTAAACCGATTATGCAGATGATACAGCCTAAGTGGGATTTCTGATGTTAGATAACTCCTTCCTGGTCACATTTGCAAAATAGATGGGGAACATATCAATTGACCAATTCCTTCATGATTATTGAACGCAAAACAAAGGAAAGGACAACTGATTTTAAACAAGTTAAAGAAGAAATTGAGATAATGACCATGGGTCATGATTACACGTCCGTTGCTGAGGAGTGTAAAGACCTCAGTTTAACCCTTGTGTTGTCCTCTGGGTCGAGGTGATGTATCATATGTTTGTGTCATCCTTTTCCTTTATTCTGTTTCTTACTCTGTTCCTATTGTCAAGAAACAAACTAAAAACAAAAGATAACCGCTTCAAGAATCACAAATGTCATGCATAACAACATTTACATACACAGAAGGACATTTTCGGCCACCGGGTCACCTTGACCCAGAGGACAACACAAGGGTTAAGAAAGTCTAAGTCAATGCTTTGTAATTCTACTCAGTCTCTTCATAACAAGTTCCACATAACATCACATCAGAAAAAAAGATAGGACCACATACTATTAAAAATAAAAACAAAGTGTGGTCAATTAATCTTTTGTCCTCTGAGCAATAGGGTGATTTAATGAACAAGGTACTGTTTGCACAGTGAATTAAATGGCTGATATCAAAGGGCTTTGTGTGAAACATTTCATCTGGATGTAGTGCATTTTTATAATAATCTTTTCCAGTCCTGGCTTGCGTGTATGTGTACTTTTTTAATTTATTTGTGTATTTTTTTGTCCTGTGTCTACACCACCTGAAATTAGAGGTAAGACATCTTGAACTTGTTTACAAGGATCTTGGTGAAATGAGGTGCATGAGAAGAGAATTGAGGTAGGAAATGAAAAATTGATTGTACTTCAGAGCATGCTGACATTATGTGTTGTCCAGTGTATCTGTTTGTCCCTGATGATGACTACATACAAAACTATGTGTTGTCATGTTGACATACAGTATTTCCTGTAAAGCCTCTGCTAAGTGGACTCAATTAACCATTGTACAGTATCGGATGAAATCCATTGTAGAAGAAGCGCATGTTCCAATACTGTTTAATCACCACTAAACTCAACTGATCAATATTTGATCTGTGGCGGCCAGTAAGACATTAGCTATGTGTTCAATAATTGGCGCCACTTTAAAGCCACTGTGTTTAGAATTGAGATGATCCTGGGAAAATTGGTTCAGTCTTTGTGTTGCTTTCAGCACATTAAACTCAGCATCTCTGTGTTAGACCCAAAGTGGGAATTTTCAAATTGTACATACATGCATAGTGACTTAATGTTTTACTTTCAACTTGAGAAACTTGCTCTACTACTACTACTACTACTATTCTACTTGCTCTAATCTGCTATCTTTTTGTCTACATATAACCCACAGCTGAATACAACAACTTCAGCTCCATTTTCTGTCGACAGGCATTGTGGAACATGTAGAAATTAATTAATATAAGTACAAGTACATGACACAGCTTGCAATAGAAATCAACACAAAATAACTCCTGGAATACCATATGCATGGCAAATTAATGATATATTGCAGTATAAAAGTGTCAGAATGATGTGTCCTTTAAAACTGATCCCTATAGAAGGGATGAAGAGGGCAGTGTACCCAATACCACTGAAAGGACAGAATAGGCATTAAGAGTGGAGTCTAAAACACTCAGGCCATTGTTTTATTTTCTTTCTCCCATAAGACAAAGAGTGCAAGGGAACCAAACAGGTGAAAATAAATGGCTGTATTTTCCCCACTGGGCCGCCATGCACGACTTGGGCTGCTGAACCTGATGTCCTGACGCCTGCCTGTCTGTCGTATTCAGCCGAGGTGGTCTATTCAGAGTGAGGGACCAGGGGACACACAGCCCAGGGGGTGTGGACGTGCGTGCTCATGTATGTGTGTTGGTGTGTAAGGGGGAGGGAGGAGGCACTGTGAGCGACAGAGAATGCTTGGTGATGGGTTACCAAAAACAGAGTACCAGGGGACAATAGGACCCAGGACATTCCTGACATAACCCCAACACACCGGGGAGGAAGTGGAAGGGGGGATTTATTGGTGTCAACGGCCCCTCGCCCCGAGAGGAGGAACGGGTGCCTCTTTTGTCCCCTCTGGCGTTGGAGATGGACTGAATCGAGACGCCTTGCACTGAGAGGACGCCTCTAAACACATACACACATAATCACTCCTTTGAAAGAAGAACCACCAATTAGGGAATGGACATATACGACTATAGAGGTTTAGACTCAAAGGGGGCAGGTTTCTGTGTGTGTGTGTGTGTGTTGTTGTTGCATGCCTGCCTGCATGCACTTGTCAATAGGATCTGAATGTAAAGGGAGAGCCAAATGGGATGCTTTTCAGCTCAGATTGCACAAGGTTTGACCCCATGGGAACACTGCTATGAACTTGTTTGAATCAGAGGGCATTTAGTCTCATTTAGGAATGGTTCATGTTACACTGAAAGAGACCACAATGAACAAGACAATGTAATACTCTAGTAATTGGCTGGACAATTGTCAAGTGAATTTCCCATAGTGTTACCCAAAACTTATGTGTGTGCCACTTAAGACATTGGTCATACTCTCTTATTGAGCAAAATGGAAGGAAATTAATTTATAGTATCACTTTAATCCCTTAAACAAAACAGCACAAACACTGTCTAAACATTAAAAGCCAGTTTGTGTTATCTTACAACAGAGATTTTAACATTTTCCCAGAAAAGGTGTGAGCCATACCACCCATTATGCCCATTTAATATTATTCCACTGGTGAGAAAAAACATCCTTTTAGTAATAGGAGGGTTGGTTTTGAATTGCATTGTAATTACTGACCCACCCCGAGCCTCCTTACAGCTTATGCAAACCATATTGAAGGTAAATGCCCCTTTTGTGAACAGAAATGACTACAGAAAGCTGACCACTGGGTCTGACAAAGAATACATTTTCTCCATAGATACTTGAGACTCGAACCCTTCAAAAAACATCAACACCAAATTGACTGAAGACTTAAGGTTATTGATTTAGAAAATATCAATATAACTGCTGTAGCCGGGTATAAAAGTCACGTTGGAATTTGCTCAGGGCATAGTTCTTATAGACCACCGTTATGTTTTTATGTTCCTTAACACAAATACAGGTTTACACGTACAAAATAGAATTCTTCCTGGTAAATCCAAATTTACAGTATATTTTAAGATTTTACACCTGCAGGGTGCTACATTGATGATCAGGGTCTAAATCACATCATATAAGCTTTTTATCACTGGAATAAATCTTCCAGTTTTTCTGTACTAGCCTGGTATGATATGATATGACCTTAGTCAGTGGTCACCTACTTTGACCTGCTTAGCAAACCCTGGAACAGGTGGAGGAGCATGTCAAACTAGGCCAACACTGCCATCTAGTGGTACAAACATTGTGTTATCTCTTACAGTAAATGTGGGTAGGATTGTACAGCTGTGTGACTACACAGTGGTTATCTGTTAGGATCACATGGTGCTTTATAATCAGAAAAACTGACTGGTATCTTACTCGTTTCCAAATATGTTAATGAACCCACCATTGGTCAATGAACTCAATTTAACTCTGTAACAGCACGTCATTCAGGTTGGATAACCTAGAAAACTGTATTGTACAGGCTGCAAGACTAAGAGTATTCCAGCGGCTCTGTGAGGATGTACTTAGGTGCAGTGGTGCTTTCGGCACAACATGCTCAAAATGACATTGCTGACATGCTGATGTTAAGTAAGTGTTATGTTTGTCATGGTCACTATCTTTGTTTAGCATTTTAGACATGCCAACGTTTGCCAACCATCACCAAAGACAGAGTACAGCTGAATGAGACTGAAGTTTACGTTGTTAGTTTTGAAGGTTAACATTTTGGGATAAGCCAAAGTATTGGACATTGAGACTTGATAGTGGCACTAGGTCAAAAGTCAGGAAATCACCAAAGTTTGTGGATATCTTTACCAAATTATGTACCAATCCATCCAATTTAATTAGAGATATTTCAGAGGATAAGTTAAAACTTTGAACTGCTGGTGGGGCTAAAGAAAAATGTTGGGATCACCAACGTCTATGTATCATGATTGTCACTGAGATATTTCAGTCTGGACCCAAGTGGTGGACCAACGTTGCCATCCAGAAGTCGCCAGCATGGCTAAAAAGATGATCAATTACAAGGCAAAGAACAGGAGCATTGGTGCTCTGGTGGCACAGACCCTATATATATATATATATATATATATATATATATATATATATTTGTGACAATACAGGACATACAATAGCATACACTTGATCAGTGTCAACATCCATGAATCAGTCAGTGCAACTGAATGATCGCCCCCCAATCGAAACTGGTAATAATTACCATTTTTGATGTTGATGGGTTTAGGCAAGAGGGAAATATTGAAACATTTAAAATTGTCTTCTAATTGATTACAGATTTATTTAGCCATTATTTACTATCAGTGTGCTTGAGTTGAACCTCCAGCATCATCCACTTCCAGCTCACTGGATTACAACTAATTCAGAAAGGGGCTCTGTAGCCTTGGGTGGCATTGTTGTGGCCGTACAATTTATTAGCTAATCGACAAGACAGTGCCAGATTCTGCCGCTCATGAATATCAAGGCAGAATGAGAACCAGAACGTGAGCTTTCATTAGAGCGTTTCGGCTCTCTTGCTCTTTCTACATCTTCAGAACACACATAGAGTTCAAATGGGAACTCCCAAGCGCTTCCAGCTGGCAACACTTTGGGATAATGATGCTGGATTCCACACAAATGAAGGGTCTAAATACCACCAGAGAGGTACCTGAACCCCCTCCTCAATGCACAGACATGCATACATGTATGTCAAAACGCACACATGCATCCAGGCAATCTCTTTCCTCTGTGGGTTAATCACACATGCACTACACACCAAGTGGGAAAGCCAATTTCCCACCGTCATCCCCGGACAGTCGCTGCTGTCAAATGCAAGCAGCCACACACACACACACACACACACACACACACACACACACACAGATACACACTGAGGCCAGCACATATCCTCTGAGTCTTCAGGAGTGCAGATTGGGTTACTGCAGATTCCTAGCTGCGGCCTCAAGGTATCCTCATTTAAAAACTCTCTGCGGTTGAGTCATCAGTGTGAGCTGGGAAGAGACCACCTTCAGTGGTGTGATGTCAAAATGATGGATGGGACAATAATACTGGCAGAAGAGCTATTGATAGCTCTCTTTCCTTAATGTTGACATGTTGATACCGCACACCCCAAGCAATGGAAGTGGGTGTGTGACACGGAGAGAGAGACACCGAGAGACCCTAGGCCTGCACACACACACACACACACACACACACACACACACGCATAAGGACATGCTGGTATTATACCCATTAATATCTCTTCCGTTCCCACTCCGGCTCTGGGTCTTTGAAGTGGAGTGGCAGCTGAGCCCTGGGCGAGTGAGTGTGTGAGAGGATGTATACAATAACGCCAACATGCCGTCCTGACTTAAGATGAGTCGGCAGAGGGAAAGTAAACAGGCGGGGTTCCCCAAGCGGCTGTCGTTATAAACAGGGGGGTGTGCTGAGAGGGGCTCAAGCTGTTTATTTTTACATGGGACCTCAGTGTCGTTTGAAGTGCCCTCTGTGCTCTCTCTCTCTCTCTCTCTCTTTTTTATCTTTCTTTTGACCTCCTTTTCCCATTTTCCCCAAAACCCTGCCATAACCATCCCCGCTAACCCCACCCCTACAACCCCCCCCCCCCCCCCATCCTCTCTGGGGTTCTTGCCAGCAGATAACTAATTATCAGTCGGTTGGGTTCCACCATGCCCCTGTGTTTGGCCCACTTCTCTACCGCTGACTGTAAAGGCAGCGTGCTTCATGATCCTGTACAGTGACCCAGAGTTTCAGTGGTGAACTGAAGGGGTACAGCACCCTCATGGGTGGAGAACTGTCAGGTGTGTGGGTTCATATCACAGGCGTGGAAACATTGAATATTTTAAATGTGATCATGACTTTTGTACTTGTTCATAACAAATAATGGGACCACTTACTAAAAAGGCAAAATGTATAAAGGATTTATAACTGGTAACCAATAGCCTTATTAATGATTAGTACATTTAATTATTTCCTGATGTTTTATAGATCATTTAAGAACAACTTTTGGGTTGACAGATCGTGAAAACTGCAGAGTGTCTGGACCACAATCCACATCTTAACAACCTATTAACATTTACAATTATACAATTGATAGATTGTTGCATGAACTCTGCATTAATGTCCTATGAACATGTATTATTGCAGATGATTTATGTTTGCTGATGGTTTATTAGAAAGTTGGAAGCCCTTAAGTATTTATCAATGGTTTAACATACAACATTAAAAATGGCAGCTCTAAAGTTATTCTAATCAATGGCTTCTAACTGATCAATAAAGAATTAGTTAACAATTTATTATACATTAATAAGTCCATGAATTAGAATTTATAAACCCTTTTCAAAGGGTGCCATATTAGCAAGTGGTACCAGTAAAGTTAAGTTAAGATGGTAGTTCTCTTTTTAAAAATCCACAGACTTAATTGTTCATTTTACAAAAACAGCCTTCTGCAATAAAAAATGCACTTGTATAACAATAAATGTATAAATACTATACAGATCCCCTTTAGATCAGATACAGAGCAAAGATGTTGGGCAGAAACATTAATCATTGTCTCTGTCTGGGAGTGTGACATGAAAAGTGCATATGATATATGTTAACATCACCAGTCTGATCCATTGATTTGTAACATTTTAAATGCCAAGTAGGAATCAGTCCACATTATTGAGTGACAACATTGTTAGTTTCTTGGAAGTCCAAATGGCAGACATGTGTTGTCCATTCGTCTCCATATAGACGAGCTAATTTCCCCCTGACATACAGTATGAGGTGTGTGTGGTTACATGGTGGTTGCCGAAGAGGTCAAAGATAGCTTAAGCATTTTTGTATTTCTAAGTCTTTGGGCCCATCATTACAAATGCACTGTGTTTCAAATTAACATTGTGATACATTCCTAAAGTGTACGAAGGAATTTTTGGGGAAACCTTAAAGAATATATTGATTGTTTCCATTTGGTCTAAGAATCTTATCCTAAACCTACTGTAGGTTCATATCTTAGGTGGGACTCTGGCCATCCATTATCCCCTTATTTTAGTTTATTTCATTTTATTTTATCACAGGCCAACAGGCCTTTCTCAAAACACAGATTTTGACTCGTCAAACACAGATGTAACTGATAACATTAATGATGGCGTCATCCAGTTTAAGTGTTTAAGTTCCCTCGCAGGGCTGCAACTAAATGGGACAGATCATTAATGTTTGTAACACTCATGTCACTTATTCTCATGACAAGTCTGAACGTCTGCATTAACACAAACAGTCTATCACATTACTTAGACATGTCTTCTGTACAACGTTGCTTGATCCTCTTGTATTATGGGGTGTCTTATTATGAGGGCTTCTAATAGTATGAGAACAGAACATAGAGTATGAATCTGCAGATAAACTGTGGGTGGATCCCTGGTCAGAAACCCGACGGGGCTTTACAAGTGCTCGGCCACGAGAGGGCGCCCTCCCCCCACTGAAAACCAGGTGTGTGTGTGTGTGTGTGTGTGTGTGTGTGTGTGTGTGTGGGGGGGGGGGGGGGGGGGGGGGTTCTCCCTGGACACGGCAAGCATCCCTCGCTGCGCCCAACAGCGGGGGTGCCAAAAAAAATGAAGCGAGGAAAAAGCCGGAGGCTGACATTTTCTCCCGGGTGTCCGCCGCAGGGAACCCAGCGCTGAGGGCCCCGGGCTTCGAGAGCAGACACACACCGCCGAGGCTCGTTCTGCAGACAGGATCAGACCAGCGCACTGATCCGAGCGCAGCGACTCCGAGAGGACCGAGGAGAGCTCCCATCTGACAGCGAGTGAGTGTGCTGCCCGTTGTTGGTGTTTGCTCTCTTTCATTCTGTCTTTTACGCGGTCCGCTCTCTCCCTGCCGCGACTGGAGAGGTGATCCACCAGGTCTGGAGCCTGGCGCCTTTCTTTTTTTTCGCAGAAAATGACGCAAAATTGGCCCCTTTAGGGGAACTGCGTGAACACGGACTGTACTGTCACCGTGTAACCGGACACAGGACTTCATGTCTGTGCCAGGAACAGAGGGTTAAAGCTGACAGCAGAGTTTTTTTGTTTTTTTTTTCACTGTGTTGTCCTGTGACTGAAATAAAGACTTGTAGTATTTTGTTCACTTCCAAGAAACTCTGGTGGACCAAATTATTGAAAGCCTGTTGTCATTGTTCCAATTTCTGTATTTACTGGCCCTGCTCTCTCAAATGTCTCAGTTTTAAACTCAAGCATTTTAATTGAAAACACAGGAAAGCAAATGATTCAAGTGTGTCTACAGCGTCGTTCCCACACTAAGAGGAATTTCAGAGTTTATAGTAAAGGAGAGTAAAAATAAAGAGCAGGGAACACTGAAAAAATAAAATTAAAAGAGAATATTGAAGAGTCATTTAGATTCCTGCTAAGCCGATTAAAAAAAGTTATTCTAGGGTCTGATTCGAGTGAGGAAATAGTCAACAAAGAGGGGATTATTTAAAATGAAGAATTGTGCTTAGACACAGGAAAGAATAAAGTAATTGGACAGGAGTTCAAAGGAGCAAAAGGAGTAACAACAATAAATACAGGCTGATGGCAGATACATGTGCGCAGACTGGAAGTTCCCTGGGAGAAAATGTGTCAAGTTTTTTTCACGAGCAAAAAAAAAAATTGCTGTAATTCTCTACATGCTGCACAATTGCTCGTCATTTATCCCGGCTCGAGTTTGATTGAATTTAATTGATTTTGGCCTATTTTCGATGAAGCTGGCACCGGTTTCCCCTCTGGTGTTTAAACCCATTAATTGGCAGTGTCTTACTCACCCCCCCCCCCATGGCTTCATCAGTGCTGGCTGCAGGTGTGTTCTGGTGCAGGCGTCACGCACACACGCGTGGGGGGGGGGGGGGGGGTGTTAATGCTTATTATTTGAAATGATCCGCGGGTGTGAATGCAAATTTTAAACGCTCTTTGTTTGAGATGAATTACTGGAGTGAGAGGCACCAAGAGCGCGGCTCGGGCGCTCCCGGGTCGGGACCGAGCCGAGCCGAGCCGAGCCGGGCCGGGCCGGGCCGTCCCCCCCAGGGGATGGTACAGTAAATACAGGAGGAATGTTGATCAGCTTACAGCGGAGCCGGGAGGTGCTCGGGGCCTGATCGGCCGCGATGCTCGGGCAGTGACCCGCCGGTGGGCAGGCGGCACCTGTAATAACACAGAGCGCAACACGCGGGGCCGTCGCCTGCACACGGACGGGGAATTATAAAGCGGATTGTGGTTCTGCTGGGCTGGTTTTCTGAAAGTGGAACGAGCCATTCAATACGCATTTACCAAATGAATACTTCTGGTGTTCGCGTGTGATTGTCTGCGACAATCAAAAGGAGAAAGTTGTAACAGACAGACCATAAAACACACTTGAATGCTTAAAACAAAAGTCACTACTTGTGTCCTTTAACTGCTTTATACGGATATATGTCAGTAATAATATGATGCATTACTACTGACTGTTTTAATTGTAAAGTCACTGTAAACCAGTGACCTCTCCAGTGCGCTTTTACGCACACTCTCCCCAGATAGGTTATATAAAACGGCAAACACTCATCATGACAAACCACATTTAGCTGTTGCTCTTTAACCTGCACACTAAGAGGGGGGATATAAAGCCATATGAATGCAGTTAATGAGTTAATGTGCTGCTGTGATGGCCGAAGGCGCAAGGCCACATTTTTTTTGTGCCAAACGAACCTCTCTCTCTACCCACACACACACACACACACACAAACACACACACACACACAATAGACCATGCTCATGATGCAACCACGAGCCAATACCATAATGTATTTAATGTGATGCCACTTTTACTATGACATCTTACTAAAACCATCAAAACGTCAACTTTTTTTTTTTTTTTGGTGCCTTGACGCACAGACATACGCGCTAATAAATCCAACATGTGTTGGACTATTATTAGGATTAATAAGTTATAACGTTCTGCATCTGCCTCTTGTTTTGTGCGGGCCCCGGATCCCCGCCAGGCCTACTCTGTTTCAACAGGTTCAACGTTGTGTTCTCATTACGACCTCCATATGGCTGCCCGCGAACACGGCGAGCCGTGGGGCATCTGGAGCAGGCGGCGCAGTGAGAATCAGTCCGTAAAGCGGCGGAGGCATTTGTTGTAAAAGTGAGACCAGTTGTGTTGTTTGGAGTAGAAGAAAAAAAAAAAAAAAAGAAGAAAATCTTGAACCAAGTGGTGGTTCGGTCAAGTGTTTATTTTCGTTTGTGCGTTATTATTTTTTATTATTGTTGTGTTATTTTGGCTGCACGGCTGAATGATACGCATCACCAAATTGCAGGTAAAATGAAACTAACAAAACACAGTGAATATTTACATCTCTCCTTCTCTCTCTCTCCTTCTCTCTCTCTCTCCCTCTCTCTCTCTCTCCCTCTCTCTCTCTCTCTCTCTCTCTCTCTCTCGTACACACACGGTCGGGGAAATCTGGGTTTGATTTTAATGGGGAGTAGCCTACCCGGGGCTCGCTTTACAACCTATGGATGTACTGGCCGCTTTTCAGTTGGTTTGAGCTTCGGGCGCGGACGGGTGCAGCGGTCCACCTCCTCTCGGTGTCCCCTCACTTCTGACCGTGTTGCACGCGTTTCTCTTGTCCTTTTTTTTTTTTAAAATATATATGTATATATATATTTTTTTTTCTTAACGAGGCGAGTGCGAGAAAACGCGAGACACTTGAGCGTCTGGAAAGGACAATTTCTGGCGGAAGAGAGGAGAGAGAGAGAGAGAGAAAAAGGCTAATTGGCGTGGATCTCAGGGGACGTCCTTTTTAATTTAAAGGCTGCAGAAATTCACGACTTGACACCGGGGTAAGTCCATAACTGTAAGTCCATAACACCGTGCCTCTTTATTTCCCATCCGGCGGGGTTCGTGTCTTATGTGGAGAAGGGATTTTCAGTTTTTACGCACTACTTATTCCCTCAGAAAAAGAAGTGAGTGGCTCGTATAGCGCAGCGACGGGCTGTCAGTGACCTGCCGGTTCTGTTTTAAGACGGGGGCAGCGGCTGTCGTCGCCTGGTGACAGGCGGAGGTGGTGTGACTGGGAGTAGGTGTGCCGGGGCGCGCCGGACCGGAGCGGCGGACACCACGGAGACAGGTGTCAGCCCTCCTCCGGTTTACGGCTGGTCGCAGCGAGGGAAAAAAAAAAAAAAGAAAAAGCGAGAAAAAACAGCCCGAGCCGAGGGTTTAACGCGAGGTACAAGAGGTGGGCTATGCGGAGCCGGTGAGCTTTAATAGCGACCTGGAGTCGGGGCCAAGCGCGGGTGCCAAAGCAAGCAGCGCGCTCCTCGGTTCCCGTCCTCCTCGGCGCCGCACTTGCCAAGTCTCCCAGTTTGTTTGTCACTTCTAATATTTTCCCCTCTTCTCCTTGACGCCACCACGTGCATATTGAAAAAAAAAAAAAAAAACCTTTGTGCTGGGGGGGGGAAAAAAACAACAGCACAATTGTCAATTATTGGAGATTGATATCATTGTGTTGTGTGGAGCGAAAGAGAGGGGAGGGAGAAAAAGTGCGAGGGCAGCGTCGGGCCGCTTCCAGTCGTGTCTGCTTCTGTGGTTTTGAGGAGGATCCGAGGGATTAGGGGCTTGATCTGACACCGGAGCCCATTGTGGCCGAGGTGTGACAGGAAACAATGGCCCCTCGACGATAATGACGAGCTCCTCCCTCCTCGGGCTCCTCGTCCTTCCTCTGTCGCAAGCAGCAACACGCCTGGAAGTGAAAGCGAGAGTGATACACAGATTGCTTATCTTAACCGCCCCGGTAGGCTCCAAGTATGCCCCCATCGCGCCCTGAAACAGTGTCAGCCGCTTGACCTACTTCTCACTCTCGCCGCAAACGACTGGAACCGGTCCACGAGGAAGGGCCTCGCTGCTCGCTGAGGTCAGGGAGAAATGCACGACGTTCAGCCCGGGAGAAATGCTGGAAGGCTGATCGTGTGTGGCGAAGGGAGGGCTTCCCTGTTTCTTGCAAATTAATCATCATTATTTAATTGCATCACACCCTCTTTCCATCAATAACAGAGCAAGGAGGCGCGGCCAGGAGCAGCTGAAGGCACATGATGTGGAAGCTAATCCAAAGCAACATAGTGCAGATTTTATTCACTCCTGGGACTGTGTGTGTGTGTGTGTGTGTGTGTGTGGACTTGTATGTGGTATTTTTTGAACCCCCAGAGAAAAAAAGTGGATGGATTGAGATGGAGATGGAGAAAGCTGCAGTAACATAAGCAGATCATTTTCTTCTTCCTCAGAGTCTTGGCACCGTCCACCTGAGCGAGTAAAGTCAACACATCCAATGTATTTTTTTTCTTCTTCTACGGCTTCAACAGTTTGACGGGGCGCAGCAAGGCTAGATCTCCCTTTCTGTCGGTCCATCCTTTTTCTCTCTTTGCTGGGTGTAACCATCCACCCCCTCCTTTAATCAGCCTTTTGTCGCTTTGAAACAAATTACATGGAGCCGGTTAAAAAATTTAGCTCTGCTCAACCACGACCCTTCTGGTGGAGCTGTCAGTGAACTCGGAGAGCAGAACGATCAGCTTTCATATTACAGCTGTTTGTCAGGAGCTACCATATCAGGTTCTGGCACTTGATTCCACCACGAATAACACTCCAAGTTTTCTTGAGTGGCAGATTAATATTGTGATTTGACGTGTGGAATTTTACATTTAGAGATGTTATGTTCTTTCCTTCATGGATTATTTCCATCTCTGATATGAATTTATATTTAGATCAGGAGATTATTATTTTTTTGTTCGGACCAGGAGATGTGTTGTGATGAAGTACCCACATTGCACGCAGTCACATACTCGCACATTTTTTTGTCTGCGCTTTAGAGGTGTTTCTTTTTGAGTGACAAATTGTATGTGCGTGTGTGTGTGTGCTCGCCTCTTCTGTTCAAATACCCGTCATTCGTCGGCATGACACCCAAGATGCCTCTCGCTGTGGGAAGAGGATCCAGGGGCAAAGATTCACATGCTTCATCCTGCCACTCCCTGCACCCTGCTAGGCCTGCATGTGTCAGCCACACATTTCCTCCAGATGCAGAGGGATGTGTGTGTGTGTGAGGTCCGCATGTGCGTCTGTGTCCACTTAGTACCTATCAGTATGCTTATCTGATTTAGACGCACACAGTAACCCTCTTCTGCGTTGATGGCATTTCTCGGGAGTTCTCAGACGTGATGGGCTGACAGTTGATTTTTCTACTTTCTGTCTCTGATCAGTTGTTAGCAGACTGACGGTGATTTGGGTGCATGTTTGGCTCTCCCAGTGCTATGACAACCGGTTCTGGTCATCTCGTTGACAGTTTATACAGTACAGTTTATACAGCATGTGTATTTTACCCCAAGCCACAATCTTTCCCTAAACCTAAACAAGTTGTTTTTGTATGGAACCCTGCAAGAGGTCACGGTGGGATTTGTTTTTCTGAATTTTCTTTGCATTACCTCAAAATGAGTTTAGTTCACTGTATTGATGTTATTGAAGTATCATTAAAAGTATGAATGGGGACCCCAGGAAGAGTTGCTACTTTTACAATACAGTAGCTAATGGGGATCTAAATAAACAAACAAACCAAAGAGCAAATTGGCTCGGGCCTCAGCAGTGGCTGGCTTAGGCGCATGTCTGTATCACTGCAGCTAGATACAGTAGATAACTAGTGGAGCTACTATAGTGCTTTCTTGGCTGTTAATGGGTACGGCGCAGTAAAGAATAGTTTAAGTACGGCTACCATAGCATAATGGATTCAACCACATATAACCATATCCACAGCCACAGCTTCAACCACTAACTTAAAGCCGGGCAGA
The DNA here is from genome assembly GCA_031216445.1 of Lateolabrax maculatus. Classification (NCBI taxonomy): domain Eukaryota; kingdom Metazoa; phylum Chordata; class Actinopteri; order Acropomatiformes; family Lateolabracidae; genus Lateolabrax; species Lateolabrax maculatus. The sequence goes on from CM062200.1 coordinate 12,001,363, forward strand.
GCAGATCCAGTTGTGGTTACAGCCAGTGTCTGTATACTGTCGGAGCTCGGCCTTTTGAAAGCAGCAATGAGAAATAGATGCATAATGAAGTGTCACATCATCTCTTCTCTCTGCAGTATCTGCAGAGTGTTTCTCTAAACTGGCAGTGTATTATGACTGGGCTGGAACAACACACTAACTGTTCCTATTGATCAGGGGGAATGCAAACAATATTGCGAGGGAACACAAATAGTATTGCAAGGTAATACAAAAGAAGTTTAGAAAGAAATTCCTGCATGACCGATTTGGGGGCTCTGTATTTTTCTGGCCTAACCTAACTGCGCTACGTTTTATGTGGATGTCCAATCAGTGTTGATGGTAAATGTAGTCAACTGAGGCAGAAATTCCTCAGTACTTGCTAAAAATTTGGGGAGCCATGCTGGCAGTGCCTTCACGTACCAGGATGCATTGCGCGCAAGCTTGGCCTCTCTTTGCTGCATTTCATCGGCCATATACTCTGGCACAAATAAATGCAGCTGAATATCCAAGTCAGCTGACAAATAGCCTGTAGTTCTTCCGTGCCTCCAACTACGTCACAGTACACGTCAAATAGCGGCGCTGGTGGCAGAAGAACAACAGATTTTGCAGCAAAAACTGGAAGCGTATTTCACACTATATCCCAAACTCGGACAGATAGAGACAAGGTTGAAAATCTGCAAACTTTCCCTTTAACTGCTGGTAGAAAGTGTTGTGTGTCATTATAAAGGACATGGACAAATTACGTATTAGTCGTTTAATTTGGGCAATTTGGATGTTGTGTTAACGTCAGTGAAGCCCAAAGACAGACAATTAGGTTCTTTCCCCTTTTCACTGGGAGACCGCTGACCTCTAACCTTTAGGCCAAGGTCACCCGGTGTGTGTTAACACTGCCGCTGAGGGAGAATGAGCAGAGGTGGAGATAGGAAGGAGAGGAACAAGGGAAGAGGGGAAAGGGAGTTGTCTGATGAGTCACAAGCTTTGGCATCCTTTACAGTGTGTCTTCACGTGTGAGTGTGGGCACATATTGGGAATAAAAACTACTAGAGAGCATGTGTTTGTCCGTCAACAACGTGTGTGTTTAAGTGTAATGTACGCAACCGGGCGAGTATTCCAAGAACTTAATAAAATCATTTGTGGTTTTTTTCCCCCTGTGAGTTCAAAGCGGGTCCTTGCTTTCAGCTGTGGGGTAGAGGTTGCTCTTGTGCAATGGAAAAAAAATAGACTGTTTTCCTGTCAGGGGGGCTTTTTGGGAAAACCGCGGCTCTGCCTACCGCAGCCAGCCTTCAAAGGGCTTTGAAGGAGTGCTCACCTCTCCTCTCCTTAAATCCTTCCATCCCTCCAAACGAGCTACTTCCTCTCACATCCAGGGACACCTCACCTGCCACTCCCATCCCACCACCGCCCGACCACACTGCTGCAAAGCTGCGGTCAGGGTTATGCTCAGGTCCATGGGAAGTGTTCAATCAAGGAGCCCTCAGATCACCCACACGCGCTCAGAACAGTACACTTTGGGAACTTTAACCTCTCAGCATTTTTTGCATGTCTTTATTATCTCTGAAACCCCACTGCATGGCTTCCATCCAGTGACAAACCTTGAGAAGGAATCTGTGGCTCTGTCCGCGATTGAAGGGCTGTGGGTGTCATCCCTCTCTCAGGCGCATCTTGACAGCACATGTGTGGGAAATATTTATTGTATTCAAAAGCAGATCACAGTTTGACATAGGAGGCTATACATTTCTGAACTCTTGTTCCTTCACTCCCAAGTTAAAAATCTAAGAGTTTTTCCTCCCTCGCTCTCAGTTCCCAGCTATATTTTTAGCTGCGACCAGCAACTCTATAGGCCGCTCGGTTGGTTGGTTGGTTGGTTGGTTGGTCGGTCGGTCCACAAAAATTTCCCCACCCTTTGGCATGGATATCAAGTGTGTGTGTGTTTGAAGATGTGTGTTTGTGATTTGCGCCAATAAAAGGCCTCTAAAAGGATTCACGTAACATAGCCAAACTTTGTAGAAAGACACAAACACAAACACGGACAGATAGAGACAGGCATACATATACACACAGACACTTTCATTGGTGATTTTTTGCCACGCCTCTACAATTATGCAGCAAATTAATGCATGCATGTGTACGTGGTCCCAGGTATGACTGTGTGCTTGTTCATTTGTGAAATATTAAAGCCTAGTTTTAATCTCCTGCTTTGATTTTAGCAAATATACCACTGTGTTGAAGCACACCATAACTAATAGTGAAACATTTATTAATACTCACTTGGGACTCAAATAGATTCTTCTGTGCTTATTTTGTCTTCTTGTTTGTGTCTTACAAAGGAACTACTATACAGCTGCAAACCCCGCTACTATAATTAGAATACCATTTGAAGTTCAGTCACCTCATAGTTGAACTGCTCATTGGTTTTGATTTACTTAAGAAGAAATTTGGCTCATACTCTGCATCACATTTGAACTTTGTCTCCATTTTTCTCTTCACTCTTTTTTTTTTTTTGCTGAAAACAAACAAGGTACTATAAACTACAGTGAATGGTTTCTTGTTGCAGCAGAAAGCACAACAATGTTTGGGTGTGTTGGGACATAAAAGCTGTGTGGAAATCAAACAAAGAGCCCCTCTTATTCTACATATCTGTATTTTTACCTTGTCTCAAAAATTAACCCTGAGTCTAGTGAGTCAGTGTTGCCCAGAACTTTCTGCCTGCTCATGTCCTTTCCCCTCCCTACGCCTCCCATTTTCTCACTAAAAACACTGACCTCACAGAACACTTCATTAACAAAAAAATAAATAAAAAAAACACAGCATGTCCTATCAGCATTTTCTCCTGCTTTTGTAGTGAAGTGTATATATGCACAGATACAGACAGCAGTAGCTTAGCACAACTTCCTGTCGGTGAGTCTGTGAGAACTAGCCCGACCTCATATTCCACCTTGCGCTGTCTGTCTTCTCTCCTCCTGTTCGGTTCTGGATCAGGTTCTGTTGATTTAAAAGAACCGCTGCCGGACTCTGGGCCAGCCGTGTGGGCTGGGCCACAGAAGCTGCTGCATTCCTCTGCTGGGCGTTCTGTCTTTCTCCCTGCAGTGTCTCTTTCTGCCAGATGCAGAGATGGAAAGGCAGAGATTATTTCACTTATATGTTTTATGATACTCTTTAGATCCTCCTACTTTGTCTTTAGCCTCACAAGCACTTAAGAGCCTGCGATGTATTATCCGATTGTTATCCCAGTAACAGACAGTAATTAGTTCAGGTGAAACAGTTTGCTCTTGATATAATAGTGAGGTGGTAGTTTTGAAGGTTGGAATTAGAGTTAAGCAACAAAAAAACAACAACCCATGGACATTTTTCAGATTAAACCTTCCAGAGACACCCACACAGAGCCTCCGAGCAGACATAAGCAGGCTTTAAAAATTTGTCAGTGATCCCCCTGCTAATGACGCTCTCAGCTGTGAGAGTTGACCCCCTCTTGCCCTCGGCCCTCCCTGCTCCTCCTCCCCTCCTCCTCAATCCCTAATGAATGCCAGGGAGGAACTCAGAGTACCCTACACCCCCACAACCACACACACACACACACACACACACACACCTACACACACATTCACACTTACACAAACAGCAGGATCGTCGTCACCACTGTGGAGACGGCTATCATCAAGTGGAATTCAGGCCACTAATATCTGACCCCTGTTACCTGAGGCCTGTCAGTCATGTTGATTCATCTGGACAGGTTTATTTGGTTTTTGTGTGTGTGTGTGTGTGTGTGTGTGTGTGTGTCTGTGTGGATACAGATGGTAAGGATGTGATTAGTGCTGAACCAATTAGTTAATTAATCGATTAGTCCATTGACAGAAAATGTATCCACAAAAATCTGCAGGTTCCACTGTCTCAAATATGAGAATTTGCTGTATTTCTCTGTTTTATATTATTGTATTTGACAAAAAATCCAATAACATAGGGTTTTGGACTGTTGGTCTAACCAAAACAAGCACTATGTCATGTTGGGCTCTTGGAAATTGTGATGGCCATCTCATACCAAATATTTTGACATCTTGAGTAAAAGATCAAAACTATCAACAGATGAATGTTCATTCAAATAATCCTGCATGTGATCTCTGAAAAGACACATAGGAGCTGAAATGTTTCAGGTGAATAACGTCAACAACAACCTCAAAGCATGTGCTTTCTGGGATTTCTGACTTTGTTGCTGCTCCCACTGTTCTTTTATATTCATACAATGCATCTCTCCATAATGATAATGAGAATGGAGGTGGCCCTGTTGTTACCCAATTAAAAAGTCCTCCATGGGTCTGTGCAGCCACTAATAACCCCACCAGGGATTACTGTACAGCAGGCTGGATGGACAGCAGGGCACCAGTTTGGGCCCCAGCTTGCTGTCATCCGAAAGAAGCAACCCAGTAGACCTCCATTCACTCCCAGTCTTGCTGGGGCCACCACGACAACTCTCTGGAGCAGCGTGAAAGGCTCCCACTTGGGATACAAAGTGGCTCAGCTGTCCCTCTCCTATCTTCACCTCCCATGGCGCCCTCCTCTACACCCAAGCCAAATAAAGCCTCTCAGCGACTTCTGTTTTCCTAATCTGTGAACTCTGACAGAGGCGCCCACGCTTGAAAGAGAGACAACTCAACATGGGATGATCTCCCGGTGACAGGGAGAAGCTGAAAAAACGTTGCTGGAACCACCAGACCACCCTGTCATCTTCCTGTTCCTGTCTTTCTCTCTCGGCCTGTCTATCTGCCTCCCTCTGTCGCTCCCATTATTCCTCACACACCTCTTTTTAATCTAATTTCCCTCCCTGTTGCTATCATCATCTACCTTCTCTAATTGGGCTGTCACTGTTTGATTAAATTCATTGAATCCTTTCCAAAAGCCAAATGGCCTGAGTGGTCTTTGTGGTGAAGCACGGCCTTTTATGCAGGGGGCTTCCACACTAAAAGCCCCATATTTTTTCACGCGTTCACATACTGTGCCCATAATACTAATGAGCAAATTATTTAACACTGCAGTAGTTTAGCCACTGGGGATTGTAGCACATCGGCACAAGTACATGTTCCTTGCCATTAATCCACAGAGGAATGTTGCAGTGATGAATTGGCTATGCAGTTTGTGTTTGTCACTGCACTCCAAGCAGCCATTCACTTGGAAATGGCTTAGCTGCCACAGGAACAGTTTTGTGTTTTAACATACCAGATGGTGGTAGGTTTGTGTGCTGGAGGTCAGATCCAACTTTAAAGGCTCAATCTGCGATCTACATGTAAACAAAAGGGTAGTCAATATCAAAATCCACAATTATATTGGAAGCTGATTTAACTCTCAGATTGACTGACACGTCTTTGAATACATTGATTAAATTTATTTATTCACATCTGGGAAATGCGCTTATTTGCTTGCTGTGAGTTGGATGAGAAGATTGATACAACTCTCATGTCTGTACACTAAATATGAAACTGCAGCCAGCATCATTTCTGTGTGGTATTCATTGTCTTCTTCAGAAATACAGACATGGGCCTGCAGCTGTTGCTACTTCAACCACATTTAATGAAGACAATGTCTGCCCCCAGTGAGGGGAACTTGTGGCTTGTTAAACACACTGTTGATGCTGAAAGCAGAGAATTCTTTTGCTGAAACAGATTCTTAGTATTTCAAAGGTCAGCCTGCTATACCACTGTGCTGACATCCTGGCAAAGCTTACTGATCCGGAGAGATTTTGTGGGACTGGCTCACATTTTGCAGTTTGTATAGCAATCTAGAATAAGTCTTTCGTTTTTAATAAAGACCAGCTTTTTGCCAGATCACAGTGTTGTTGGACTGTCTCGTTGAACCGTTAAGACTTGCTACAAGGCTAGCATCTATTTCAGAGTGGAATTAAACAGCCTTGTCACTGTTCTCTCTCTGTTTAACCTACACGCTCATCTGCCAGACGCGCCTGACAGCACCAGACCCTGGAAGAATCTCCCAGCAGGCCCGGCAGCACGCGGGCCGCACCATATTTAGTCATCCAAAGTCCAGACACAGACCAATGCAGTCCTCCACCTTAATCTGTCTCCCCCTCTGTTTCTCTCTCCATCGCTCCCTGTCTCATTTTTTATGTCCTTCCCTCAACTCCCCCTCCTCCATCTCTGTCACTTTCCCTCTCTCTCCTACTGCTTTCATTCATATCTGTCCTCGCTCGGCCTCCCTCGAGTCATTTCTGCTTTATCACTGTCGTGCCCCTCGCTGTTTCTCTCCCCCTCATGTGTCCCTCTTACCTACTGAAACTCCTCTTCCTTGTGCCTGTTTGTCCTCTTTTTCTAGTCTGTCAAGTGTTTAATGCCTGGTTCTCTTCTCTTTTTTTTTTTACTTTGGTCACTTCTTCTTACTCCCTCAACAACATGCCCTTAAAATTTTAAGTCTGAATAATTCCCTGTCTCCATCTTTTTTCTTTTTTCCCTCACCTGTCATAATTTCTATCCCTTCTTCCTGCTCCCTCCTACCCCCCCTTCTTCTGTCTCAGAGCCCCCCCACTGTCTCTTTTCTCGGATGAACATGCTGCTGATGGAAGCTGGGCCTGGATGCTAATGAGTTGCTAATTCTATCAGCCGCCTCTCCATGCCCTCCCCAGCGGGTGTCGGGCTCGCCAGCTTTACCGTGGCCAGCCTTTTGATGGAGTGCCTTGGCTGATGAACTCCCGCCTGCGTGCCCACTTTAACCTCCTCGTCCTCAGACACATGTCATTGATCAATGTCCTTATCCGTCCTGGCAAGGCCCACTCTTACTCCAATCATTTATGAGCAAGCCCATTCCCTGCAATACATTTTTCATATACTGAATATTGTAAAAGCAGGGGATGGTTTTTTTTGTATAATGTTTTCATCCTCTGGTCTTCAAGTTTGGCATCTTGGGAAATATCTTTTTATCCCAAGTATAAAAGTCTGAAAACACATCTAAAATTTTATGTAGTTACCTTTCAACTTCTAGGATTGACATAAGCTGAAACTTCCACTTTGTGATATTTTCTTCCTAACTGTCTTTCTACTCTGTATAATTCCTTCACACTATTTTTCCTTTAACACCCAATCAACGCTTGAGAAGAGGCCAAATGGCTGGGCTTAAGCACTTGAGCACAGACGAGTGGTCCTATTTACCAGGCCACTGGGCGCTTTTTTCTGGGTTGCTAGCTTTGGACCCCTCACATAAGAAAAGAACGAAACTTTTGTTTTTCCGACTCCCCTTAAATCCGTCTGTCTGCCTTCCCCGCTTGACTGAAGTGGATACAGAGGCGGCCTTTTGTTCTACCAAGATGAAGAGGGATGCTGTAGTATAAGAGGGAGAGTAAGGGTAAAAGGAGGTGGGTGTGATTCATTGTAATTTAATAAATACCTCGCAGAGAGGGTTGGGGTGCCTTCTCAACCCCTTCAGCTGTCTGTTTTGAAATGGGGCTCTACTAGATTTGACACCCAGGGAAGTAAAAAGGGGATTAGGGAAGGAAAAGCCTCAGACCATATACATCTCTTTCTCTGTCTCTTTCTTTGCCCAAAAGCTTTCTCTCCATGCGCCCCTCAATCTCTCTTTGGGACAGAGAGGCCCCTCATCTAGCTGTGAGCGTATGAATGATGTCATCCAGGTACCTATCTTGACCCAGAGATTTAGAGAGGCTTGAATGGAGTCTCATAGCCTCAGTTCGTCAAATGTGGAGTATAATCCTCAAATAGCTATCACTTTTGGTGAATTTTCTGGTTCAGTGAATTAACATAATGCTGCCTTCTCCAGGATCAGCACTGTGTAACAATAGCGTTGCAACGGTTGATTTCCTGTTAAATTCCCGCAAAAAAAATCAGTAAGAGCTCAAAAGTAGAGCCATGTCCTCGTATATAAAATAGTTTCCTTTTTTTCAGGACACACTCAGAGGTTTGACCAGGGTCACACGCGGTCCACTGCTTTGCAGCATCACCAGGGATTATAGGGTAACTTCTGCCATGCTGCTCAAGCATGACCAAGCTTGGCCAGTTTTGACCTGAATGGAAGTACTGAATGAGAGGCCGGCATTGAAATTCAGGATGCAGTCACTTGCAGCCACTAATGTCTCTCTTTAAATGGTCACATCCTTTCTCTTGGGCCCCCCGTCTAACTGTCTTATCCTTTGACGGGCTTTTAGTCAATGAAAACATTCACTTGTAATTGTACAGTACAAACGATCCAATTTAGTTTCCTTTACTAGAGCAAATCTAATTTGGTTTTGAAGATGCATTAACTTGTTTTTCATACAGTATAATTCGATCAGCGGCACTTTCCATTTTATATCCTATTATGGTAAAAATATGTCTACGACATTGACCTTTCTGTTTGTTTCTCTCTCTTACAGGAAGGGCTCTGGTCAGCCTGACGTGAAGGGTCACTGAGCTCAGACACTCTCCTTCCGTGGACTCACAATTACACACACAGAAGGGAAAGTCACACACACACAGACACATCTGCACAGCAACACATACACGTTCACATTCACATTTACACATACACACTTTTGGGTACACACACAAAAACTCATCTGTGCATAAACGCGGACACATATTCACACACAGGCCCACTGAGCAGGATGAGGGAACCCTGGAGGTGCCTGCTGGGCCTGTGCCTCCTGGCATGCTCAGCCTCCACCCACAGTGCCACCAATCCCTTCGCAGGGCAGCAGACCCCTCCAGACCCTTGCTATGATGACACAGGCGCCGCCCGCCGCTGTATCCCCGAGTTTATAAATGCTGCCTTTGGCAAGGAGGTGATGGTGTCCAGCGTCTGTGGCCGGCCCCCGTCCCGTTCCTGTAGTGTGGTGGAGCGGGGCGACGATCGGCCTTCTGTACGCACGTGCCAAATCTGTGATGCAGCCGACCCTCGTCGTGCCCACCCTGCTTCCTACCTCACTGACCTCAACTCGGCCCACAACCTCACCTGCTGGCAGTCAGAGAATCTGAACACCTCGCCGCACAACGTGACTCTCACCCTTTCACTAGGTAAAAAGTTTGAGATCACTTATGTCAGCTTGCAATTCTGCTCGCCACGACCTGAGTCCCTGGCCATATACAAGAGCATGGACTATGGCAAGACCTGGATGCCCTACCAGTTCTACTCCTCACAGTGCCGGCGTATGTACAATCGGCCCAACAAAGCAACCATTACCAAGCAGAACGAACAGGAGGCTCTATGCACAGATGGCCACACTGACCTCTACCCACTTTCTGGAGGACTCATTGCTTTCAGCACTCTGGATGGACGGCCCTCTGGCAAAGACTTTGACAACAGCCCGGTCCTTCAGGACTGGGTGACTGTCACCGATATCCGCGTGGTCTTCAGCCGGCCACAGCTGCCACGGGAGCTGGGACTCGGGGCGGGAAGCAACAGTGGAGGCAGGGAGGATGACCCCACGGCGGTGACATCAACGCTGCCAACTTATTTCTATGCAGTGGGAGACTTCCAGGTGGGCGGGAGGTGTAAATGCAACGGACATGGCTCACGCTGTTTGAAAGACAAGGAAGGAAAACTAGTGTGTGACTGCAAGCACAACACAGAGGGACCTGAATGTGACCGCTGCAAGCCCTTTCACTATGACCGACCATGGCAGAGGGCCAATGCCCGTGAGGCCAATGAGTGTCTGCGTAAGTCTCTCCCTCAATCTGTCATTCTTTATGTGCTTTTAATATGTTTCAGTCCGTCTGCTGTGAAACCTACTGTAGATTTCTCACACTTTTTACATAAATTCAGTGGTCATTGTAAAAGGAGAATGGAAATGTTATGTGTTGAAACCCACTCTTTCTTGAGCTCTCTTCCTTGCTGTGTTCCTTTACCCTTCCTATGAATCCTATGTATTCTTTCCCTAAAATAATCTCCTCAAACATCTCAGAATTCCTAATGAGGGGATGGGAGGATTGATGTGTTGAACACACATCAGTGCAACTGCCCTATATCTGATACAAATATCCCATTCTTAGTTCAAGGTGTGTATGAAAATTAGGAAATATTGGCACATACAGGCGGTTTATTTCTTTGTTGGATAGATTCACCACCCATTTTCAGGATATGAAGACAGGAATATAAAATCAGGCCAACAACTTACATATATACACATGCACACAAGGGAAGAGAGAGGGAGGTAGAAAATAAGACTTTAACTATGATGACCTGTGTTTGACTTTGAGATGGATAATTAAAAATGTGGCCAGAACATACCGGATGGGTTTGTGTTTATACAGGCGAGGAGTTCTAGTAGCACATAGTGGTTGAGCTTGCAACTTTGGCAACATCCCTCAAAACACGAGCCCTTCCTTTCCTCGCATTTCCCATCAGCCCCTTCTATTTACCGTTCCTCCACACGGAAACAAGCCTACTTTCAACAAAACTTTCATGTTTTCTGGACTTGTCTATGAAAATACTCTTTTTCACAAGCATGTCTAAACAGTGGATGACAACAGCTCGAGTCATTGGCACACCGCTACAGCTAAGTCATCCAAGAATGTTATTTGGCAGTTTTTGCTTTCACCTCGAGACATGCTCTGTAAAAGTCATCCAGACGTGCTCTGAAAGCTTGCCAAGTAAAATTATAGCAATTTCTGTGGCAATTTTTGTTAATGTATATGGATTACCTCTGTATTGGATTAGGCTTTTATATGATAACATGTTTTTGATGTGATATTTAGTGCATATATTAATTTCATGACTGCACAAAGGTTTTAGACACATGTCATGTTAGCCTTGTGTTTTTAGCAGGAATTCGTTCTCAGATATGTGGCTGTTTCTTTGGTGGTCTTTTATTTTTTGCAGCGTTTGTCTGTTAGTAAAAATAGACATAGGTGGAACTTAATTCAGCTCAATTTTGCTTGTCATAAAAATTTGTTAGCGTAGGAAAATAAAACCATATTAGAAACCACTGTCCCCATTTTGCCCTTTCCCCATAACTAAATAAAATTACAGCCAAAAAGAAAAAAACAGGAGCAGAACATTGAAAAACAGTGTATATTTTTCTAACATGTTATAATTGCCCAGTGAGCTGGCCTGAGATCATATTTAGCATTGAACAGTGCCAGATCTGTTTAAAGGGGACAGAGAGTGACAGAGCCAGAGGAGCAAATCCATTTTAGCATTAGACCAGCCAACAAATCCAGCCTTTCTTCACTCTGTACTCTGAGACCTCCTATGCCAACACTACCTTACTTTGGCTTCTCCTCTATCCTTGACACCCTCACTTACTCAATTCACAGATACAGGCACACACTCACACACATATACACCTAGCCCCTTCTACGACAATATCCTGTAAATCCCTCAGTGTGTTCTCGCTCATACTTTTGCACACACCCTTTTTCAAATGTCCCGTAGCTGTTTCCGAAATGTTACACCCGCTTCCCGTAGATCTCTTCTCAGCGGGACTGATGTGTCACTTCTATCCACGATTTCTGGACTAAACAGTCCGGTTGCACTAGCCAACTCTGATGACCTAATCTCAATGTTGATACAGGGCAGTTAAAGCCTATTGCAAGTTGCACGCTATACCTGATCACACATCCGGACACGCCAAGAAGTTAGTCCCAGATGTCCCCAGTTTCATGTTCCAAAAGCCTCTTTACAGCTTATTCCGGTAGAAATGGTTCCAAAATATTCTCAAAGTAGCAGGAGAGCCTTTAAAAGGCTTCTCCAGTGTATCTTAAAGCCCATTCTTAAAATGCACCCTCCCCTTGTTGATTTTCTCTGCTTGCTTTTCTTACTGACACGGGGCACAAATGGCGGCGGGCTACAGCGCGAGCCCTGAGGCACGCCACTGTGGCAGCGAGGTGTAAGTATTTAGACTAGGCAAGTGTGTAAGAGTGGCACGTTACAGAGCCAAGGAGTCCCTTAGGTGTCACCAGAGCCTTCATGAGGCCCTGTGGGTGTTTCGGTTGGAGGTAGGGTCTGAGGGGGCCGGGCTGAGGTCATGATCCTTTGTGGAGTGGTGACAAGGTTAAGTTGACGGGGTGATGGTTTGGGTGGTAATGAGGAATTCAGAGTGGGCAGATGTAGAGCCAAATCAATAGTTGTTTCACACCCCACCTCTGAGTCTGTCAGTCCTTGAGAAATGATGTGCCTGGTAGATTTCACCACTTTAAATATTATTGTTAAGATGATTTTGCAAGGTTTTGCTCTCACTCATAGCAGTCTAGACTTAAATCTTTACCCAGCATAACAAGAACATTGTCTCTAACAGGCTGCTTTGATTGTTCACTGGTCTTACTAAATGTTTGACATGCACCGCACCAAGATTACTGTCTGCGCTCTTGGCAAGCTCGTGTACTGTCTCCAGACACAAGCCATGCACACACACGCCCATCTGCCGCCTCCCTCACTATGAATCCTGCCTCAAGACATCGGTTTACAAATCCCTGCTCTAGTAGTCAGAGAGGGCAGCCTCGTAAAGGAGCGTGTCTGTTTGTATTGAGGGAGACATGATGGAAAAAGCTGTGATTTATCTGCCCGGAGTTTGAGCCACAGGACAGAATGAGGAAACAGATGGATAAGAGCTATTTGGTTTCTGGTTGTGATGGAGTATTGGCTTTTCTGCTGGCATGGTCAATGCTGTAATGTAAATACTTTATGTTGACTTAAAGACGTGAGACGGTGTATCATGCCATAATAGAGTTTGCCAAAGTCACTGTATAAGATGAAGAGGACTCTTGTAGAGTCAATGACAATGTGACATCCTGAGTAGATGATAATTTATGACGGTGTAGGAGCTTTCTACTGCTGGCCGTGTCTGCAGCCATCTTGGTCCCGCTTTGGCTGCGGTACCAAGCGGTTCTATACTCCGGCGCTTCCTTTCCCTCATTTTGACGCAGGAAATCCAGAGTACTGCTCTGGGACGCTACGAGCTCAGGGCCAGACACCATCCATCCCTAATGGACCAGCCAAGCCAGGTCTGTTCCCAGTGTTGTGCAAGGCACACTGTTATGCATTCATAGCATTAAATACAGAGGTCACATGGAGGCTGTTTGAATTGCCATTTGGGCTGATTTGCCAGAAATGCAGGTGAGCTGCGGTTGGTAGCAGAGCTGGGTGTTCCTGCTCTGCTGCAGCGTTTGGGTGTGGTGTTGAATATTTTTAACAGTACATTTTAACATATTGAGTCTTGGTTGCAAAAGAAGAGGAGTTTCCTTTTAAATTAAATCAATTAACCAAGTATTCCACTGTAGACTCTCATTATACACCAGTCCATGTCATCACCTGAAGGATATTCCCACAAATTAGTTATTACCTCTAAAAAAGTTATTACCTGTTATATAATAGATGTTATTAGATCATGTCTGCCACACTAATGAATGAGCGGTTGCATTAAAATGTGGATTTTACAGCGGAAGAAGGGGAAACAGAACAGACAGATATTGAAGTTGCAAGCCTTGACACAAGCCCGCTCAAACCTTTTGTGGGGGCTTGTGGTTTTCAGTGTGCTCAGCCTCTGTTTTTTGGAAACTATTAGCTGGAATTAGGGGGGATTTGACAGATGGGTTTCTTAGGGAGAGCACTGTGATCCAGCAGAGGTGTGTGAATGAATGTGTGTGTCAGAGGAAGAGGCCAGCCAGGAACACATGCTCAGGAACAGGGCTCAGAATAAGCCCTCAGATCTGCACAGAGCTGTGGAAACTCTGAAGACCATGGAAGCACAAACTCTCTCTTTTTTATTTCTCTGTCTCTTCGTTTCCCTCACAGACAAGGGGCAGATGGCTATTTGATGCTGATTAGAATTTCTAATAGGCCTTCATCCTTTCACACCATTCCCCCCGCCCCCCCCCCCCCCTCCACATCTCCTAGCAAGGGCAAGCAGAGGCCCATGTTCCAGTCGTAGAGCAGATTCGTCAGGACATTTTTTAGGCTCGGTGATTGAGAAATGACCTCATTCTTAAACACACTACACATGAAACCATGGCACAATTTGTGAGTCTGAATGATTCGGATAACATGAACAACACCACATTTTGTAGTTTCTCAATCGTAGCATGGAGAGGAGCAGGATATGTGTGCTTTTGTTCTTGCAACATGATGTTGTTTGTGCTTGGGTAGAACACAGTTAAGCTCAATAAATTGCTTTGAATTTAAATATTGAACCCTTATAATTCAGCTCTGCAGCACACAGCAGCCTAACATTGTCCCTCATGGCCAGCTGAAATGTTGCTGTCTGTCCCTAGAGGGCAACATGATATGAATCTCAGTGAGATGCCAAATATAGACGGGTAGGGATGAAAAAAGCCAGAGCTGCCCTGATATTACCGCATGTATGTGCCATGTTCCTACTTTCGCTAATTGACTTAAAGACCCTCCCACCTCCGCCGCCTGTCGCTGGGGGCCAACAGGGAACCGACACTTCAATTACTTACAGCGTGAAACACAAATGAGCAGGAGTTTGTGTGTGTGTGTGTGTGTTGAAGGGGGATGTTGCTAAGCGAAAGAAAGTGATTTTGAAAAAGAAACTGTGCTTTCAAATAATTACACAGCCGAGGAATGTTGTTCTAAAATCAACAGCCCTATGGAATGACGCCTCTGGGGTGGTTAGCGTGAGATGCAGGGGCTATGGCACAGCAAGGGCAGCAAACATGAGGCGTTTTGTTTTGGTGGTGTGTGTGTGTGTGTGTGTGTGTGTGTATGTGGGGTGGTGTTTTAGGGGCTTGAAGCAAGAGTAACGTCCTTTATCTGGTTGAGACAACAGCGTTCGTCAGTTGGATTGGTTTGCACTGTAGCTTTGCTCTTTGCTTTTATTCCCTCTGTCAGTATTGCAACTTTGGTCCTTGGCCAACCCACAAGGGATTGATGCTTTTCTCGGTCTATGAAGCCACCCATAAAGACTCTCTGGCAAGCAGGGAACATGGTGAAACAAATGTTAAGGACAGCAAAGTGTCAAATAACAGCGTTAATGTCAGCTGAGTTAAAACGCTGAATCCCCAGGAAATGCTCTGCGGCTGCTCTGAGGCCGAGGAAGTGCGTGTGCATATGCATCTCCTTGCTTTTGTGCATGTGTGAGAGCCACATGTAATCTAGTAGTGCGATGTAACGTTTCATCCCCGTGCCAAAGCAAACTGTTGGAGCTGCAGTGTGCCCACCCTGCTCTCCCAGGGCCCCATCAGCTCTCCCCCACAGATGGTAGCAATCACGTCCTGAGGTGCAAGTCACCACCGGCACTGTCTTCCTCTCTACACTTGTGTAACTGACTCTCGTCGAAGATTAACTCTCTGCACGGACGTTTTACTGTCCGCTACCTCTTCTTTTATTTCATTTATATTTCTCTTTTTGCTGAAATCAGCCTTTTTTTTCCCCTTCTCTCTTTAAATTCTTTGTGTTTTGGTAACAGTTTGCCTCTTTTTATGCTATTGCAGGCCTCTGTGCTCTGTTGCCTGAGAAAATATGTGGTTTTTGGCTGCCAGCCTGTGTTGCTGTTGTTAGCAAGATTCAGAGGCTGTTAAGAGAAAATATGTCTGTTTGTTAAGAATGAGTGCACGATAATTGCTCAGCTCCCTTTAACTGTGGTTTTGTCTGACTGTAACAGGCTGTCTAACTGATCAGTCGCTGTTACTGTGTTTGAAATCACGTGTATGCACTGTATGTATGTCACTGCATTCATTCATTGCATATGAAAATTGATGTTGTCTGTTACTGTATGTGAATAGACAGGTCTGGTGTGAATAGTATCTTTATGGACTAGCTCTACTGGGAACAGCCAACCGAGTTCTGCTTTTCAATCCAGGTTTAACATCCCCTTTACAGCCCCAAAGTAGTCTTGACATAAAAGAATGATCATACTTGAACAGTAAATAGTACTATCATGTATAAATTAAGTATTATCCTGGTCAATTGTCAGTTGCAGTAGGAGTCACAATAGAAATAAATAAGAGCATCATTCATTGAGACCTGGTAACGTAGGCCAAAGCATGTGAATCACATAATTTTCGTACTCATCAAATAATTAAATGATATGATATCAAGCAAGTAAACCAAAAAAATCCCCTTAAAACTGAAAGTAAGGATGAAATAAATCTCATTTCAAATTGAAAACTACATGGTTTTTCGTGGGATTTCTTGAAAGTTTTTTGGACACTTCCAGCTTCTTATCTTAATATTTTCTACCTCAGCTTATCATTTGACCTATGATTATAGTGCTCAATTCTGGGTCACCCGTCATCAACCCAGGATTCTTTTGCTTTCTGTGCAATCACGTACGAGCCAGCATCACGATCTGATCAGAGAAAAACATAAAACATTTCACAATTTCTACTCTCATCTCTGTCCACATTGGTGAATTTACACAGTAGGTTCCATCTGTCACTTTCTATTTCTAAACCAGCCCAGGAATCACATGCATCCCCCAGAGTGGACCTCATGGTTGCGTATGCCAAGAGTCATGGCAAAAGTAAATCTGTTTTTACCTTGGTTTTTACTGATTCGCCATGATCATTTGATTATACAATAGCCATCTACTTCTGCCCTGTGATCAGGACTGCAAGATATTGCCTTTCAAAAAAAAACGAGAGACAGAGAACGAAGGCAAAGGCGGGACAGAGATAACAATGTTTAGATGTGGGGAAGGGAAGTGGACCAGAGAGAGGGAACAGAGCTAAGGACTCAACTCTCCACTGACACCAGGCCCCCCAACCTGGCAACCCTCCAGCCTAATCTCTTTAAAATCTTTCCCTGCCTGATGCCATCCAGAGAGAGAAAAGGGAGATGGAGGAAAGGATGGACAAGAGAAAGGGTTGGGGAAAGAAACAAGCAAAAAGAGGGAGGGGTAACTAGTGAGTATAGCAGTATTGGTATTTGAGATGGGGTCTCATGAAAGTAAAAGGAGAGAGGGAGAGAGAAAAGGAGGCTTTGGGGAGGGGTGGAAGAGGAATTAAGGGGACTCTCAGTTTAAAAGGGCTCCCAAGAGCCGGCTCTTAAGCCCACGGCATGAGGCTAACCGCAGAAACCAGTGGAAGGAGGGCAGGTCTGAGACGTGGTGTCAAAGTTAGAAGTGAAAGATAGGTCTGTGCGAGAGTGGCTTTGTTACAGAGAGGTAGAAGCTCCTGTGTGCATCATAGCACGGCCCATGTAATGCGCACAGCAGGGCTATAGGAGTTGTAGTTTCCTGTTAGTCGTCAGCTCGGAGTTCTTAAATCTTTGCCTCAGCTTGTTGTCCACAGCTCATTACAGTCTACAGACCCAGCGGTGTTCACTTCTGTCTGATTTTTTTGTATGTTTCGTTACTTGATCCTTGTCATTTTGTGAGAGGTTACTAATTCTTGAAGCAGTGTCTCTGGCGTGTGGGGGTGCATAAGTGTGTGTGTGTGTGTGTGTGTGTGTGTGTGTGTGTGTGTGTGTTTATTCACACTGTACACTGCCTTGGCTCTAATGAGGAGCTAATTAACCGGGTGTTACCCCCGGTGCCCTGAGCAGGTGGCTGGAGCAGCCAGGCGGAACTCAGTCCAACCACACAGACACAGACACACACCATACACACCGGCACACACACAGGATGGCAGGAGCCCATATAGCAGAGCCTGTTTGGCCAGGCTGGGAGGGCACCCAAGGGGGGCTGCAGCAGGTCTGGACCGTGGCCTGGGCCAAGAGGGGAGAGGTGGTGGTGGGAGAGTGGCCCTCCAATTTTCAAGGACCAATTTTAGCCATGGGATTTGGGTTTTGCACAGGCATCCAAAATCAATTGGCTGTGCTTACCGGCTTGGCTTTGGTCGAGCTGAAGGAAAAATGAGGTTAGATTTATCCCTGACATATGGAGGGGAATAGAGAAGCAGTGCACTCCACAAAAACACGCATTTTATTTGTTGAGCACAGTCTTTACAGGCCAATTTGTCATAGCACACTTGACAGACCAGTCTGTAGGCTTGTTCAGAGCACATATACTTGTTGAAGCACTTGCTATGAAAGTTGGAATAGAACAGTGTGGTGTTCTTCTGTCAGAAGAGAGAAATATTCCCTGTTTTTTTTCCTGTACTTAAAGAAATAAGCACCACCTAGATCACAAACTAAGATGTGTGAAAACTGTGTAGAGGAAGATATCGGGCAAAAACAAGTCATTTACTCTGGGTTATTCCACCAAAATTTGCATTTGGCGCTGTTCATTTTGATGACAAAGTGGTGCAACTATTCTCCACTCTAATATTTTCCTAGGGGTTTCTTGCTCCTCTCCTGCCATCCCCTCCTTTATTTTTGTCTCAGCATCCCTCTGTTTGCCAAGTCTGTAGCTTGTGTTTGTTGTTTTATTTCCACGACAACGTGAGGAACCAGATTTACGCATCCTTGAATTGGAAACAATAAAGGAGCTGCGTTCACTAGAGGGTCTCTTTCCACCACCGACAGGAGTCCTCTCTGTGGCGAAATGTCTGTTTTTTCCTCCAACCGATAAGAATTAGTGAGTGTTTTTGCGGAGCACTAGTGGGGCTTTGATGTGTTAATGAATTGAAAAATGGCCTTCAACAGTGTTCAGTTATCCCCGCTGAGCCTAATTTGGGTGAGGGGGGTTGCAGTGGTCGGGGTGGCAGGTTGGGGGGAGGTGGTGTGTGTGTGTGTGTGTGTGTGTGTGTGTGCACGCAAGCCCTTCAAAACAAACCCATAAACATTCCAGGATCCTTGGGCAGCTGCAGCTCCGACCTGAAGTTAACTGCACACAGCATGTACACCGTAGAAAACACACACATGGGTACACATACAAACACCTACTTGAGGCCATCAGTGCCTTTTGCTTGTTTATTTTTCTTAGTCATTAACCCTAGATCAAATTTGCATTTTTTTCCTCTTCTAAGTCAGATATTAAACTAATATTTCTGCCAGACACAAAGTCTCTCATCCTCTGTCACAAAAAGTGTGGCAGTTGTTAAAGCCATTTCCAGCCATCACTGCTACACATGCTAAATCATTTAAAGGTTAAATTCTGGAGCTTTCTTTACATTCTCCACACTTGAACATATCCTCTCTTACTTCAGACTTTGTTGGCTGATCTTGTTGCACAGCAGTAAATCGAGAAGATGCCATAAGAGTACTTCAGCTTGGGAGAAAATGTGAGCCATCGCTTTCATGTTCTGCTACAAGGTGTTAATGGACACAAGTGCTCACAGCTGTGTGTGTGTTTGAGACGCTTGATCATAATCACAGTCACCCACCTCGTTCTCCCCCCAGCAGCCCCAGCTACTCACTGGAGCTGGTGTGTTCTTTGTCACATTCCCCTCAGAAGAAGTTGGACAGGCTGTTTAGTTGCTCACATGCACACACTTTAAATACAGGCAGAGCAACACACATACGCACAGAGAGAGAGAGAGAGCCAATAACGTCAATATGTCACTAATTTGGTGTATTTTGTCAGTTAAAACAGGGACTACAGTACATCACTAAAGATAAAAAGCTTTGAACTTGATTGATTTGCAAGCTTCCGTCAGTATCTTACTGTACATTAACTCAGCATCTTAACACTGCCTACATACAGACAGGCGGCAAATTAAAGGGAAAAACCTGAATAAATGAGAGGAGAAACATAACGAATGTGAATGCTTCCACACAGGTGCACTGCATTACTACAATTAAGCAATTAACATCCAATCACGCTATGTGGCGAGTATAAAAATGCTGAGCAGGCCCGCTTGATTCTAATTTTGGCAAGAGGAAAAGATCAAAGTGACCTTGAAAGAGGGTTCATGGTTGGGGCACCGATGGCAGGAACTTCAGTCACATAGAATGCTTAAGTGCCTAGTGTTTCAATAGGACCAACGACTAAAATGACATCTGCATTTAGATCTATGAGAAAGACATCAGTAAATAGGGTTGGAAATTGTGGTAGACGGCGCACATTTGATGACTGTGATTTTTCCTCAGGTGACTGAGAATGTCAGTACATGAAACAGCATTTCATTAATTGCAGAATTCCATACAAATTGGACCGTATAATAACCAGATGGAATTGGGAAACAGTCTGGGAATGTGCTCCCCATTTTTTCCAGGGTCTGCAACCAGGGAAAACTGGGCCTCTTTCCCAACTTCATGCCAGGCTTCCCTCTCAGTGTGGATGGAGATTCAGATCATTCACTGCTCACATAGTACTTATTACTTCACATATGTATTCAAGTGATTCTCCTCCCATGAAAGAGCCACCAGTGCCATTAAGAATAATTTATGATCAACTGCAAGGAGCTCATCTAACATTGCACAGATCATTGAGCTCAATGTAACTGCATAACCGACCTTGGCTGCAGGAGCGATGCATGTGTCAAAGTGATGATGAGGAAAGAAACAAAAAATTACTAGTCAGTTAATCAGTAACTCATGAAAGTACTTAAATATTATATTAAAATAAAATATGTCAATGTCTTAAAACTATAACAACACAAATATCACCAAGATCTAAGGAATATTGTTGTATTGTGAGTATTATAGTACTGTTGAAGAAATAGTTTGACATCTTTAGAAATATGCTTATTCACCCCCTGCCAGGAGTTTGATGATAACATTGATACCGCTCACATGTCCGTAGGTAAATGTGAAGCGAAAGCCAACAGTCGGTTAATTTAGTTCAGCACAAAGACTGAAACTGGTGCTGTAACTTCCTAGAGTCTCAGTTGGTTGCCTAACAACCTCTCCACAAGACTTCAGAAAGTGCTTGCACCCAAGAAATAGTCCCGCACCGCACAATGCCACAGCCTGTTTTGTTATGTGTATGGATTAAACAAACAAGATGTAATGTGTTAATTATTGAGCTTTAGAGGTGTTCATAGGGGGATTTTGTTAACTTTGGACAGTGCCAGGCTAGTCTTTGTGCTAAGCTAAACTAAGCCACTGCTGGCTGCAGCTTTATATTTCCCATAAAGACATGAGAGAGGTATCAAACTTCTCATCTAACTTTCGGTAAAAAACGAATAGGCATATTTTCCAAAATGCAGAACTATTCTTTCAATAAAGGTATGTAGCAAAATACAAAATAATGGCATTAGTCTGCTCATTGCCACTACAAATTTGAGCACCATTAGGGCTGGGTTATACTCGATCAGAACTAGTTTGTAGAACGGGTTTTCTAAAAATAAATAGTTTCAAGAATGAAAGAGAGCTAGAGAGAGAAGTTCAAATCCTGGCACCTCTGCATCACTGGCCAACTGGGTGTAAATGTTAGATCGTCGGTTTCGGGAAGCGACAGAAATGGTCTGACCCATCCGACATGGGAAAGGTATGAGGGGACAGAGTTTCTAAAGGTGTCTGACCGTCCCACAAACAGTTCTGATGTAGTATCCTGGCCCCTTAACATGCCACACACGCTCTCTCTCTCACACACGAGAGCATCGACGAGACAGAAAAGGAGACAAAAATGTTCAAAATGTGGTTTGCATTCAAAACATCTCGTCATTATTGTCAGTTTTAGATGTATTTCTGTAACTGCCTTCTCACCAGTCACTCTACTGCACTCGAGGCCACACAGATAGACACACACATAAGTCTCCCAGTCCGCCAGCCAGTCTGTCTGTACTTATTCCACATTGTTGTGTCTTGTTCTATTCTAAACATGCATTGTTAGTGTATTTTCCTCAAACACACTCCCACCAGATTAAAGTTAATTAATATCACCTTCTGTTGTGATCCCCTAATAATCCTCCTTTGCCATAACTGTTGACGTTTTTGGTCAGACGGCTCTAGTGCTGTTTACCCCTTTCTAATTTATCCGCGGATAACTTTGAACTGGAACTAAGCTCTGCAGCAGTCGTCTTTGAAGCCATGGCCAAGTCTTCAGGTCCCAGGTCTGACTCTGATTTAACCAGCAGAGAGTTTGGATCAAACTCTGTTACACAAACAAGAAGGCAGGTTTCTCAATAGACTTCTCAAATGCAAACCCCACATGTAGCGAGTGAATGGAGTTTGTGCATAATCTCAGAGCTGGTGAATGTGGTCTAATATGGAGGAATCAGTGGAAAGACTTGTGAGGCTAAGAGACATACAGTAAAGGAATCAGCTGGATCTCAAGTGGAACTGGGAGAGACTGTGGAGGGATATAACCTCACTTCACATGTCCCATATATTGTGTCGCGCCTCATTTAGAAGACAGCTAGTTCGAGCCCATTCCTTTATCTGAATTGGTCTCGCTTTTAATAGATCTTAGGAGTCTTTACTCATCAGTGATTCATGAAATTAATGTCTCTCTTTCCAGTGATTAATAACTAATGGGCTGAGAGAAGCAGAATTCATTAATTATGAAATGGAGAAAATGAGCTCTGCAAATATCACTTTTGATTGATGAGTTCTGGAACAGCAGCCAAACACAGAGCTGCAGTGTAGATTATAAACCACTCACTGCTGCCTTACTGGAAACTCTCTCCAAGCTCTCCTGTGATACATGGTATACATGGTAGTAAGCATATGTTTTACCGCAATGCACACTCCCTGTGAACATTTCATCTCAGCTAACATACATTTAGACTCTAAAAGGATAAATACTGTGAAGATATTGTAAACCTTTACACTTACCCTACTCACGTTTGCTGATGCAATCACACACCTGACAATGTTAACTTTCCTCTTCTCTCTGCAGCGTGTAACTGCAACCTCCATGCCCGTCGCTGTCGATTCAACATGGAGTTGTATAAGCTGTCAGGGAGGAAGAGTGGAGGGGTCTGCATGAACTGCCGCCACAACACTGCAGGCCGCCACTGCCACTACTGCAAGGAGGGCTTTTACAGAGACATGGCCAGACCGATCACTCACCGACGAGCCTGCAAAGGTGAGTGTCCAACAAAAGATGATGCTGTTGAGTGCACTACTTAATGCTGGGAGTTTATTTGTCTGTAATAGTTGGGGTTTTCATGAGATTCCAGACAAGCAGCCACTCTGCTTTCTTTTTTCCTTTTAATTTTTTGTTGATAAGGCTTGAGTGTCTCTAGGTGGCGCTTATTTATTTGTTTATTCATACATAATGATGTGATGATCACTGCTCTTACAGCACTGAATACCCAGATCTTCTTCTGCTGTCAGAAACATAAAACACAAGTATTTTTCTGGGAAAGAATTACCAACCACTCTATGTTTACAAGAAGTAATGTGAAAGTTTTCATGAACAAGGATCACTTTTGTGTTACATCAATCAGTAATAGAGTAGCAAAATGAATATTTATTTATATGAAAATGTCACGGATTATTACTCTAAGCTCAGTTTGACTTTTCATTTGGCAATATGCTGCGGTAAATGTTTACAAAATGTTCAAACAACAGCTGATTGAGATGTTCTAACCCTACTAATACTTGTGTAATCATGTCATTTCTGAAAAAGTTTAAAAGGAGTAACACAATATGATTGGAAACATACACGGTCACTTCAATAAAAAATATCATCATGTCTTGCCATACCATAGCAGAGAGAAACAAATTGACATTATGCCCGAAGCTTTTCTGGCCACCAAATGTTTCCCCATACCACACACCGCATAATATTATCACTTGACCAAGGCATTTCTCATGGAAACATGTATTTTACCCGTTTATTATTTCACATTTGCAGTGAATATTTTTCAGCCTGATATTATGCTGGAAGCCTTTCTGTCCTCTTGCTGGATCCGTTGCAAAAATAACACCAGTTTCCTGTACTTGTTGCTCAGGAAAATATTCAAATCAATAGCAGAGAGGGAGTGTTTTTTTATTCTGTTGATCCCGATGAAGGTAAAGAATCACTTCCAGAACATTAAGAAACAGCATTGGTAAGAACTGCCAAGGCTCATAGCCGTGAAGATCTTTCGGTTGAAATTTCACGGCGAGAATCTCCGACTGGCTTCCGCTCAGTTTTCCTTCTGCAGCCGACCCAAGCTGTAACTGAACACCAGGAGGTTAGAAATGGCATGATATTAGTCGCGCTGAGATGTAGAGCCATTCATCATATAATGGCAAAAACTCCACAGTGACTTGCTCACATACCTTAAAACTTAAGTCATTTGACCTGTTACTGCACCAAAACACTGACAGAAAGAGATCTGCCTCAATCCTGACAGGAGATCAGCCCTGAGATGTGTGTCCCCATGTGCAAATTGTTCCCTCATCTTCCATTTCCTGCAGTACCTGAGACTGTGATGCTCTCACACACACGCAAGCCCCCTCACACTGCAATTTGTCCATATCAAGGTCTAATGATCAGGTGGTAAACAGTTTATCTCCTTCTCTCACTAAGGCCCCACATGTGACGGAAATGAAAGTTAACCTCCGACAAAGCCTCTGCTGAGTGCTGGCTCCATGATTGATCAGAGCAATTCCACATTCTAGGAGCTGTCATTCTCCTTTGCCTCAGCCCTTGCTCACTTTTTTTCATCTCCATATCCCATGATTCTTTAAAACCACCATCTCCTCTTCCTACCCAACTTTTGATTTATTTCCATGACTAACTATGAGCCTTTAAAACTTTTTGTCTTCCTCTTTTTCTTTTACCGTGGCGTCCCTGATTTTATTTTTCAGACCTGATTTTTGCTCTCCTCCATGTTTAATCTCCATGTGTCAGGGTCAAGATAGAGGTCAGGGGTGTAGTACGGCTGAAGGGGGGCGAGTGTCACGTCTGAAATGGAGTTACGACAATAAAATACAGGTGTTTTCTAAAGGCGAGACAGGAGTGGGAGGGCTGGGGGCAGCATAGGCTCTGAGAGGACAAATAGGCCATGTCTGTTTCTAATAAGACTGCTCTGTAGATAGGTGTCTATATACAATCTGAGGAGTATATAAGGAGGAGTAAACACCTCTCTCCTGCCGCCATCACTACCACCACTTACCTCCCACGTATACAAAACACACACTCCCTCTTCATCGTTAAGTACTAAGGTCCCAATGCAAATGTATCTGGAGGGCTCCAGCTCTCCTGGAGCCCTTTACAGTGTCACAAGCATTAAAACAGTCAGCAAAATGAAAGAAACATGGCAATCACCACATGGCCTGGCTGCATTATATGAGGTCTTCAAAATACAAGGTTTTTATGTGAATCCAAGCCGTACAGCCGGTATCCGTTGACCACAAGGAACGTAGATAGAAGGCCCTAAAAATGAGGCCATAGTCCACGTGAAGCAACGCTGGCCAACATAAACCACATTGGCTGTATGTCTCAAATATCTTTCAGAAGCAAGCCATGAGGATATTTGCTGTCCTATAGCAGCATGGCAAGCCAGTACCTGTGAACATGAACAGAGTAAAGCCAGATAATCAAGATTTTGATCTCAGATGCCACTGAGAGAGAGGAGCTGTTCAATTTTTTCACACTGGTAACTTATTAAATGCGATTTAATATTATATCCTCCCCTTTTGTAAACCAATTTATCTTTGTCTCCATGACACCTCCCGGGCAAAATAAAATAGCCAGCAGAGCATGACAACAACTGACTGTTAAAAAAACATATTTTTCCACCAAGGATGCAAATAACACCACCCTTTCTAAATGTGGCGACTGCCAATAATTGCAGATAAAGAGCAGTCCTCGCACAGGGCAACACGAATCAGTTAAATGGAGCAAACGCCTGTCAAAGGACTACAAATCCCAACATAGTGGCTGTCACGTCTGCAGGCGCAAAGGCTTGAAAAGTCATCAACCTCTGAGGACGTTTTTACTGCTTCTTAACTGGCCCGAGCCCCTGCACATAAAACTTCAGAAAAACAGTTCAAGGAGGAGGGCTGGGGGTGGAGATTGACACCACCACCCCCATCCTGCCTCTCACAGCCCATTCAGATCTGGCATTTGCTGGATGTTTACTGAACAATGTGGACATTGCCAGTAAACTCTGATATCTTAACAGCGTATGATTGTTTAGAAGGGAACGTCTAACATTACTCACATCTTGTTCATGCTGACCGGATTGAGTTGATAGCTTGTGCTGTTCAGTGATCAGCCGGGAAACAATGGCCACATGTCCCGGCAGGCATGACAGACCAACTCCAGACTTGTGTTAGACAGATCATATAACAGGGTTTTGTCCCACATGTGCTTTGGATGCATCATTTCACAGGCAAAAATATACCTCAAATCAAATAATTTTAGGATTATTTTACTTGGATGAAATTAGCTTGTTTACGTTTCACTTGAACTCAACAATCACTCGATCACCAGCTCAGGATGGAAAATGTAAAAGTGCATGTACAATGATACAAGATCCAAGGCTAACTTCTATAGATGAGGGTTTCATATCCTTATGTTAGAGCGTTAATCAGCTGGGTTTCATTAGCACTTCTGAGAGCACAAACTCTCAGCATGCCAGAGATTCTCAAGTGGTCTGCGGACAATGGTAGTGCCTGGTCACAGTGGCGGGAGCTCTTGCTCTGGCTGATGAATGCAGGTGGGTATAGAGGTGAGGATATAGGTTACGTGGTTGGCATAGAGCAACAGACAGACACTCTGGAGACCCCCTTTGACTTGACCTCTGACATCCAACTCAGCCCTGCGTCTTACCCTGCCATATGCAGATGTGTACTCCCTTCGGGTCAGCCAGAAACTCCTACCCAAGTGCCATCAAAGCTTGAGTTTCCCGGTTGGGCCTGCGTGACTCGAATGGTGGGGATTTTGCACGGACGCTGAGGCATCAGATTTACGTCTCTGAGCGCAGCTTCAAACAGAGCGCAGCCACTTTGACACCTGTGGACCGGTTGGCCTTGCCGGAAAAAAGGCAAACGTGTTTCTGAAGATCTGAGCTGCAGTTAATCCCTCCCCACCCCGCCGCCAGACACACACGATCCCTCTTGGGTCAGTTTCAGCCATTTAAACCCACCCTTTTCCCAGTCAACAGGTGGTAGGGTCCTCAGGCTCCCCTCTGTTGTAGCAGCGAAAAAATGTCCGGCGCAAATAAACACATTCACAGTTCCGTCAAGTGGTGGGAAGAAACCGTGGCATGTTAGCAGCTGCCTTTCTCTGGCAAGCCCTGTAACAAACTGTTGGGTTACAGGGTTTTTCCCCAAAGTGTAATTTTTGGCCTTTCTTGTCTTTTCTTGATACGTTTGGACAATTACAGCTATCCTGTTACAGTCGAGTCACTCTAAGTTTGCTTTAGTAATTTTGCACTAGCCTGCGCCTGTTTTACAAACAATTACATTAAAAATAAGAAAAGGCAAAATGTTCAGCTTGCATTTCATGGTTTGTTGTATTTCTGGCAGCATGGCCGTGGATGAGATAAGAAAGGATACTTTTCTGTACTCTTACTTGTTTCATTCCGGACAAAGAATGTCAAATTTGAAGTGAAACCAATCAGTCGCAACCCTAAAGTCTGCTCAAAAAGACTTAAAAGTCGTACATTTGTTTTGATCTGTCACTGATGTGTTTGTCTGGCTGGATTGCTGTGAAATGTTAAGTATGCGTTTATTACTCAAAGAACAAATGTGTGTTTTCTTTAGCGGAGTTGGAGTAGCCACAGTTTGGTTAGATTCACTGTTGTTTATGCTGTTGAGCGCACCAGAGGCTCTGTTTGGACTATACTGAAGCACTGTGTCTCTCACTCTCTCCCTGTTTCTCTCCAGTCGGTTCCTTCCCTTTCTTACTCTCTAATATGTTGCTTCTCCTTCTCCCTGTCATCCTCTATAGCATCTTGTAAAGTTCTCTCAGAAGGCTTCGGACCGACACGCCAGCTCTTGTATTTAACAGCTCTTTAAACCAAAAAAAAAAAAAAAACCTTCATGTTGCTTAAGGTGGTTTGTATAAATTGCCTAGGACCAGCAAAACTCATAAAAGCTTTGCCAAAGCGAGGTGACCGGAGCATTGCTTGTTGCTGTTGGCATTTGCTGGGCATCGACTGAACTTTCGGGAAGCGATGAAACAGCAGAGCGTGTGTCACCAGGCAGGCACCAGACTGCACGCAGCATTCAGGAGAGCGGCCACAAGCAGAGAGGAGGGCACGGTGTGCTGTTTCTGGGTCTCCCGACAGCGATGCTCTACGTGAATCACCCCAAAGCCCCCCGTTAGTGTATCTGCCATTTTACTTGTCTTCTTCTTTCACAAAAAAATCTTTCTCTCTCGCTGAATTACTCTTCCTCTCTTTCACATACACAGTTTTCTTGCAGTGTTTAGGGAACCCCAAGCACAGAAGCAGACAGGACGATTCTGCCAAACATTCAGTCCTAATGCATATCTGTTGTCTGCTGGTGAAAAACTGAAGATTACAAGATTTAACCCACTACCCTGCAGAGGCTCACATCCATGGAATAAGCTGGTGTCTTGTGTGTGTAAATTGGGCGACAAGTTTAAGAAATTAACATCTGATATGTTTTCTCCCTCACCTCTGTCCTGTATCACAAACCCCCCCTCCCCCCTTCACCCCCGCCCCAGCTTGTGACTGCCACCCTGTGGGCGCAGCAGGCAAGACGTGCAACCAGACCACAGGCCAGTGCCCCTGCAAGGACGGTGTCACCGGCATCACCTGCAACCGCTGCGCGAAGGGCTACCAGCAGAGCCGCTCACCGGTGGCCCCCTGCATCAGTGAGTGACTCACGTAGACAAGCACACCCAAATACCACTCACTGCACATGTCAGTGATAACTCCTCAGCTTGGTAATGTTACCAGCTTGTCAGTGAGTCACTGCATAAAACTGCAAAACACTGTCAAGCTCCATTGGGAAGAACATGATATTACAAAAGGCAGAATTCATAGTTACAATAGGGTTGTGAACTACACTAAAAGCAGCACCAACTCAAACCAGGGAGATTACAGAGCATAATTAAAAGCACACTTCACTGTAGCCTAAAGTCATTCTGGCTTTCTGACTGGCACACCCAATCCGATCTCTGCACTGCATATATACAGTACATGTGTTCTGTGGGTTTGCATGGCCACTGAAAATGCAACGATAATTTCAACAGCCCACATGTGTGCAAACAAGGGCCCAGATGTAACGTCAGGCTAAACTGAAACCTGATCTTACAAGTCAGTGAAGAGCTGGTAGTGTGAGAACTCAAGACTTGGTTGTTGTTTTCCACTTGCTGTCAACGGTTTAGCCTATAGAGAGAGAAAGAGAGAGAGAGAGAGAGAGAGAGAGAGAGAGTGTGTGTGTACTCTACTCGCTGTAGCATGCATGTCGACTACATCAGGTTTTTAATTTCCTGTGACAAACGTGCATGTGTGCCTGTGGATTATGAAACTTGCCAGTTGTCCGGCACATGCAGGCATGTGTAATAGAGGGCAACTTTCCACCGCACTGTGTGCCAGGCGGCGCAGGCACACATTGCATACGCTCACAACCTCCACCAAAAGCAAACCGTGCCGCCCAGCGCCGCACCGAGCTCTGCCACACTGTGCCACATGCTGCCATGTTGTTTCTCTCACAGCTCCGGAGCAGATGGTGGATGGGCGAGAAGGACAAAACAACTGTGGTCATGGATGGCAGACTCCACTCATTTGAGTGCCACCGAACCATCCAGTCAGAACAAGATGGATTGTGTATGCGCGTTTAAGTACATGCGCACATTTGGATCCATTACAAATGGTGTTAACGACAACTGTGTGTCAATATGGCCTCATGGTGGGCATCTTACCTCCGATTGAGGCTCCCGGACCCCAGGACAGAAGACAAGCTCATTAAGCAGCCAATTAGTATGATGGCAGCAACCCTCATCTGAATGATCCTTTCATCATCTGTCTGTCTTCACAAGATGTGGCCATGAGGGCACACGGACTCAAAGTGGCTTTCTAGCAGCTGCGCCTGCCTTCACAAAGCTCCGTGCCCTTGTTTGTTTTTGTTGGCGGGGTGTCCGTAATTTCGGAGAGACAACTGCTGCTTTTGCCTCAAAACAGCTTTCCAACACCCACCCCCCCACCCCCCCCCCCCCCCCACCCCCCCCACCCAACCCCACCTCCCGCCAACACACTCCCACTCGCTCGGTTCAAACCCTCAACCTCCTATTCCAATCAAAAGCAGATCCTCTGGGTGGATGCTAAGCCTGCGTTCCAGTAACTCTGTTTACGGTAAAAGCAGAGGGCCTGTTGTTAGCATTAGCATTTGTATTGGAAAGTTGCATACGATTAAAGGAGAAGTCCTGGAGGAATTCCACGAGGCACTTTTTTAGTGTAGCCAGCGGGCACAGCGAGGGAGGGCTGCATCTGTCTCAAGACGATCCAACAAAAATTGCCCCCCTTGCCATCTGTCCATCTGTCAATACATGCTTGCATGGAGATTACACAGCAGTGTTAACCCGGCATCTGTTGTGCACTATGCAGCCACCTTTCATTTGTATCAGTGTGCCTCAAAAGAATCGACTTCTCTCTCAGATGTATCAAGTGTGCCGGCTTTGAATTGGATTGACTCCTCCAAACTGGATTACTGAGTGAATTTGTGGTGCATCTACTAAGCCTGACTCACAACTTATATTTGGTCCTCTGACCTCCATTTACTGTCTCAGGATTTTCAATGTATTTTTTTTTTTTTTAAAAGACAGTGAAACCACCACATTAGTCCGTGGAATGCATGGTTTATTTGGGCCTCCCGAGTCTTCCCTCTCACCACCAATAAGTATCCCTGTCAGTGTTAATCTAGCATGTCTGTCTGCAATGCCCCATGTGTTTTCATGTGCATAGTTGACATATGTCACAATCCAAACCTACTGTACTACAAACCCTGGTTTTTTTCTGATTGGCCTCGGTGAGCAAAGACATTTTCTACTCTTCCTTAATACTAAGCTTACCCTCTGTTGTGGGTGTATGATATATTCACAAAACCTTCCCACACTTACTCACTTCTAATGAATTCAGACATACTTCATTTCTTTGACCACACATGCACTCTTAGTGGGCATACAGCCAAATCACTTAGACCATACTTGAAAGGTATGGATTTACATTTAACTAGTGAAATAACTTTGTATTTCTTGTGTGTTTCAGAAATCCCAGTGGTCAACCCCACAGCTGTGGTGAGCAGCACGGAGGAACCAGCAGGTTAGTATACGCTCTCTGCACCTCGCCCATACGCACCACTGCTTTATGAGAGGAACAAAAACATATTTTTTAATATTTCTGGACTTGAGTTTTAAGGTGTGGAATAAATATTAATGAAGGGTGGGTCCCCTCTTTAGAAGTTCTGCATAGAGAACGAGCGCACTGGGGCCTGCAGGATTTTTCCATTGTCTTAAAAACCTGTGTCCTTGGCACAGTTTCTCCAGCCGCTAACCTCAAGTTAGTGGAGCCGTGCTGTGCTCGAAATATAGCTGCAGCTTAAAGCCAAGGCCAGCAGATAGGCAGCAGAGGTGATTAGTTAAAGTTTAGCTGGGAGATATAGTGGAAGGGAGAATTTTGAGGCGTGAAAAGAGTGTTGGCAAGTGACCGGGGGGAAATTTGTTCAGTCTCTCCCTCAAACTGTCCAATTTAGGCTCCGGTCAATTACCCTGCCCTTATTTTTCATTCTGCAGCTGGTTGATTTGAATGGTGGTGTTGATTTGGAAATGTTGATTCATTAGTAAGTTTATAGCATTTATGATCACTGAGGCTGCAGATTGTACCCCCCACTTTGCCACCAATACTTTACTGCACTATTCAAAGTATATTGTTTTATTGTTTTTATATCTTTTCTGTTTTATTATTTATAAAAAAATATATATATTTGGTCATAAAGCTCACTGCAAATTAAATACAAACTTGGTCAGTGAATGTTGCATACAGTAACTTTAGAAAAAACAACTATTACATTCCTATTACATCCAATGGAATAGAATGAATAAATTGGTTACAATAAAGGAATAGTTTGACATTTTGGAAAATACACTTATTTGCTTTCATGCCAAGAGTTAGATGAGATTATACCACTCTCATGTCTGTACGGTAAATACTGAATTACAGAAAAAGGCGAAGAAATAGTCCATCACATAAAACCGCAACTTGTCATTTTAAACAAACAAGATATAACAGATTTTGCTGTTGCTGCTAAACTGTGCTAACCGGCCACTGGCTCTAGCTGCATATTTACCGACATGACACTGGCATCTATCTTCTCGTCCAACTCTTGGCAAGAAAGTGAATAAGCGTATTTCCCAAAATGTCAAAGTATTCCTTTAAAGATACAGATATCATATTTTCTCACATTTGCAGTTTCTTTTCTCTTTTGCGACTTCTCTCATTCTGTTTCCTCTCATTACTTGGGCCTCTGAGCCTTTTGGAAAAAAAGAAAACAAAAATGCACAGTCCAACCCTTCCTTGTGTTTACTACTTCCCTGGGAAAATGTTAAGGGTTCTGAGAACACAAGAGCTGTTGATTGCCAATTCACCTCAAGCTCTATCAAACACACCAGAGCATTTCCCCCATCTTTCTCCTTCCTAAACTACCATAGAACGAGCTTCACCATCAGAAACCTAAGGCCCCAAAATGTTTTTGTGTAAGGGGCGGTGGATGCAATTTGTCCTTGTCATGGCACAGTGAGAGGGGCTCAAGGGAACGAGGGCATCGAGAGCCCCGGAGCCAATTGTGAGTGTTTTCAGTGGGCCGGCCTTCTGGGTCAGTGGGCGATTTACCGAGAGCTTTTCCAGGTGAACAGCCAGCAGTAAGTGACTCTTCATGGGAAAACACGCACTGTCTCCCAGCCAGCGTTTCACCACTGATACCTTTAGGCCAGCCACTGTATACCGCACACCCATAAGCACACAGACGCACACTGACACACAAACACACAATGGCAGGGATCTAATGAAATCCATGCAAATGCATGCCTGTCACAGTTGCATGCACACTTACATGATAATGATCTGCACATGAAACCACACGCTCCCTTATAATGAAAAGGACCTAAAGCAAGCGATGATATTTAACATAATTTATTAAACGTCCGTGAGTAATGTACAATACACGCACACAGACAAACACAAATCCATTCACGCATACACCTCTGCACCCGTCTACATCTACACCTCCATTCATCGTTTTTCTTAAAGTCACCCTGTCTCGAGGTTATTGGAAGCTGCCATCTGCTCTCTCTTTCTCCCTTTCTTTCCTTTTCTCTCCTCTCTCTGGCTAATAAAATCTCCAGCGCTCTGATATACAGCCAAGCCTCCTGGACATTTTTATGGGCTCCTTGGTCCCCTGTTTCTGCCCTCCTTCCATTGCTCCATCCGACCTTCCCCCCAAAAATGAACGATACAACACCCCTACTCTCATGCAACCCAGAAAGTGTAATTTCTCTCTCTCACGACCGTTTTTTTTCTAATTGGGGCATTTCATGTCCAGCAATTTTATTTGGTTTGCTTTGGGAAGCTACATGACTGAATGGTTTTCCTTTTGAAGGCAATGAGAGGCCTGACCGCAGATACCAGTCCAGTTACCAGCATGTGGTTTTTCAGTTTCATGCCCTGACATTCCACGCGAGCAGCATGGTCAGCTTTTCGTGTCCCCTCGCTAAAACTGACTAGAACCATGTTGGAAAATGATCCTCTTGGCATTCTCCACCTCCATCATTTTCACATTTTTTTCTTAGCTTTGTGTCCTTCTCATAGTTTTGTAATTGAAATAAGTGGATCCAAAATTCTACGGTTCATAAAATCCAGAGGCATCAAGTCAAGTACAGTACAGCCTTGCTAATGATCAACAGTGTCTTTTTCTTTCTTGTCTCAGCTCCAGTAGCAGTAGTTACCATGAGCACAATTTAAAAACACAGGGTAATACTTTAAATTTAATGTTATCGATTTCTTACATGAGCACTTTCATCTGTTTTTGAAAGTTCATTTAATTTTGCCTGGCTTCTTTGTTCCCCATTCCTTCTGCACTCAGCTCATGGAAAACATATTTCGTGATCACAAAGAAGCACAGCTTTTAATGTTGAGATGAGAAAATAAATATTCTAGGATCACAAGAAACAAACCATGGGAAATAATTACATGCATGTGCTCTATCTGACTTAACTTATCTCCAACTTTCTTGGTCAATAGAAAGTGTTGTACACATTCATTTTTCAATGTCAGTTTACAAATAAATCCAATTATTGTTGTAATCATCCATTTTTTTCCAAGTTGAAGTTAAACTTTGGGCCATAGAGTGAAGAGACATGAGGTTTCAGTCTCAGAGGTAGTAGCTTCAAGTTTCAGATTGAGAAATTCAGGGCAGAATTGTTTCCTGTGCAGTTTCCATATTTGTGTAACTGTGTGCAGAAGGGTTGACCTGAAAAAGACGCTCACAGATACACGACAGCTCAACCAAACCGAGGCTGGTTTTAGAGTCAGTCAAGAAGAGATCTGAGATTGGTCACTCAGCCAAGAGGTCCATTTTAACTGTCACAATCGTAATTGTAACACCTCATCACTGGCGGCTCCACCTATGAGTGGTCAGTAGAGTTCATCTGTCCAATGTGTGGTCTCAGGCATCACGCTGGCAGCCAAGGTCTATTCACATACATCCAACCATGACCTGCTTCTGCCACGCTCTGTCTTTTCTCCAGACCCCAGAAAACACGTCAAACTGAACACTTTTACTACTCTGGTATGTTTCACTTGCCTCCCAGTACCGGCTGTTGCAGGGTTTTGATGTGTCATTTGTCAGAAGTTGTATTTTAGGCCCTGTCAGTGATTATATATTGTTGTGAGGGCAAGTGAGAATATGCGCATACTCGCCACAAGGTTATAAAACAATACAGGTACAAATTATAGGTACAAATATACTCCAAAACAGTTGATATAGCTTAAATACATTCATATTCCTGTGCTAATATACTGTATGTCAACCTTGACCTGCGTGTATGTGCAGAAACAAACACATAATGATTTATTTTGATGCTGTTGAGTGTGTTTACTGGTGGTTTCACAGAACATAACAGTTTACAGTGTTTTGTTACACTAACTTTGCACTACAGATCTGCTGTCACTATTTATGTGCTACAAGAGCACCACATAATGCACTATGAAATGGTGTGAAATAGTCCTAAAATGCAATATTTTGGCAATGGTTTAAATTTCAAGTGTGTAAGTGTCCTATTATGTGTGTAATTTGAGTTTCCGTACATATTTTTAAGAAGATCAGTGGAGTTACAGCCTGTATTACAGGTGTGAATGTTGTTTTTTCTTGTTTTTGCAGATTGTGAGTCCTATTGTAAACCAGTGAAGGGCAACCTGAAGATCAACATGAAGAAATATTGCAAGAAGGATTATGGTAAGAGAGTAGAATTAATTATCAACCATAATTAATAAATGTAATGAGTGAGGACCTGAGTGTATTTTTGTGTCCTCAGCGGTCCAAGTGAACGTGCTAGACATGGAGACGGTGGGGGACTGGGCTAAGTTCTCAGTTAATTTGGTGTCCGTGTACAAGAGCCGCGGCGAGCCCCTGAAGCGAGGCGACAACATCCTGTGGGTGCACATGAAGGATCTAGCCTGCAAATGTCCCAAAATCCAGATGAGCAAACGATTCTTGGTGATGGGCGGCAGCGACGGGGGAACGGGCCCAGGGACGGGTCCGGGGGTCGGGCCTGGGGGTGGAGCCACCAGTCCCGGGGCGGAGCGTGTGGGCCTAGTGGCTGATAAGAACAGCCTGGTGATCCAGTGGAGGGACGTTTGGACGAGACGCCTGAGGAAGTTCCAGCGCAAAGAGAAGAAAGGGAAGTGCAGCAAAGCGTGATGGGAAAGCAGCGTTCAACCCTTCCTTTCCCTCCATCGCCCGCCTTCATGAACCCTTACCCAGTCAGCTCCCTCTCCTCCCCCTGAATCCTTTGTCTTGTCTGTCCCCATCACAGGAACACTGCACATTAGAAAGACTGCATGTACCCTACCTGTTGTAAGGACTACGTTTTGTGTATATTGTATAATTATTTTCCTTTTTATTTTTCAAGTTTTGTCTTTGTTATGTCAGTTGTCTTTTTTTTTTGTCCAATTGGTTTGCCTTAAAAAGGGACCATTAAAAAGGGTATGAAGTGTAGACAAAAGCAGACGCCATTCTCTCCCTCGACGACGACAGCGGAAATGTCCACTCGTCCCCCAACTACACCCCCCCACCCCGACCCTCAGCCTGCTCCTCCTGTCAAGACTGACTGTCTTCTGCCACTTTGTTTGACACATAAGAATACCAGCGCTCACACTTCACATGCTTCCCTGAGGATTTTATTCAACAGTGTTTGTCAGAGAGACTGACTAATTTCAGCAACAAGACAAGCTGCACATCCTCAGCTTGGCCTCCTCACATTTCATTGTCGAAACAAACTCAACTTGGATCAGCACAAGCTGGACCACCTGACAACCTTTCAACATTTGCTGTTAAAATGTTCAGAAAAAAATGGGTTTACTTGCTCCAGGTCTCTGCAGTAACTTCTACTGACTATATAACTATAAAACTCTTGTCCCACAAGGAACCAAGGGCTCCCTGTGCAGGGACATTTTCCACAGCAAACCTCAGTCTCACCACCACTGCTGCTGCCACCAGACAGCCCTCACAGATTAAACTGCTCATGTAGGCTGTTATATCTGCAAGTATTTGACGCCACTGCTCATAGTAGAGTTTATATTCTTCGTGTGGCTACGTTTTATCTCATCCATCCATATCCCAGCCGTATCCTTATTTGAGATATATCTTTTTGTTTCATTTTAAGCAGAACAAACCCTGTTAGCATGTGTGAGTCACATTCCAGGCCTCCGGGGCTGTGCCTCTTCACCACCAGTCCCTCTCATGAGTGGTTTATAAAGTCATGCATCACCATCATGACTCATTGCTTGTCACTTTTTCTGGAAGACAGATTAAGCGGTGTGGACAAATGGCTGGAATTTCAGAACAATACCAATATTTCCAAGGACACTTTTTGCTTTATGGATAATGTCTTCCGCTGGGTAGTGGCCTTCCAGATGTTGC
Organism: Lateolabrax maculatus; assembly: GCA_031216445.1. Lineage (NCBI taxonomy): Eukaryota > Metazoa > Chordata > Actinopteri > Acropomatiformes > Lateolabracidae > Lateolabrax > Lateolabrax maculatus. The sequence continues at coordinate 12,038,140 of CM062200.1, forward strand.
TGTGTGGCCAATGTAATTTCTTTGTATTTAAATGTCTGAACATTTTCCTGATGTGTCTAGTGACTGGCAAGCTTTTGTTTGCCAAAATAAGAGATTGAAACGAGAGTTCCTTTTCATGCAGTAAAAAGAAAACAAAGTCGGATAAACAACATAGTCGTGTTTTTCTCTTTGCATATTTTGACAAAATGAATGAGGCTGGAAAGTTTTTAGTGCTCACTGATTGTATTATGACATGAGAGGATCATATTTCATTCCTCATGTGTTTTGTTATGTTTGCATGTTTGTGGTTTTTGCTGGTCCATCAAAACCTTACAGTGAGCAGAAAGAGACCTAAACCAATATGAGCATCAAGATCCAAAGGAAAACTTCCCCAAGTCATCTTCCCCCACTTGCCTTCCCTGACACAGTCCCTGTCATCCTTTGCCAAATAAGCATAGTCAGTTTTTAAATTCAATTAAGAGACTATGGAAGTCAGGACCAACGAAAACCACAGAGAGACCCGTCTGGTTGCTCTCAAGCTTTTTATCTGCCTTTTGCTGTTATTTCATTTTGTAAAGCACATTACAATTTATTTAAATAGAGTACAAGATAAACACACAGTTTTGAGGGGCACATCGAGTCAGCGTAGCAGTGAGTGTGCCGACAGGCATCTCATGCTAGCTAGTGGTTACGCTCTTCTGGCTGCGGTGGTATGTTTGGTTTGTCATCCTTCCAAAAGTGTCTCTCCTCTGCTCTCTTCTCTGTGTCAGCCACCACCCTCCCCAAGCTCTCTTTTTAACCCATTTTGCATGTTGTGTATTCAGTGTTTTAGATAAGTGACAGCACAGAATGAGGCTGCCAGAACTCCTCAGTGGTGTACTGTACTGCACTGTAGTTTGTTTTCACGTCCTCCGAGAATGTATGTCAAACTGTGAAGAACACACTCACACAGGTGTATGGTCTGATTGTAAGTGTTTATGAAATAATGTTACCAAGCTTAAGAATGTGGACGCCATGACAGTTGATGCCATTATAGACTATGAACGGGGCTTAGATGTTGTTCAAATGATTGTGGATCCTCATGCTGTGCATCTGTCTCATAGTGACATTTTCATTATGTAATCCAAAAACACCCCATAACCAAAATGAGTCACCACCCACCATGATTTCCGGTCTGTGACAAAAGAACAAAGAAGGACAAAAAAAGGCGTTGAAGTTTCGACAGCACTATGCCCAGGGGCACAATTCCCACCGTCGGAATTTCACAAAAATGCAGAACCAAACAGTCACTTATTTGTGTGTTGGCTGTCCGCAGTGGCCTGTCAGACAGGTGGTGTTACAGTAGCACCAGTCTCCTCACCCTGGTATGTGAGTATGGTGTGACACATTATGATGGATGGTCAAATTACGTGCCTGGGAGGCCTCTCTGGTGCTCAACTCCTTAAGCACACGCGTGGAGGAACTGCAGTGTCCTTGAATCTGGACTTTTTCCCGTGGAATCACACAAAATCCTTTCTTCCTTTCTATTGGCTCTCGGTTTTCCTTTTTCTCAAGTGCCCACCCTGATGTTGGAATAAAGATAAGAAGTAAGAGTGAGCCAGATGTTGTTTGGGGGGTGGAAGCGTAGTCTTGTGAAAGCTATTTAGTGAGCCTCATAGGGAGAGCCGTCCTGTTGTTTTACGTTAACAAGCCTAGCAGCCTTGGCAGTGGAACTGAGGCCATAACTGCTTTGCTTTGTTTCCCCCCCTTTGCAGCATTTATAGCATTCACAGGTGTGTGTGTGTGTGTGTGTAATTAACCCTACCCGAGTAAACAAGTGATACGCACATGAACTGAAAGTGCAGAGAGGTGAGAGAGCTCTAATTTGAAGGCAGACTTTTTTTTTTTTGACACTGTTTTACATTTGCAATGTGGGGTCCGGACAGCCTATGATGAAGAATTATCATTTACATTTTCCTGGTCTGATACCCATTTTTTTTATTTCACTTCCATCTTGCCTTGTTTAATAAGTCTTGACACATTCTTTAATGTTGTAAATATGTACTGAACTGCCTCTTACCATTTATGTTGTCTTTTGTAAAGCGTCACTTGGCCTGGGATGACTCACGTGTATGGATGTACAAACCAGATGATGTTATATGGATGTAGAAACCAGAAACATATGCTTTTGTGATCACGACCAGAAGATGTGGTTCAGATATTACACAGAATGTATTCCTTTTGGTTTTATGTTGTTTCCAGACAACAACCGCCCCAATTGTAAATGACTTTTAGGAGAATTGAGTAAAAATGTGACACGGGCTGATCGGACCCTCTGCTTTTCCCATAGAGGTACAGATGGGAACGACACAATAAACCACCACTTTCTGTTACATTAATGTCCTGGTAATAATGCTTCTCTCACACATAAATTGTCCACCTACCTTTCTTTGGGAACAAAGGGTTCTTCCCTCAGTTCAGTTGTGCTCTCCACTTCTGTTATATCAAAGTCTTCCTTGTACATTTTCCTCTGAGGCAATGAACCACTGACTTTTTAATCTAAATGATAAAAAATAAATTATTAGTTAATGAGCTGTGTGTCGTGTTGATCATCTGTCTCTTTAATTGCAGTCATTAGGCTGAGCTGCGGAAATAATATCAAATTGATATGTGTGTGTTTCCCATTGGAAAGTATGCTTACATACAGTGGCCAAGGCTCTGGTGTGTTTCCACTCACAGGGGCTAGACTGGCGTTTGAGGGGGGAGAGGACTGGGTAGAGCGGCTCCCCTCCTCTATGAACAGAGCAAGAGCTAAGCTCTGTAAATAAACAATGAGGCGCACACACACATACACACACACACTTGAATGTGTACCTCACCTCTGAGGAAACCCAACTCCCGAGTCAGGTCCAAAGCAGGAAACTCCTCACTCTCACCCCCCCCCCAACCTACAGTCTCGTCTCTCCTCGTCTCCCACCCTCTAACCAAACAGCCCAGCTCCATCCATCCTCCTGAAGGTAAATTACAGGAAAGCGACCATTTATCACCACTCTCCCCAGGCATGGCCATCAAGGCTTTGAGAGTAGAGGTTGTTGAGATTGTCTGTACACACACACACACACACACACACACACACACACACACACACACACCATGACATATGTCTCTGCATCAAGCACATCCATCCTGGACATCCTGGCCTGCCATAAGCGTACCATTCCTGTCCAGTCCCCATTACACCAAAACAGTTTAAATGACTAACAACCAAATGGACAGTGGAGATGCAGACTGATGGTCATGTAAGAGATTCAGCTACAGGAACAGATTCGGGGCTTCAGTGCCCCTTTCACACCGGACAAAAAACCACTACCCACTAACATCTGTTTTTTTTTTCTTCAATGGGAAAGGGTACAATTGGCATTCATTTCCGGGTCAAATGACTCTGCAGTAGCCACGGGTATTTATCGGCTCCAGCTCCGATTGGCAGTGATGGAAATATGACACCCAGGTGGACACGCACATTTATGGTCCATTTCTGGCATGATGCTATGACATCACCTCCATTGGTAGCTTCTGCAACTGAGTGCCACAAATTCCATCCGTCTCCGTTCAAGCAGCGCTCCAGCATCGTTCCAAATGTTGAGCGTTGAGTTAGAGGTTGCAGTAAATTATATAAACAGTAACCACCATGACATTGTCACTGGCCTCCATGCTGCTTTCTACCATAATGCTGTTATGCGCTTATTTTGGCGTAAAAAGGGTATACATGAGACTCCACTCCCCTTGATTGATTTCTTGCTTCAAAAGATTGCAAGAATGATTGAAATCAGCCAGCATTTGAATTATCAGAGCATATCTCTTTCCATCTCCCCTTGCCTGTCTGTCTTTCTCCCTTACTGCTTGTGTCAGAGATATTGGACAAAGTCAAGTGGCAAACATTTCTCATTCATTGTTCTGTTGTGTTTCCTGAAGTTATTGAGTATTGGGCTGTGTTGCATTGCAAGATGCTCTGTTGTTTCTCTTTCTGTCTCGGCCAACTAAAATGGCTTTCTTCATATTTCACCTTGATAGATATTTATTTACTGGCAACATGCTGCAAAAAGAGTCGAGGGGCACTTGTTGTGTTCGTTGTCAGTTATAGCTATAATGAAATTGATAAAGAGAGTTACATTGATTATTGGACCTTTCCTACAACTGTGTAAAATGATACTCTTCAAGAGGGTTTGGGAAACCACTTCAGTGTTTGCAGAAAAAAAGCTCTGGAGAGTGACCGGTCTGGAAGAGAGCTGCTGCTTAGACCGCTGGAAAGGAGCACGGCGGATCCAGCCAAATGCTGTCCATTCGTACCCCTCCTTATCCTACTGACACTCACACCCACACAAACACACACCACCCAGCAGCAGACGAGGGGGGCTTACCAATCGTGCTTTCATAAGCTGCCAAAGCGGCTTCATTGGCTTTAAATGGAGCCTCATTACCACTGTGCTTCAAAGCTCAACAACGGCATTTTCCAGCATGGGGTCTCTATGTGTGTGTGTGTGTGTGTGTGTGTGTGTGTGTGTGTGGGGGGGGGGGGTCTGTTTCCTAAATCTTCTCTTTTCCCTAATACACTTCTTTTACTTTTCACCACATTCATGACTTTCCATTCTAATGATCTCTATGACTTATTTCCCTTTTTTATTTCTTTTCCCCTCATCTCGTACCCCTCAGGGACAGTAAATGCATGTGTGAATATCTGAATGTATCTGCGAACACTCATGTATGCTTGTCTGTGAGCCTGTGAGTGTGTGTGGGTCACAAAGTACTAACCCCCCCACCCCCCTGAAAACCGCAAAAAATGTGGCGAGAAATCTGTGTGGACCAAGATCATAAATATTCAGAGGTGAAGGTCTGATCTCTTTCTCTCCCTCTCTTTGCTGCATGTCTTTTCTCTGAGTGAAACCAGCTGTCGTCTGAGGAGACACCACTCCCTCTGGAACTGACAACATGCGTGACAATGACCACACCTCTGCTCGCACATCTGTCATCCTTCAATCTCTCCATCTTTCCATCTTTCCATTTTTCCATTTAACTAAAAAAGCTGTTTCATCCCTCCAAAGGAAATGTCTTCTTCTCACTTTCAACACATCCAATCCTCAGCCTGCAAATGGGATAATCACATTGATGATACTCGTGGACAATTTTCCAGACACAAACACACAGTGTCGAGGATTGTAAGGGACTGCTGTTACACAAAACTGGGATTCAGTGTTCCTTTGTTGGTCTTTTTTATTGGAGAAACAAACTTTATTGGACCAGTGAGTGATTGAAAATGAGTGAGGAATAGGGGGTAATTTAAAACCAGTGTGGTCCCTGATAGGAGCATTGTGCAGCACAAGCCTGGTCCTAATCCGCCCCTCAGCTTTGTGTTTGATTGGGTTCTGTTGAAAATGGGGATGAGTCTGCCTCTTCAAAGCCTGTAACATAAGAGGAATGCATGTGTGTGTGTGTGTGTGTGTGGAGGGTTGTGTGTGTGTGTGTGTGTGTGTGTGTGTGTGTGTGTGTGTGTGTGTACGCTAGACGTGTATTAAGGTGATCACAAAAAGCGGATTGTGTGCAGATGGACAAATAGAAATTACACTGATAAATTTAGCATAAGCCCTATGTGAGTTGTCTCACTTATTACAGCACATTTTAATAGCTTCGCTTCAGGAATTACAATCCTGGTTTTAGCACTGAGTAATTATTACACTTTCACATCAGTGTGACCAAAAACACTTTTAATGATGTATAAAAAACACATTCAATATGTTGCAGTGTTGTGTTTGGCCAAGTTTGCTCCATCTGATCGTGGTGGGCTACTTCAGGATCAAGCCTGGGGCAGGCATTTTGGTTTGGGATAAATGTTGGATACAGAGGGCGTCTTGGCTTTGATTTTGCCAAGGTCTGAGGAGAGAGGAATGTCAAAAAGATAATTCTCCTCGCACTCTTAAAAAGACAGTTTAGTTGGACTGGATGACAGATGGAGAGGACTTTGCGCTACCTGGTTAGATCCGGTGTAAAAGGTCAATTAATCATCTACACACTTCATCAAACCAGATTAACTGAAATGTAATCATGAAAAATACTCACAGAGCACCGTATGATGAGTCCCACATTTTATAGGAGAAATGTATTTGTAATTCTTAGATTTCAGAGAGCATTATTCATTCATATTTTACAAGTGATGACAGACTGATTGGTGAAAATGTGCAATTTGAGGAGTATCCATGCTGAATTGGCTTTGAGTTGCATCGGTCGTCTCAGCCAAACATTTGATTAAATATGCATAATTCAGTGGTGAACTAGGGGGCAAGCTGTGTTTAAAATAAATCTGACTCATTTTTTGGAATACATATACACGGTTTCTTTGTAAATGGACAGAAAGAAACATGTTTTGTTGCAGAGTCCTCTAGAGCCAAGGAGAAATGGTGTTGACAGTTGGTCTTTAAGCCTTTTCCAAAAAAATAATCTCAGATAAGACCCAGGTTCAATCGTTTTTCCAATCAAAAACCAGTTTTCCTTCCTTTTTGGAGTGAAATTAGATTAAAATTTGTCTTTCCATGCTCTGGAGTCTTCCATCTCTTGCCAATAAAAAACTAGATTTAGTAAGAATCCTCCTCTTTCCTCTAGGCTCAGGACCTCTTTCAGCTCTACACCCCAGGCTATACTGTACCGTACTGCGTCAGGCTGGGCCAATCCACTTCAGGCCCCATCTGTTGGCATTTAGCACCAGCTTCCCCGCCTCTGCACTGATCTCCGGTCTACATTAACTGCCCTAATTTGTCTGCCAAAGCCCACTCTGATTGCTACCATGTGATGTTATGTGAAAGGTGAGGGATGCCTACTTATCTGTGAAGACGGACACAGAGAAAGAGCAGGGGGAGGGCTCAGAAAAAGAGAGGGCAAGCAGGGTTAGAGAAAAAAAAAAGTTTTAGGGAGGAAAGGAAAGTGATTAGAGAATGACATGAAGAATAGAGACCACGTGACAGGATGGGGACGAGATGGAAAGACTAGGCAGCCATTAAGACGACTCATGAAATGTGTAAAATGTGACCTATGTGGTTTGATGGTTTTGTGAAGACAGGGGCCTTTCCCTGCAGAGATAACCAAGACAGGCATGAGTCCAGACTGAGATATCATCAAGCTCCACTGTCCACCAGGACTTTTCCGGTCACGCTTCGATGTCTGCGGGCCAACAAAACCACCCAGTGAAAAAGACATCCCCCTTTTTCATCTCGGAAGTTATCAAATCCACTTTTTCTCTTCTTCTGTGTCCACTTCTGAAGATGACCTGTAGGCTTCTCAATGCTGGTGGGAATTGTGGTCTTTATATTTGTGACAGTCGGAAGATCCTTCACTATTGGATGGAAGTGATTTCACAATCCATCCAATAGTTGAGATATTTCAGTCTGGACCAAAGTGGTGGATCGACCGACTGAAATTGCCATCCCTAGATTCACGCCACTAACATGGCTTTAAAAAATTGAGCTTTCTATAAGGTTTTGTAGCTGAGAAAGTCACATAAATTGTCAATTCCTACATCAGAAAGGCGCTGGAGGAGGATCCAACAAGCACTTCATCTGAAGCATTATGGTGCTTTAATTCTTATCAGAGTTTAATAAAGCTACGCCTAGACAGCATCTTCTCCCCATGTTACACAGGCTACAGAACATCTACGTCTGACCCCAGGTCGACATCAACAGGCATACGACCCTGAAAAGGGCCAGCAAAGCTCGCCACAGGCAGCAACCTGCTCTCTGCTCCCCCCACAAAGCCTCAGCCCAGCTGTGGTAGAGCGTCTGGCCTGACTTGATCACAGCTGCTCACCAGGACATGGTTCTGCCAGGAGGTCTCTATACCCAGAGACCGATCACATCTAATGACAGCTCCTGGACCATTATTCTTCCACCATGTCTAAACTGGCCATGGATATTTGCACTTAAATATGTTGATGTAATATGAAAAATAGTCAGAGAGCAAAAGACTTGATCCATGGTGCTTTTTCTATTGCTTTTTGACTGTCTTGACATTTAATCACTCACTGGCCCAATAAAGTCTTGTCATTTACAGACTTGGTAACCATTAAAAACCAGTGTCAAACTGTGCCGATGTATCTCACTAAATGAATGCACTGTGGCTCCAGAGCAGCATCACAGAAGTGGTATCAATCGATCCCCAATAATGCTTCTCATTAACACAAATCATGTTCATTTAGAGATAAATAAACTCAACCCCAAATAATCAATTCATGGAGATAGGGTGGTAAGATTTTTAGAGAGGACATTTTGAAGCGGAATGCTTCCTAAGGGAGCAAAGGGGCAACCTTTCCTCCCCCCATCCACCAGAGGAAGTTCTGGACAACCAGGGCCTTGTGTCTGCCAGGGAAAGCAGGAATCAGGCTCTTGGTTCAACAACACAGGCACCTGTGAAAATATGGGCAGCACACCACGTATCAAACCAAATAAACTCACCTTGGCGTAGAGCGAGGGCACGCTCTGATGACAGATGCCACTCGGCAGCCGCGCCCGCAGCCCAATAAAACACCTCGCTAGCGTGATGGTAGAGCTCAGGACTAGATCTGGTTTTCATGGCATAGAGGCTTCATTTGTGCAGTATGTGTGAATCACAAACGGATGATAAGTTAAACGGTATGAAGGACTCTGGACTGAGAAAAAAAAAAAAAAAAACTGCCACTATGCTACACAGGAATAACAACCTCAGCAGTTGCAAAACACCCAAATACACATACAATGAGTGATTTAGGCTGCAATCAGTCATTTTTAATAAAAGCAAATTCCTATGAGTGTATGTCACAGTTCACTGGCTAGCAGGGCTGTGCAGGACCCAAGGCCTGACATGGTGCTGTAAAACCAGAGGAAACCACACTTCCTGTCCTCTTCTCCTATTTCTTGAGCGGTAATGGCTGAAGCCAAGCTATGACCAGGGCAACACAAGCAGTGGCTGCATGTAGTAGAACCAGGCCACAAAATAAGAAAGTCACAATTTACTTTGGCACCCTAACCTCAGGCCAGCATTACCAACGCCGACTGAGACCGCCAGTTGCTCAAAAGCACACACGACATGCTAGACTGGTATCCAGACACAGGCAGGAACCATCCTGGCATGATCCATTCCGGTTTCCTTTTCCTCCTGACGGGCATAATGAAAGACTCATGCTTGGCAAAATGTTAACTGGCTTTGGAGTGGTGTGGCATGTTGGTAAATCGTTACTTTTGAGCACTCGTTGCGGGGGAAGAAAAGGTTCCTCATTGTGCAAACATGAGTGACTGGAAAAACAATCCATACCAGCGCCATAGACCAGAAACTCATAACCACTGGCTGCATAACCAGACCTAAATCTTTTCCTCTTTTAAATACGGCCTTGCATCCAGGAAGCTTTACTGCAATGCATTACACAAATAATTTCCATCATAATGTTCAGTGAACCTAAATCACTTTTTACACTGACTCTGGTTCTGAATATAGTTCATGATTCTATTTATATCATAGTTTTCACTTTGTAAGAAGCTCATATTTGGATCATTTTACTGTCTTAAGAAGGTTTAGCTTGGGATGTGAAACCTACAGCATTTGTCCTCACTAAAGTTATTTATAAGTGACGTGAAGATGAGATGAATATGTTTGCTTTGAAGTTACTGGCCAGATACACACACGACCTGCACTTCACACTTGAAAAAAAGATGAAATGCAGGTGTACAAACCTTACCGCACAATACAACAGCAATGATATTCTGAGATATGGGACTGTCAGTAAGGAGCAATAGAAAAGATCTTTGAGTAATGCTCCACCTGAATGTGCACCTGTCCTAGCTGTCCCAGAAACCTGAGATAGGGGTGGGGGCAGGGAAAACCCCAGCGAAGTGATTGTGACAGAGTGAGATGTGCTTCTTGGTGTTTTTTAGGAATCTCAACAGACTTTAATGTTCATGTCTGCTTAAGGAGACCATCTCATAGGCTATAGGGGACATCAGTATTTTACATATTTCCCTGTATCACATCCAACTTTAATGCAATGTTTCTTTCCTCATCTTCCAGACAATTATACAGTTCTGTCCAGTCCATTGCACATTTTTATATTTTTGTACTTTTGTAGAAATTATGTTAACACAAATACAACAGAAATAACTGAATAACTAGAAAAAAACCAAAATAAAATACAACCATACACAAACAAACAAACAAACAAACAAGAATAAAAGCAAATGAGGAAACCTGGAAGAAAAAATTTAAATAAAAAACTAACCGAGGCCAAATGGATCACTTTAGAAAAACAAATGGCAACAATATAAATTGGGACATTACCATTTCTAGGGAAAGCAACATGGAAAATGTATACATAGGCAATGTATCTCAAATACGGCAACAAATTGGAAATGTATATGCAAAACCCTAAAAATAAATACTGAATGTGTATATCTTAGAGAAATGATGCATGACCCTGACTTTATTCCAAACAGACCTGATAAAATCTTAGATTGTTGGGCTAGTAAGGGGTTAGTAACATATTCTCAATTACTTGTAAAAAACACATTACATTAATTTGAAGGGATAGCCTCCAATTGTGAGTTAGACCAAAAACATTTCTTTAAGTATTTACAGATGAGAAGCTATCTCATGAAACATTTAGAAGAGGACACATTAAAAAATGATGTAATACAATACTTGATTCAAAACAGAAATAAAGCTAAAGAAAATCTTTCAAATATCTATAAAATATTGCAAAAACTCACCATTGTTGATCATAAAGTAAAAGAGAAATGGGAAAAAAACTACAAAGTAACAGTATATCAGTAGATGAGTGGAAAGATTCCTTAAGCAGAAACTTTAAGACATCACAATCAATATACTGGAGGGAATTTGCTTGGAAAGTGAGCATGAGATATTTTATTACACCATGAAAGTATGGGTAATGTTATCCCTCATCAGGGACAATTTGCTGGAGGGGATGTGGGACAAGTAGAACAAGTAGAAAACTATACCCACAATTTCTTTATTTGTCCAATATTGAAACAGTTTTGGGAAGAAGTTGAAAAATCTTTGAAGTACTTTTTAGACTTAAAAGAACCCATAAAATTATAAATTATTTTGGATATTAATTTATAAAATTGGCTGATATCCATCTCTTTAATATATGACGGCCATGAAGCAGGTGACAAGGACATGGAAACAGCCAAATCTGCCAAAACTAAATTCATGGTTATCAACAACAGAACAAATCTTGGACATGGAAAAATTTACTTTTACAATTTGGGATCATGCACATTTTTTGATGATATGTACCTCATAGATAGACTTAACAAAATAACATATTATCTTGATTCAGCTCAAGATTTGTGATTTGTGAAACAGGTACCCTTCCCCCAGCCAATCCCAATGCCCCTCCCCATACCCCATCCATCCTTCCACTTTCCATCTTTTATCACATTCTTGAAGATGCTCCTTTTAATGCTTGATATTCCTCCTGTCTCTGTGAACCAGCATGCACTCTTATGTGACCTATAGGTTTATATATATTTTCTCTCATGCCTATGCTTTGGAAAGTCAACACTGATGTTCATATGTGAAAGCTCAGGTGTTTACATAGCCCACTGACACAAGCAGGCCATTTTGAAGAGAGATAGGGCAGCTTTGCGCATAATCAAAAACACAGCAGACCTGAACGTAGCATCATGAGGAGGCACTTAACTCCTGAATCCAACTATATCCCCTTTGCTGCAGTGCAAGAAACGTACAAATGACAGTTATCTTTGGAGTCCAAGCTCTTGGGCCTCACTGGTCAGGGGGCTGTGTGTGCCAGGGTGCCATGACAAAGTTATGATTATTATTTCAAGGCTGAGGTGAGGAGAGGGTTATTGGGGAAAGGGGAGCGGGGCGGCCGAACCACACAAAAAGCATGCATAATAACAACCAGGTGAGAGGGCTTCGTAAGCTCGCTGGAATGCAACAGACTCCTGCAACAGACTTTGTTTGATTACAAAAATAAAAACTAGGATTTAAAATGAGTGAGAATAGAAATGTGGAAAATACAAAAGCGAAAAGAGGGATTTTGTGAATGTTCTCCTTGTCTAAAACACCCTCCTTGACCTTCACAAATTGCGACGCTTGTAATCATAATAGATTTAAGTGCAGACGGCACAAGCCAAACTTGCTTTCATAACAGTAAAACTGTTTGTTTTATGCCAGAAACACTATAGGTCTCTGGCAGCTCTCGCCAGAACTCCTCTTCATTCCTCATTTATCTTTCAACAAATCTAACTACTCAGTTAAGGCCGACATTCAGTGGGAGTCAATTACAAGACACCTTTTGAGAGGTCCCTGAAGACCTGTTGGTTTGTGGTGTGAACAGCGGTATCACATTACACATCTAAAGTGAGCCGCAATAGGCTGATGGTCATTAGAAGGTGTTGAGCTACAATATGGCTAACACCAGCCCTACAACAACCACTGTGGTTATGACTTTTCAGCGGTGGTTAGCACAGCCTACTGTGGAGTTTGATCGACTCAAACGCTTTGGAGTGAATTAATGCTGACTTGTAGCCATTAGCGTTTTACCTCAGAAATATATGGACCTAAATTGTTATTGTGGGTAGATAATTTAAAGCAGATTTGTGACATGTGTCATCTGAAAAATTCTCCCTCTGTTTGTTTTGCTCTGTGTTTGAGAATTGGACAATCTTACTTGGCATCACTGTTTAAAAGCGAAATACATTTTATGAACCCTTGGCGTAAAATAGTTCAATACTGAATTCCCCTTAATGACCTTTATTCTTTTCTTATGACTTAACGTCTGCTAGAATAACTAATGAGCACCCAGGAAGAATGAGCCACTCAAGTACTCCTTGCTTTAAAATGTTAAAATCTGTTATGAGTTCTTCCTGTTTTTTATGTGGCGCACACTGGCCCCTTAAAACAAAAGATTAGCCGTATAATCGCATGTCATTATCTAGGTGACTATCTTTATATTTTCTCAGGGTAATACATGCATCCTTTCTTTTCTTTTTTTTTTTAACTGTCACCATCTGGTTTTGATTAAGGGGCCATCTGGATACCCCCACCGCCCAAACCCCCCAGTAGATGGAAAGTTACACATGTGTGCAGCACTCACTTTTATACCTGAGAGGTGAGATATTTCCAAGTACGGTGGCTGGACAGTGAAGAAGAGAGCTGTTTAAGTTGGGATGTTTCTTCTGTTTGGATTGGAAGACAAGAGTCGGTGGTGCTGAGGTGAAATTCTAGATGGTAAAGACTTTCCAGGATTTATTAAAAATAAATATGACTTCAGGATTTTAAGAAAGTGATATGAAGGCTACTGTTGTTAAATTCGTTCGGAGTCAAGCTTTCATCCGTCATAGAAGCATGAGACCTTGGTAAAGCACCAACACTGAGGCATACCGTTGCTTTGATTATTGGCATCATTCATGGTGTTTGACAGTAAATTTGCTTTCCTGAATTGAGACTGACAGTCCTTTCTGCTATTCAAGCTTAATCAAGCCTTCAGTTGTTAGTGTACTCTGAGGATGTTTTAATCAAAGAGGCTATAATTGATATTTTTATAACAACAATATATCAAATGACAATATGGAAACAATGTGACAGTGTGACAAGAGTCGCTTGTAGCGATGAACCTACAGAGAATTATCACCTGAATCTGCAGCTCCCCGCAGCTTTACAGAGCTTTATAGAACTTCCACAACTTTACTGTTTGGTTTACTCTTACATATCGTTTTTGGCTGCATCAGGCAGCTGTTTTCAGTGAAAGAGCAGACAAACTTAGCGACTAACATTGAACACAACAGTGCATTTAGCTGCTAAAGAGACAAATATTTTTCTCAGGATGCAATGAAGAAAAAAGTCATTGATGTTTTTAATGTAGATTCATTATCTACTGTAATGCCATCGGCCTTGATTGAAGATTTCTCAACATCTTTTTTTGTGATGTCGTTTATGTTCGATGGGATTTGTTTTGTTTTTGTGAACTCCTTCTTTGAATTAGTTAGTTGAATTAGATAATGATTAGTTAATTCATCATCTAATTGCTAACAAATTTAACATGCCCCAAAGTCGCTGAAAGAATCCATCATTGCTGGTTAAAGTTAGGAAGTAAGTTTAACCAACTTCTAGGTGTGAGAACATTTGTGAATTTGCCTCAGTCAGCAATTGTACAGGACAGGACAGTTTTAGTGTTACCGTCAACACCAAAAGTCAGTCATTAATGCTTCAAATTCTACCAAGTGTGTGCCAACCCCTTAAAGCCAGCCTCCAACCCTGACAGCTACCTCCCCACCTCCATCCCGTCAGCCTCGGTCCAGCACAAGGATTCCCCTCACTCTCTCCTGTCTATTTGTCTTGACATCTTTTACCACCATGCTCCATGCTGTGTCTATCTTTCAGCTTTTTCTCCCATGGTAGAGCGCGCTGTGCGGCTGCAGATGGCACGGACCTCCACCCATTCTGAGTATTCCACCTCACAGCCTCGCACATACCTGTGGCCAAGCCCAGCTGCAGCAGTACAAACATACAGAAAGCCTACATTCCTATACACCCTGTGCCTGCTGCTGCCTAGTCTGCTTAACATCAGCCACCGACTGTTGAATTGCTACTAAAATGTTGTGGCAAAGTTGGCAAAAAGATGTTGAGTGAAGGGAAGAGAGCAGCGCAGCGCAGGCAGCAGCCATTGTCATGCAGCATCAGAGCGTCAGTGAGTCCTTCAGCCACGATGCATTGAATCCTGACGCTTACATATCAGTATAATCCATAACAACTGGGAAAACTCCATCTGCTGAGGAAGATCATGTGATACGATCGAAAGCCCCAGAACAGATACTAAATGGGGGTGAGATTATTTTGTCAGCCAGAGTTTCCAAAGTCAAGAAATGAACGTATACATGTTTTAGTTCAGTACAGTTATTTTAGTTGTAATGCTCGATTTGTGGGGGTAAATCATTACGGTTAATGTTAGCAAAATCTATTGGTAATTGTTTTGCTTTTCTAAGCTTCAAAACTGTCAGCTCCTTTTTAAACTAAAATCATGACAGTCATTATTGAATAAATACTGTTAATTCAAATTTTCTAAGATTATGCTATACATGTAGAAAGCAGAATCAGCACTGTTAATTTAAAGAAATATTAACACCCATCCTAGTACATCCCATACAAGTTTATAATTTGAACTCTGTGCAGTACAATCTCTCCCCAACCCTCCCTGCTATTTCTTAATCACACACACACACACACACACTAAAATCTTTTCACACAAACACAGACAAATACATATCTCTCTCCAAAAGACACAAACCAAGGGGTTCACTGCCTTGCAACTATGCTCTCAAACTAAAAACATTTCTTTGACCTTTTCTCTCAGACCTTATTCTGGCTCAACCTGTAAACTAAAGTTCATTCAATTAAGCAGTGAGTGAATGTTGGATCGATTTAGCAAACAAAGCTCTACACGGCATTTATCATTTGCAAGCATCGCGATGGATCTCAGCCAGGTGAAATAAAAGACACTTGTTTTGGAAAAACAGCTCAAGTTGAAAAGTAAACTCTGTAATTCCATTTTTTTATTAAATGGATTTGAAACTCTTTCAACATTTCTTGTTGATGAACTTGAACCATAACTCTACACCTTCGTCTTTTTTACCACTGCATTAGTGGTAAGTGCCATATTTTCTATTAGTTAAAATTGGTTGTATATTTTAATGCTTGTGGAAATAAACAGCATAAGCCCAGTTGTAGAGTTGTCTTGCATGGTTTCCATGTTATGTTTTGCAATGGCTGAATCATTAACAGCAGGTTTTACCACAGCCTGGCACAACAACACAGGCATATTTTCCATAGTTTAAACATCTTTTAAGTGAGGACCACAATGTGCTAAAAGTTCAGCTTTATTAGGTTAATGCATGTCGTTAATTACATTAATCACACCCAGTTATGCTATCCTGTTTATTGTGCTAAACACTGCAATTAATAAAAAGATAATCTAGTGGAATAGTTTCAAATATTGGGAAATACGCTTATTTTCTTTCTTGGTGAGAGTTAGATGAGAAGATTGATACCACTCTCACGTCTTGAGTATGAAGCAGTTACCCAACTAATCATCTCATGACACTGTAATGCAAGCAACCTTTTTATAAAGTAACAGAAAACAGCTGCAATAGGAACTGATTTTGGTGGACTGTATTATTCTAATGTCACTTTAAGCTGGAATTTGAAAATATAGGATTTCTTGGGATTATGAAAAAAATGTTTCAAGAGTCCTGAATGAGTTAAACTCTAACACTGCGGGTTTTCATTCAGCATGTGAGGGAATATGTGGTCGTGATGACTGCGATTAATCACCAAATCTTGTGATTAGTTGACCTATTTGGAATGTCTGTGTGCATATGCGTAAGTGTGCATGTGTCAGACCCAGTCGGTCTCATCCGCAGGCTTGTAAAGGCCCTTCAGAATGACACACCTGAGCCGGCTCGTAAAGCTTCTAGGCAGAGAGACCTGCGCAGCTGTCTGCCTGTCTTGCTCGCCGGCTTTGTGGCCTGTTCGTTGCCTGTTAGGCACCCCTCACTTTCACGGCTAACTTATCACCTGGTCATGCAACTTCAATTTTCTTGCCCTATTAAGCTCTTGATCATTGTTTTTTTATTCTTTTGTGTGCTTTTAATGAGGGACCTGATGAGTCAGTTTCTGGTGTGCATTCATTTCAGAACTCCTTGGTGATTCAGCCCCTGCAACCTTTCACCACCACACACACCTGCACAGTCACTTAAATACCTGTTGTGGTTCCAAACCCCTCATTCACTTTCCCTTCATAGCTTTTCCCTCCACTGACACTGGATAAGTGCATGTTTGTGCTCAGCTTAACATTCTGAACAACCTCTGCTCACATAAACGTGCATACAAACACACAATTTACGCACACAGAAACACACACACTCACTTCCCTCCTGTAGGTATGCATCCATATGAATATCTAGCTTATGGCAGCAGGGTGGAAGGTGAGCTTTTCCCATTGGGACCTCTGCCAGTTTTCTTTTCATTACTCTACCTGGGGGCTGAACCCCCACTATCACAATAAGCTTTATTTTTATCGACATGTCCAGACGGAAGCGGCATTCCAGGGAATTAGGCTCAATTTCACTTGGCCTCCAGTGTTTTTAGGGAATACCGTGCTCCCACAACTGCCCCCTCCTTTCCCCAAGTTTTTGCATATGGAACATGCTGCACACTGAATATTATATCTTCACTGATTTTGTATATTATTATTCCAAAACTGAGTAGATTCATTCCATTTGTTTGCCTTTCTGAAAGGTTTCATTGCACCAGCTATTGTGCAGTCAGTGTCACTCTGGTTACACTCATCCTGGTTTCCATCTTAACTTGCCAAAAGGTACATGTCAAAGACTTCTTTATCAGATTATAAGCAAAACCTTCATGGGAATATGTATCAGGTGTTGTCTGATAACACAGTAAGACATCCCACATGGCAGCAAGTTCAACAACTGCTATATAGATTGTTGTATCTACCATAGTTTGCATACTTAGGGGAGCAGTAAATCCACATATTTGTCTAGTATTCTGTGTTAGTGTATACTAGAGCCATGGTATTTTGAGGAATGGTCGCAGTTGTTGTCGCAGACTTACGCCCACACTGCTGTCGTCTGTAAATCAGCTTGCAGAGAGAAGCCTGTTTGCACGATCCATCACACTGTCAGTGTTTTGTACAAGTTCTGAATATGCCATATATACATTCAAGCACTGGAAAAAAAATCAGTCTGATTATACAGTCAAATTAGAATGCACACTCACACATGCCTGAACACACATTCGAAAAATACAAAGATAGTGCGACATAAGATGACATAATGCTTACACGTGCAAATGCTGCATGTCTTTTCGATGCAGCAATATGCATCCATATACGCTCATGTGTCATTCAACTCATTGCATATGCACTGGCTTAAAATGCATGCATTCATGAACCCAGACTGTTCAGCCTGATGACTACTTATCCTGTGAATCAACCACCATAGTAAAGTCAGTATTTCAAAAGTCCAATAAACTTGCTGTAGATGAACAATAGAAAACATACAATCATTTTCAAATCTTGAAATCATATCCACTGTCTGTTCAGTAAATGTCATTGTGCACTGTAATACATTATAATTATTTTTATTATTTCACAAGAAAGGGAATTTTCAGAGACATTTTGCCTTTAACCTACTAACCAATCAGGGATTTTCACTTTCACAATAGTCAATGTAGAAACTGAAATAGCTATACAGACCATCATTGGTAGAGAGCATTTACTTGCTACTTGTCTCTATCTTTTTCTGGTTTTGTCTAAATCTTAAATGCAGCTAGCGCTGGAGGTATACTTAAACCATGGACCCTCCACACACACACACACACACACATACACACACACACACCCACACACACACACACACACACACCCATGCGCTCAAACATGAGAGCCTGTCTGTTTTTCATCTCCCTCTTTTACTTTGTTATTTATTCTTTTCTGTCGTGATCTGCTCAAGAAACTCAAGTCAATAATCAAACTGGCCTTTTTCTCATTTTGATCAACTTGGCAAAATAAACCACATTCCGTATTAATTTATTAAGCAACATAACGTTTTTTCCTTCAATTATCGGGTGACTGTGTTGTTTTATGCAGGATGGTTTGTAATTCTAGCCGTGACCATGTCAGCATGTCTGGTATGAGAGAGTGTAGGAGAAACCCTACCATTAGTAGAAGAGGTTAAACCGCTGGCAGTGGAAACTGTATCTTCAGCCTCTGGGTCAAACCACGAGCATCAAGTCATCAAGTACAATGCACTGAAGCCTTTTCATAACCTGCAAAATAAATTTAAAAAGAGAGTTTCATCCAATCTACATCGCCTGTCCTGATGCTGGTGCTTTATCTGCAGTTTGTTAAGATGATGTTTAATCAGAAACAGTTGGTGAAAACATTTTAAATCCACCTGTTAAGGCTTAGTTTCTACCACCATAGTGTGGAAATAAACTGCTGGCAATAGCGTGCGTTAGCCTCAGCCTATTAGTGTTTTATCATCCATGCTTTGAGGAAGGGGAGTTTGGTTGGGGGGGTGTTGACCTTGGGCAGTGGTGCCTCCCCCTCAGACTGAGTCTGTATATAGAGCACCCCACCTGTAATTATCTGGGGATTACCCCTTTATATGAGCAAGCTTTATAGCGTCCGAAGGGACTTCCTGCTTCCCCCCAAAAAACCTCCAATAAAAAGCCACCTCTGTAGCATCACAGCAGGGCACCAGCCAATCAATGTCCTTCCCCAGAATCCCATCCATGTTCACCAAATGGATTTTTAGGGGCCATTCAGTTCATGTGGACTCATTTATATGTTAAAAAATATAAGAGGGAGTCATACACCTGTAGCGCCTGTCAGATTACTCATGCCAGTATTTAAAGATGGTGGTTGAGTCAGTGTAAATGGAGTAGTTGGTGTATTCCAACCACCTGCTCTCACGATATGGATGGATGAATACGTCTTCTCTTTTTTTAGATCATGTAGCTCACTTGCCTCCTGGATTGAACAGGTTACTGGAACAATTTCGCTATTGGTCAATCACTTATATTTGCAAAGTGTTCGGCACTGTTGAAATGAACGGGCGAGTCGGGACACTTTCCAGCTCAAACCCTATAGGCTAGGGCACCCCTCTGAATCCACATTTTGTTGAAGGGAACAAGGAAAAGGAAAGAACTGTAAAATCAGGCAGGAATCCTGTTTATGGGGCGCCAGAACACAGCTGCTTCTTGGAGCTGGCGGTGGAAGTCCGTGTCTCAGGCAAAGCTGCGATCTGCAGGGCCTATAGTGGCATTTGCCAGATGGTTATGTCTTTTAAGCCCATATGTATATAGACTGACTGAAAACACTCCAGCTTAATACAGGTGCAGCCACTGTCTTAGTAACACAGTATAATACACACACAGATACACACCTCTACATTGTACCAGCTATGTTATTGCTCCTGGACTGTGCCTTTACAGCCTGCAGCACCACTGTCGCACGCAATGTGCCGACTGAAAGCTCCCCAAGTCACAGAGAGAGAGGGGAAGCCAAAGTGGGAGGGAGCGACAGAGGCAGCATGCAAAGGATTTAGACATAGGGTATGAGAGTATGAAAAAAGTCCATTAAGTGACTCGTCTAGCTTTGCCAAACACAGTCACACCCAACTCAAAGGATCAACTAAGTTCCACCACTTGTCCACTGCCAACTGCGAAAAAATGAATTTCATGGATCAAAATTGAAATCTCCATTTAAGTGAGTGATTGGGGAAAATCCAAGAGAACATTTTGTTAAAGTTCAGTTTTGGTCAGAAATCAGAGTTTATATTCTACAAACTGAAAGATTAAAACAAAGCCAGTGTGCACAGGTGGCTTAGAGAAAGAAAATGCAATGAACACCCACTTTTACAAGCCTCAAAAACCCCAAGGTGTATGTTGTGTGCCTCGTTCGGGGTTGTGTTTGGACTGTTTTCCTGGCTCATAAAAACAGGCATAGGCCTATTTCAAGGAAAATATGTGAAGCCCAGAGGTTTTAAAAGTGCTGCATTACCTTTATAAATGAAACTCCATTAAATATGATGGTTTCCTCAATTGGAAGTGAGAACAACTTGGGTCATCTTCTTTACGATGATCACTGTTGACCTTTAGCAGAATGAACAGTGACAGAGTTGTGAGCACACTGAGGTGTGAGTTGGCCTTCTTTTCTCTCTGAAGAAAAAGGCTGAAGCTTAAACCTGCAATAACTTATTTTTGGGCCACTTGGGGGCAGCGGAAACAAGCTGTGAACACATCACTGAGATATTATCATGATTATAAGTTGATATGGAAAATTTGTTGGCTGGCAAACGTCCACAAGCCTGCTGCATATGTCCACATCCAGGAGATTCAGAGCAGCGTCAGCATTCATTTCGAGTCACGTTTGTGTCTACCTGATGAGTGAAAGTACAATATTCACTCTCCTTTTAGCCCTTTTTTGGTCTCTACCAACTCCTGAGGAACATACAGTATGTGGCTGCTTAGCTGCCAAATGGTCCACTTGGTTCACCAGTCGGTCGCTGACTTTGTCTGACGACGCCAGTGAAAGTGGTAAGAGTGAACCAACACAAGTTTTTGCCTAAAAACCAGAACAACGAGCTGAAAGAGGCTGTGAAGGTCGGGTTATGCTCAAACAGAAATGGTCGGACACAGCCCTCCCTAATCTGACGTTTGGAAAGTGTCTCCGAAGCTATCTGACGATCCGACAAGCAATTCCGAGCATACTGGCAGCCTAAAGCTCCAGAGAGCTGATGGGGACTGCAGAGCTGGTGATAATTCTCGCTATGAGCAACCCCCTTTTACAGTATGTTAATATAAAAATATTGATTATAGCTGCTTTAAGGACTAAGAATGTTGAAGAACAATATCAAGACTTAATGAGCTGGTGTTATATGTGATTAAATAATTTTGGTAAAACATTTTTTCTTTGAAGAAAAATGCAATGTATCACAACTGTTATGACCGCAATGCGGCTAATCTGGACAAGTCAATTTGTGATTTTTTTTGGTTTTGTTCGTTTTGGTTTTTTTCTTCTGTCTTTAAATACTATATTTGACTCCAAATCAATTCTGCATTGATCAAAATAATTGAAGGCTTGTAGCATTGTGGCCTTTACAAGCTACAGAAGCCACTGAGAAGGATCATTTATAGGAAACACTTTTACCTTCACAGGCCCCTGGTCACTTTTCTGTCTCTGAACTTGGCAAGGTGCTTCCTCCAACAATTACAACCAGATGCAAAGTGGAGGTCAAGAGGGGTCATTCCTTTTTATTAAAGGGTTTATTAAAAATAATACAGGATGAGGGGGTGGATGTGGGGGCAGAATCATACTTCATCATTCTTTTTGGGGCTATTTTTTCTTTGGCAGCACTTGCAGCCATAGCAGGTGCTGACATTCCTTCTCCACTTCTTCCCTCTATTCCAACCCTCTTTCACTCTCTCCTCAGCCTAGCCTCGCACTCATTCCCTCTCTTCCCTCTTATTGTTCCCTTTTTAATTGCAGATATAAAAATGGCCAAATGCTGCCCTTTGATGGGGAGGGACATTCCTGGCGTCTTTCAGATGTCTGTGCTGCTTTGCGGTAACCCAACCCCGGTTGAAAGCATTTTCCTGGGAAAAAGAGGCGGCTCGCAATCGACGGGGCACAGGGACACCTGCAGCTCTGGCGCAGCGGCGACTACAGATCAGCCCTGGACGTGACTCAACACCGACCCGAACGCACACATGCACGCACACACCCTAACACTTGCATTCACACAGAAGAAGTACCCGGGCCCTCGCCTATGCTTCCACACACGCACGGTACATTCCACTCTGCAACTTCCCCCACCTTTCCAACTGCCTCTCCAGTTCATTCAGTGATGTCCAGGCTGATGAGAGTAATACGGTGAAAATGAGGACAGCTGCTCCCATAAACCCTGTCATCAATTTGTCCCAGTCATTAAAATTGGCTGTAATTGGCCTAATTGTGGTCAATCATGCTTGCCAATGATGCAGAAAAGTGTAGGGTATCCTTTTACAAGAAGAGTGGATGATGAAGTTGGAGCGGGCCGCTCTGCTTCGGAACAATGATTGCTAAGTATAATCTTTGTCTAATCTTCACCGCAAATGACCTATTTGATCAAAAGGAAAACAAATGATGCACTAATGGCAGACAGGTTGAAACAGTATGAAGCCATCTTTCTGAATGTCAGCTACCTATAATTTACACATTTCCCTCTGAACAATGTCTTATTTTTACTCCATAATCCAACTTCATACTGCTGAGCTCTCTTCAAAGTCAATATATCATTTGATCAGTCACAGCACCTCATGACAGGAGCTGAGGATTACATTCTTAGACCTGCATGGGGAGGTCTGCTGAGACAAAACAGTTTCAGGTACCGTGAAACTCAATTCCTCCAGCGGGGCCATCGACTGTCACTCTCGGCCGCGAGATGATTGACTCCCAGAATGCTTCTCTCTTCTAACATCACATTTCTTATGCACACAAACACGGACACATCAAGCGTGAGGAGAATGTGACAGGCCGCCTTGAGTGACAGCTAAGCATGCTGGAAAGCTTGGAGGTGGGTGAGGAGGGAGGCGGGCAGAGGGTGTGAGTTTCTAGGGAGGTGTGCTGGGGCAGCTCAGGTCGACCGGGACACATGGCTGCGTTTGGAGGAATTTGTATTAAATTCATCTCCCCCCCCCCCCCCAAAATTGGTTCCAGCCCGCGGCCATCAAAACGCTGTCAGATCACCAACTCTCCCTCGCTCTGAGTGTCTTCTCTCCCTCTTATTCTCTTATTCCTCCCATCACACACACACACACACACACACACACACACACAACCCTTCGTTCGCTCTTCACTTTGAGTCTTCACTTACACAAACAGTCAGAGGAAGAAAGGGGGGTGTATGGGCAGTCTGGCTGTCTGAGCTGTGGTGCGTGTGTGTTCAAGCATGTGTGTTGCTGCCTTTATTGTTGTGTGTATGTATGCATATGTGCAGCCTTGTTCTCGAGCCATCAGGAAAGGTCTAACCTCTAAAATTCAGCGCTTGGAATAATTTAGGTGCAACTGAAAATATGTCTCATGATTTCACGCATGCTTGGCTGCGGTAATCAATCTCTTTGAAGTGGTGGCCTGTCTCATTTGGAAACAAAATAAATGGTCAATTTCACTGAGATGTTTGACATCAGGTTAACTGATTGTGGAAAACCAAACCATGATTTTTACATTTTTATGTCGTATCATATCAATTGCCTCTCTTTGGATCTGCACAATCTTTCTCAGTAAGAGTGCACCCAAAACCTTTTTTTTTTTTTTTGTTGAAATTATTATGGAAAAGGAAGCCTTTTAACACATTTTAGTAACATCCAGGCAAGTTCTACGTCATATTTATCACCACCACTGACATATCTGACGTCGCTCTGGAGGAGGTAAATTTGGAGGAAGTTTCTGAAGAGTTCTGGTCCCAGGTCATGGTTCTGGGTCCCAGCTGTGAGCGGTTTGATGGTTGGCTGAGTTCAGACGGCGAAAACAACCTCTCCCCTGCTTCTCAGGCCAAAGGTACAAGGCTGTGTGTGTCAATGGAAGGAAGGGGAGCGAGAGTGCCTCTATTCACTACTCTGGGATGTGGAGATGCTGCGTGGGGTTACTCGGGGCGACGGGCCACGCCTGACTGGGGGGCCCAGTCGAGAGGTGGAGGTCAATTAGAAGCAAACGTCCTCCATCATGATCGTTCCATTGTAGTACGCCTCTCTCGTGTTTTGTTGGGCGCAGGAGGACTTGATCTGACCCTGGCCATATCACTCTCACTCCATATCACTCTCAATAACCATCATCCATCTGAGAAAGGCCATTAAACGGGGTAAACCTTTTTAAAAACCATCTTATGTCTCATTGCTTTCACACAGTTACTATAGCCGTAGTAATGCAATCTCATTGTTGATTCTACGATACAGAGAGTCCAACTCGACCATGGCCTCCACCCTTTTGCTTTTAAAGATCTGTGAAGATTGTTTGCGTTGAACTTCCTCTGGCTGTCAAAATTAAATACACTTTTCAAAATTGAAACGTACCTTTTCATTGTCTTCCTCCAGAACTGTGGAACACAGCAGTTCAAGACTCCAGTGGGGGATGAAATAAGTTTGTTGAGGTGGACGGGTCAATAAAGACATCTCCTTTTCAGCCATCTCCTTTTATCATGGTAACGCTCTCAGCACCAAGAGACCACGTCTCCTTCACACTTGGACACAATTATGCTTATAAAACTGTCTCTTGGAAAGGCAGTTACTCACCCACTCACACACACACACACACACACACACACACACACACACACACACACACACACATACACACAAACACACACCTCAAAGCAAAGATCTAATCCAGATTTGGACTTTTTAAGTCCCTGGATGGTTATAAAAACATACAGTATGTTTCTCTGAACCCTCGTGGTTAAGGATACAACTCTAACCACTGAAACACATACTCACACACAAACACAATCACGCATCTCTGGAGGAGAGAAATGTTTTTGGCATGAAGTGGGATGCGAGAGGTAATACATCCTGCAGTGACACAGTTGCGATGCTCCTGTAGGAAAATATTTCAAAGATTTCAGAGTAGAGTGGATGACAAGTACAGAGATAACTGATGTGTTCAGGAGAGACAAAAGAGGAAGAAAGGACTTCAGCAAAAAAGGTGAAACCATATGAAAAAAGATATTGGCAAGGGATATGAGAAATATGAAAAGGAAATATGTATTGTGAAAGAAAGGAAGACTGCTGTCAAAGAAGCAGGAAAGGGAGCAAAGGCATGGCTGATGGGATAGATGAAGAGACACAAGAGAGGTTTTAGGGGGAGAAGTAGATGCAGATAGAGGGAAGGAGCCTGTCCCTATACGGTGGATTAAAACCACATGTCTCTGCCTGAGGTGAGGACACCGCAACGCTGCACACACATGCAAGGAAGAATGCCGTCACTTGCACACACCAGGGGCACCGCACGCTTGTTTCCAGAATTTGTTTCTCCTGCCAACTCTCTGCTGCTCGCAAAAACTTTTAACGTGTCATCTTCACTGCGTCCTTCATGTCTTTCGTCTCGCAAAGCAAATAAATAAATACCCTCTTTAGTTCCAAGGTCATCGTCTTCTCTTACTTGGGCTACTAACAGAACAATACTTTGGTAAGCGTTGCCATGACAAGAAGCTCCCTGAAGAAACCTATGCGGTCAGAGAAGTCATGGGAAGAGGGCAGCGGGGAAACCGGATGCCCAGGGCAGACTGGAGGGCCTGGTACTACTAAGTGCGTCTACCATGCAGTGGATTTTTATTGCAGCAGATTTTTAAAATGAATTTGATCATATGTTCTTCATCTCCCTATTTTCTCCTGAAAATACATTTGTCAGAATTGGTCTTTCTAGGGATTGATCGAACTTAGGGTTAAAGGAGTTCCAGTTTTGCATTTGAAGACATTTAGCATAATTTATATCCTGATAACCTCCTCCTATGCTTACATACATGTTCATAAATTATGTCAGATTACAGAAATGACTGAAATACCCCGACTTTAAACATATCATCTTCAGTAAAACGTATTTAGGACAGTTGGAAGAGTGAGAGGGAGGGAGAGATGAGAGGAGAGGGGTAGCTGGGAGAAAAGGGGGCGAGACGGCCATGCTATGGGAAAGTGTTTTGGGGAAACCAAATTAAGGGGAAGAAAGGCCGGACACAAAGGCCTTTGAAAGTGGCAGACAGTTCCCTTGACATGTGCCTTAAAAGAGATGCTGCTGCCGATGCCAAGAAGGGGGGAAAGGACAGAGGAGAGAGAGAGAATGGAGAGAGACTGATGGAGGGAAGGAAAGCGAGATCGAGGGAAAAATTGACTAAAAGTAAGAGGGCGAAGGAAAGTGAGGGCAAGAGACACAGGACGAGGAGGAGAAGAGCGGAAGAAAGCAGCTGAGTTCATGATAGGTGTAATGAGTAGGAATAAAGGCATTAGTGCAAGTCTTAGGTCTGTTTTCAAAATTCAAAACACTCTTCAAAGGTATGCACTTTGTGAGCTTGTCTGTGTACATGCATGTGTACGTGTGCGTGTGCGTATGTGAGAATACTTAAAAGCGATGGATTCCGAGTGTGCAATTGTGCGCATGAATGTGCGTGTGGGAGAGACACTACAATGAGGAAACACCCTGAATTTCAAATGACGGTTAAATGGCACGTATCCCCAATGTTGTAATCCATTCCTCAAGGTCTCACCATTTTGCAGTGTATGGAGATCACTTCTAGTCTGCTGCATATGTTTTACATAAACAGCAATGTGCACTGATGAAAACTTCCATGCGCAATTTTGTAGCTGCCTTTTCAGTCCCTGTCTGGTGTTATCGGCTGGTGGTACATGTAGTTGCATGGGACACTGGTATAATTATCCTCAATAAGTAACATTAAATGTTATATAAGGGATAATAACATTTTTGTTATTTTGTGAGTGACACAATAAGTGAAAATAATGGTTGTAATCTCATTGAAAATATTGTTCAGTAGACGTGTGGTTTGGGATCTGTGGAACCGAAATAATCAGGGAACATCCAATTTTACTGCCTGCTGCCGATGTCAACAGCAAAATAGCATCATGCTTTTTCTCATGCAGATCCAGTCTCTTTGATGCAGGTCGGCCCCTCTCTTTTTCTGTCTCTCCTCTCTCCTTCTGCCATTGTGTGCCCCTCTGAATTCAGACTGGACTCTCTTACTCTCCGTCTCTTCCTCACACACACTATCACAGACAAACACACACACACACACATTATTCCTTCCTTGGGGCTGTGTCTGACTCCGGCATGAAATCAATTTCGGAGCCTGCACCCTCCCACCACCCTTCTCCAGCGCCCATTTTCTCTCACCATGAAGCGAGACCGTTGCTGTGCCAGCCTGAGAATAAGTACACCCCCCTCCCCAAATGAATGCCCCCATCCCCGTCCCAGAATCCTTCAGTGCTGTGCCCTCGTAGCGCCCGACATCGTCATCCAGTCTCCCTTCCTTCCTCACCATCACCCACTGTTAAAAGGCTCTAGAGCCTTTATCTGTCTGCCATATATGCCAAATTTTGGTTTGTACATGTCATATGATTGCATATTTTAAATGTGAAAATGTAACTCACATAGATAATGGAGACCACACACTGTGAATCAGTAAAACTACTTCATCTTTACCTTGAGCATGCTGTTTTACTACCAATTGTATGTGTGGAGTACCTGTATAAATTCAAAGACTTACTTAGGTATATAATAAAAAGTTTGCCTTTGATCATCAAAATGCATAGCAAGGCTAAAGGGGAGCCCATTAAACTCCACATGAAAAAAAATTGAAGCTTAACAACAGCTTGGCAGCGAGAACGTAGCATGAAAAGGTTTGGAATCCCAAAATTGGTATAAAGTGACAAATAGTGAGTAAGTTGAAAGAGGGATGGACTTACAGAGGTGCGGCGGCATGGCTTTTATCACTGTTATTCTCTCCGCCGTCGCACACCGCTCCTTCCTAATCCGCACTGACAGAGTTTTCATCATCTGAGGAGGTGGGGACGATGGAGGACTGGAGGGAATCGGGAGAGGTGGGGGACTTTCCTCCACTCTCTCCCCAGTGGCGGTGCACCTCGAGCGGCCACAGCCAGGGCCACCAAGGCCCCCTTTGTGCCAGTTATCACCAAGTGGTGAGTGATGGCACCGCGGCCTCCCGCTCTCAGGAGAGGGAACAGGGTTAGGAGGGGAGGGGCAGGAGGTGAAGAGGAGAAGGTGCACAAGAGGAGTAGATTGGAATGTTCCCAGAAGAGACAGAGAGCGCGAAAGAGAGGAAAAAGAAGGTAAAGAAAAAGAAAGGGGCTGTTTGAAGGGATGGCTGTTGTATCATCTGTGTTCGTCTCACAGGTGCACCGCAGGAAGAATGTGCTTCGCTGTGATGACTCAATAGCGCGTGAACCATCAATGAAATCGCAAAGAAAAAAAACGTCCAACATTGTGGGAATGGTCGGGATTTCACTCATTATCTTTCTAGTTCATCTCATAACCTTGTTTTATTTGACAGGCCCCAATTTAACAAGCTGATGTCATCCGAGCACTAACTAGGCTCACTGCGTGTTTCCTGCTATGATTTCATGTCTTGACTCAATTATGCTCGCCGGGATGCGGTCACGAGCGCTGAGTGACGGACAAACGTCTAGACAATGAGCAGACGTCGAGACACATCCGAGTCGCTGCAGACGGATCTTGGGAGCTGCCCAGGCGATGAAAAGGGTCAAAGGTCAGTTTGCCCCCCACCCACCACCCCCACCTCTCCTTTTTCCCTGCCTTCTCCCACGCTCCCACCATCGCTGACACACCTGTGTCCTCACTAGCACCCAGGTCATTTTCACCCCTATCTCTGTCACACAGGAGCATGCATACACAGATACCAGTGTCACAGACATCTCTCTTTCTCTCTCTTGCTCTGTCTCTCTCTCTCTCTCTCTCTCTCTCTCACACACACACACACACACACACACACACACACAAATTCCTAGCCTTCCCAGCTGCCTGTGCACCTGGGCTGGCAGCTGTCATCGCCGTGGTAACTGGCATACAGCTGGCCGTGTCAATATCACCTGGCTCATCTGCCTCTGAAAGAAAGAGGGAAAGAGACAGAGAGAGACAGAGAGAGAGAGAGAGAGAGAGAGAGAGAGAGAGAGAGAGAGAGAGAGAGAGAGAAGTGGGCAGAAAAGGGAAAAAAGATTGAAAATGCAGTGAAAAGAGATTGAAGGTGTTTGTTTGTAAGAGACAGGAGGGGGGATGGGGGAAGGAAAGGACAAATGGATTATAACTCACAAACACTAACAAACAAAACTTGAAAGATTGTCTTAGATGAAAAATGAAAAACCTAAATAGACAAGCAGATACATCGTTGCTGTCACTGAACAGGCTACAGTCTACGTCTTTCCTCTTTCCTCTCATCTGCCACGAGTTCATTTTATTAACTTCTTTTCTGCCGTTATCTACCTGTCCATTAGCGGCCACTATTGAATTTCCCATCCCAGCTCATCACTCGACCCAGCCAACTGCTCACCCTGCTCCTCCTTTTCAATAAGCCACGGTATATACTGTGTAAAGGACAGCAATCAATTACTTTCTGCCAAGTCGTGTGTGTTGTCTGAGTGCCTTCTCACTCCTGACTCTTAAGTCTGCTTTTTGGCCTATAGACTGGGGACAATTTAAAGGAAAAATCGAAATAAATGAGTGACATAACATAACGAATGCAGATGCTTTGATTCATGGCAGAATTACTTGATAGTTTAGTATGAAAGTAATGGGAAACATGTGCTATGGCCTTCCCAGTCACCAGATCACATTTGAACACCCACTGTGTTGTAGACTTGGTTTTAGACTTTAGACAGTGCAGTAGTGTTGGAGAATTTATGCAATGCACAACAAAGCTTTAGAAAAAAAAGTTTTTTATAGAGTATCGTAGTGTAGTATTAGTGCAGCAAACACTCAAAGTTGAGCATTTGACTTGGCGAACTGACACTGTGGTAAATAAACAAATTAGTTTTTCCTTTTTCAACAGTTCGATGGTGTCTGTTTGGGTTGATGGATGTGGTCACCTGTCAAACGCTTGGTTGACATTTATTTTTTAAACTAAAGAATCACCACCCAGAAATAAACTAAAATAATTTCAACCTATTTCACAGTGTTAGAAAAAAGAAAAGCCTCTCGTTTAAAAGGTCAGGATCGGGGGTGTAGCAAAACAAGACTTTTAGAGACCCCCTGCATGGGCGGCTTTAATTACAGCCGAGGAAGTGGCGCAGCTTAACGCGAACCACCCTGCTTGGCTGTTACATCCCATGACTCTGAATGAAAGCAGAAAAGCAGTTTAATATCTTTTACTGTGCCTGTGTGTGAGAGAGTTGCACGCTAGCAGTGTGTGGCAAAGGCACCATGCAGCATATGGGCAGACACGTCTGCACTGCCTGTTAAGCAGAGGGGACATCAAAAGGTGGGTTTTTAACACACACACACTCAAACACACACACACACACACCCCATTGCCACCCCTCACTATAAATCCCACCCCAAAAGGAGCCATTTATGGGACAATAAGAGCCAATTTATGGGCCCCTAGAAAATGAAGGCAATTCAGAGGTGTAGGATGAAAGATGACAAGGGCTTTCTTGGGGCTAGCTGGTACCTCTGTGTTTCTACACAAAATTTTTCTTCTGTAGCTTATGTGCCATGAAGGAGGGATAGACCAGTTCAGTACAAAATAAGAGAAAATGTAACTCCCTCTCCCAAGCTTTCCTTGCAAAATGTTAAGAAAATGGGTTAGCTATGTAGGCAGAAATGGAACATGTAGTTGAGCATTTTCTGTTTGTACCTTTTGCAGCATGGAATTTTAGGATTTTCTGGAAAATAATTGAGACATTTTATCTTGTGGATGCAGTAGCTAAGATTTCGGCCTGTGCGGATGACCTCTCCTGTCCCCTAGAGGTCATAAAATGCTTTCAGTTGAATACATACATAAAGACAATGGGATTAACACAATTCTGGACACACGCACATAGAGGCACAAAAGACTTGGACCGGATCACGCCTGCCTCAGAGTTACTCAGGTGTGGTGAGATTGCTGGAATACTGACACGAGGCCTTTGGGGAAAATCACAGACAGGCCTGAGCTATGCCCCAACCACTGGAGCATACACAACATCTCTCTGGCCTGTAGTGTGTGATGCTGATGGATGTAACAGCACATCAGGCAGAGCACTTTTGCTATTTTATCTATCTCCAGGCAGACGCAAAAAATACACTTTAACATTCAACAGATAAACCAACTGCCACAGTCTACACACACACACACACACCAACGCAGCATCCCTTTAAGGCCGCCCAACAATGAGTCAGCTACCTACATTATGTCTGGAAACAACTTCTTAAGGAATCACTGTTTGCTCCTCTCCCCCTTCTCTTTCTCTCGTTCACTTCCTCTTTTATTCATTTAGTTTAATAGTCTGTAATAGTTACCAAGTATCATTAAGGCCAACCTCTGTGGCTTCTAACAGCTCTGTAGGCAAGCCAAGTGTTTGTTGTCGGCATTTTATTGGCTTCCAGGGAGGAGGGTTGTTGTTGTTCAGTGTAATCTTGGCACGCCAATAACAGGTTTCAATAAAAGCAGCTGCTTTCTTATGGTTGTTAAGCCGCTCTCCTCCCTCCCCCCTTTTGCAAGTGTGTTGGCTAGAATAAACCGAGAGCTACCTGTAGAGAGGACTGGAAGTGCCTCCATTTGTCCTAACACATCTACAGTACTTCTGTTTGCCTTTATCTCTCTCTATCTCTTGCAAAAATCCCTTTTTCTCTTCTCTTGTTTTTTACCTCTCACTGTTTTCATCTCTGTCACTCTTTCCTAAGCAGGTTTCTGAACTGGTGTGCTGTGCAATGCGAGCTGGTTTAGCTTGACCACACTGCCCCCTTTAGGGAACTACCTGCTGTTGCAAATCAACAAAGCTGGAGGGGCAAAGAGGCAGAGGTTCCAGCAGACTGGGGGATATATGGGCCATAAACTCATGAGTTAAAAGTTATTGCACTATACTGATACCTTCAGTATGGTGCAAACTGGAGGTAATCCAACGGTATGCAGTGAACTTGTGAACATGTTCCTCATACTTGCAGCCGATTAGTCACCATTCCCACCCATTGACATTTAAAAGTTTTCCTCCTGCAAGAGGAATTGTTTGTACCGAGACTATTTCTCCTTCTCGTCACTAACACTTTTGTACTTAAAATTTTTTTGTTGTGTTATTGCTATTAAAACACATTTTTTCTCTATGAACAGTAAGTAAGGGGAGACGAGAGAAAAGTGTTTAAGAAAGAGAAAAGCAGGCAGGAGACCAAATAAAATGAGACAAAGAGGGGGTATTTGTTCAGTCTGAAGTGGTGTTTGATTGGACATGAGTAGTACATTGGGAAACACTTGAGGATCCAGCGTAAACAGTGTGATTGATCGTAAACAGTCATGCAAATATAATACAACAATAACTACAAATTTGGGGGGGGTTACATCATTTTCCAGTAACTCTCAGGAAGAAAAGACATGGGTGAGTTATGTCTGTAATATTCCTCTGATTATGTAACTTGAAGTTGGAGAAGGAATAAATGCAAACTTTATCATCCTACTTTTAAGTAAACAATAAAGTCTGAAAAATTTAAAGTGTTATCTCATTCTCTATAGCATGATGTCTCTCAGAATAAATCTTCATCTGTCATATAAACCGACAGACGTGACGCAGGTTGAAAGCTTGAATTTAAGTGAAACTCTCCTGTATTGCTTTCTTCTATAAGATCTCTCATTTTTCTTGGCAGTGAAGTTTGATTTTGCCACCACATTCCGCGGTTAAAAGGTGTAGGAGAAGGAGTCCGTATGTGGCTAAGAGTTCCTGTCTCTCATGTAAAATTAAAAAGCACTCACACAAACATTATTGAACCTCCACTGGAGCGTGAACATTCCATGATGTCTGGCTGACCCTGACAAAGGTTCATGTTTCCTCTCTTGGTTTCTCAAGGGCTTTTTTTTTTCCCCCCTCCATCAATCATCCCTTATTTTCTAACCGTCTAATCGTTATTACAGTGTGTAGAGGTGGCATGCAGCAGGCACACGTAAGTACAGAGTTCAGTATGATACCAGCATGGCTCCGTTGACGGCAATGTCCGTCTGTCAGTCGGTCCAACTTTTGGTCCAGACTGAAATTGAAACTATTGGGCCAATTTAGATGAAATTTTGTACAGACATTCATGTCCCCCTCGGATTAACTGTAATCACTTTTCCTCTTTAGTGCAAACATCATCTATCTATCTGTCTAACTATCTATCTATCTATCTATCTATCTGTCTATGTCACACGTGAATGCATAGTAATATTCACACAGATTCTGAATGTACACTGTATTAAACGCTGTAAGTTTTGCACACCCTTACAGTCCCATTCATTATGTGGTCCGTGGGCAGTCGTGTCCACATTTACTCATTTGCTCCATATCTAGTCTGTGCTGTATTTGAAACCTTAGTCTGAACCCTTTGCTATCAGCCCCCTGAGAGGCGAGTGACAGCTTTTATATGCCATAACACATGTAACTGATATGATTTAACATGACTCATCCAGAAATGACACATCACTTTCCAAAAATGTGTTTAAGTGACGTCCTTCTGCGTCAAAAGCAACCTTTATTTTCCTTTAATTTCAAACAGCTTTTTGACACTCAACACAAGTTAATTTCCATCATCTTTGGACCATTAAGTTAATTAAGAAAATGTCATATTTGACAGGGCCAAATTAATTCACCACAATCCACCAAAGTCATCACAAATGTTGTTTTCATGGATCGTTTTACAGGCCTTTACTAGTCATTCACATTGTCAACCGGTCCAGTTGTCGCAGCCGTGAACGGTCTGATCCCTGAGTGACAATGTGTTTTGGTCACATGGAGTGTGTCTGGGCAGAAAAGGTTACTTGTTCTGCCAATTAACATTCACGAGTGCGTCGTTTCCCAGAAAAACGTTTCATCGATCCATTTCAAAATAGCAGCTTGTTACCATTGTTGGAGCCATCTTTGGTAACAGCTGCGCCATGTAAGTCCAGCACCCCATCACTTACAACACCGATTGTGGGCTGTAGTTTGTCCTTTAGTTGTTATCATTTGTTTCTTTCACAAGCTGTTTTGCAGGCAGAGATGATGGGATAAGTCTGTGTGAGGCTTCTGAAATGGAAATGTCTAAGCGTAGAACCTCTCTTTGTGTGTCATGTAGCCTAATCACTGTGTGTACTGTATGTAAGGTTTCTATGTTTGTTCATATCAACTTGGGGTGCAAAATACCTTTGGGGGGCTCTAAGTATCTGTGGGTCATGAGGCAGTCGAGGAATAATATTGGAGCAAATGCTCTGGGCAAAATGAGTCATCTGTTATTATCAAAATCATTTAAAGAGTAATTTCTAGTAAAATAACTCAAGAAAACATAATTAATCCTGCCTTCAGTGACTTTTACTTGCTCTAAATGACGCAAAATATGTGTTTGAAAGATAAACAATGAGGTTCTGCCTTTACTGGCGGGGGGCATGGATTTAAATAGGGCTGAGGGCGTTTCCTAAGTCAAAGACGGTTGGGAACCAACGGTTTATATGACAGTATAATCATGGTCATATGGCTGTGACCTCCCAAAGGCATCCAGAGGTTATCCATGATTCACTCAGATAATGAGCCTCATCACTTAAGCTGTCACCCCGCTCTCCTCCGAGGCCCGGGCTAATATTTGTAGCCAGCAATGCATTGAGGGGTTACATGAGCAGTAATCCCATGCAACGCTGACCACTGTGATACATTACTGTAAGCAAATGAATGATTAGATACTTATTTAGCATAATATTGAAGTGCATTGTACCGCATATGATCTGGAGCCAGAGAAGAGAAGTTAAACACTGAGAATGAAATGGCTTTAGAGTCATAAGTGCAACTTCTCACTTATATTAATTTAAATACACCTTTTCCCTAAAGTGCATCTTGCCTTCAGACTTTTTGCTTAAGGGATCAAGGAAAAGCTACAAAAACAAGAGGAATTGTATTCTACACTATGAGACAACAGGCCTTGAATTCATCATCCTTCAACAGCTTAGGTACTTATGAAATGACAATCATTAAGTTTTGGTTCCTGAGTAATGACTGTCATGAAAAAAAGCTTTGTCCATTACAAGTAAAGTAAATCATAAGTAAATGATAAGTAAACATTACCCATTTCTTACATAACCTCTCATCGCAGTTTATTAACTGTTAATCACTAATGTCTACTTCCTTTGGGACAAACACCAAACAAATTTGTCACTGTTTGTGAAATACTAAATGCCAGGAATGCTGACTGATATGACCCCTTCAGATTACTGGGGCACTGAAAATGGTCCATTTTCAACTCATATCAGGGCGCACGTGATAATAAAATAGAATGCAGATCTCCACTTGCCGTGAGAACCCCAAACAAGACCACAAAGCCTTCAGTGGCATTGTCAGGACAGCTGGCTCTCTTTGGTCGAGATCAATACTTTACATATACAATATGCATTGTAGATGGCTCTTTGGTGCTGTCTTCATCATATTACCTTTTTCCTATTCTCTTGCCACTATTCCCTGAGTTATTTCATAGTGTTGTTTAGAGGCAGTCAGGACATAGTGCCACCTGTCCAGGTAGGTGAGCTCTGCATGGACACAATCTGCGGTGAGAAGGGTCGGAGCCGGCACAACTGAACAGCAGAGGCTCCTGCTGAAGGCCACAGTGTCGACCCCAAGGACTGTAGGACGGAAACAGGTGGTTGGCTTCCTGCCCCATGCTGGAGCAGCCTATGTCGAGTCTACAAAATGGGAAATGAAAGTGTATTTATTTGTGTATTTATAATGCACACACAGTATTTATTAAGTTACCATTTTAGAATGTTCTGATGTTCTGATTAAGGAGTGTAAATAGTGAATGCATACAGGCGATCTATGCATACAGCACAAATGGCAGCCTAAAGCATTTGCATGTATCTTACAGTAAGCTCACAGAGAATGTAAAGGCCCTTTCATTGGTAATTACATTAACCTGTACAGTGTGTATCTGCTGATTTCTCACCTGGTGAATGCAGCAGGACTGTTTAGGTGGTGAAACAGAGCAGGCTCACACACATGGGAGGACCGCCCACACGCACTCACACATGATTGTCCCAGGGGACCCAGGTGCACCCTAAGAGCGCTTTGTGGTGGCCATGTAGGGGCAGATTTACTGCAAAAATTCTGGGGGGATTCAGGAGAAAGAAAGTTGACAGTGCAGAGAGTTTGAACCAAGCAAGATATTCACCGTCACATTTTACCTCGTTGAGCAGACTGACTGAATCTGTTTATTCCGTGTTGTGTGGGACTATTACGAACACATAAGCCTTTTAAATGAAAGATGATTAGGTAAGGGGCACCATAGAATACTGCAACAGGGCTATCCTACATGGCTACATCTCTGTACCTGATGAGTGATATAACCATGAACCCTCTCCAGCATTCCCTCACAGGTGAACTCTCGGGGAGTGAAAGGCTTCACCTGCAAAAACATACACATACTTTTATTTAGTGCTACTGTAAGTGAAATATATAAAATTACAAGGTATGTGTCTATATGCATGTATATACAGTATAACTTGTTCTCTGTTCACCACCTCTGTGCGTAGAATGGCTCTGACTGCCTCCCGTACATCAGTCTTGTTGGTCATATCTACAGTCCACACGTGGGGTTTGCCAATGAATTTTTCAGCATACGGATGCTGGGAGGATATCTGTGATCCAAAGTTATTTATTGTCTTTAGATCAAAAAAATAACGTACATATTTATATTCACATAAATGTTATCTGTCTGTGGCGTTACCTACCTGTCTTGTGGTGGGCTTGCCTTTGTAGAAGTCATTGTTGTCTGAGGAGTGTGGTGGGTCAAATCGTGGCTGAAGGAAAACACAGCCCAGAGCTATTGCCTCAATAGGAGCTGGACCCTCATAGGGGAACCCAAGACCTACAAACACCTGAGAGGGAAGCAGCGGTGGGAAGACACATTGATTTGCATTTTAATGAGGATCCATCATAAACTATACCAAGGCAGGACAGGCGGGATAAGCATTTAATGACAGTGATCCATATGGGCCCACAAATCACTCCATGATAATCTACTTAAGAAACAATAAATGCACAATAGATTCGCTGGCTTCACGGCTTTATCCTGATATGAGCTCTCATCTGACCTTGGCCCTGCGGAGAAGTCGTAGGAAGCGTTCCTGAGTCAGCAGACCGTGGTTTCTGATGAAGCTGGGCAGATTGGAAGCGTGTCCTGCAGGCTGGTAGACTGTAGCATGGGTCTCCAGCTCTTCACTGATCACCCCCACATACTCAGATTTACCCTGGTATATACACACACATACAGGACACAGAGCATCTAGGCTTTAAACCAGCATGCAAAAAAACACTCAGCTGTTTCCTGCTAACTTTCTACACACATATTTACTCTTTTGGTCACTATACCTGCCACATGTAGTCCTGTTTTCCATACACAACTGCTATCCTTTCTTTCCTAGAGGTGTCTGGCTCTAGCTCTTCCTCCCTCACGTCCTCCCTTACTGCCTCCTCACTCACAAAGCCCAGGAAGGAGTTATCAGGAGTATGAGCTAGAGATGGCAGGAAAAAGAGCATTAAGGTGACAGGTAAAAAGAAAAACTGCAGCACAGATATTGCACTCAGTGTCTATGGTTTCAGCCTGCACACAACATTGAAATGACCCATCACACAATTACCATTCTACAAGAAAACGCGGGCCAAAAATATTACAAGTGAATAAGACTAAAATTCTGTGGGAGAGAAAAAAACATGCTGTGAAGTATAAATCAGCAGTTAAAGGAAATGAGAACTCCCCTACTGCCCTACGACACACTAAGGAAGGTGTGAAAGATGAGTATTTACTTTGCTAGGAATGTGCGAGCAAAGGTGTTCATGTGGACGTGTGTGCAAGCGTTGATTTGAGTTCTACAACATTTGTGTGTGTGTGTGTGTGTGTGTCTTTCTTTCTCTTCCGTCTCAAGATACTTGTTTAAAAGTATGTTGCCAAATCTCCCCTCATTCACCCTTACAGCAGCACAGAATTTCCTCCTGGCTCCTTATCAGCTCCATTTGTCACCACGTGTCTCTTACACCTGTCTAGGTTCACGGCATCAGATTAACAGAGATATGCAACAACACACTGATAGGATCAAGATCGTGCAACATGCACAGGTTTGATGGGAAGCTGTGGAGGAATGAAGTTTCTTTTGTTTGTTGGTTGCAGTGTTCTTGCTGCCTGTTTACAGCTCTGCTTCTTTTGCTTGTCTGTTTAGTGCAATCCTTCAATCGACTATCTTCCTCTCCCCCATTTCAAAACAGAGCCATAAACACCGCCCGCTCTTTTCTCAAGCTTCTTTCTTTTCTTGCCTCTTCCGGTGTCTTTGTTTCTGTTTTGCTGTCTTTCTATCTTTCTGCCTTTTCACCGCCATCAGCTAACAGCCATCCCTCTCTCCCCCTCAGCAGGACAAATAAACAGTGTTTCAGGCTGAGGCATAAAGGGTGGCTCTCGGCCCAGTGCGTCCAGCTTGTCTCCATCTCCCAGCAGGGTGGGAAAGATGACAGGGAGAGGTGTTGGAATGAAAGCTCTGTCTGGGCACCAAGTTTATTTAACCTCAGCTATTAATCCTCTCACTGTGAAGACGTTTAGAGGGG
Organism: Lateolabrax maculatus; assembly: GCA_031216445.1. Classification (NCBI taxonomy): domain Eukaryota; kingdom Metazoa; phylum Chordata; class Actinopteri; order Acropomatiformes; family Lateolabracidae; genus Lateolabrax; species Lateolabrax maculatus. The sequence continues at coordinate 12,077,014 of CM062200.1, forward strand.
CATATGCGAAGGATCAGTGCTGCGGCAGTAAGATATAAATATAAATGTGTATATATATATATGTATATTTATATATGTTGAAAAGTGCATTTCTGAATCAATGCACTGTACTGAGTTTCCTTCATACAGTGTCACAGCTGTGGTCTGACACACAAACACACACACACACACACACACAGTGAGTCACATGTTTGCATGATTCAAACATGCACACACAGACACACACAGACATACACAAACACAAATGCATACACATAGACACAGACTTACGGAACATGGTCATGTACTGCAGAGGTTGCAGACCCCAGCTGCCCCACAGTGTTTTATATCCATGGCTACGTGCGTAACTTCCCAAGTTAAAGGCCGGTTCAGTGCCAAAAGAGTCCAGGATTCTGAAGCGACATCTAGAATGATTTTTAAAAAATCAAAAAATGTATCTTCCATTGTTTTCTACAAATGTATATTTCTGTATATTATTTATATTCTATAATTTAAATGATCACATGAACACAAACAACTCATGGTGTGTAATGCTGCCCTGATCATTGGAATTTACTTTTCATATTTGTCAGGTATTTTATATTTAAAGACTTATAAGGCCTCATGTGTGCTGGGTAAATATCATCAAATATCTCAGAAAGGAAAATAAATAAAATGTTTTCCTCTTTTTAAGTTGACATTGTGCTTTGGTACAGTATAGTGTGAAATATGCAATAAAGCCAGTATGACCACACATTAAAACAATGTCACATTATAATGCAAGCTACATTTAAACAAACAAGGGAAAAATCAACAAAATGTTACTCTGTAACTCTCAAAATACAAGTGATTCTTTTTAATACTGGTGGCCTTTTATTTATTTTGATAATTAAGTAGATGTCAGGGTTTATAAATCTCAAAATTATATACTAGAGGCATAATTATGTATTTAGAAAATTTTGGTCATACTGGTAATGCGGGAATGCCAGTCCCATGGCGCCTTGAAGGTGAGCAAGACCATGGTAGTCAGTGTAGATGAGGTCAAAGGTCAGGGGCCTCTGGGTTGGACAACTGCCTCGGCCTGGAGCTGCACCTATCAGGCTGGACCAATCATAATAAACACACACCCCACCAGTAATTGCTCAGCATCATTCAGCATCGATCTTTTGCCTCTCTCATCACTTCAAGTTAAAGTTATCATAGACCAGAAAGCTGTGAATACATCATATATCAGTGATGTTTCAGTCCTACTCAATCCAATTAACAACTATAATACTTCTGTTCATATATGTAATCCAGGCAAGCTGCGAGCAGCCGTGCTTGCAATTATTTATTTTTATGCCGTTATCTCGAGATCACAACAGGTGACAATGGGTTAATTTATCCCAAAAAAATGACTTTGGTTTTCTCGAGATAAGGAGATAATTATGAAGAACTCGAAAATGAATCAGTACTTTGCAAATACACATAATATTCTGTGTCAGATGAAAGTAACTCATGGTATAGGACAGTGGTGCCAACCTGTGGAGTTGGTGCTGTGAGGTGCTGAGGGTTAGGTTGTGGCCCAGGATTGTCAGACAGGCACTGAGGTCAGCCCACTGGACCAGCTCCCCTAGAGGACCGCCTCTCTTCACCATGGCTTCGAAACGTTGGCCAACACTCCCAGTAAGGGCACCGGGATAAAGCAGCACCTAGACGATGGGAGGTGGGGATGTTATAAGCCTAACCCGCTAGTCCAAATACCATCTTTACTGGATGCCAGCATGGCAGTTAAGTAGAGGAAAGGATTTTTTTATAATATTAAAAAAATAATCATTTTAAAAGTCATCACATCATATCTACCCACTAAAAACCCCTAAACATACATTGGGGTCGTTTCAGAAATTATCTTAGAAATCTAAAAAATAAACTAAATGATGCTTGGCAGAGCTGACTTGCTGGTTACCCTCATCTGGTTTGAGTCGCTCTTGTTGCTGCTTTGCCTCATCCTCAGACCAGCCTGTATCCACCGTTCAGACATCCTTTCCACTCTGGACCTGATGAATTTTATGGCAGGACCACTGCTGTTGCTGAGGACCCCGTACAGTGGGCTCAGAGTTGTACGTATCTCAGCCTGTGTACAATCATAGAGTAAAACAGTGAGTTTTAGTAAAGGAGATCATGCGCTCAATCATTCTACATTCATGGTACAGTGAGACTCAAGGGCAAGAACCTTGACGTTGTTGTACCTTCTCTGTATAAGAGTGAGGTTTCTGGTGCCATGGCAGTGCAGAGTGGTTTCTACCAAGACGAGGGGGACAAAAGTCCTCTATTTGACAAAGGTAAGTCAATATGGAGCAGGTGGTACCATCCACCCCATAAAAAGCGTAACAGGGGTCTGACTGCCAACGGGCCTGCAGAAACTGCCAGAGAGACAGATGTTAAATCAAAGTAACTGTGCACATTTGTGGTTATATAGAGTAATTCATCATGCAGATTAGCACAGTTTGTCTACAATATGAAGTACATGGTGTACTGTAGTTCCTACTCTTGTAAATGGTATTTCTATATGCAGCTAAAACTTGGTCATATACTTACATCTAAATATTAACTTGAACCTTTAAATCAAGCTAAGGACTTCAATACAACTATAAAAGTGCACACACAGAACCATACATTCATGTTACCACATATATTTCCACTTTCTCACCTCTACTTTCTCTGCACACACCGGATATGCAGGATCCATTGGCACTTCACACTTCTCATTGGGCCCTATGGGTAAGATATTAAACGTCACACAGTTTTTCTTTATGTGGCCATTTTGAATGCATCATTATTCCACAACCATGGCTTTCGTAACAGAAAGTACATTGTAGAGTTAATTCACTGCAGGTAATGAAGAACAGTGGATAATAACTTTGATATACAACCACTCGACTGAAATGTTCCAAATGAATAGCAGCCACCAGCACGATGTATAGTGCTGCCATGCGTGTAAGAGGCATTAGAGTAGAGGCAGTGTGTTCTCAGAGGCCCTTTCCCGTAAGCCCCCCACCATCTCTAGCCAATGTCAATCAACTGGAATGAACACACACATACACACACCTGACCCACCTGCCTCCTACCAAACATAAGCTTTTACAATGCAAGCCCTTGCCAAAATACACAGTCCTTAACTATGTAAAACAACCTAGTAAAAAGGAAAAGAGGGGAAAAAAAGATAAGAACAACCTGTACGCACAGCTGAGGCGTGAAAGTCTAAAAAATAGTGATATGCAATAGGACCACAGCAGAAAAGAAAAAAAGTGCTCCCTCTGCAAAAACAAGAGTATGAGTAGACAAGTTGGTGAAAGGACTCCTGGGTAATTCAGTCGTACTTTATGGGTGTGAGGTAATGTGAGAAGGAGAGGGTAACGGGCGAACAGGCTGGTGATGGGGAAGTGTGTGTTTGTGTGCATGCGGGTGGCATGTGTGCACATACTGCGTGTGTGTGCATGTGGACAAGTGTGTTCCCTCACATGTGCACCACGGTATGGTGTCTGTGTGGCCCATGCTTTATGAATTCCCTTTTTTCAGGAAGGGGGGTAAGCATGTACCCACTCATCTCCGCTGCTCACATACACACACACACACACACACACACAACCCCTCGCGTGCCAACCAGGGTGCGTAACCCGACTCTCACCCGACACCTCTCGGGAGGGTCGTAGTGTAGACGTAAACTTTTTTCCTCCCCACGGCCAGTTGATCGGCACTGGCTCTGTGGGACTTGTTAAACTTCTATTCAAGGACTTCATCCCCCATAACCACCTGCACCCTCTGCCCTTTAACCCCCCCATTCACACCCTCCATTATCACAGCTTGTTAATTTCACTGTGTGGTTAACCTCTATTGAGGCTATGAACCGTGCATTTGGCTCAGAGTATCACACTACCACAGCAGTAAACCACAGAAAAGCTTGCAATTGGCCAATTATTGGAGCTGGCAACATGCAAGGGAGGGGAGAGTGTATTTATTTGGTGTAGCCAGAATGTTAAATCATATTATAACTGGAACAAACCCTAAAATCTCTGTTTTAGCCTGGACAATGAACTGCTTTTAGAAAAGTACATAGTAAAATTAGAGCTAAACTACAAATCACTTAAGACAAATTACATGTGATAAAAGTCTTGGTTTTACCTGTGTGTAGTCTGAGGTCATCATGTGGTGATGGCGTGTGCGACTGATGGTGGTGATGGCGGCTGAGCTGGTCAAGCCTCTGAGACACTCTCTTCAGCTCCCTCTCTACTAAGCGGGCTAAACCTTGCTGGTCCTGTCTGAAGCTGGAAAACAAACACAGACCCACATGTAACCACACCATATGAACAAATAAGCTATATCTGTACTTTCATTACACTGAGATGTTCCATGATTTAAGTTTGTATGTTAAGACTGTAGATGTTGTTGAAAACCTCTGCAGTAACAGACTGAGATCGTCTCTGGTCAGCTGGGTGACATCTCTCTCTCTGCTCAGCCTCTGCACCTGAGTACTCAAAGCCTCCAAGCGAAGAGCCAGCCTACGAAAGCCAAGACCACGCTGACCTATGACATAAAGTATAAACAGCATGGTATGTCAGTATGTACAGTATCATACATTCCCATCTATCATAATGTTCAGGAGTAATACTGTGTATCATGTCATAGCAAATCTTGTCCTGCAGTAAGAAATCTTGTTCTGTGTATCATGAAACAGCAGGGTTATGTAATGCTATTTTCTTAACTTGGTCTGCTGCAAATGAAGCAGCACTTATGGCTATGTGTATTTTCCACATTCCATGTAGAGGGTACACAGTAATGGCATCTAATCATTTTTTTCAGAGGGGAATTTTCCTGATTGGCAATTTTATGACAAATAAAGATGGTAATGAGTCATAATTCCTGACAACCTAATATTTCTGAGTGTAACTGGAGTTTTGCGGTCATCTCACGTTGCTTTGTGGTTTCAGAGATGGCCCACACACACACACACACACACACATTCACTCATATAGACATACAGTATGCATATGTTTTTGTGAATGTTTCCAAGGACACGTTCATGGTTGAAGGTAAAAATGGTGACCTCATACACTGCCAAGGTCATATTTTAACATGTACTCCAATGAAGACAAGCAATTCACAAACAGCACATTTCCACTGAATTTAGTCAGATGTTGTTGCATAATTCACGAGCACTCTCCTTAATGCAGAAATGAGTTGTAGGCAGTTCAGCCAAAGTATTTTTTCCTAATTTTTAGAGGCCTAAAGAGGTGAAAGTATCCAATATATTATAAGATAAAGACAGAAATATTTATTTGTATCATTCTTTTTCCTTTATCATATTTTGACATTCACAAGACCCACTGTCAAAAAATGTGGGTTACAGTGTCCATGTAAAATAACGTTTACTGTTTACTGTTTTTAACAAAGAATGTTAAATTAAACCTCCACTGTACCTCTTGTGTTTTCACTGATAGGCCATTCAGTGTAAAGCGTTTGACTGACCTGAAGTAGTGGTGTTCACAGTTAAGCACTCTGTTAGCCACCTAGATACTTGCCAGACACCAGACTGTAGTTACCAGACATACCATAAAACACACATTCACTGTAAAAACAGTGAATGTGTGTTTTAAAAGCTGGTGAGGTTTAAAGGAGCTATTTCAGATGGCAGATCAAGGATGTCTTGATTGAAACGTTTGTATGAAGCAAGGAGGACCGTTAAAAGAGTTGCATTGGCAGTTGGGAACGGTTGTTGGGAAAGACTACTTACACTGTGTTTTTTTCTGTTTTGTGTGGTGAGGGGTTGATTCGAGGTCAGAATAAGGATCTCCTTGGGGATAGAGCTTTAACCTGTGATACATAGTAAAATCTCACAGACTGGTGATGTCACTCCATCTCTGTTTGCTCAGGTGACTGTGAGCATATCACTACTTACGTACCCAGGGGCCCTTTGGGCACAGGTGCAATGAAAGATGAATTGGAGAGAAGGGGTGGGATCCTGTAACAATTTAACTTGTAAAGGTGTGTATGTGCAGCTTATAAAATAATGTGTGTGTGGGTATGCAACCCTTACCTACTTGTCATACCACATAGTAGAAAATATATTATAAGTTGTTTATGGTCAGATCACATGGAGACAGAAAATATAAAGTATAAAGCTCCTTATTTTGTGTTTTCATATATAATCTGTTTTAATGAAATAATAATCTACTGATATACATTTTCTCACTGTCAAAGCCAATATATTTCTTTTTTATAAAGATATCTGCCAATGGAATGAGACAATTCAGTTATATGTCATTACGTATCATCTTGTTCAAGCCTTTTCTTAAAAATAAGTAGAATTGTGGGTGTGGTATGTTTTTTTTCTAAAGCAAGCTAATATCCATAACACACAATTTAAATAATGTCGTGTCACTGCCAGTGTGGGCAAAAATAATTTTAAGATTAAATATGACTTGTACCGACAGATGATTTTTCACAGAGATGATTGAAAACTGAGCATTTGGTGATTTGAGCTGGATTAACAGTGAGCGCTGACCACTAGCTTCCCCCATGTAGTGTATTTTCCAGCACAACCATGGTCTTTGTACACAACTCGTGGTGGGTCCCCACAAAGCACAGAGCAATTGTGGCTCTGTGGCTGAGATGCACCAGTGGGTTGCATTGTCTGCTAAAAACTATTTTCCAACAATTTCAGAAGAAAAGGATCGGGATGTTTAGATAAAAAGTAATCTTCTGTGATTACATTTTTAAAAAATGATTCATCAGCAGCCACATTGTCCAAGTCTTTCACAAGATGGCTACTTTTAACGAGTGTAGGGAATTAAAATCCTTTGAGTTAAGAAACGTCAAAAAAATAAAATGCATCAATATCAGATTATCGTTTTTCACCTGGGGTCTAATTGAAAAACATAATCAGTAATTATCCAAATGATGCAAACACTTTTCAATTATTAAATCAAGATTCCTGACAAAAGTAACAAATAGACCCTTGAACATTAATTAGAGACCCCGTGAGCCACTTCAAACACAGAGGGGAGCTCGCTGAGTCTATTTCCAAAATGCTCCTGATGATGTTTAAGAATGACTCATAGATCAAAGATCAGAGAGGCCCGGCGCCAGAATGTGCTAACTTCTTCATCGGGTGCATAAGAAAGAATGCTGATTTTACAGAAAAACATAACAGGAGATTGTTGTCAACATTTGTCTCTTCTTTGTAAACCAGGAAGAAGGTTTTGCCCAAACAACCTTTTCTACTGCCCCCATAAATACTCTCCTTTAGGGAAACAGTTTAGCCAGACAATTGAAGTGAACAGGGGTATATCCTGGCCATACACCCACAACCGTGAGACACATGGGAGGACCCACCACGAATTGTGTACACAGCTTCATCTAACACTGGGAAGACAGTAAATCTCTGCAAAATATACACTACTGCTGCCCTATTTCCCCAAGCAATGCTTAGTGAAGACATCATATCCAAGTGAGATTAATGTGTTCCAAAATTTGATTTGTTTTGAATATCTTCTATTCATAATCAGTGTTGCTCCATGGTTGTGTGTGTCCATGAATACATGGATGTTTTTTTTTACCTTTTTGCCATTAAAAAAGTTAAGGCTCCTCTTCTTTCTAACAAATATTTACTTCTAAACTAAACCGTCTGTGTACCTTGTTCTTATGTCCCTTCTTATAACTTGAATGCACACTAACCCATGGGGACTTGTGTCACCGTGGGAACAAAAATTGAGGTCCTCACAGGTAAAGACAGTTTTTTGAGGGTTAAGACTTGGTTTTAAGGGTAAGGGTTAAGCTTAGGCAGGGAGTTACCTCGTTCCTCAGGTGACCTCCCAGCAGGTTCATCCCTGGTCATCTCGAGTGGCACCCAGAGGCTCTGCAGCAGCAGGGTGAACACAGACAGGCACAGACAGAGCACCAAGCAACCACTAGAGGGCACAATACACAGGGAAACCTCTTCACATGCTGCAGCAAACAGCACACAGGACATCAGTCAGTAGCTCACAACTTCTTTTGTCTCATGAACTCAGCTACCCCATGACACCACAAGACAAATGTGCCTACTTTAACTGATTTCAAACTGGACTGTTACGTTGATTTTTTTATGTAGCCTAACTGAACTTTCAATGTTTAGGTTTGTTTGGTCAATTTTGCTTTCGCACTTCTACCTTGAAGTGGCAGAAGCTTTAAGTTTCAAGTTTCATTCATCCATTACTTAGTTTTAGCTATCTGTTTCAACCATGTATCCAATCTGTTTCAACTATTTATCCATTAACGTTACTTTGAGCTATCTCAACTGTTTATTCACTACTTTGGTCTTGATTTGTAGTTGTAGAGATGTAGTTTCCACCATTTATCCATAACTTTGACCTTGCTATTTCAGCAGTTTAACCATTACATTTACCTACCTATTCCAAGTGTTTATGCATTATTCAACTTCATCCATAATTTTTAGCTAACTTTTTAGATTTTATTGCTCACTTTCTAACTAGCTCTCAAAACACTCTCAATTTCAGGTGTTACAGACGACTCAATATATGGGTATATTTTTTTAATCAAATCTTCTTCTCAAATATACTGAGCTACAATCTTTCCAGTGGCCCCTAATAACTACAGAAATATCCACAGGGAACGTCTTCGGTTGTGAATCACTGTAGTACATAACATTAAGTCAGGCTTATGCATTTAGTTTTTTTAAATAAGCACAGACACAGCAGTATATGCAACAGAGTAAACAACTCCAGATATGCCATCATTATATTTTCTTTGTATGTTTATTGGCCACATATTGAACATGACATATAAGGGCACTTTTTTTATCATTTGTGTCATAACCAACCAGTTAAATTTCCTTTTAACTCAATAGATTTTATTTTAAGAGCAGATTTGATGCAATAAAAACTTGCAGCCTGACCTTGCCTTTCATCAAATAAAGTGAAAAATGTGGAGAACTAAATTGTTCCATGACTTCAAGTAAGGACCCTGGTGTGTCAAAACAAATATCTGAAGCGTGATGTGCCATTATAGCATGTGTCTGCTCACTGCTCACATGGGCTCCCAGCTTCAGTTTAACTGGGGCAGAGAGAGCAGTCACTTCTCTCTTGCTTTCATCAGGCCAGTAAACCCACCAACCGTTACCCAAAGAAACACGGCGAAGCCAAGCTCAAGTACATGCGCAAACAGTTTCAAGGCTCTCCCAGTGCCTTTAAAGCTCCAGATTCAGATCCAAATAAGTTATTTCCATTTTGTCCAATCAATCTGCATTTCATCAAAGCTGTCAGAGCACTCATCAAGACACCACATGTCTTTGGTTGAGGGCATACACAGTATGGAAAGTGACACAGCTGTAAAGCTACGCAGGAGAAATCATGTTAAAACTTTGTGATAGTTGGCCTGATATCTACTGTCGGTTATGTCACATGCTGGGGAGATCCAGCTCTATGTAAAAGGAAGACATGATTACGAATATAATCAATTCCGCATTATTATGTTGTGTCACGTCAACACGCCTAACAGTTACTGTTAGGTTCCACCAGATCTATCAGCTGACAAAATGAGAATGACAATTGCCATGTTTTGCTTTAAGCCAGCTAAACTAAGTAAAGCAAAAGTGTACACTACAGAGGCTGGCATGGATCAGGTGAGGTGCATCACTTACTTTCTACTGTGCATTTTTACTACTTCCTGGCTACTGATTATCACTGCTCTAATGATGCTGAGCCTTACCTGCGTGGCCGCAGTGCAACATGCATGGCCTTCTGTTTACAGGATGTTGGATCTCACTGTCAAAACAAGACATTGCAAATACCAGTAAATGCTACATGCTGATAAATGAATAGTTATCTCTTGAGCAGAGAAAAAACATAATTGCACTATTGTTACATTTTCCACTCCCATATTTGGGTTTAAGCACTAAAGACCCATTATAGTTTTTTTTTAAACTGGTAAGAAATGGTCACACTTTCCACATGAATTGCATCAATAAAGTCTGTATGCATAAATAGATTTCAAAGTAATGCTATTGCCAGCATGACTGGCCATGAAAGCCTTTTCAGCCTGTGGTCTGTCTGCGAGCGTGTTAAACATGTTCATTAAACTGAAAGAAATACTGAACCTAAACAGAACAAAAAACTGCTGCAACTAAACTGTCGTTGTGTGTCAGTGTGACAGATACAGACAAACAGTTGAGCGTACAGGCCAAACTAGCACATGGACAACCACACACACACACACAATCACACATAGACACACACACACACATCCTCACCTCCTTGGGTCCCCGTCCCAACCCACTGGCAACCATCAGGCCTGTTTTAAAAACACACAAACTAAAGAAAAAAGGAAATAAAGTTCGGGCTGAGAAGTATCTTGCCTCCTTTTTTGTCTCTTTTCGCTCTCTTTCCCTCCTTCTCTGGCCATGCCTTTTCTCTGTCTCAGGGCCTATGGGTAGGCATCCTGTGGTTGTCAAGGTAACCTGACTCCCCTTTAAAGAAAACAATACCCTGAGTGCTGCTTAGGCCTTTCACAGATACAATGGAGCCCACGCTATTGGGTGACACAGTTTCTTTCAGTCTCGCTGGCTAGACTTAAGCCTTGGTTTTGAATTGATACTTAAGCAGGGGGCTCATTTAAATAGCTCAAATGGTGCAAACCTCTGGCACTGAATGGCACAATACAGACAAAAGACAGTACAAATTAAGTGACAGTAAGAATAGTAAGCATAACAATAGACCCAAGAAGATACCCATTGGACACTTTATAGGCAACAATTAAAAGTTGTGAAGTTAAGTTAAGTTATAATTCTGACATACTGTGTTGTTACACAATTACAAATAATTCAATCAGACAGGAATTAGTGTATTTATTTTTTTGGAGGTTTTATTTTGGTTCTAAGTGCAAGAATGGAAATGTATGAAGAAAGACAACTGTGTTTCACTGAGCTTCAACCGTTTTTATTTTTAGTCAAATTACTGGTTTGTTGAATCATGCACCATTAGGAAACCTGCACGTTTGGTGACAAGGCAACAAATGGAAAAGCCACACAGGTTGGCCACAGATCAGATCAGCGACTTCCAGGTACCTGAAGAGGGCGCCAATATGCTCTTGTAGACCAGAACCTGTACTGGAATGTAAATAAGAAAAGGAGAATACAGAGACAAAAGTTAAAAGCCTTCAATTGGGGATCTCTAATACATTTATATATATTTTGTTTTTTATTGGCATGTATAGAATACATGAATACATTCAACTGAATACATTCCTGTCAAGACTGCCTCTGGGGAGACAAACATTATTTTGTAATTAAGGCATAATTCCAAGCAAATAAACTCTATAAAAACTGAAATACGCTTGCAGAAAAAGATGAGGGAAACAAAAATGTCATTGTGACCTCTTTAAAGTTTGTCGCTGATCATGAGAGCAAACATGCAACAGTAATTAGAAGGACTACAGATCAAAGTGCCATACAGCGGGCCACAAGTTTCCACACAACTTAACTAATTAACAACATCCCATCTGGATAGAGATAGGACACATATGTCACTTGGAAAAGGTAATCTTGCTCAGTCAGCTGACATACAGTGATCTTACGAACAGGGAGTTTACCAATTTCTTACAAAATAGGCCATGAACACAATTAGCAGTGGACTTAAGGGCCCAGATGCCATACCTTCCCTCAACAAGTAAACAGCCACAACATTGAACCCTGATTGGCTGACAGCACCGGCTCCTCCACGTCAGTTCAGGTAAACCTGCTGAGTGGAAGTTTTCCAGTGAGGATGCCCGGTCAAATGCACTGAAACACTGATCAAACCATGTTTGACAAGGAACAGAAAGTCTTTCTAGCTGCAGTCTATAGCTCGTCTACCGTTTATTGAGAGGGACCTATGACTACCAAATATTATTTTAATTATTGGTTATATTTTGATTAGATTTAATCATAAATAATAAAACAATCAATTAATGTAACAGATGTCACCCCAATCATATTTTTGCTTATTCTTTGCTTATTTATATTCATTTGTTCTAATTTGTCTGACCCAAAATAGCAAAACAATGTCCTCACATTTGAATAGCTTTCGCTGGCAAATTATTATATTTTTACTAGTTTAAATGACTGATTAGTAAAATTAGGATCCATTCAGTTTTTGTGAATAAACCTTTATGTAGCCAACTGGCAGCTGCACAGTGCAACTTGAACAGTTACCGATTTAGAGCCTTGTTTAAAGATACTCGCTGAGAGTTACTGAGTGCTGTACAGAGGAAGTCAGAGCAAAGGTTCTTTTTGGCCACAATTTAATTTAATTATCAAACCCAATTCATTAATCTCTCTTGGCTACACATATGTCTATTTAATTGTATAAACACCATTGCATGTCTTACATTCTAATTAATCTGTGTTTATTAGAGTAAACGCCTGTTCCTAATGGTGCATGTCTACAGGAGACTAGTGGACTAACTGCTTTAATGTGGGGTCTAAATTTAATCTTACAGACTTGGTCACATCTTATAGGCTAGGTCTGATATGAAAGAAGTGTTTCAGGTCCTGTATATACTGCAAGTCTTATGTGTTATACATGTGCACGTAGAGTGTGTGCATAAACAAGTCTGTGTGCATCTCTATGCTCCTCTGTATGTGCGCATGACTGCGTGTATATATGTGTGTGTACATGTGTCACACTGTGTGTGGGAGTGAAAGGATTTGATGAGCCTAAACCTCCATAAGCTAGCACCTAAAGGCTTACTGGCTTTACACCCATCTGTCTCTCTCTCTCTCTCTCTCTCTCTCTCTCTCTCTCTCTCTCTCTCACACACACACACACACTCACGAACACACGAACACTCGCTGACAAACCTTCATTCTCATTTTTCCTCAATTTCCTTCACAATCCCTTGCCTCACAAATGCAGTACACATACACATGCATGCACACACCCATTTCACATAACTAACACGTGCATACACACACTGTCTCAGATTGATCCAAATGTTTCAGACAGTGCACCCAAATGAAATATGTAATCATCATAGTGACATTGAGTTCCAGCAGATTAAGATGATCTGCCTTCCTTACGTGCCATAGCTGCTCTTTTTCTTTCCAACATGATTTAGTAAATTAATTTTTTTATTTTTAAGTTTATTTAAAGTAAACCAGTCAGAGGTTGTGGATGCCACTTTAGCTGTGAGGAACAAAACACAATCAATATCATGAAGAAGTCTATTACTGTCCAATGTAATGACTCCAGGTTAGCTCCAGGTCCTTAGGGCTGAGAGATTACCTAAACTCTCTGTCACACATCAGCATATAACCTACCCTTGTTTTAAGGTTTTATTCCGTCTAAATTTACGGTAGATGGTTGCTCAAGTGTTATAAAAGCTGCTGACACGGTTTAAGATTTACCAAACAAAAAAGTCAAAATAAAGAATAGACAAAGTGTAATATGCATTGAAATATTATTACGGTAACAGCTGAACATTCAGATATCAAAGTTGAAGATTTTAAGAGCAAAGGAACACTCTTTCTCCTCTATGCAGTGGCCTACTAAGTAGGTCACAGTAAATGAGGACTTGAAAAACATCAGCTGTGTTGAGGAGGGACAAGACAAGCCCGCACAACATTTCACCCTGAGTTGCTCTGGAAGGCAAAGATGGTCCCACAACTTAATTGTCAGTAATAACTGTCATGTGCTGGGCGGTTGCTTTGAGTGCAGGACAAAGGCAGGGTCTGTGGCCCCTTGCTCGGGCACTTCCTGTCCTGCCTCGGTGCCATCACTTGTGTGACAGAGCGTGTCTGCGAGTGGGCCACAAACAAGACCAATCAGATAACCGCGATCTGACACGCAAACCTCCGCACGGTCCCGTCGCATGTGAGCTGGCTCCTAGAAGTGAGCCACGAAGGGAACAACAGGCGAACATTTTGCGTTGGGTCACCCCCTGGGTGCACAGCCATCACACATCATCACCGCAGACATTATCATCACTTTCGGTGGTTCTAACATCTTGCATTGCACTAATACTCCACTGAGCGTGTTTAATGGAAGTGTATGCATAACTGTGCGTGTGTGTGTGTGTGTGTGTGTGTGTTGACCGACCCACCTGAGCGCCTCTCTGCAGCGCGCTCTGCAGACGCGGTCTGTAACCGGGGCGGGAGCCACTGCGCATGCCCGAGGCAACTTAACATGAGCGCCGCTTCACGTCTCAAGACATCTCCCGTCCAGGTAAGGACAGCGCCTCACTTTTTTTGTATCGTTTCACCGCCAGTCTTCGGTCGTGCGCGGCGGAGGCGAGTCCTCAGTCCTGTCCGCTGCTTTTTAGTCTTTTAAATAGCGCCGGTTTTTTTTTTTTTTTACACACACACACACACACACGTTGAAGCCGAAACCTCTCCACATCAACAAACTCCCGAGGCGATTTCAATACGCGGTCGGTGACGCTCGGGCTAGCCGCCGCGGCGTCGCGTTTCGCCGGGCCGCGCCGGTGTCGGTCGGTCGGTCGGTACGGTCGGCTCCCGTGTGTCCGCCCCTCCCGCCTCCTGTTCCCGGTCACTCCCGCTCCGTGCGTCCGGTCGAGGCGTCTCGTCGGCTGCTCGAGCTCCCGCACCGACCGGAGCGGCTACAGCTAGCGAGGCTAACCGGGCATGTGTGAGCGGACGAGGAGGAGGAGGAGGTTTGTTTGTGTCGGCGGGGTTTGAAACAGCCTGCCAGCCGCGAACAGGGCCTCCTCTGCCGGGTTCGGCCTCGGTCCCCTCCGCCGGCTGAGCCGACGCCCGGAGGTTTTACCAGGTTACACTGAAGTGTAGCTGAGGCTGCTCTGCGTGCGTTTTTTCTGCAGCCGCTGCGTGATACCCGCAGCTCCTGCAGACACCGTGAGGGTTATAGCCCAGATGAAAACTTGAAATCCTTGATTCGCCTTTACTGCAACGCTGCCAGAGAGAGAGATAGAGTTTAATCTCTAGTGAGGTGACGATTGTGATATTTTGCAGAGGGACTGCACGATACGGACACATACACACACGCACAGTGTTGCCAACTCAGCTGCGTCTGTTGGCTGCAAGTGTGGTTCTAAAATCATATTTTTCAGTCATGTAATGGTGAATACAGTAACTGCTGAAAGCCAAATAAACCTTGAAGGCTTCGACAAGACATACATGGAAACCTCTGGGGTCTAGGACAGGGCTTCATCCTTTAGCCAGGATACACACCCTAAAGCTATAGACAAAAAAAAAAGGGGATATATTTTTTTAAAATTGGACAAGTGTAGGAATCCTGTGAATGAGGTAAATTATAATCCTACAGGCCGTGTCTGATTCTGACCTAAATATGTGAGAATTTTGCTTTCAGTTCTCATCCAAAAAGCAGAGCTCCTGGTTCCAGTATGGACCATTGTACGGACAGTGTCATGTGGTGTAGACCTATACACATGTGCATTGTTTAAGTTGAGTAAGCAAATGTCTTTCAAGATGAGGACAGGTTCTTACTGTATGAGAAATGTCCATTACATTAGAGGGACCATGTTGACAGATACTGCTGCACTCTGCAGCTCCAACACACTTTGGACCCTTGTTATTTATGCCAAGCAGTCCTGACCAGTGTGCAAAGTTAATTTGTTATCATGGGGAAAGTGGCCCCAGTCTAAATTATCAACGCTAAGGTTTAAGGGCAGGCCAGTTGAACCTAATGGGAGCTCAGAGTTGGTAAATGCTACCATTCCTTCCTTCGCATGTATATGTGATGAGTTGAGTATATAGGAAGACTATAGATATCAAGGCTTTGGTTTAGTGGACCTCTGGTCATCTAATAAGTGTTAGAATAGAGTGTGTAGAGAGCTTACGTATATCGCCTGTTTCTGAGAGCTTATTTAATTGACAGCAATGTCCATTTTTAGTTAATTTTGTTGGGTTTGGATTCAAGTGTACCATTGACAAAATGACATCCAGTTTCAAAGATAAAATGGCAACATTTAGGTAAACCAACCCTCTAAGTAGGACAGTTAATCATAAATCCTCATAAATTCTTCCAGTCTTACATACAGTAATGTATTGCACTTCTATGTGACTTGTTGGCGGGCATTGTAAAGTGATCTGATGATTCTACGATTGTCAGTATATGGCAAATGATCTTTGGACATGCATCTCCATGTGACTTGTTAAAAAACAGTGGGAAATGTTTGGATGATTGTAAAACAGCCATTCCCAGTATACTGTATATTGCAATTGATCTTTGCACATGCATCTCCATGTTGTGGGTTAAGGTGGGGGAAATGGTCTGATTATTGTATGATAGTCAGTTTTTAAATACTCCTACACTGTGCACTTTTACAGCGTAGAAAACATTTATATTTCCCCCACCACCAGAGATGCCAGTTTAATTGGTTTAGTATCAAACTTTGCTCGGCCAATTAAATCCGTCCAAGATATGTTTGTGCATCACAGGTCATCTGAAGTTGGTTTGTTGCTGTCATATGTTATCACTTAAAGTTAGCCATGCACTGCATTCCATTCAAGCCATGGGTTTACTTGATTTGCTTTTATTTCAAGTATGAAATTCATGATGCGCATGTTTTTTTTTTTTTCTTTTCTCATCTGAAGATCTTTACCCAAGCATGAATCTGATCAGTGAAATTTGCTAATGTTGTTTTACAGTACAGATTTACTGTGGTCATTTTGTAAAACATCCCTTCTTCCTTGTTGCCAATCACATCTTATGGAAACGGATATATATATAAACTTGTTTAACTATCTCAAGTCTGTGTATTATCCACAACTAATTGATATCATAGTCTAGGATGCAGCAGATTATATAGGGACAGTAAGGCTTGCAGGAATTCACCAAGAACTGGATTTTGTAGGTCCAAGAGATTTTAGAGCATGTTTAACACTGATTAACATGATACTGCTCTGTATGAAACATACTGTACATGACTGTGGATGTGAATGACTGTGGTAGTGCTGACTTTGAAGTTATTAATTTATCTATTTTTTAAGATAATGCGCATTAATCTCTTCTTGTTCCTCTTTGTGTCTTCCAGTAACCATCATGGGCAGTTAAAAAAAATAGGCTAGTTATCTGCTGTGTGGAGGACAGACGGTCAGTAATACCCCGGAGCGTCCCTCCTCTCTTCCCACTCAGGCAGTCCAGCAAGTTTCCAGCACCATGGCTGAAGAAGACTATGGATGCTTTGTGGACTGGAACCAGATGGGGGATCTGGCCAAGAGCAGCGGGCCCACCAAAGTAGACTGTAAAGACCTGAAAGAGTTCAAACAGATGGCTCGGCTTGGTTACTGGGCCAAAAACCACAAACTACGGGCACAAGTCTACCAGCAGCTCATCAAAACCATTCCCTGTCGTACAGTTACCCCAGATGCAGAAGTATACCGTGACATTATGGGAAATACAGCCACTAAGAAGCCCTCCTCCCACATCCCACTTCCAGATTTTGTGGATGGAAGTCCTGTGCCACGATATTGCCTAAAGGCAGAGTCCGTAGCCTCGGCCCATCAGATTATCAACTGCCTGGCTGGACAGTTTCCAGATATCTCCCACTGCCCATCACTACCTGCTATTACTTCATTACTCCTGCACTTCAGCAAGGACGAAGCTCAGTGTTTTGAGCACGTCAGCCGCATACTGGCCTGCAACGAGCCGGGAAAACGACTGCTGGACCAGACTTTCCTGGCCTATGAGTCTAGCTGCATGACTTTTGGTGACCTGGCCAACAAGTACTGCGCAGCCGCCCACAAACTGATTGTGGCCACAGCCCAGGATGTGCTTGAAGTCTACTCAGACTGGCAGCGTTGGGTGTTGGGTGACCTGCCTTTCAGCCACATAGTCAGGATCCTGGATGTCTACCTAGTGGAGGGCTACAAGATTCTCTACCGTGTGGCTATAGCCTTGCTCAAGTTCTATCGCAAACATAAAGCAGGGGTCCAGGTAGGCCAGGGAAACCAGCAGCAGCAGGATTCAGGCAAAGTAAGAGCGGACATTCAAGCTTTCGTCAAGGGCATTGGCTCCACCGTCACACCCGACAAGTTGCTAGAGAAGGCCTTCTCCATCCGTCTGTTTAGCCGTAAAGAGATCACCCTGCTGCAGCTCACAAATGAAAAGTCCCTGCAGCAGAAAGGAATAACTGTCAAACAGAAGCGGTATAGTCAATAATATGATTTTTATGTGGTGAATTGTTAGCATCTTTATGTTGCCCTTTATTTAGAAACTAGACTGCTTCTCCTAGCCTTACTTGGCAAACCTACTGCATACCTAGCACCAGAAACGACACGCAATCCATCACATAGATATTTTGCTGATACACGCATCTATAATATTTTTTGTCATCAAGGATGTAGCATTATCTCATTGTTGCATTGTTCTGGTTTTCCAGTGAGATTGCGTATAATTTCTATAATCAAACTGGAAAATGTAGGTTTGACAGAGGCCTTGTTATTCAAAGTATAGAGCTACTAATATTTTTCCTTTTCTTTTGTGTTTGCCTAATCTTATAATAAGGCCAGTCACAGTGTTGGTGCCACTTCTTCTTGTGAAGATGTGATGTTTGCAAATTATTGTAATTTGAGATGACAGGGACACAGTAAGAATACCTTTATGATCCAAAATTAAGTTCAGTTTATCTACCCATATATTTATCACGCTGACATTTAATCATGTTCAAGAAGGTCTAATCTAACCAGACACAGTTCCTAGACTATAAATTAAATCACAGTGGTATGCACAGAATGAGAGGAATGTGATGTTAAAATAGTACAGGACCAGCTTAGACTTTTTTTATACAATTCATCACAAGTGCACAACACAGAATACATTATAGATAACGCAGTTTCATTTGCTTCATTGGCAAGAATGTCTTGTTCTTTTTAAGCTTTATACTGTTCTCTGCTATGCTGAGTCCCTGTCTCACATTATGTTGTTTCCTTTTTGTTTGGTTTGTGCCACGTTTTTCCATCCACCATCTTCTGTCTCATCTTCACTGCACTCCTGTGTTTACTACATTGGTTATTTCACAGTTATAGGTGGGTTCTCTTCTCTATGCTTCTCTCTAGATCCATTTCAAATATGTTCAAATAATGCTCATTTACTTTTTGAATAGATATGATGTTACAGTTGCACTCAGGGATTCATAGACTATGATAATGTATCAGATGATTAGTCACTGCCACCATACTATTAAATAGATACATAACTACCTTGAATACTTTTACACCATCATCTGCTTTAAATTACTTGTAACGGTATATGCCTCATATTCTGTACTTCTCCCTGTTTCCCCCTATTTCTGGGGCGTCTCCAGGAGGAACGTACAGCTGGCACTTAACCCTGATACCTTCTCCTCTGAGATCGTCAGTGCCAAGGAGATGCGGGACATCTGGTCGTGGATCCCTGAGCGCTTTGCCCTGTGCCAACCACAACTCCTCTTTACCACCTCTACCCATGGTTGCAGCCTGAACAGGTACACCGTCCGGTGCTCACCTCAGTACATTAATCCAGCTTCTGGCTGCTGCATTGAATTTTTGAATTTGATTTATGGCCAAAAGGCTGAAAGGAAATATAAATGTACACAAAAGCAAAGCTATTACTTTTTGCTTTGTACAAAGAAGAATAATAAGTCAAGCTTGATTGATTTTATTTTGTACTCTTTTGCCTAAACCTGTTCTATACACAGAACAGGTTCCATTTACAGTAACCACCTTTATTGTCATTCAGTTATTACATCAAGCATTTCTTTCACCCCTCTGTTAGTTGGTTCTATTTCTATAGTGGAACAGAAGTAATTAGTTTTTAGTAATTAAGAAGCCATTAGCTGAGAGTTTTGTTCTATATTTAAGCAGTGCCTTACTTAACTGTACATGTCTGTATGCTTTAGTAAATCCAGCAATCCAAAGTACATGACCGTTGCAATTACACAATCCATCAAATATGTTTAATCCTTAGATTCAATATTGGATTACAATGAATTACATTTTCACATTTTCCTCCAGATTCTACTCACATTGTGAAGGTTACGAACCCACTCTGCTCCTCATTCGGACCACAGATGGAGATGTAAGCAACGCATGCGGACAACAAACTCTCATGATTTAAATGGACTCAAGGATGCACGTTTTTATGGTTAAAAATGCTTGTATAGGATATGATAATATCCTGATGTCATAACATCAGTGATTTTAAACCATCTTAATATTCAGGTTTCCCCACCTGACTGTTATGGATAGCCAAATATAGTGTTAAATATTATGTAAATCTTTTATTATGTTCTCAGCCTTAGTTAAGACAGAATTAAAAGGGTCTTGCCGACGGCAGCTGCACTCATGTTTTGACAGCAATATCCACCCCAGCAAAACTTGGTTATTGCATATGGTGTGTACTACAGGCACTTCTGTACTGACCTACACCGTGTCAGTCAGTATTTTTTCTTTCAATAACTAGACCACAGCAGCTGTGTGCACTTAAAACATTGACTCAAGTGTTACTCTTGTCTCGGGCTTGTGATTTGGTGTCAGAGGTCATGATTACACGGGTGTCGTATGATTGGATTATGGTGCTACAAAGGCATCCCAGCGAGAACACTGGCAGCTTACAGAAAGCAATTTTCAACCAATCTAAATTTTGAAGTATTTCTGAGAATGAAGCCATTGCAGATGAGCAAATCAAAGAGAAAAGAAACCTATTGAAGCCAATTTGTTTTTTTCCCTCAGGTATGCGGAGCCTTCCTGTCCACAGATTGGGAAGAGCGGAAGAGAGGAGGCAATAAATTGAGCTTCTTTGGCACAGGGGAGTGTTTTGTCTTCAGGGTGAGTTTATTCTCAGTATCTTTAGTTACTAATTTCCTTCCAGCAAAAAAAATCTATTTTCTTTTCTTCATGTAGGTACATTTTAAGAAGGTTTTAAGGGATCAATTGAGAATTGAGAGAATGTTTTCATTTTGAGCAGTACCACGCTATAGCCACCAGAGGGTAGCCTCTACCCTGGTTTCATGTGTTCCTTCCTTGCTTTCAGTGTCGCTGGCCCTTATTGTGTCAGGCTCCCATTTGGAAAAGCCTGCCTAATAGGCCAAAAGTCCTCATACTGATATTGCCATGTCTTCCTCTGTAAAAACAACCACACATAATGCTTTTCTGCTTGTGATAATGCAGCATTTAGCTTTAGTCATAATAACACCTGGGCTAGAAATAGCAAAGCGTACTGCCTTAATGCCCTCCATATGAATTATTTACTTGGCTGTGTGTGTTGATTCACAGCTGTGGGCTGTCTGAGCTTGCACACCAGAAAACAACGTCATCTCACACACTAATACTGATGCACAGTTCGGAAACTCCTGTAACCTGATCCAGTAGTATCTGACCTGGTCCTCACCTGACACCAGAAGGAAATGGAGACAGTCAACAAGAACTGATGTCTATCAGATTTTTAGTTTTTTATTTATTCCTTTTATTTTAACAGGTAGTCTCATTGAAATTATGGTCTCTATTTCCATAGAGACCTGTGTAGAAGAATAAACATATACAGTTTATGTATGGCCAGACACACAGAAAGTTCAGACATACAAGTTAAACATGTTTATGTTAAAAATCAGGGAGGTGGGTGATCATTTTCTTGTCACTGTGTATAGATGTGATATTAATAAGAAAATAGATATTTCTTTTTATGTAAATAAATGTGCAGCACTGCCCCATTTATTGTGTGATGCTCAGGTGTGTAATTGGTGATGAATGCCTGCTTCCCTTGCTAGCTGAAGCCAGAGATGGAGCGCTACGAGTGGGTGGTAATCCGCCACCCCGAGTTAGCCTCCTCCATCAAGACTCAGGGCCAGGAAGACACAACATCCTCTGAGGGCCAAAACTCAGACAATAGCTTACAGCAGCCAGAGAAAGCTGCTGGAGACCTGTCGCCCTTCTTGTCCGCCCGCCACTTCAACCTTAACTCCAAAAATACTTCCATGTTCATGGCTGGCAACTTTGACTCCATCATAGTGGGTGAGTGGATCACAACAAAGTTTGCAGAAATGCTGTTTGTATTCAGTAACTTGTACCAAGCTGTACCAACTGTGTGCTCTTGTGTCTGATCAGGGGGAGGTGAAGGCAACGCTCTCTACATTGACTCTGAGCTCAACCATGGGCGCACTGGCAGGTGTGCCACCTTTGACAACCCGCCCCTGTGCGCTGAGAGTTTCCAGGTTTCACTGCTAGAAGTGTGGGGCTTCCAGGATGCCATGGCCTCATAACGCTGTACACATAATCGCACACTACACATACATACATGCATGTAGATCCTTACAGACATGGACACATGCGTATTCATGTCCACACATTTTAACATTTAAACATATTAAAGCAGAAAATCTTGATATATAATGTCCAGCGAAATAATCCGTCCAGCAAATTCATATTACTTCTTTATTTATTAATACAGTTAATCCAAATTTCAACATGTGATCTGATATTTTTGTTTGATTTTCATTTATTTTTGTATTTACAGATTTGTATTATGGTGTACTAATTGTGTTAAAGTGTCCGGTAATATGAATGAAGTGTTCAGGATCAACTCTAGATAGAGCCGATTTAAGGTTCATTTAGAGGGTATTTTTATGTTGGCTGTGATGTGTTCATGTTCATGCTGAGCTTAAATATTTGACTTTCTGAATGTAAATTCAGACTTTTATGTTCTGTGGTTTATCTCAATCTGCCAAATTTACTGTATAGGTTCTGCAGTCCTTAAGAAAATGTTATTTACCAGGCCATGTTGATAAACTAAGACATGTTTTAAATGTTGGAATACTAAGATTAAGATGTAGTGAAGTTGTTCCAGCTCAGCTAGATTTTGGTCAAGTCCCGTCACATTTGCCCACTCTTTCTTGATTTGCTGTACATAAGTGGGAGATCTGCTTAATTAATTAGTATGGTAAATGTTTGTGAATATTTGTGGTGAATTTGAGTGTTGCCATTTTGCACCATATGTCAGAGATTTCTTTTGAATGAGTGGCAGTTTCTCCTTTTGTATAGTCTATGAATATTCATGTGAAAAACCGTACAAACCTTTTTTTTAAAGAAAAAACTTGAGGTGTTTTTGGTTTATAAGTAATGAATATAAATGCAGTTTGTTCATCCTTCTCTTTACCATTTTCCTGTTACATCCGTCCTTTGCAGTGTGAAGCTAGAAACAAAATAAGTCCAAAATTGTGTCCTGTGGGCAAAGTGTTGTTTGTGGTTATACATCCTATTTGTATCTGTACGTTCAAACTTCAGTGAAATATCAATTGAGTAACTACAAATGTATTCTACATGTGGAAATACAGCAATATGCTTTCAGTACCGCAAGTGCCTCAGCCTTTGTTCTGTCGTCTTGGTATTTTGTGTCTTTGTTTCTTCCAAATCTATCACATCTCTGTCCCTGCAAAGAGAAGGCTACATTTCTTTACACTGTCACAGCAGTGTGCCAGATGCCTTTTTAAAGTCAGCTGACCATGAATCTAACTCCCTACTCCACATGTTCTTGTGCTTTGCTCTACTCCTAGTAGTTACAGCTACTATACTTGTTTTCCTAAATTACACTATATCAAACAAAAATTACAATTTCATTTTTTTAATGGTACAGTAAGTGTGCACCCTTTTAGCACTTAAAACTAATGCTAACTATGTTTCTAATTTTAGATCAGAAGAAGATATTTTTCTTTAAAGAAAAACTTGCATATAGCTGCAATATTAAATCCAGGTGGTGGGGAAAACATCTTAGTTTAAACTAAAAAAATTTGACTTGATTAGAGAAATGACAATGTTTACATATCTACAGTAGGTAGGTCTGGGTCTTAAACACTAACTGTGTGACTACTAAATTACTCATACACGCTTCTTGATGCACACTGTCTATTTTTTGTTCGGATGTGTCTGCTTTGTGGAAGCAGACAGTGAACTGCATGACTGGAAAATATTTAGCAGAGATGACTCAAATATACTTACAAATATATCTGTAAATGTTTCTTCTTATGATTAGCTGTATTTTAGAATTCAGCTCATTGAACTCATTGTTAGAGTTCAATCAAACCTAATCAAGAAATAGGACCCACCTCACAGGCACTTGTTACGCACAGTACAAATTTGGTTGACTGTTAGAGGCTGATATCCTCTTTTTTTTTTCTTTTCAGACATTTGATCAAACATGTTAGTATGAACGCATTCCAGTAAATCAATGTCAATACTGCATATTAAAGTTCTATTAAAATGTAAGGACAATTAATTTGCAGTGGGTGTGGCACAGCCTAATGGCTGTGGAGAAGTGTTGTGTCTTAGATAGCAAAGTGGTTGAGTAATTCCTTCTTTACAGTAAGTGGCATTGACTCCATGTTGCCAAGGCTGTGCTCTTCATTCAGGATTCACACTCTGCTAATCGCACACACACACTTCTATATTTAGCTGCTCCTTTGGGTGTTGGTCTGGCGCATATCCTGAAAACCATGCTTTCCAGCCTCGAGGAGTAAGATGCTTAAGTGTTTAATTCTACATTGAGATGGGTCTCTCCTTGACCAGCCCCCACCCCTCAGATGACGAGGGGTTGTGGACAGTGGATTAAGAGGCAGACTAAGGAGGTCCCGACAGATATTGTTTTGACAATTTGACACAGACAGAATATTGCAGTTGGGTTATTTGGAGGGAGAGATGTCTCTGCTTCCAGTAGTTACCCATTGTTACTGACAAATCAATAATATAATATAATAATAATAATTTTCTTAAAACTGTCATATAGGAAAACAAATATTACAGGATTATGCAGGATTAAAGCTTTTCCACAACATAAGCATTTTTAAAATGATTGTAAAGTTATGAGTTCTTCATCCCAGTGAGAATGAAAGAAGTTATGTTTTTGGTCACACGCGGACACCAGCCCATATGGAGAAAATGCCAAACCCGAGAGTGGCTTAGCTCAGTGACTTCCTTTATTTAGATGCTGGGAAAATCCTACACAGAGTAGGACTCTCTGTAGAACTGTATCCTAGTCTGATTATATGTCAAAGTACCAGTCCTACGTAAAGATGAGGGATCTAGATCTAGACTCAGATCAAGAGTGTTGCCTATACGATCACATTATACTGCATCTTGAATAGTATCTTGATTGAATCATCCCCTCGTGAGACTTTCTCACAGTTCCCTGTTTCCCTTGCTTACACAGCATCTGAAAGGCCAGCCATCAAAATATAATACCCATTGATCAATGCCACCCAAGGACAAGAGCTTCCACCTAATCCTTGTATCCATCCATCTGAAACAAATGTAGAGATACGTGTAGATACACGGGCTATCATATTACTGCATGCTGTTAAATGAGCTGGTTGCACATGTCTGCTGAGTATACATCCCAGGCAGGAACATCATAATACAACCTCAACAGAAGGGGGTACATCCTTGTCCATCTAAAGGAGCTAGTCCTAGGTCAATAAGTGTTCAGTCAGTCAGCAGAGAAAGACAAAACGAGGTGAAAATCACCTCATCTCCATCACTGTGACCTTTTTGTTATCAATGCATCGCTGCACACACACATCAACCCACATCAGTTGGCTGAGTACAGTTTTTGAAAGGAAGGAAGGCCTGTGATGCTGGTGTAGAAATTGCATCACGAGTGAAGGGGCTTTACAGTGATATGGGGGAGGGGTCTTTCCCTGGTGCTGACTAGGACTAGACCATGCAATGCAGAGGGAGCAGGATGGAGGAAGAGGAGGAGGCATGGGGACTGCACACGCTCTCTCTGACTCACACAGGCGCGCACACTTCGCCTCTCCCATGGTGTCCTAGCTCCCTCATCCCCTCCTCTTTCTGGATCTCTGAGCCTGCACTCGCCGGGAGCCATACAGTGGGATGGGGAATCTCGGCCTCCCCCCCCCAACCACCACCACCACCACCACGTACACATTCAACCATACACACTCAAATTCTGTCACTGTCACGCTCCACGTTGCTGCATATCACAGCTGACTGCGAACCACCCTCTGCCGCATGGTAGAGCCCTGGTGCAAAATGCAGAAATGTGTTTGGACATATGCAACATTAGGAATTTGGAGAGGTCACTTTAATCAATTATGGGGTTCTCATAGTCACACATTCATATTACACTGATTTATAACATAATGTACTAAGACACCTACAATAAACTGTGTTTTTTTTTCTTTGTTTTTCTTTCTAGGATAACACAAAACACAATGTGTCTTTATATCAGTGTCTCCACACCCTCCTGCTCATCTCCATCATTTCATCCTCCTGCTTTCAGCAGGGTGAATGCGTACATATCAAAGGGGAAGCCTGCAGCGGAGCACACCAACATGATGCCTGACAGGGGTGACCTTCAGAAAAAAAAAAAAAAAAAAAAAAAGAATACACATATATATAAAATACTTTCTTTTTTTTAACAAGTCCTTTGCAATTTCAAACCCACAATTCTTGTTTCTTAAAAGCGTCGCGCTGCACATTATATCATTAACGAACCCCGTGTCAGTGCGCCCCCCACACCCAGTCGGTGAGAGGTTTTATCCGTGCGGCCGGTCAGGTGATATTTTCCGCTTCGCCATTTTGTGCTGCTGCGCCGGGTATTTATCAGAAGAGTCGTGACTGTCCCCGTTTACACTGCTAGTTAGGTGGTCAGACGGTTCCTGGTGTGCTCTTGTTTTACATTTCAAGCCTGTGGCCTTCGATAGGTTTTTTTTTGTGCGGTTTTCCGAGTCGACATTAACAAATAACTTTGTATATTTAGTTTATTTTTTTTTTTATTGTGTGAGAAAGAATGGCCGAAAGCCCCGAATACTCCCCGTTCTTCGCAGTGATGGGAGCCTCTGCGGCCATGGTGTTCAGCGGTAATTATCACACGATCACCTGTCATGTTTAAGCTGTTTGTCACTTGCAAAATGTCGCTGTGTGCTTTTGCTGCTAACCCCTTTCTTTTTCTTTCTTTTTTTTTTGCATTTGTGTAATTCCCGGCAGGGTGCTTTGAGCTGTGCGCGTCTCCTGTAAAAGCCCCGCTAACGTCAACGTCGCAGTGCTAATCTCGAGCTGTCATTTATTTAGACCTAACGGCAAACTGGGGGCAGCCAGTGGCTTTTGTTTTATTTTCAACATGGCAGTGTTTAGTTAGTATTAGTTGGTCGATGCAGTTAACGCAGGTGGCCTTTCTGCCTCAGCCATGGACCGCAAAGACCAGTCGAGACTAGTTAGCCAGCTAGCGGATGACGACTACATAAGTTAGCTCTGACGGTAGCTTCGCGTCAGAGAGGTTGTGTCGGCTCTTCACGCTTCATCTGAAGGGACAGGACGATGACAACCGATCACAAAATGTGACCAGCTTTTTATTGAAGCGGTGATTGTCGTTTGAGCAGTCATTACGGGTGTCAAAATGTGTTTCATTTATCCCCAAAGCGGGTTGGTGCTTGTTCGCTTGCTGCGCTCGGCAGCAGGTTTGAGGTCTTAGGTTGATTCCCCGCTTTTTCTGCAAGATGCCACACTACTGCACGCAGGGTTTAAGGGTGTTTAAAGGCAGTGGGTCACAAGTGTTATACGAAGTCATTTATTGTAGCTTGAACGGGGAGATCAGTAACCACTGACACTAAATAATTTAACTGACGTCGTTCTGCGTGAAGTGTTCAAACTGTTGTTCTGCAACAATACGCCATCTGTCAAATCGGTGTTGTCGCAACTAATTTAAGTAAATCTTAAATCTTGAGCTGAAAACCGGGTTTTCTTATTACCTAGAAGACCTTTGGAAACCAGGATCAGCTGGTTAACTTCCTTATTGCCCAAAGGAATGACACAAGGTCACATGATTATCACATGATGAGACTACTGACTTGGAATTGCCATATAGCTATTGATCTTGACAAATGTTAATATAAATGTAAAAGTTAAGGTAGCAGTGAACCTGCTCAAATACAATATAGCTAATTCTGACAAAATATAATGGTGTGACACCACTATTGATATCAGTGTTTTTGGAGTAAGGACTGAAGTGGAATAGAAAGTGAACTTTGAAATTGGCTTGTTTTATTATTGGTCATACTTGTTTTATGGATCATTTCCCTAGTTTATTATTGGTAATTCCTTAATCCAAGAGATGCATCACATGCCAATGGATGGCGTGCTGTATCACAGCAAAGGCATACACATGACTAGGGTGACTGGTGGGATCATTGCAGTTTCAATGGGAAATCAAAGCTCCAGATTGACCATAAAGAGGGTTTGATTCACTGCAGCTGGGGGGCTTTTGGCCAAACTGGCTCACTTATGGTGGTGAATAGCTCATAGGTTTTAATTGAGGGACAGACATCACCAGTGAATTGATATAATGTAAGACATGAAAGCTATTTAGCTTTTTCTGACCAGATGTAATCTTTGATTCTATCTCCACACTTTCTTTTGTCTTATCACACATTTTTACATCCACATGTAATTTTCTGTTTCAACTATTGGCAGAAAAATCTAATCTAGTATCTGTTATTTGTAGGTGTTAACTTTTAGCACAATAAGACAAAATAATTCATCATATGTAAATGTCCCATGATACAACTATGTGATTTTATATTTGCCAACCCTAAGAGGAAATTAGAAGCAGCTGGATGCCAAAGCCAACTCTGGCCTTGTCATAGCTCACGTTTAATTTGTAGCAATAGGCAAGGGCAGCATGGTGGTTTAGGCCCTTGAGGCTAGCAGCAGTAGTACTAGTCTGGTGAAGGAGTGACAGCTGGGGAATTAGCTAGTAGTGAGGGGATCATGCTGGCACAAAGAACGGATGTGGTAGTGGTGGGACAGATACTCGATCATTCAGATTTCAGCTTTAAGGTTCTTAGTGTGTTGTGGAGTCATTGATTGAAAATTGTAGCTTGTGCTTCTGTGATGTTAGTGTTCACAAGCTGAAGGTCCATGGCTGCAATCAACATTTATTGTCATCATCAGTGTGTCATATTTTGGGGGTTGGATCCATCATTTAGCCTATGAAATATCAAAAATAATGACAAGAAATTGTGATGTGACACGTGGATGGCTCAAATGTCTCACTTACTCAAATCAACAGATAAAAACCCCCAATGGCACTTCATAGTAATTTAGCCATTTTCTGGAACAGGCTACAAGATGCTGTTATCTTCTGGTGTCAGGTGATGTTTCATTGTTTTAGTAGTCTGGTGATGGTGTCCTGTTGTGAGTGTCTTGAGATAACTTTTGTTTTGATTTGGCTCTATACAAATAAAATTGACTTGACTTGTGAGGACTGCCCTTAGGGATGCCTGGCTCAGAACATATGATGCTCACAAGGTGCCATTATCCATGTGAATAGATCCACCGCTCCCATGATACCTGACCTGCAGTTGTTCTGTGTTCCACACCCCTTGCATTACAATCTTATATTTGTACTTTTTCCTCAGTCAGCAAAGTTAAAGTGTAAGGCTGACTCATATCTTGAGTAACTGACAGGACTGAAAAATCTACTCATAGTGTTCCTGGCAGCAATTTAAGATCTGTTTGCTACGCAGCTTAAAACTGTCTCTTGCTCTGCAGCGTCTGTCTTTTCAAATTTCCTGTGCAATTGTTGGCATGTATGTTCTAAGTACGATAGCCTAGTAACTCGTTATTGTTTTTCTACTTAGTCATTAATGCTTTCAATGGCTTGGCCTTTAGTTAACGTTCACATTGCTTTTATTTCTATTGAATGTACTCTCTTTAATGGAGAGGTGTATTTGGTGACGGCAGCATATATGCTCTAGACATCCCTCAACTTCTGATGCAATACTCATCTCATATGTGTATCTTATAATTTCATTCATTCCTTAAAACCAGTGCTTCCCCCGTTCACCCACCATTCAGAGCAGACCAGTCTTCTGTCATTTGCCGGGGCATATTGCATGCAAGATCATCCCTAGCTCGAGGCACCTCCTGCTCTGACGTCACAAGACGTCACAAGGGCATCCCATACATCAAATATTCTGCAGGGAGGAAAAAAGGAAAGGGGTAAAAGCTCTTTACCTAAGCTGAGGGGATTAGGATTAAAACCCAGAGGTTGTGCCTCCACACCACTGCAGAAGCCGCCCTGCCACACATCAGACCTTTAATCATCAGGACAGAATGGAAATGTTTGAGGACTCCAGTGGTTCTCTATCAGCCGTCACCTGTCACTCCTCAGTGAAGCCAAGCTTACCAAGAAAGAATGGAGCCTGAGGATAACGTTACTGATGGTAACATACTACGCTGGTTTTTGATGGATGACTAAAAGAGGAGGGGTTTAGGTATTTCCAGAATATTGTCCTGTGGTGTCCAGTGTTTTTAAAGGTGTATAGCTAAATTACAAGGTTTGTTTTCAAAAAAAATATATCTTCATTCTATCTGATCTGAGGTAGGTAGCATGTCATTCCTCATGCAGGTGTAAGTTAAGTTGATTGTTCTGATGTACCATATAGCACCATTGTGTTGGATTTAAAGAATTTAGTGAATGGCAGTTCCGCAAAGTCCAAACAAAAAGTAAGATAATGTCTTGTGCGTTTGTCAGGCCTTGCAGAATTGGTCCCCTGTTATACTCAAACACATCTCTGTAGATGGACAGCAGTGATTTAACCTTGTATTGATGCCATCAGTCTGGTGATATATCGGTGTAAGTAGTTGGGTTACTTGGCTGGCTGCCATGTGCACATTGGAAGATTGGCCTGCATCATCGTCCTGTCTGCTTCTAGATCCATTTGCCAGAAAGCCTCACAGCTAGTCTGTCTCCAGGCTAGCTCAACACATTGTCCCAAGAAACGAGAAGACACAGGGCAGCGTCCTTGGGCTGTATGCACAAGGCTGTCTTCCAAGATGATATCTCAAGAGACTTTTCAGATTTAATCATCATCATCACTATGTTGGCTATGAAGAGGCAAGACAACTACTTTGCTGGTGGTATGACCAGATCAGATTTTTTTTAATGATATTGCCTTTCAAGGTAGTAGGGATGGGCATGAGTACTCAATTTCGGCCTCAATATTTGCTCAACGTATAGAGAACTCATATAAAAAAACCTGTGTGTATATATAAATATAGTCGTAAATTGACCCTATTCTACATTAAATGTTTACATTTTTTGGACAGGGTTGCTAGCAAAAACTGAGAGATCTGCACCCGCAAACTAATGTTCTAATGAATGAATGAATCTAATGTTACAGCCTATAACATGCCTGGACGCGTTGTTGGCCATATATGAAAACATTAGATTGTAATAAATATTCTCACATTCTCTCATCAAACATTGCTTGCGCTTGTGTGTTTCCAGTCAGAAATGGACCCCTACCCGCATTTTCATGTGGGTGTTAATTTCGGACCATATTCTCAATTACATGTAAATATGTGTTTGCTATTGCTGGATAGTGGAAGTACTGCCACAGCATGTATGGTCCAATATATTAGATGCTATACTGTAGTCTCTACTGTCTCTGAACTTTCACTTCACTTTACTTTGCATTTGCAGTGGATGAGGGGAAAAAAAAAACATGTTCATAGTTCATAGTATGTGCGCACGCACACCTCTGCCGTGAGGGAAATCTTGTCAAACCAGCCTGTGTCTGATTCATGACACACTGCCCTGCTCTGACAGGCTTTGTCTGTTATTGCAGGAGATTCTTGTTGGTCTATTCTGTACACATGATATCTATTGTATGTCTGTCCGTCTTGGTAGAGGGATCCCTCTGTTGCTGTTCCTGAGGTTTCGTCCATTTTGGGCTTTTTGGGGAGTTTTTCCTCATCCAGATCGAGGCTGTAAGGCTAGAGTGTGTCGTATGCTGTACAGACTGTAAAGCTTCTCGAGGCAGATTTGTGATATTGGGCTGTATAAATAAAATATACTTGACTCTCACTCATCTCACCTGGAAGCTGTTAAAATCTTGTTGTGCAGAATTAAATCCAGGTAATGGATGGTTGCTGTTCTAAATTTAGGTATATATGGTTTCTAATTTTAGGGCAGGATGATCATTGATTTTTCTCTGTCACTCTCCTCCTGCAATCAGACTTTGTCGTGCGTGACGTAAGTGGCACTATGCTTTCTCCTCAGAGCACAGGCCCACCGAGCTAATATGCTGACGAAGCTTTTTGTTCTCCTCCTTCCCCGTCACATTACAGTGATGCTGGCCAGAGACTAGTGTGGACTGGAGATACCACAGAGCAGATGTCGCATGAGTGTGTACTGCTAGCCCCCTCCCTCCCTCCCCTCCTCCCACATCCTGCTTCTCTTATGATGTCAGCAGTTCCCTGTGTGTTTTAAGCCTAATGAGCCTTTTTTTTCATTCAGAGAGTGATTACCAATTCTGCAGTTGCCTTGCAGAGTCAATTCTGAAAATACGAGGGCAGAAGCAGCTTGACGAGATGAGACACAAACTGACAAAGCTGATTTTTGGTCGCATAGTATCTCCGTCAAGACCAGCCTCATTATTTCCCCTTTTGACACAAGCAAATCCCCCAGGTGGAGCCATGTTGGATTTTTAAGGGGAACAGAAACTGTAACAGTTGTGGTATAGTTGCTCCATCTCTTATTTCACTTCTGCTTCATTATTCAGCTCTTCCCTCTGGTTTCTGTTGCCAGCCTGCTTACCTATTGTAACTTGCATTGTATTGCGTTTACTGCAGTTTCCTATTTTGTTTATTTAACTAAAGTTATCTTCCTCTTCCCTACCAGCCCTGGGAGCAGCCTATGGCACAGCTAAGAGCGGTACAGGGATCGCCGCCATGTCTGTGATGAGGCCGGAGCTCATCATGAAGTCAATCATCCCCGTGGTCATGGCGGGTATTATAGCCATTTACGGCCTGGTAGTAGCAGTGCTGATTGCCAACAACATCTCAGAGAGGGTCACCCTCTACAAGTGAGTTCAGTGGACCACAGTCGTACATTTGTGTTGTCTACATTTCCTTTTCATTTATTTGTCAACACATCTCACAAGACAAGGTTTTTTTTAATTCATTTATTCAATTGCGTAGGAAATACTAATTTAATTGGTTCTAAGGCAGCAGGGTTATGGCCCTGTCGCATGTCAGACTTGGCATAAGGCAAAACAACAACAGCGAAACAATTGTACAGACGCTGGTTCTACTTTGTCATTTAATGTCAATAAAGCCCCAGAAGAGACGAAAAAACGAATTCTTCCTACTAAGCCACTGTCTTGATGTAGCTCCACTAGATCAATAGGAGCCATACTGTTGCACTGAATGACGTATACCTCCGTTAAACTACACACGCTGTGCTCATTGTAACGTCTGTGGCTGCAGTTTAATTTAAGAATATGAGCAGATCTCTTAGGTGTGTGTGCACTTTTCAGTTTTTTTTTTTTTTGTTGGATCAGTTTATCTTTTGCAAGGTATGAACAGTAAAACAAGCAGAAACCTCAGTGGTTTTGTTAGATAAAGAGCTGCAGGCAGCCGACTGATTTACAGGTGGGACAAACTCAAACTTAATTTATGTCCTCAACTGAACATCTTTTACCGTACAGCCCTGATGTATGAAAAAATCAATCACTCTATGCATGCATTACAGGCTCTGATCACAGTTGCACCAATAATAGAGATGCTCTGACTTTTGTATGTTAAGTTAAAATGTTCTCAATTGCTTAAAAAGTTAATTCAGATTAATCTATCATCAAGTAATCCTCAACATCCCCTGTGCTCACTAACACTTGTCTCTGTGTGTTTAGGAGTTTCCTCCATCTGGGAGCTGGGCTGAGCGTGGGCCTCAGCGGGCTGGCAGCAGGCTTCGCAATTGGCATCGTGGGCGATGCGGGCGTGAGGGGCACAGCTCAGCAGCCGAGGCTTTTTGTGGGCATGATCCTCATTTTGATTTTCGCAGAGGTCTTGGGTCTCTACGGGCTCATTGTTGCCCTCATTCTCTCCACGAAATAAACACCCAAACATCTCCACTACAAGATCTGTCCTTTATGTTGCTGCTGGAGAAAAAGTGTAAAATGGGGGAAAAAATTGTAAAAATTTCTGCCACACAAGATGAAAGAAGTGAAGGCGAGGAAAAAATGAATTAAAATGGCTCCATAAATATGGTCTTATCTCAACAATGTGTACAGTCGTCCCAATTTGATAGTCAACTTGTAAATGCGCAATGTAGTGATTTGTCTGTCTTGTGTGTGCGTGTGTGTTTCAAAACAGTTGTATGATGAAGATTCCTTTTTTCCCTCCACTTATTTCAGGCCTTGAGGCCAGCTGAGGCAGCCTGGCCTCTGGTCTTAGAGAGCTGACCAAAGGGCCGCACAGCTTTTTCTCCTCCCACATCAACTTGGGAGTTGACACAATTTCTGCATTAATCTTGAGGATCTATTTGTAAAGAGAAATGTATATGGACTTACGATTTTTTTCCACTGATTTTATTTATAAGAAATTGTTCATTGAACTGTTTAATGCAGCAAAAGTCTTTAATTCCCCAGGATATATTATACATATATATACATACATATAAATATCTATATAGATACATTTAATGCACTGTGGGGTAATTGTGATAAGTGGTTGGAATTCCTCTGGATGTAATTCTTGGTTTAATTAAGATTGCCTTTAGTATGTTGCTGGTGAAGTGGGAGTTTTGTGTGTAGCTGTATTCTAATCATTACGCAAACATTCTCAAACTTCAGTGTTTTTCCTGTAGTACTGCTGTTTGCATTAAAGGTGTGTGTGCGCCCCGTGTTGGGTCTCACAAGTGTAATTTCCAAATTTCATCTCCTCTCCATCTTATTCTCCTCCTCCCCACCCCGTGGCTGTACCTCATCTTTTCCACATTCCAGCCATTAAAATCCTGCATGGGTTTCAGTGTCTTGTTGCTGTTGGATATGAAGCTGAAGGGCAGGCTAGTTTCAGAAGATTAAATCCAGATCAAAAAGTTAATTCAATGTCCCCCCCAAAAAAAAAAAAAAAGTTTAAATGACACAAGAAGACTTCGTTGTAGCGTGCAGCAGGAATCCAGTCAGATTAGTGCTCATGTTTGGCCTAGTTCCATGAAAGGACCGGTCTGATTTGATCTGGAGTTTGTTTTCTGAAAATGGAACTGCTGCTGATGCATTAACTGAAGCGCCAATCTACAATCCTGTATTACAACTGGTATTGAAGTTATCCTGATGTGTCGACGTGTGTGTCACAATCGAATTAAAGAAGATTCCAACTTAGATTTGACTGGCTTCTAAACACACAAAATGTAGTTTTTTTTCAGTACTGTATATTTTTACTGTGACAAATTGTAAGTCTTATACAGGCCGCATCACTTGCCACTTCTTATTACAAAAGTATGTCTCTAGATTTGCTAGATCAGATGAGTTGCTATTTTACAGCATCTCTTCCTGTTGCGGTGAGAACTGGTAATTTTCACACTGTGGTTAAAGCCTCAATAATTGCAACTGCAACTCTGACCGATAACATCACACAAAGCCTGCATTGCAGATAGTCATTTTAAATAACTAGGTACAAAACAAGACAAACAGTACATACTTTAGTATAGTATGATGTTTAACTATAGGACAACATGGAAATCATTACATCTGCAGAACGGCTAATATTTCTGACTTGTACTTTTCGCTGAGTTTATGTGCTAAAATGTGAACACAATCCAGAATTTGGAGCAAATGAATTCATGGCTCAAGCTGTTTGGAGGCTGTTGAGCAGAGTCTGAGAAATACTGCTGATGGCGCTGAAGGTGGCGCTGTCGGGAAATGACTGTACAAAGTCTTTGCCTTCCTCTATACTGGTGCTGAGCAGGGGATCCAAGGGCACGCAGCCTGCAGTGGAGAAGACATAATGTTGATCACTGATCCAAATACTGCACATCCCACTTCATACATCACTGCTGAGAAATCATTCACCTGCCCTGGAGCCTGAGAGGAGCACTCTCAACTGACGTACTAATTAATAACCATCAATAGTGAGAATCAAGTGGGTGTTTGCATTGACATATCTAGCATGGCTAAAGCAATGCAGCTGGCCTCTCACTGCCAAGTTGAATATGTATGTAAGTTGAATTAGCTGCATCATTACTCAAGAGATTGATTTGCACAGTAAGTGGATAACCGCTGAAGGAAAACATTCAGTGATCTATTAATTTGACCGAGAATTATTGATAAGTATGTATCATGCCCTCACTGAGGTAAAAAAAAAAAAAACAAACATTCTGCAGCACTGGACTCTGGATCGACCATTTTAGCAGCATGGCAGTGATGTAAAATGCCTCCTAAATCATGAATGGTGGGTGAGGAGTGATGCGCACTCACAGTGTGTTGTGACACCTAGTGGCTGGAAGACAACATTACATGTAAATCAAGTCCATCAGAATCTGATTGTAAGTGCATTTTCACAATGAAGGAGTTTGCTTTGGTATAGTTGTGTGTAACATTAAACATAAAGAATATAGGAAGTAGTAGTAAAGATAGAAAGAACCAAGACCTGCAAAACTCAAGAAACATACAAAATAAAGTGGACATATTTGCAATACAGAACTTGAAAAGATATTAAAACACGTGAAATATGAAAGAACCATTGATCTCACCGAGGAATACTGATCCAGTCAACTTGGCTAACTCCTCACCACCTCCCTTTGAGAATATATTGCTGCATTCCTGAAAAAAAGAGAATATTTATTCAAATGGATAAAGTAAAACAGTTAAAAAAGAATAATTATGTATGTGTGTGGTAAATAGTATTTAAAATTGACCTATTCATCTATAAAATGCGTCATACTTGGATGCACAGTACTGTAAGGTATTGGTATTCTACATCTGAACAATTCAAACAATTGTATGAAAGTTTACTCACCGAGCAGTGTGGACAGACAAAGCCACTCATGTTCTCTATGATGCCCAGGATCCGTACACCCGTCTTCTTACAGAAGGTGATCTCTCGCCTCACATCTCCCGTGGACACTGCCTGTCGCCAACACAACACCAGAAAGACAAACGTTCACTGGCTGTCATACATCTTACAAAGGTTTCAGGTTAGAGTCCAGTGTACAGTACAGTAATAGGCCGTCAATCTCAGCAATCCTGACTGTTACGGA
Organism: Lateolabrax maculatus; assembly: GCA_031216445.1. Lineage (NCBI taxonomy): Eukaryota > Metazoa > Chordata > Actinopteri > Acropomatiformes > Lateolabracidae > Lateolabrax > Lateolabrax maculatus. The sequence continues at coordinate 12,114,030 of CM062200.1, forward strand.
AATGACAGTACTGAGCTGTAAATCACAACACAATTGAGCCACAGCACTGGTCAATTTCTTTCACCTTACTTGAAAACACACATGCAGGACCATATATTGTATATGGCTGAAAAGGTAAACAGATAAAGCTAAATATATGAGCCTATTTGTCGATGCTCTTATGGACAGTTGGGTACCTGAGGTGTGGTGACTAAAACGGCTCCATCCACCTTGTGGACTTTTTTAAGGTTCTCCAGTACCGCCAAATGCTCATCAGACGTCCCCGGCGGCGTGTCCACCAGCAGCACATCCAGCTCTCCCCACGCTACGTCTGACACAAACTGGCCAATCAAAGCTGTAGGACAGGACATTCAGAGATGGAAAGGATATTGGGGAAAGCAGGGCTTTGTGTTGCGACACAGATGTTAAAGCAGACAAACAGTATATCCCAAGGATTCTTTTCTATATTTTATTACTGTGTGATTGCTTCAACAACAAAAAACAATCAATAAGTGCTGTGCCCACGTGACAGGTCTATTAACTATTGTCACAGACCAGTAGTAAACCACCGGGGTACAGCTGGTGAACAGCATACCCGTTTTCTTCGGCCCCCGCCACACCACCGCGTCATCTGGGTCCTCCAGCAGGAAGCCGATGGACATGAGGGCGAGGTTCTTCTGGGCGTCAGTGTAGACGGGCACCCATCCTGCGTCACACTGGTGCACATCAGGCCGGCCGACACTCAGCATGCGGGGGATACTGGGCCCACACAGGTCTACGTCCAGGATGCCAACCTGATGAACGCAGAGTTTTGTCAGTCAGTCAGTTTGCTTAAGCTGCTCATTTTCTGGACATTTGTATGAACACAAGTCGGGCACTGTGTGAAGAAAGAAACTAAACATATGGACTATTGAATATATAGTATTTCATATTTAAAGTGCTGTATGTGTAAATGCATCATGACCACCTATAGTCTCTTTAAAAGCTCCCCTGTGTTTTAAATATGAAAGCAACATATACTGACACCCTGTATTGTGCTGCACACACACACACACACACACACACACACACACACACACAGCTGGCCTTTGAACTCACCTTCTTGCCCGCATGCCTCAGGGCCAGCGCCAACTCCGTGGTGATGGTGCTCTTGCCGACACCTCCTTTCCCTGACAGGACCAGCACAACGTGCCGCACCTGGGCCAAGCTCCCGTCTCATGTGAGGAGGAGGAGGAGGAACAACACTGATCAGCATGAGCGCAGCAGACACACGAAAGGTTATCTCGAAAGTTTTGAGGTGTCTGAGCTGAGAGATGTCTCTGCCATGTGTGTCTAATGTTTAGGTAGGCCTATGTCCAAGGTCTGGCTGCTTTCATAGATTGATGTCCCTTGGGTGTTGTTTACTTAAGTTCCAAATAGAGGAGATCAGTTTCAACATGAACTATATGTTCCACCTTATCTTTTTGTAAAATAGCCATGTATGGTTATGAGGTTGGCTCTGAGCCTATCTTGTCACCACACATTAGCTATACCATGAATATGTAGGAATGTTTTAAACAGGTTTTAAAAGGTGTAGTTTGAGTGGAAAACGGGAGAGATTCACATTGGCTTCGGATCCTCTCACAGGCAATCCATGGTGCTTGTTTTGACGCTGTACTTTTTGTAATAAACCTTTTTATACAACTAAGTCGGTGTCAGCGGAGATTCCTTCATCATCATCATCATCACATCATCGCTACAGAAGATACAACAGTTTCAATGAGAGGAGCAGGGACAGGGGTCGGAAATGTCGCAGTCCGGGACCGTCGCAACGTTTCATCACCCGAGTTCACAAGTTCAACACAAGTAGGTTAGAGTAAGTTAGCGATGTCTCACATTGTTAACTATGTGTTAGCTTTTTTAATATAAATAATGAGTCCTCAGAGGATATGAAATATGAATATGAATATTTACTGAGAAGCAAAAGCTGATAATAGCTTCGGCTAGCCAGTTAGCTGAGCTATAAACTTGTAACTCTTATCAAACACGCAGCAGTTTCTCACAGCTGCCGTCTCTAAAGAAGGAGGACACAGTCCGTGAACGGACGGATGAGCTGCGAATAGAGACACAACCTGTTAATTAACTTTATAGATAAAGATTACTTGGTCCTACCATGATTTTGTTCCATGTTTTGGATTTGGTGCTTCAATCATGCGCTCGGCACAGGGCTCTACTACTTCCGTGTACTGTCACTGCCCACCTAGCCAATCACACAGCGCAACTCACATCTAAGTCCCGCCCCTCTCACAATGCCACCAATAGGCTGCCGGTGAGCTCGATGGTGCGTTCAGGCGCACCACAAACAACAAAAAAGTTGATGGCAAAACGGGAGTTTTGCGTTTCCGTTAGTGATGTGTTTTAGACGTATTTGACTCCAGACTTGTGCAAAAGTCGGACAGCTGGTAGCAGACATAGATCGTCATATATCGACACATATTTTATTTGTATTTGCTACATTTCATACACGCTAAATTCATTCACTTTTTCTTACATACTGGGAGAAGAACTGGGTGTTCCTTTTCTTGCGTTATCTAGTCAGCAGACCACACATGATGTCTCCACATCCCGCGCAGAAAGGCCACGGTTATTATCCCAGAGATAGCCACCCCGCTCAGGTAAAGATAACTAAATAAATTCTCACTAACTCCTCCCCCTCATAGGTCTTATCCAATAAGTACAACATAAGGGCGTGGAGGAGTAATGTTTACCTCCAGCTCTGCTCAGAAGTGGGACAGAGTGCGAACTGCCCCACACGGTCAGTTACAGAGGAATCCAAATGAGCCACTGCAAGACAGTATATAGGAAGACTGCTGTAAGGTAAGAGAGATGTTCATGCTGTGCTGTGGTTGACTGAGTTTGAGGAGAAAGATACAACAAAACAGGATCTTTAGTGTTGCATTTACTGAATGTACATACAGCATCTGTTTGAAATTGAAGTTCAACTGATATATAGGTTATTGTATAAAATGACTTACACTGAGAATTAAAGATAGTCTTTGTGCTCTGACGTGTGAAGGAAATACTAGGTTTTCTGTAGTGGATCACTATGTAAAAGACAGTATGGGATTCTGGTGGATTTGAATAGAAAGTCTGGGCAGAACAGGGATTTGATTTTTTTTTTTCAGTAATTGAATATCTGGAACACACAAATCATTCATGTCACTGTCCTACTGCGACAGCATTCGTATCATCGGAACACTGGCTGACGAACGTACTGTAGTTTGTCTTGACTGGATGGTCCAGATGATGCATTTACAGTATGTAGGGTAAGGCCTAATTAAAGTGAGACTAGCACCAGACTAACTAATCCAAATTATAGGCAGTTATCTCCTGCACCTGCTTGCAAAGCAGTCACCAGGTGCTGCGTTCATTAATCAAGACATGCTATCAAGTTCAGGTTCGGGAGTGTTTAGGAAACAAAGACTCCTTTTGAGGTGTCCCCTCTATAATACTTCACACGTCACATAGAGTAAAATAATACTTCTACAAACTCAGTTAAGTGTAAACAGGGATACATTTCAGAAAAACAAAACACTGAAATTGAAGCTATTGATTATAACGATTACTGAGCGTGGAAGTGGTAAACAGTACGACACAGATAAGATCTTTTTAAAAAGCAAACATATCAGTCACTCATGTTTTCGGTCAGTCAGTCTGGATTCATCCCTTTTTCTCTGCTAGCCCAGAAGAATTCAACGAAGAATTATGCTTGTGTTATTACATGCTGTATGAATACAAACTGGATAGAGGCAGAATTCCAATAATAGTTCATACCATCACTCTCGATAGTGCACATGCAGCGTTTATTCTGTTATACTGTAATTGCAAACTGTTTACAATGGAGCAAACTTTGACTTAAATTTCCCCAAAAGTTTGTTCAAACGAAGTAGCTAAGTCATACATGGAGAAAGTTAAATTCTTACAGAACTCAAAAAAACACTGAATTACATCCACCATCAAACTTTTCTTACGTAGTGAATTAAAGTGCCAGATAATTATAAAGGATGGTGTCACCGTCAATATTAGCAGGGCTGTAAACACAAGGATATTAGAATCTGTGAATTATGATAGGTACACATTGTATTCACTAGGTCAGGTGACCTTATCTGTGTCTATCTGCTGCTAGCTGACAGACATGCTCCCACAAAGCAGAGAGTTAAGGTTTGAAGGTTGGGTGCATGGAAACACTTCCTGCTGCCAACTGTGGCATATGGGACGGATGGAAATTTCTTTGCCTGCCAGAAGATCAGTCTATAGGTGACTATACCTGTTTCCTGACAAGTATATTCTGCAGCTTCACACTGTAAGAACTGGTAATGAGAGTAAAGGTTAGTGGACACGTTGTTGGACTAAGAAAAGCATACAGGGAATGTAGCCTATTTACAATTTTAACTGACCTACTTTCAGTTGAGTATGTGTGTGAGACATTTGAGAAACATGATGAGAATCCGAGGTTGCTCAAACCTTTCTTGTGCAACCTCACAGTAAGTTGGAAATGAAAGGAATAGAATTGTGTCTATTTTGGGGGAAGAACACATTGCACGCTTAAATTCATCAGTCAAACATCAAGAGATACCATCTTCAAAATGAAATAATGCAAACAACTTAAGATGATATAATCTCATCATTGCTTTAGGATATTTTTTCATTTGTTTGAGACCTCATTTTGAAGTCAAATTCATATTCAGTTGATTTGGTGTGCTGTTAAGCCCCAGAAAGCCCTTTTCAATCTGAAGCCGGTTCAATAGAACCGGTTATTTCTGTCTCTCTTCCATGAATATAGCCTGCAAGGTTTAGAAAATGTGTAATCAGATATATACATCAACAAAGTAATCTGACCTCAACAAACAAATCAAAGAGTAAATCAGCTGCGAATCACTGACCTTACTGCACATATGCCAGCTGGTCATAAGGTGTTGGGTCTGCTGTCCACAGAGCCGCCATGCTGAGAAGAGGCAGGAACGGCCGGGCTCGGCATTTGGCCTGGAGCGAAACACGGCAAGAGACAGATGCCATGGCAGTGATCCACACATCGGACAGGGAGGAATGGAAAGGCCAGACAACGACACAGGTGAGACATTGGGGAAAGAAAAGTGGAGCAAAGTGTGCAGCACACGGAAGAGAGAGAATTTTAAAAAGGAGTGGGAAATTCAGATGAAATGTATATTTGGTGTGACTTGAGAAAGAGACACAACCTTCCCTTGCTTGATGTTAGAGGATAAGAAATCCAAAGTTTTTGTCATCGGGAAAGGCAAGGCAAGGGAGGAAAAGGTAATGAAAGATATCTGCCTGAGTACCAGTAGTTTTCCACGGGGACTGTCCCTTGTCTGAAATGGCTGTGTGGAAGACATGGCAAAGTTTCCAGCGGCAAGGAGAGCAGGCTCAGTATTTTTGGAAGGGGTCTAATTTTACATACTAGCACAAGACTTCTGTAGCCAATAGGAACCATGGACAGCTTGTAGGGCTTCTTGTTGAGCCTGTGAAACAAGGCATATGGGTGACATGGCCTATCATCTGGCTCTTTGGATTGGACAAGAGGCCTCACAGCTGCCAGCGGATCCGTGAAAAAAGTTAAATACAATCCTCAAGCTCTCTCCACTTGATCTAATTCCTTCCCCTGCTACCGAGCCAACATCCCTGGAGCATGGCCACGTCTATGCACATACAAGATGCGTTTTGTACCGTTTGTGTCAACCAGATCAGCGACGTGGAGTCTGAGGTGGATTACCTGGTGAGCTCTCAGACCGTATCCGAGGTGGTGGCCTTGCCCAGCACGGTACCGGTGATAGGGGAGTCTTTCTGCCAGTGTGAGCGACAGGAAGAGCTCAGCCCAGGCTTCGGTGTCACCAGTGACTGCCTCTGTGGGGAGGAGGATCAGGGTGAGCAAAAGCTGTTGAATACACTAATCTACCATATGAACACAGCAGGGTACTCTGTAAATTGGCACAAGCTGGGCAGACTAATATAACAATATGAGGACTTGACAGTATTATGAAAGTACATTACACATTCTATAATTGGCCTTTTGAGCATATAACTACATATTGAGCAATATCCCATTCACATTCAGTAAACCTGATCACAGAAATGAACATAGATATGGAAGAAAATAAACAAAACTTCCCAAAGTATGAAATCCTAGCTATCCAGCTATAGCCGTTCATGTGTTTGTGTTCTCAGGTTTTGACTGGGTGTGGGATGAGCACTTCAAGTCTGATGGAGCCTTCCTCAGCTGTGACAACAGGAAGGTGAGCTTTCACTCAGATTACAGCTGTGGCACAGCAGCCATCCGTGGCACCAATGAGCTCTCAGATGGCCAACACTTCTGGGAAGTCAAGATGACCTCTCCTGTCTATGGAACAGACATGGTGGGTAGCTCGAATAATACTGAAGTTATATTGGCAGTGGCCTAAAACACAGGAAAATGTTTCTAAATTTCTGTTGGTGTAATGGATGTCGATAATCATTGCAAACTATCATATACTAACTACTAATTTCCGTTTACGTGGTTTCGATCCTGTTTTTTTACTTTTTTATTGGTGTAGATGGTGGGAATCGGAACGTCCGAGGTGAACATGGAGAAATTCAAGTACAGTTTTGGCAGCCTGCTGGGACATGACGAAGACAGTTGGGGGCTCTCCTACACAGGTTAGAACATCAGAATACAGAGATTCAAATACATAAATACCTGTGGTGAAAAGTACATTTACTCAGGTACTGTATTTAAATATACTTTTGAGGTTTACTTGTTTTTCTATTATTACTCCATTGTATACAACTGTTTACTTTCACTGTACTACATTTCAGAGTTAATTACTTTTTAGGGAAATAATATCTAAACATATACATACATATTTGATATTTGATTCATTCGACTACTTAAAAAAAATCCTGTTTCTTATCTATATCTGTTTAAAGGTCATCTCCAGCACAAAGGGGACAAAGTGAAGTTCTCCTCTCGGTTTGGCCAAGGCTCCATCATAGGGGTGCACCTGGACACGTGGCATGGCACCCTGACCTTCTACAAGAATCGGCACTGCATAGGTGCGTGTTTCTCTGTAATTCGAAAAACAGGTCTCGTTAGCTACATAAAACAGAAGCAAACAGTATTTTAGTTATGACTGCTGATCGGCTCTTAATCCTGGGGTGTTTTCATCCTGTCACCCCTCCTGCTACAACAGGTGTTGCTGCCACTAGGCTGCAGAACAAGAAGCTCTACCCCATGGTGTGCTCCACAGCAGCCAAAAGCAGTATGAAGGTGATCCGTGCCTGCTATGCACCCACCTCCCTGCAGTATCTTTGCTGTACCCGGCTCCGACAAATGTTGCCCAGCTGCCCAGACATACTCAGTGCTGTGGAGCTGCCCCCAGGCCTGCGCTCTCTCCTCCACATGCAGCTAGGCTGGGTCTTCACCCTCAGCAGCAGCCCCGAAGCCTCGGAGCAGCCCAGGGACTCGCCTGAGGACTTCCACAGCCCCAGCACCAGCCCCAGCCCCATCTACAGCCCCAGCCCCAGCCCCAGCCCGGTGTCCACCCTGAGTGCCTGCGCCTCCCCGAGCCCCTGCACCAGTCCGTTTCCTGACGCAGTCCCATACCAGTGCCCCTGTCAAAAGTCACCTCAAACTCACCCCTGCACTTGCCACTGCCCTCCAACTCCTCCCAGCAGCGACTACGACAGCTGCTGCTCCGAGCCAGAGGATTATCAATGCAAAAGATGCCGCTGGGCATGACCTAGTGGTCAAAACGTATTTGTAAGCGTTTGGCACACAGCTATTCTACCATTGCCATCAAAATCTACTGTCGGAAATCGCAGAGATAAAAGCAATCTCATCTTTTAGCCAATATTTCTTTATCAACATTTTGGGCGGATTGTTGCTTCTCTTTTTTATTTAGCAAGTTTATGACATTCAAACAACTTTGTCAACGAATGGGGAGAAGAGAGTGAGTACATGTAGGGAATGAGACATTTAATGAAGTTGAGTTTCTGGGTCGTTCATTCTCATTTTAGCCAATTTCTATTATGGGGCTAATGAGAGCCATTTGTACTGCTCGCACTTTTTTGTTTCATTTTTAAAATATGCCGGTCACTGTCTTTGGAAGGCCTCGGGTCTACCAGATTAGACAAAAGAAATACACTGGTAATCTTGTGAAAGTGTACATTTGTTATACTCAGGGATAGACTCCAGGGGGAACGGAGTTGCTTTTTGATACTGTGGAAATGACTTTTTGTACAGTAAACGTGTGTTTTGTAATCAGCATTTGGTGGCTGTGTTCTTGCTTACAAGAGCATTTGTTTTTCTATTTACAGTTATGCTTTGTTTATGAACTTTCTTACACAGAAAATTCTCTAAAATAAAACAAAAATGAAAAGTCAAATTTTTATAGAGATCTATTTCATACATAAACAAGCCATATCATACAGTTAATGGAGGTCCCTCTAGCAATACATCTTGCATTTATACATAAACAGAATATTGTATTTAAATAATACACATCATATAATTCTGTATTTTACTAAATATATATTCTATTTCTTGAATCTGTTTTTCAGAGGAGTATAAATAGTGCTTTACTGGAAGGCGAACATGATATCTAAGGCATATTTTTAACTTGTAAACATCAACATTAACATATTAGCAGCCAAGTGGTGACAAAGTGTTATAAGAAACCAGATGAATCCTCGCTGACGTCCATCCATCTTGTTCTCAAGTGGACAAATTAGTCCAGGACCAGCTGGGGGTTCTGGGCTGTGAGGCAGCGGTAAACTCTGGCTGATATTTCCGGTCCTATTCGTCTTTCTTTGCCTCCACTTTTCACTATGAGACCAGCCAGCAGCCCCTTTCTGTCCTCTTCTGACCCCAAGCTCTGGTACGCCTAAAAAAAAACAACAACATGGGAAATGTTAAGAAATGTAAATTTACACCTCCTGAAAAGGTTTTAGATATGTTTTCAAAGCAAAAAATGCCTCAGTTGCACACAGTGGGTGGTCACAGCGGGAATCCAGGCCACACCCCTGCTAATGTTGGCACCATCCTCCGCCACCGGACTGAAGTGCACTCAGGTGTACCTGCAGCAGCAGCTGAGGAGACGGGTACGCTGCCGTCACAGTGGAGGCCACGGCAGGGCTAACTCTGTTCAGCTGTTCGATCTGCTTGCTCCAGACCTGGATCAGCCCTGAGCCGTCCCTCTCCACCCGAACCCCGCTGGCCCATGATCCATCCACACAGAAAGGCAGCTCTGCTCGCTCTGTCAGCAGTCTGCAAGGACATGGAAGGATTTTATAAGTAAGGGGAAGATTAGTCAGGAATTAACATTTTGTTATTAATGTGATGATATCTAATATCACCACCACATTTCTGTGACTGCTCTGGGACACTTTTCTGGTTAGTGAATAACTATATCAACTTAATTTCCCTTGTCCATTAATGTGACAATGACTAGAGTGGCTACGTACTTGAAAGGGCGTTTTGATAAGGCCTTGGTGACAGCACACACGTGGTTAGTGACCTCCTGCCAGCCATCTAGGAAGACCAGTGAGATATTCTTGCAGAGCTGCAGGTACACAAGAACCTGCAGAGAAATGGAGATGGTAAAAACCCCTCATCTTCTGTACTTGAACCTGGTTAGTTAAGACTTGTACAATTTATGGTAAATACCATAAAGTGTACAGGGACGTCTTTATGTCAAGTATGTACAGTGGGAACAGATTCAAAGTAAACTGACCTCCTCGATGTCCAGATTCTCCATCCCCAATTTGGATTGCAGCGTCTCATCTTGTAAATGCCCACCTCTAGTTGATGTTGATAAGGAAACCAACATAGAATAAGTGTTTTATCTCACCAGAGATGAATAAAGTTAGTCAATCAGGGACCGAACACTAACCTGTAATCTGGATGAGGGTCTGTCACTAAGAGAGTGACCACCTTCTTGGCATCACGGTTGAGACACTCAAAAAGAGGACTGAGGAAAGACCCCACCCCTGTCTCCTCCCCTTCACTGTCCAGCATCTGCAGTTGCATTAAAATAATATGGGAGAGGACGTAGAGTGCAGCACGGTCGCCACTAAAAACATGCAAGAATGCAGCCTACCTGAGATCAGAATCACGACAACAAAGTCTCCAAAGAATCCACCATGTTGGCTGCCATCAAAGTTAATTCATTACAGCCTAAAAAGTTGCTTACTGTCTTCACAGAGATCACCATGTCCATGAAGTCCGTCAGATCCAGCACCAGAACCACTTGCTCCTCCTCCACTGAGCCCTTGCCATCGTCTCCCGGCTAAAGACAAAACAGTAATGATCCCGATGGAGAAATTAGAAAAAAGGAAGACTATGTACATGGAAATTAATAAATGTAATGCAGCAAAAATATAACAATTTATCCAGTCCAGGCATGCATATTAACTATAGTCGCTTTACAGATGCAGATAGCATATGGTATAAAGAAAACATGCAGATGAGAACGTGCAGCACCCACCAGGAGCTCCAGGCGTAGAAGCAATCTGCACAGAAATGATGTTGCGAGAAGCGCGAGGTGACCTACCTGTGGTAAATCTCTAGTCCAGGTGATGCTGCGTGGAAGCTGCTGGCTCTCAATGCTGAACCTCCACTCAAAGGCAGCCAGAGTGTCCAGCAAGATGTCTGAGCCATCCTGCTGCAAAAGAGCTGGAGAAAAATAGATGAACAAACGTATTCATAACCCTCTATTTCAGGCTAATGTCCTAGTACAAATTGTCATAAATGCATTTGGTTAGAAGAACAAAATGAATCCAACTTAGAAGTTGCCTAAGCAACTCTGTTGGCTGTTGTTTTGATTTTAGAGATGGATTGGCAAAATGTTTCTGATTGATTTATCAGCCAGTAGCTGCGCAGATTTCAATAGACTTATTAAGATCTCAGTGTATGAGTCTTTGTTACATCATTTGTAGCAATGCTTAGAGAATCTAAACAGTAAGCTACTCAGGCATGCCATTAAAAACTACATGACTAAGAGTGAAACTATAAATAAAAATGCACTTTAATTAGGATACAACAAAAACACCAGTGAGGTGTCTGAGCTGAAAGATGTCTCTGCCATGTGTGTCTAATGTTGAGGTAGGCCTGTGTCAAAGGTCTGGCGCCATCCAAGATGGATGTCCCTTGGTTGTTGTTTTACTAACTTCCAAAGAGATGAGAGCAGTTTTAACATGAACCATATGTTCCACCTTATCTTTTTGTAAAATAGCCATGTATGGTTATGAGGTTGGCTCTGAGCCTATCCTGACACCACACATTAGCTATACCATGAATATGTAGGAATGTTTTAAACAGGTTTTAAAAGGTGTAGTTTGAGTGGATTGAGTGGAGATTCACATTGGCTTCGGATCCTCTCACAGGCAATCCATGGTGCTTGTTTTGATGCTGTACTTTTTGTAATAAACCTTTTTATACAACTAAGTCGGTGTCAGCGGAGATTCCTTCATCATCATCATCACATCATCGCTACAGAAGATACAACACCAGGAAGCCAAAATCATGAAGCACACTTTTCCCCAATACATTTAATATACATTAAAAACTGACTGCCTTCCTTAAATGTTTTTGTACTTATTTGTATGGCAACAACATTGTTAACATAAAACATATCTATGAAACATACTTGCTGTGTTTTATATGTCTTAACATTTTGTTTCTTAAAATTAAACAAATTAAAATTTTAATAAATATCCCTGATGTCTCTTTGTTGATTGTGTATTTTGTAGCATCAATTAAAAAAAAAAAAAAAAAAAAAAAAAAAACCCCTACCAAACTTTCCCTAACTGTTGACAAGCTGTCCCTGCATAGCCGACGGCGGGGAGGGAGATTTTCCGACAGCACCTGAAGGCGGCCTGGTGTACCTGGCTCCATGCAGACAGTCAGGCGCTTGAGGCAGCTCTCCGGCCGGAGACTCTTCAGGTCCTCCGCGGCCTCCCTCCTCCTCCGCTGCTCCTGCCTCCTCTCCTCCTTCTCCCGGGCCCTGGCGGCCCTCTGCCTCTCCCTCGCCTCCTTCTTCTCCCTGGCGGCCTCCCTGTCCGCCCCTACCTCCTCCTTGGTGCGGCGCTTTCTCGCAGGACTCGGTGCGCCGCATCCACCGGGCGGCGGGGCGGGCAGAGCGGAGCCGCTCTCTGTCGGAGGCGATGGGGCGGTTTTGCACGTGTGGTCTGAACTCTCGTCCTTCGTTAAGTCTGTGCCCTCATCGCTGTTTAAATCTCGTTTCGTCTCAGCGTCGCTTTCCTCGGACTCAGATATTTCCCATGTTTTGGCTCTGCGCAACACAGACATCTCGTATGTTTGACATAAACCCCCCAAAACTCCTTGAACGCATCACTCATACAACACACGCTGCTCTTTAAACTCAGCAGTGTTTACGTCCCCCCGACGGTGTCCGCTGAGGGACAAAAGATCCAAAACGCGCTACATATATAAACCCCATTTTACCCCCCAATAAACCGACCAAAGAGTAGATTAGATGTGTTTAGTTAGAAATCTCTTGACAGGCAGATAACACTGACCGAATGGGTGGGATGGGATAGTATGCGTTTAAAAAATCCAATGACTGAAGATGTTGCTGTACTTGAGGTCATTACACTTGACAGCACATTGTTTGAAACCTGTGAATATATATGGTCAGACTAAAGTAAGCGCAACACTAGTAGCCTATAAAAGCACATTTGATGCTTTTGGTTGATGGACGGATTGGACAAGCATAAATAAGACTCTCTTAGAAATCAGAATTAAAGTAAATGCTAGATATTAGGAATGTTAATGGTGCATTCAATAGTAATTTGGTAAAACATGAATAAACTTGGTCATTACCATACATTTTATATCCAATAATATTCGTATTTCATGCTTTACTTACGTTTGTATTTATACTTTTTGTAACTGTAAACACAAAGGAATTCCTAATTTAATTGTGATTTAATTGAAAAATGGCTTTCAGACACAAAACACAATATACCGACACAATTTAAATATGTGTTAAATATGTTAAAATGCATTTAGACTAAAAAACCGAATTGTTTTTTCGTAATACATTTAATGGTTTAATGGGAAAGTTTGTCCATTTATTTAACGAATAATTCTTTACGTTTGCCTCTTTTTTTGTTTGTTTTGCACTCTTTTTACTATACATAAAAAAGTACCGTTACAGTTATATTCTTGAAAACAATAATAAAGCAATTTCACAAGACATTTATTATATTATTCTACATTTAGTTTTTCTCTAACGTTACCTATATAAAATAATGTAATATGGAGATCTTGAAATTTTTTGCAATACATTTTCCGAAGTAAAAAAACAACAACAACAAAAAAAAAAAAAAAAAAAAAAAAAAAACCCCACAAAGGCGGTCACATGCTGCAGAGTTGCACGCTCCCTGCAGACACAGGTCGGTGCGTGCAGTCTGCAGATCTGCCGCGTAAACAGCTGCGGACGATGTGAGCAGCACGTCCTCTCTCACACGCACCGGGGGCTCTCTGCTCACCATGACGCCGCCGGCGGAGAAAGGTACGTCTCACTCCAGTTTTTCATTTTCCTGAAACGATCGCCATGAACCCTCCGCGTACTTCCCTGAAAACACCGGAGCGATCGACTCAGCGTTTTGAAAGAGCTCATGTGACTGAGTGGGAAGTGGACAGGACCTTGAGGCTGAGCAGTAATGGTTTACTGCCGTATGAATGTGTTATGAAAAAGATCCCACGTTTAATATTTTCATTCGCTCAATTCCTTAAACAAACAAAGCGATTTGTTTTCCCAGAGAGTCCCCCCTCCGGTCAACATGTACTACTACTGCTATACTTGTACTTTGCTTGAGTATTGACATGTTATAGTTCTTTATACTTCTACTTCACTACATTTTGGCAGCCAGTGTTCCGCTACATTTATTTGACAGCATTAGTTTCTAGTTATTTTGCACATTAAGATTATTCATACAAAATAGAAATCAACTAATACATTATGTATTATAAGATCCCCAGCAGTTTATAAAGCAGTTAAAATAATTTAGCTCCACCTTTATCAGTTGCAACATTAGTGGTACACACATTAATGCATCAATAATTATAATCCAGTGATATAATATACATGATTCTGAAACAGACCATGCTGCATAATGAGTATTTTTAGTTTTACACTGTGGTACTGGTACTTTTACTTACATGAAACATCTGCGTAGCTTATTCTTCCACCACTGTTATGTTATATACTCCTATTGCAGAATGAGAGGGCACTTTAACTTTTGTTTTTGTACAATCCATATTTGATACTTATTATTATTCAAAGTAGAGTCTGTCCAGCATGTCTGGAGGGGATCTTTAAAGCTTTATAGTGACTTAGTCTTTTCAAAAGTACTGCGTTAAAGCTGTTAATTAGTAAGAGATGTATTGGTATAAAATCTTCCATCAGAGTACTGAAGGTACTGAAGGTAAGGGTTAGAATATATTATATGGAAATGAAATTCTTTTTAAAAATGTATTATAAACCAACATACTGCTCTTGCTGTATGTGAAATGGTGAAGTGTTCAGTGGCGTTGGTGTCTCTTCCTGTCCATGTTTCAGACTGACTTTCATAATGAAGTTAGACTCTTAAATTAAAATAGACAGGAATAACCAGTGATCCATTCTTTGTGCTATGTTTACAGTGTATTACCGCTTTGTGGTGCTGTTCTTCAACTGCCTGCTGACATTTGGCTCCTACTTCTGCTTTGACATCCCCAGTGTTTTGCAGGATCAGTTCCAAGGGGTAAGTAAGAGGCAGCAGGAGGACAGACCAGCCTAAAGATAATATCAGTGCCGAACAATATCTCCACATTAACTCATGATCATTGTGGTTTGGTGTCAAAATTCCAAAGTCTGTCCTCAGTTTGTTAGGCAACCATAATCACTGGCTTCTGTTTATCTCTCAGAACCTGACATGTCCCAATGCAACGGGGATCAATGGGACAGTGGACTGTGTGGAGGGATTGGGGATGAGCCCTCAGCAGTACAATCTTCTGTATGCCATCTATGCTTGGACGTAAGTACACACACACATTGACTCTACTGCAATATATTTAAGCGCGGCTGAACAGAAAACAGCTCCAGTCGGTGTTTTTTTCTCCTATCAACAGGAATGCAGTGGTGGTGGTCCTGGCTGGGTTCTTGATTGACAAATTAGGAAACCGCTGTAAGTCTACGTACATTTTATCTGCAAATCAAACAACTGACTGATGGTAACTCATGGTAACTTGAGTCCCCTTTCCTCTTCTCTGCAGTTGGCGTATTTCTGTTCTCTTTTCTGTGTGTTTTGGGCTCGTCGCTGTTTGCACTGGGCTCCCACTTTAAAGGAACTCCCTATCTGCTGCCGCTTATGCTCACGGGCCGACTACTGTTCGGATCAGGCAATGGATCTCTGACCAGTAAGGCCACCGTACAAAAGTCACATACATACTCTTAACAATGTCATCTGAGGGAAGTGTTGCTAAAGCACTCTCTCGCTCGCTTCCTTATTAGTTGTTCAGAACCGGATCACAGCCTTCTGGTTCAGAGGGAAGGAGCTGGCCTTGGCTTTTGGTTTGACCCTGGCTTTCTCTCGCCTGGGTTCAGTCCTGAACTTCTTCCTCACCCAGAAGTTTGAAGAAAAATATGGCATGCAGTGGACACTCTGGGGTGGTAGGTTTTTTTGGCGAGAAAATGTGATAAAAAGAAGGTTTAAGTAAGAGTATTTTTCTCATGCTACATGGCACATGATGCGTTGTTTTCTAGGTGCACTGTTGTGTGTGCTGGGCTTTACATCCGCCGTTATAGTCAGTGCCCTGGACAAGATCGGAATGAGGCAGCTGGGTCTTGATGGCGCCATCCAAGAGGAGTCCCGTAAAGTGGTATGAACAGTATCTCATAATAAAACCTGTTTCTAAAATCATTATAAAGCGCAAGGATGCACGTGGAGTTCATTAACATCTTTGTTCAGTAGTTTATACGTGCACAGTATGCCTTGAAGTGATTCTGTGGACTACATTTTTGGTTTCCGTATGTGTGTGTGTCTGTGTGTGTAGAGGATTCAGGATGTGAAGCTCCTGTCGCTAAGATACTGGCTGCTGGTCCTCACCATCATGTTCTTCTACAACGGCATCTTCCCTTTCATCGCAGATGCCAGGTAGAGCTATCAACACACAGCGCATGCATATTCCTCTGGTTTGAAACTGTTAGCTTAACCTCCTGTAATTGTGTAATTATCACAAACACTGTATTGATATGACTCTAGTGCATAAAAACTTCATTTCATTTTAACATACTGCTGTATTTTCCTGTCCAGTAAGTTCATTCAGGATAAGTACAATGGCTACAGTCAGAAGGAGGCGGCCTATATCGCCGGCGCGGTTTATGACAGCTCACTGGTCCTCTCAGCCAGCGTGGGCATTCTCATAGTAAGTATCTGCAACCTAAACCTGTTTCCTGTCTCTAATCTGTTGTGAGAAGTGTAAATTGGGGACATTCTCTTGTGTTTGTTCCAGGATTATGTGGGTCTGCGGGGCATTTTTGCAGTGGCCTGTGCCGTCCTCACGCTGCCTGTGTTTGGACTCCTGGCCTTCACCTTTGTCCCCCCTCTCGTCTCCACCATATGGCTTGGAGTCACCTACTCCTTCGCTGCTGTGAGTTTAGCTCAAAGCTGTTGTTTTTAACATTTTAGTTTCTCTCAGGCAGACGTCAGATGTGTTTTTGGTCGACAGAAGATACTTTTGGCTTAGCGTAAAATATGATGACCTATTGTTTATAATTGATATTTGTCTTATTCTTTCTCAATGTACTATTCCAATATTGTGGTTGGGATTTTAATTATGTTCTGAATTCAAAATGAAACCAACCATTTATGATAAACTACTCAATAGTCAATATGTTTATGGACAAATTACCATATGGACCCTCTTCAGATTAATAATATATATTCGAGGCATATTAACTGATATATACAGATACATTTCCCAACCAGATGAGTGTCCGTGTGCCTCATATTTAGGAAAAGATGTGTCTTAATTTAAACGATCTGTGATGTATTCCAGGCAAGCATGTGGCCGTCTATTCCCCTCGTGGTGCCACAGGCGACTCTGGGAACAGCCATGGGTCTGGCCACCTCCATACAGATGGTTGGGATCGGGGTGTCCAATCTGGTTGTCGGGCAGATTTTGGGCACCAAGTCTAGGTAGGAAATACTTCACGTCAGGATCTCAAATTTAAGCGCACTGCTGGTCCATGCTGTATGCTAGATTTTTACTTACCTCCACCGTTCTCTCCGTGTCCTGTCCAGTGAAACTAAAATTCCACTGTGGCGTTGGCAGAGGATGATGATCTTCATGTTGGCCAACACCATCGGCTGCATCGTCACCTCAGTGCTGCTCAACATTGTCGACCGCAGACAGGTCAGACATCTGACAGACCGCTTGTTTATATACTGTATGTGCTGTGTGTGTCTAGTGTCAGCTGCGCAGCATACAGTGTATTCAGTTAATATTTGTTTTTCTACAGGGCGGGACCCTGAACAAGACAACCAAGAGGTCAGAGCAGGCAGAGAGAGACTCCGACAGAGAGCCGCTCAACCAGGGAGAGGATGAGCAAAATGAGGATGAGGAGGATGAGGCGGTCAGATCTCGTTCTATCAATTCCTAAATTTTGTTTGAACATTTCTCTCTCTATGTCTTATTTTATACTAAGTACCAGTGTTCAAATTACGTTTGGTTTATTGGTTGCACCTCACTGAAACTGAAATTTGTCTGTGGTTACTACAGCAGATAATTGGGCAGTTTAATAAATCTGAATATTTCCTGTTTAACGGTATTTACACCCAGACAGTATCAATACATTGGATTAAATGTGAACCAGGTATTGCAGGTTTTTCAGTAATACGGGTAATCTGAAAAAAAAAAAATACAATTGCACAACAAAATCGAACAATGTTTTTTAACTTTTTTGAATTTTGTTTACAGTTCATTTGAGCTGAAACACATTTCATCAGCCATATTATCACTCAGCTATCGACTGTACACTAAATAACTTTAATGTCATGTTAAACTGCATGTCACAAACATGTAATGTCTATTTTTTCTGAATTTCTTTCTAACAAAACAATATTTGTACCTCTTATCTGTGTGTTCATGGTTAGATATTTCATTATGTACCTGAAGAAGGGAATTATATTTTAAATTGCCAAAACAGCAAAAATAAAATGCTATTGCTGTCCACGTTATTTAACAGTGCAATGTATGCTTGACACCTCCATGTTTGCTTGGTACCATCCAGTTGGTGGTGGGCCGCAGGTGTAATCTCTGATTCATCACAGCCTGTTCATTGGATAGGACATAAAGAGCGTTTGCATGGAGCACAGTTACTAACAGTTTGTTACCCACACAGGGTACTTACAGCGGTTATAAAAGATATTTTTTTATAATAACAGTGCATCAAATGACAATGTGAAAGGTGTTTCTTGTAGTGATCGACCTACAGAGAATTAGCACCCGAATCTGCAGCTCCTCTCGGCTTTACGAAGCGTTATAGAAACAATAATACATGATAATGACGAACTAAACTAAGAATACATTTCCTATGGAAACAGCACTGTTTACAATAAAAGGTTAAATAACAATTACTAGAACTGTAAACGTAGAGTACAGTCTTATCATGCAATATAAAGTTGACCTCCCCAATCAGTGCATTCTCAATTCTCAAAAACATAAATTCTCAGCACAGCATTTTGTAGCACATTACAGCCAGTAGGTGGAGCACTTGACACGTTTGTTGACAATGGATAACTACAGTTGATGTAGTAAACATGGGATTATGAAGACTGAAGATAATTCTGAAGTTTCTCTCAATGGTTTTTACTTCAGCTCTTCTGGGTTTTTCCAATATTCAACCTTCTACCTAAATTACTGGAATTACTAACTACATTCTCACCTTTTTGCAAGTCGGTGTGGGTATTTTAGGGAGGCGTTATATGATAGGAGCACTTATTATCACATCCATCATATTGTGAACAACTGCCAGAATGTAGAATGTCGAAATAGCTACAGACAAATATGGCAGCACCATAAGAAAGTGTAACAAATTTTAGGTATACACTAATTTTCCTCTTATACCTTTAAGCCTGTACACATTCCTTGCTGTATTATTTGTGCCAAATTTATATTGCTGTTTTAGTCATTTTACCAAAACCATTAATGTAATCGCTATCTTTCTTTATTTCTGAAAATAAATTATATCAGCTGCTACTAAGTAAAATGAAGGAGTTTTATTTTTATTCGTCACTTCCTGCCAGTGAAGATGTGTCATTTCATTTGTGCAAGAGAGGTGAAAGGAAACGTTTGAAAGCATTGACATTTAATACAATGCAAATTAGGGAGTGCCTGATCTAGACAGACTTGTATTACCTTGAGTTATGCTGCAGTCCTCAAATACTTAAGTACAACTAGTACTCTAAAGACTCAGGTTCAGGCTGCCAACCTCCTGTCCCTGACTCTCTGTCAGATTAAATGTGGAAAGTTCACTGTTCTAAAACTAAGCATTCAATAGATTGCAGTCCATACTGAAAAACACATTAGATTACTGAGAAAAAAAAATCAATCACATGTACAACATTTGCAGTCGGAGGGTTATGAAAGGTCCCTGAAAATTAATTTATTTTTGTATCCAGCTGGTCCTTGTATTAAGTCATAATCCAACCAAAGACAAAAAATGCCTGACTTGTTCTGACATGGTGGACATTTACTGAAGATTTAAATGATATGATTTTGACTGCATACTTAACTGGATGATGCAATACAGGGGTACAGCTCATAATCTTCTTAAAAAGAGTTCCCCAATCATTAGATTATTGGAAAGATGCATCTCCGGTGACAAGTCAAAGTCCCTTGAATGGAGGGAAGAAGGTTACTTTAGACTTCCTAGAGCTCAGATCCTCTGTTTACTGTGAAGATAAACCCTAAAAATACACCTTGCCTAATCTTCTTAAGGGGCGTGTGGTAGGGGTTAGTCTTTGATTGCCTGTTGGACAACACACGCAGAGGGCTTTAACGTCTCGAGGTTTGCCTTATGGTTTCTCGCTTGGAGTCAATCTGCAGTCTGAACTGTTTGGCCGACGACCTCGACAACATGAGCATGTCGAGCCTTCTCAACCTCAGCAGCCTGGGCAGGATCTGCGGTTCAAGTCACAGCAATGAAATGGTCGTTTTGGACCGGGTCAAGAGGAAGAACTCTGTCAGGCGCATGTCAATTATTGAAGATGGTGAAATTGCAGAGGTTCTCTACCTTATTCCTAAACAGTCCATGATGGAGCAGCTGCCGTTCCTCAACCCCAACGACTACATCCTGTGTGAAAAGTTAGCCGGTATACCTGGGGAGATGTCGGGTAATGAATGTTTTTGTTTACTTCCTTATATGGTTGCAGTGGGTGATATCTTTTGGGTAATTGGTTGTTTTGTTGGTATCTTGTCATTATGCAGTATAATTTGGTCTTAACATGTTTTGTAGATATACCACATGACAAAAACCTATTGATTTCCAGAAGGGAAAAGGATGATAAGATTCACTGTGAAAATCTATGTTGTGATAACAATAGATTTTCACAGTGCTGTGATAAAGGCTCTGCTTTATTTTTTATATGTAATTTCATGTAGTAACCAGAAATCACGCTGTTTGACAAAGCCTAATATTGCACACATGTAATATTAGGTCTGCTAGTCAACAGACTTTGCTATTCAAACTGCTGTCCCTACACAAACATAAATACTTTACCAAAATTTGTTTCTGTTTAATCAATGTTCAGAACATATTTGGCAGACAATTTGGATTCAAATATTCTCTTTTTCAGCACAGTTAAGGGTCATGGTTCAGAAGTACAAAAACCCTTAATGTCGCTCCTACTGTCCACACACACACACACACATACACACCCATTCCTGCCCTCTGTGTTTTGGACCACCCCCTTTCCCCTTGGACCAGCGGTCCAGTTAGTTCCTCTCCTCACTCTGATCCGCTGCAGTGAGCGCTCCCACAGACGTGTAGAGACCAACGGTCATGAAAGAGAAAGGTAGACATTTTTAAAAATGTATGTATGAGTGTGTATAAAGTGTGTTTGCTTATGCACATGTTTGTCTTCACGTACTTATGTGTGTAGCAGCTTGTTATTAAGTACACTGTTTTTGTCAAGTCAAAAGTCTCTGAGCTTTTTTTCTTGAACTTTTTTTGTGAAAGAAAATGAACCATATCAATGTGACGCATTATTATGCTACTTCACACATGCCTTTATTTGAAGTTGTGCATGTAATCTTTTTGACTTTCTATGTGAGGTGTCATTTGATCATTTTAAACATCAAAACAAATATTGCGTATGACTTTTGTTATACATCGTGTTACCCTGTACAGTGTTACAGTGCTACAAGTTAAGATTTTCAAACATTTCCCAAATCTAGAAACTGAGTTTAGAGATAAAAATTGTGGTTGCCAAGTGGGGAAAAGTGCAAACACAGCTGTTACAGCTAATCGTAGAGCATCATGGTTAGGTAAGACCAGCATGTGATTTCAGCAATACTTCTGAATAAAGCAGTGTTTTGCCCTTATTATTCTATTTTGCAGTAACAGGGAACAGATTCCGTCTATTGTGAGTAAACTACAGTGGCGACTCTTTATTCAGTCCGGGTGAAGTAGTGGAGAAAATACTCATTTCGCAAAACTATTGGAAGATAAAAGGGAAGTGAGATAAAAGCCTCTTGCCACTTGCCATTCTGTTACTATAGTTCGATGTCCTCCTCCTGAAATTCCTGAAATCTCTGCACTGATAGTGAATAGGAGGTTTTTTGCGCTTTAAGACTCATTTCACTTAGAATTACCAAAGCTTTTTATTTATTACATTACTTACAATGACACCATCCAGTAAACAGGAGGATACATGGGAAACACAAGTGTCATTACTAAAAATGATTATTAACACATACAGAACTACTAAATACAGCTTGCAGCTCATATAAATGTAGTTATATGACCCCATTGTACTATATCGAATGTTTAAATTTAATATTGGATAGTATATTAAGCATACCTTACATGTCATTACTTTGTACTTATATGAAAATAGAATCAGTTGTACTTGTAAATCAAAAATACTTAATATAGATACTCCCTCATTCCTTACACACATGTGCACACATGAGATAGTGGGTTGTGTGATTAGCTGTTCATCTCAGGTTTCCCTCCATTTGCTGTCTTTCTAAATCTACCATTTGCTAATACTTGACACCATATCAGCTTCACATTCTGGGAGAGATCAAGAAAGAGTGGAGGACACATTTTCGGACTCTTATATTTCCATTTGAGGACTCCACACATCAGTTTTACCATACACATACTGTATGGCACAGCATATTTTATGGCTGTATACACATAATGCAACATAGTACAGCCTGTCCTTCTCCATCAGTTGGTTTACAACAAAATAAAACTTTCAAACATTTGTAGTAGTAGCAGTAATTCTTTGCATGTCCCCGTGACAAATGGCTGTCACGCATTTGTGTTGGCATCACAGCTCTGTCATTAACAAATATCTGAGGCGTTCTAGGACAAAGGCCAGTTTGGCTGGGTTTTCAGTCATTGTTGGAGTGCAATGGCCAAAAGGACGGGTTACATTCCCACTAGGATTTTGCTAAGTCTGGCAACACATGAGTTTTTTTTCTTTTAGATCAGATTTTTTGTGGGTACAATCAAACAATGTGCTGCCCCTCATTTATTTTTGTTTATTAGATTTCTTAACAATTAGACTTCCTCAATCTGCTCCAGGATGTTAGTTTGTGGATCACTAGTCTTTGTCACATACAGAATGAAATCCTTTTCTTCACTTATACAGTCTGCAGCTGGCCTAATCATCACAGCACTGCATAATGTACACACTGGTTTGACTTGAGTCTTCAGAACTGTACAATCAGTTACAGTGAACTTTATGTTAACCTTTGAGAATCATGGTCTCTTAATCTAGTTTGTACCTACATATTTGTTACCATAGCGACAAATCTCTCCTGTTGTGGGGCAGAGTTGGGGCCACATACCAATGGTGCTTGACTCAATTTCCTCAGTATTCACGGGGCTGAGTTGGGTAGTCGGAACAGTTAAGAAAACATTTCCCGTAATAGCTGTAACTGTGTGGAAATCTTTCTTTTTGGGTCACATAAATTTAGACACAACTCACCCATGTTGGTGCGGCTGAGATTATCTGAGGTATACGTCCCGTGTAGCTGCTATTTTGTTCAAAGGTAAATTTGTTCTCGTTCTTTTCTGTGGCCAACTGTATGTGAAAGAAGAAAAGATGAATCTCGTGTGTCTGTTTATCTATTTGCATGCTGTATGTCCCGACGCAGGGAGACAGAGCGCTCTCAACATGCCACATTCTTTCCTCTCTCTCCTCTGTTAATCACATTCAAGAGCTCTCAAGTGAGCTGTGATTAGATTGTACAGGCATCCACTGCTTCTGCTGCCATATAAACATGAAAGAGACAGGAGGAGGAATGAGGTTGAGCTTTCTTAATACAGAATGAGACACGGTTTGGCACACAAGCGGCAATGCTCATGTAGAATACTTTAACTGATATTGTTGCGAGATCAAACTTTTTAACTCTCTGCAGAGAAATAATGTCTCCTTCATAACCCGTGTCTTTGTGAAGTAATCTACAGCTTACTGTGATTGTGTTTGTATGTGTGTGTGCTCTATATGTCTTGGTTTCTGTGCCAAAGCAAAGTGTGTCTATACATTACCCTCAGTTATGTAAGCACTGACTGGACAATTCTGAGGGACTATTGTATTGTAATCAACTTCTCAGGCAGTCAAGGATAAACCTACTGTATGGATGAGAGAGACGATTACACTGGGAGGACTGAGCTACTGATTTGCGTATTGGAAAATGTGTAAATTCAGCGAATCTTGGATTTACACCCACACTGTGTGTACATTTACCAACTGGGCATGAAATGAGTTGATACGAGCTGGTAAAAATGAAATGAAAAACATGTTTTTAGCAACTGCATGTCTGCCAGTGTCAGTTAGTCAGTCAGTTCACCGCTTTGGTCCAGACTGAAATATCTTGACAACTAGTGGATGGATTGATTTTTGTATAAACATTCATACGCCCTCAGGGACCGATCCCAGTGACTTTGTGATCCACTGGCTTTTCCTGTAGCACAACCAGCAGGTCAAAGCTTTCACTTATTCAGTGAAATAGCTTAGCATTTGAGTTTTCTACATACATTCATAGTAACCATATATTGTGTAGTAATGATTTTGTTGATCCCCTGACGTCTGATTACCGCGGCTCCTCTAACCATCAGGGTGATATCTGTGGTTTTTGAGTGAAATGCCTTAACAACTATTGAATGGATTGCCATCAAAATTTGGTACAGACACTCATGTCCCACTCAGGTTTGAATGTAACAACTTTGTTGACCCCTTCACTTTCCATATAGTCAGCCAGTCAAAATACTACTTTAAAGGCCAAGCTACTTAATTTGGCTTTTTATGCCACTGTAGAATGACATTTTATATAACATGCTAATAGCAAACAATGTTAATTTATTTGTCAAGACTTAAGTGATTGATTTATTCCTCCCTCTCCTGTAGTGCTACATACTCAGGATGGCAGCCAGCCATGTTCTCCAGCCGGGAAGCGGGTCATCCAGTGCTTCAGATGTGGAGAGCCATGCAAGGGAGAGGTGCTGCGAGTCCAGACCAGCCACTTCCACGTAAAGTGCTTTACCTGCAAGGGTGAGTACCATCAATGCAGATGCTGGTGCACTTGCGGAGTGGCCTGCAGTCACACCCCAGTCAGAATAGACTCATATTATCAGGCAAGCTCAATGGTGGACTCTTTTTAAGTGTTCTGTGTCTAAATTTGGACATTTGGGAAAGCAAATTTGAGAGCAATCCAATGAACAGAATTCCTTATGTGCAGTGGAGAGTGGCTGTGGATTGTGGATTTTTACTCCCAATCACCTCTTAAAAAAAAGCTGCTGAATAATGCATTCATCTTCTGTCAGTGTTCAACAGGACTGGAGTATTGTGGTTGGGTGTAAATGACAAATTTTCTCCCCAGTATTGATTTTCCAGTGTTGACTCAGTGAAAACCTGTATTAACAATTTTACATGCAAGCAGTAAGTAACATTTGACCCTTTATGTTGCATTAAAACACCTTATTTTCAGTAGATATCAGAATTTGCTGGTGATTCAATAGACAGCATGCTGGTGCCATCAAATTCAATTTATTACAAAATATCCTACAATGGGTTGTTGTGAGAACCTCCTGGTCATTCACTGGAGTAAGTCTTTTTTGTGGAAAAAATATTTCCTCAGCAGGCTATTGTCTCCACTAATTGAAACTGACAAGCTTCTCGTGTTGTCGCCCTTTCATCACATTGTGATGGTGTTTACAGCACAGAGGAAACAAAGAGACTTTCAGTGCAGAGAAGCCGGCAGTATTTTAATAGTGGAAAGACCAGGGGATCGAAGGGGTCTGTGGGCTTCACCAGATCAGAATTTGCCTTAAAGTTTTTCACTTTGAATGTGAGTAAATTAGAATTTAAATAAACCACAGGGAACATTATCAAAGGTTTGTAGACCTTATCTTGTTTTAGTAATACATCAAAGTTTTATCAAAGTAAATGTAACTTCATGGTACAGAAAGAAGGGGGATAACAATTGTCACAGTGATAACAATAATAACTTATGGCAATATCAATATTATAATTAGTATAAAAGCAGTTAAGAATCTAAGACAATCACTTTATGCATTTATGAACATCATAAGATAATGATTCATTTGCTTTTCATTAAAGATCACTGGGATCAGAGGAATATAGACCCATGTTAGCATGTGTTTTAT
Source organism: Lateolabrax maculatus (assembly GCA_031216445.1). Taxonomy (NCBI): domain Eukaryota; kingdom Metazoa; phylum Chordata; class Actinopteri; order Acropomatiformes; family Lateolabracidae; genus Lateolabrax; species Lateolabrax maculatus. The sequence continues at coordinate 12,139,952 of CM062200.1, forward strand.
ACAGACTTAGAAATAGTATTTTTTTCAAATAAAACCCATGTACATTGTGAGTTAGTCGCAGTAGGACAGGAATAGAGCAGCATAATCTGTCCTTGGCATCTCAGTGCTCTCTGTGGTGGTAGGACTGTGGCAGGTTTAGAGGGACAGTGTCGGACGTGGGCTGGGTGGTATCAAATAACTCCAAACAAGCTGAGAGAAAACACTGCCTCCCTGTCAGTTACTTGTCACATGGATGATCAGCAAACACACGCACACACACACACACACACACACACACACACACACACACACACACACACACACACGCAAACACATAAACACTTCAGAAACCCTGGCAGAATCATAATGTCAGACAGCCCAAATGACATTTATACCATCCCTATGATGGATTATGTAGTTTCTGTTAACTTACTACTATGACAACAGCCTTAAAAAGGTTATATCATAAGATAAAAATTCATAGTTACTGACCCAACAAAACAAATAGAAATTCAATGTATACAGAGCAGCTGTATCAGGTTACAAATATCTTGGACCAAAGCTCTGTACGAAAGAATAAAAAAAGAAAATCGAATGTCAAAAACGCAATGTAAGCAAACCAATACAAAGAGAAAAAGTTAAAAAAGATGACATTTTAGAATGAGTTCTGACTATAGTGAAATAGTGGCAGGAAAACAGCAGTGTGATATCTTGTTTCACACAATTGTCTCTTTTTCCCTGTATGACTTTGTGTGTGTGTGTGTGTGTGTGTGTGTGTGTGTGCGTGCATGCGCAGTGTGTGGCTGTGACTTGGCTCAGAGTGGCTTCTTTATGAAGAGTGGCGACTACCTCTGCCCGCTGGACTTCCAGAGGCTTCATGGCACGCTCTGCAACAACTGTGGGGAGTTTGTGGAGGGAGAGGTGGTCACAGTCCTGGGGAAGACCTACCACCCAGCCTGCTTCGTGTGCACCATTTGCAAGTAATTGGGAGTTTGAAGTTGTGCAAACATAACAGAACATACAACAATTTTTTCCTGTGTGTGGTATACCTCTCTCTCTTTCCGTGTTTCTCAGACAGCCATTCCCTGCTGGGGACTGTGTCACCTTCAGTGGAAAAGACTGCCTATGTCAGCGCTGCATTCGTCCCGTGTCTCCTTCTCCAAATGACATCAGCCATCCCAGTAGTGAGTGCATTCTTTTTTATTTAAGCTCCAAGCAAGGACATTTGATCCAGTGTTTATATCAAAAATATTTATTCATAAAGCTTTAAAATAGATCAAGATCCCATGCAGACATGATCAGAGAGTGGATTATGTGGACAGTGAACAGTGGCCAGCTTTGGCTCCCATGCCAGCTACCTGTTTATTTAGTTTACCCTGTGCTTAAGAGTCATTCAAGTGGTGCCACATCTGTCGGCCTCCTTCATCATAGGGAGATAAAATCTTCACACATCTGATTATCTTCGTATGTGTGTATTACCTACCTCGTATTTTGAGGAAAAGGACAGGCCTGTGTGTTTAAACTGTATACCGATCCTTTTTGATCATCTGCAAGAGGTCTGCATGTCATCAGGGCAAAAACATGAGCGTTAAAGATCATCAAACCTCTGCAAACAATCATGTTTAACTTTGATCCAGGAGATTACTTGTCTGTAAAGTCCCTTTCATGTGTGCACACTGTCACCTTTGTCAGGAATGCAAGGTAAACAGTGTCACTAATTCCAGTCTAACCTCCTCCTGGTGCACTGGATATCCTTTTCACAACACTGAGTTGACATAACCTTACAGATCTGATCATCCTCCTGGGATCCTGCCAGATCACTGACTCAGTACGGACTAAGAGATTCAGTAGAACTCCACTCTCTACCTCGACTTGACCTTATCCACCTTATCTATAGATAGAAAAGGGATCAATAGAGGATTGTGCCTCACAAAGCCTCTGGACCTAAGAGGATCTCTCTGTGTTGGACTGTGGAGAAAAATCTACAGGAAACAGCACAGCTACTCAAATAGTTCTCTAAAGTCAGATGGACTTTCACTTTTAATGTTCACTTTATACACATATATCCATAAATAATCAAGAAGAACAGAGGTACTGGAACTTATGTATCAGCAGATCAACTGGGCCTAACACATTTAGTGAATTGTTAATCGGATGTACAGTGTTTACGACATACTTGATGAAAGTGCATGTGTGTGTGTGTTTTCAGGCTGCTCTGGCTGTGGTAGAGACATCAAGAATGGACAGGCTCTGTTAGCCCTGGATCGCCAGTGGCACCTTGGCTGCTTCAAGTGTAAAGCCTGCAGACGAGTGTTGAGTGGAGAATATATCAGCAAGTAAATACAAAGCTCTCATCCATACCAGCTCTTACTCAGAATTCTTTCTCTACTTCCCCTCACGTTTATACCAGGAAATGTAAAGTGTTATCATTTTCAAAGATTCAGCTATGAAAAACAAGAATACTTTTTAATATTTTTAGTGTATTTTTCCAAACAAGAACGGCTAGAATTAGAAATGATGTTAGCAGAGGAATATCTGTTTTTAATATAAAGTGTCTTATCTTTCAGGGATGGTGTTCCCTATTGTGAGAGGGACTACCAGATTCAGTTTGGGGTACAATGTGAAGCATGTCATAAGTTTATAACTGGAAAAGTCCTAGAGGTGAGAAATGTTTACTGCCAGTGAATACTAAGCTCACTGAGAATAAACTCACTATTTGCATCACTTGTTGTTGAAATACATTTTGTGACATGCCTTTTCTCAAAAGAGCTATTATTATTACTTGGCCTGAACAATCTATAAATTAACTAAAAATATTACGTTTTGTCAAAGTCTGTTTGTGAGTGGAAATGTGCAGCTATATGGCCAGACTGGCCTACAGTATATGTTCGTTGTTCTTTTTTGTAATAATGCCTAACTCTGGTGCTCTTGCCCTTCTCAATATCTGCTATAGGCAGGGGACAAACTTTATCACCCCGGCTGTGCAAGATGCAGCCGGTGTGACAAAATGTTCAAAGAAGGTGAAGAAATGTATCTGCATGGTAGGTTTGAAAGTAAATATGTGAATGTATGAATGCATACATCGAAAGTGTTTGTTTAAGGGAACCGGTGTAACCTGTGCATTCATTTTGACTATCCCTGCCTTCACAGGGTCAACAGTTTGGCACCCAGACTGCAGAGACAGCAGCAGAACTGACAGTTACAGGGTAAGGGTCTCTTTAACTTTACACTCAACTTTATTTTCACGTGTGACATACAGTTTAATATGTGATAGAGGCTGTATTCTGGCACATACAAACACAGATTTGTATCATGGTCTGACATGACACAATATCATATATATAACTTCTAAAAATAAGATATTGACATCTAGCTGGTTTAATTGCTGATATAAGGAGGATGTGAGTGTGATATCTGTGTGAGTTGCTGTCCTATGCTTGCCCACTGTGATTTCATTACACGTTCTCTTCCTTCCCAGGTTAGCAGACCAAAAACACCTGGTCTTGATTTCTTTTTCCCCCCACATGAACTTAAGGTTAATATTGTGAGCGGGCTTGCCGTTTGCACCGGTGGTTTTCTAGAGTGAGCAGGCTGCAACCTCACGTTTTGAGATTAACTGCACTGGCTTGTTTCACATGCAATATGAACACTTTGCTCACCCGAACTGACCGGTTGGATCTTGTGTGCTAATTCAACAAAGTGAAAAGAAGAGAACAATCACTTATGATTCTTAAAATAAGATTTTTTCTCATAATTTTTGCATCAAAGAATGATTAAGAGGAGCTTTTCATTTGTAGAGCACTTGTAGATGTATATATTATGTGAAATAAATATTACATTTTATACATAACCCATTAAAAATAAGTTCACCGTAGCATATTAAATTTCAATGTTAACAGTGCTGCTTGCTTGGCTGTTTTATTTCCTGTCATCTATTAGTACCTGCACAATTTAATATATACCAGTGTGTTAATGTATTTAATATTCATACCTCTTATTGTAAGTACTATGCCAAACAAAAGTTTGGCTGAGGTCAATATTATGTACAAATAAAGGTAGAAATACAAAACAATGCACATCAACTGCATGATGAACACATGAGTGGCAGGGAAACTAAACCAGATGTGAGGACCAAGCTGTGTGTGTATAGTTAAAAGATATCGATAGAAAACAATGGGAGCTGTCTACAAACACCTGAAAGTGATGTTTTTCAGGCAAAATCAACACAGCTGTTTTTTTTTTTTCCTTAGCTCACTAGGTCCTCATCTGAGAGCTCCTGCTCCAGGCCGGGCTCATGCACTCCAGGGAGTCCCAGTCGAACTATCTGTGTAAGTTCTGGTGACAACATCTGCTTAACATCTTCCATGGTGCACAATTCACCGTGGGTTGATTTACATTTCATTTATCCTTTATTCATACAGGGCAGTCGCAAGGAGTCTCTTTTGCAAGATGTTTCTTTTTGACAGTAAATGAAGACAGACATTTAGGAAAATAGTCTTAAAGTCTTAAAGTCAATTAAATTTTTCTATATTTTTTTAACTTAACCTTGACTGATCGGAACTAGTTTCATCTTGCTTGTGGAAGAAAAATGGGATTTCAATTGTGGTTGAATGATGACAAAATTTTCTCAATTTAATTATTAATATAGTAAAAGAAATCAACCACATATTGAACAGGAATTTAGATTTATTTGCTTAATCAATTTGAATGTATTGGCAATTCAGATTGTATTTGATTATAAAAACAATCCAGTGCTTTCAGTGTCCTTTTGTTTCCTCCACCCATCTCTTATTATCCTGTTGGTTTATTGTGTGGAATAAACTTTACCCCATCAAAACACCTCAAAATTAACCTTTTTATACTTTAAAGTCTGAGAAATAATAAATATAGTGAACAGAAACAGGCCACACAGTAGCATGTCAATCTCATAATTTGTCTAGTTAATGTGCCAAAATCAGACCAATGTGGTGTTGTGGGATTAAAGTTTCATTCCTCTACTAAGTGATGTAATAAGCAACCTTTGACCTTTTACCTGACCTAAAGTGTACTGTACTCTTCCACCCTCTTTGTCCTTCTCCCCTCTCCTCCCTGTCCTGGTCCCAGGCAAAAGTAGATAATGAGATCATTGATTACCGAGACTTAGCAGCAATTCCCAGAGTCAAGGCTATATATGATATAGAGCATCCTGATATGATATGTTATAAGTCTGTGAACAACAACTCCTCTACTTTGGACAACAAAGGCAACAAACAGGACAGGCAAAGCCCTGCAGAGGTAACTTTATTCAATGCTGACATGTTTGTGTGTCATCATTTTGTTTCTTTTTTCTTGGTTTGATTTATGAGTCAAACCAAGTGGCGTCTCGTTTTGTTGTTCTGATATTTGACTGTGTTTGGCCTAAAATACAAAGACATTTATTGTGAAAAATAGACATATATGTCTTTAAGAGAATGTGTTTCAGAGTAATAGTGGTTCTACTTTAACAAATAAAATATAAGTAAAATACTTTAAATATATAAGTCAAGATCTAGGCAGGTATACAGGACACGTACTCGCTACGTACATTTTTAAGAGCTTAAAGTACCTTCATAATCAAATCCTCTTGTTTCCTACCATTCATATCAATATCTTCATGTGAAAACCTCATACCTCCAAGTTTGATGATTTTTCAAATTCAGCCAAAGGATTATATATATATATATATATATATATATATATATATATATATATATATGTATGTGTTCCTCTTATAAAACATTTAAAAAGATACATTTTGGTTAGGATAGGTTGTGTTTCTTCATATCAGAAAAGTTTGGAGATACAAGGTTTTTCCCTGAAGTGACTACAATTGTGTGTGTTTTTTTCTGCTTCATACGTCGATTTTTATTCCTCTGTCTTTCTGATTTAGTCTCCAGGGAATGTATCTGAAAACACAGAGGTAAATTTATGTTTTATTAACTTTACTTAGTTAAGGTAGAACATTGGATCACATACAGTATGTATTAGACTCCCATTAAAATCACATGTATTTAACACTCATTGACACAAACCAGTTTTGATTTGTTGTGCAAATTTTTACAGTGGTTTTGTGTCTTTCTTCTTTCAAGGACAGTTTTGAAATGAGAAGGTGCGTACCAAAATCTACAAGCCATGGAACTTTTGGAGTTCATGCAAAGTACAATCGTCATAGCTACACTCCGACTCTGTCCAGATCACCACAACACTTCCACCGGCCAGGTAAGAGGAGTGCTCCGAAGTAAAATGAACTCAATCTTCTTATCACCTTTGTAAAGATATTAACCACCTTCTGCTCACTTTTTCTGTTTTACCACCTTCCTGTATCTTCTCTTCCTCCACAACTCCTCCTTCCACTTCTTTCACGGAATAACAAGAAGCAGGGTTGATGCTTTCTCCCTCTTTATTCTCTGACAACAATGACACCTGCCCTGATTCCCCTTTATGTCACCACTTTCTCCCTCCCACCACAGGTAAGAACCCCTGCTCCTTTGCCACCGTTTTCTCTTCTCCCCTCCTGCTGTTGCTTTACCTTTTGTCATCTTTTATATTTCTTATAAAACACTTCTTTTTAATAGCAAACCCAACATTCAATTTTTTAACTACAAGGCACTGTAGTGAGTGTAATGGTAGGATAATAAAAAAATGCTACAACACCCAAATTACTAGAACAAAACGCTTAAAGGTTTAAGGGTCAGAGTTGGAATTTATAAGAAAGATGCCACAGAGAAGTGATTCACTTTATTCTTAGGAACACTGAGCCATCTAGTGGTCAAAGTTCAGAGAGACTGTCAGTCGCCCACCCACTCTCTTTTCATATACTGTAGGAGACAGCACAGCTTCCTCCAGATATTTCTCTTTCTTTTCCTATTTTTCATATTTTACTTAACCTACTTTTTTCTTTTCTTTTCTTCTGCCACCTCAACCACAGCTAATATAAAATGCTTTATGTCAATCTGTATCAAAGTAGCTATTTATAAAACTGGTTTGATTGAATAAATAAGTAACTATTCCTGTGACTGTTCCTAACCTCATTCACACATTCCTCTACAGCCGTGCGTATTTATAGCGGTGCTGTGATCTTTTTTTTAAAGCCTGTTTTATCATGTGTGTGGATGAGATATGACAAACTTTGACCGATAAACGCTGGAAGTGCGACAGTTCAAACAAAAACGGGGTGTTAAGTTACTCCATATGACTAATATTTTAAAACACTGAAAGGGGATTTGCATCTAGCTGCCAGAGACAATACAGTAGGTTATCACTAACAATATATTATTTTGGTTTTGCTGTGTAATATTTTAGAATGAATCATCTGCTGATGCTGCATTATTTTCTATCTGCAGACGAAGGCTTCAACATGTACAGGAGGCCTCCAATTTACAAACAACAAGGTACAATATGACCTTTTCTTCTTCCAAGTAACATTTCAAAAAGTTTATATAAACCCTTTACTTCGTTTACTGTAAGCTATATGTAAAAAGTTGGTGAAGTAAAACAACCTAAACAGTGGCTGTTTAGTAAAAACGTATATGTTCACCATGGTTTTATGGAGATTGTAAATATAAAAATAGAGCAGTACTGAGAAGTCCGTTGTACAGAACAATTAGTGAAAGGCTAAACACAGAACCCAGCAAGGTGTATTTTACTGAGTAAGTCTGATCTAATTTGGGCAAAGAGCCAAGACTGACTGTAAGTCGTGTCACGATGAGCTAATCCATCCGCTGTTTCACTTTTACATAGATCCAAATTCCTCCACATCCCAAACATCCTCTTTGCCTGGTTACGGTCGCAATGGCCTCAATCCGGTAAGAGCAACCAGACTGATACCTAATTCTCTCTTTAGCATTATTGTATAATGATATTAAGTGACATTGCTTTTAATCTGTCTGCTGAATTTAGTGCAAAAATACATTATTTTGAAGTTTAACTACATCAAAAACATGGAGTGCAGCCAGTCCCGGATTTTATATTCCTATTTAGATTATGACCCCACACTGCAAAATTGTTTTTATTGCTTCATGTTTTTTAATGGGTAGCTTTAAAAACAAACTAAAGAAACTATATGAGGTTTGTCCAACTAACAGCACTTAATGAATAGAATTAATATTTCCTCTGAGATGCCTTTTCAATGTTTTAATGTGTTTTCTTCTCATTAAGCCACGGTCAGCCGATTTCTCCCATAACGACGGTGACCGATTCAGAGGTAAGTATGTGGACATCTTTTTTATTTATCATAGAAATCACTACAGTATTGACTCAGTGGATTTATCTTTAGAAAAATAATTTGTAATTTCCTTTTCCTTTTCCCATGCCTTTCAGACTTCAAGGTATGTGAGAACAACTGAACAGAGCTTTATGTGACCTTGAATCCCCGACCATGCTTCCTTTCCCTGGTTTACTGCAGGACTGACCTCACATATTTGTCTGCATGAGCATGTTTTATTTGAAGAATAAATCATTGTATTTGCAGATATCTTCATTAATTTATATTGTACATACATAACTGACTCTTTAACCACACATTTTATAAATAAACTTGCGAGTCATTTTGCCATTTGGCCTCTAGCTTTGAAGTGACTAATCCTGCCGTGACATTTTCCCATTGCATGTGTTTGCTTCATTCTGTAGCTCTTCCATGACGGTCAACATCCATTAACACGAATGGAAAGAGGAGTGTCTATGCCTAATTTGTTGGACCCAAAAGCAAGTATTATTTGTATATTCATGTGTTTGCCACCATTTAATTCTCTGCCAAAGAGTGAGGGAGAACAAATAATACTTCAGTACAATCGAGTGGAGTTTAGGATGAACTTTAAACACAAGCTTGCTAGTTTTAGAGCTGTAGGACAGTGCTGAGTTCGTGGAGGGCTGAGGTTTCAAGGATAACCTTATTATCATCCTTCCTTTATAACAACATACGTGAAAATACAGATGGAATGCAATGATCCATGACTTGTATGTTACACGATGTTCTATCTGTATCTCGTATCTCAATAGCTCATAGTGTAAGTGAACAAAAGATTGTGTTTAGGTGTAGATTGTGTGATAATCAACGCAAGAAGCATTCTCAACCAGTCTTTGTTTTGTCAAGGTCTACCCATATGAAATTCTCACAGTTGCTAATAGAGGACGAGTGAAGCTTCCCAAGGATGTTGACAGAACAAGACTCGAGGTAAAGTAATGTGAGAAAAGCATTATTACAATCTGCATTTTTTTTTGTCTGTAATTGAATAGAAGTAATGAAAAGAAAAATTCCCTTCACTGCACAATGAGGTTAGTCAAAATTGTACCAATTCAAGTGTGAATATTTTTCATTTTATTTTTTAATAAATGCTAGACCTTGTGTAAAATCATCAAAAGTGGCTGAAAGGTTTTCCTTAAAAACAAGATGAGGACAAAGCTACAGTATGAGTTTCATTTTAGAATAAGAAATGGACCAAACAGATGAACTGTGCAGTTTTGCCACAGGGACTTTATTCTTTCCTGCTTTCCTTTGCAGCGTCACCTATCCCCGGATTCATTCTTTGAGATCTTTGGCATGGAGATTCAAGAATTTGACACACTTCCACTGTGGAAACGTAATGACATGAAGAAGAATGCAAATCTTTTCTAAATGCTGCCTAATGCATGTTTCAAGTTATTGTTTATATGCAGTACCTGTCAAGTTCTGATGAACACACGATAGTGTGTTTCCCAGTTAGTTTCTATAGGTTATTGTTATGAATAATGTTGAAATTTATGATACCTCAAAGCAGATATGAACATGAGAACTCAACTTAGATATATTATTGGCTTCGGTACAGATAGCCATTATTATTTTGTCTTTCCTAAATCGGCCCCGTCTCCCCAGGGATTACGTTCATATTGGACGATTCAGCTGTATACAATTTATGTCTATTAATCTTAAATGCAACAGGTAGTGTGGCATTTTACTGTATAGCATGCTGAAATGTAAAAACTATAGAGAAAGTAACATGTGCATCGTTGATGCCAGAGACCAGGCTTTGCATCCTGTTTCAAACCATACATCATTCAAGAATGATTGTGTGAAGAATTATGTTTTTATTCCTAAAATATCTACACATGACAACTACAAAATATAGGTTAGCCACACAAAAACACATTAATGATACAGCTTAAAGTTGAACTACGAGAATGTAGTTTAATGCATGAGAAAACATAGAATGATCACTCAAGAACTGGATGCATTTTACCCATGATGTCATTGTTACTAGTATATGATATTATGTTTTTGTTCCCCAAATAATCACTTTGTGGTCTCCTGGTTATACACACATTTTTAAGCATACAGCTAAAAAGATACATTTTTTGAGAATCGTATTTTTATGTCACTAAATGATCACTGAAATGTTCTTTGTTGGACTGTTAAAGGAATATTCAAGATGATTTGACACTTTTTGTTTTCCTGTTCTGACTTAGCTGTGAAAAACATCACTGTATGTGTTGAAACTGCTGTCTCAGCACACTGCCTAAAGCAACCTAAATAAAATCTTTCACTACTTACAAGTAAATTCATGTTTTTTTATCAACAGAATGAATGAGGTTGTATATGCACAATGAGGTACTGTTGTGAAGCCATATTTGTCTGCATAATTAAAATTTTTGGTGCATCAGTCCGAATCAGTAATGAATACATTGTTAGAAATATCATCTTGACTATTAGTTAGATGAAATCCTGAAAGACAACATGTGGTGTACCAGTTCACTGCAAAGCATGACAACATTTTCATTACATCACAGCATAAAGAAAGTTAAGACCAACAGATGGTGCTCTGGAGCCTTGAATCAAAACACCACTTCCACTTCAGGATTGCTTTCCATGTTTAAAATCAACATTTGCCAGACCTTCTCTAAGCTTGTATTTGAGCAGTATAATTGAGACATTATTTTTATTTACTTATCCATCTAAATGTCATGCAGTAGTAGTAGTAGTAGTAGTAGTAGTGTAAAAATAGCCTCCATCACGGTCCCTTCCTTTGAAACGTTCTATAACAGCCACAATAGCTGAAAAGACAGATAGGATAATGTAAGCAAATCAAATCACCATAAAATCTATTACGTTCATGCTTTGCTTCTGTTGTTTACTCATCTGTTGCTACAAAATTTAATAAGTTGATCAATCCTATAAAGCGTAAGTTCCAAGTGTCATGTTATCAGTGATAAATGTAAGATATAATACATTATAATAATTATATATAATATAATTTACATTTTAGTAAAAGGTGCATATTTCTGTACTTTCTTGTATATTTTTATATTTGACTTCTTCATTCCTTTATTCTTTATATTTTATATTTCCACTTGTGATTTATCTGCTGCTGTATCTATCTGCTGCAGTAACAGGTGAATTTCCCCAGTGTGGGATGAATAAAGTCTTATCTTATCTTATAAGATAAAATTGCTGTAGTGGGCTTTTGTTAGCCTACACTCATTTGTTTGTCACTTTAACAGCCGGTCATGAAGGAGCATGTACAACTCAGTACATTTTATGACTTTAGACTGTTGCATGCAGGTGTTATCTTGTTTATAAGTCATCTTTACCAGGTAAAGCCTCAATTCGCTCACAACATCATGTTCATCTGAGGTAACCCCTTTGGACAATTTTGACTGTTTAGCAACCAATTTTTTTTTTAAAATGTGTGGGGGAAAAAAGGAAGGAACTTGACATGTTTTTGTCAAATAGTTACCTTACTTTTCTTCTTTGCTTCCCTGTCCTGTTGTTGTGGATTTTGAAGATTAGCACACCCCATCACACACACACCCACACACACCCACACACACGCAGAAACACAAAACAATCAGCAAATATCTGCAAAAGAAAACAACCTCTTCAAATAACAAGGGGTAACCTGAATAAATGTAGCCCCGCAGGCTGCCCTTTCCACTTCGAAATGAACAATATTAGCTCAGGCTCACATGGATAACACACAGTGTCACACACACACACACAACTCAGTTGTTGTCATCGTGGGCTCTTTAAAGCCCACCGAGCTCCAGAGAAAAGCATTCGACGCTTCCCATTGGTCGGCCGGAGACCCCGCCTCGGCTGGGGGCGTGCCCTCGCGTGTGATTGGCCGAGGTGGCTGTCACTCACCCCCCCCCCCCACCGCCCTGTTGTGTGCGCGCGGCCCGGGCGAGGATTTTCACGAAAAAAAAAAAAAAAAACTCCACCGCAGACTGCGCGTCGGTGCCAGCGGGACGGACGCGACGACGGAGCGGACCCGACGCTGCGTGGACCCCCGGGGCGGCGTGACGAGCGGAGTCGATGGCGCTTCCAAAGTTGGACGACGGCGGCGGCGGCGGCGGCCGGCCCTGAGACGTTGGGACGCGCGAGACACGCTGAACGGCGATGAACGCGGTGTCACTTGTTAGATAGAAAGACAGAGAGAGAGAGAGAGAGAGAGAGAGAGAGAGAGAGAGAGACAGAGACAGAGGGAGGGAGAGAGGGAGAGAGAGGCCAAAGTGGACTCCCTCGCTCCGTAGAGCTCGCTCCGCCGGATGGAGGCTGGCGGGACCCTCGCAGAGAGCCCGAGGCCCGGTGTGTCACCTGCGGAGCGTCGACAGCCCGGCGGAGGACGCGGTTGAGGAGCGGCGCGCACCTGTCCCGCGCCTCCCCGCGACTCTTTCCACAACTTCTCGGCGAGCCCGCGCACCCGAAGCGACCGAGTTAGCAGGTCAACGATATCTGCGGGAGGCGACCCCCCCCCAGCACCACCACCACCCCCGGCGCAGGATGACCACCGTAGATATCACTTAACCAGAGGCTTTTCACCGCCTCAGGTAACCCGGGACAGGTGAACAGTTACCTGCGTTTTTTTTTTTTTTTTTAATGGACTTCACGCTTCTTTCTTCTGGTGGCTTCGTTCTAGAAAAGTTGTCCTGTTACACTTCGCCTTCAGCAAGTTGACTGCAACCCTTTTTTTTGTTGTTGTTGTTGTTGTTTTCCTGCGAGAATTGAGCGGTTTTTTCGTTTTTTTCAAACTTTTTTTTGGTCTCAGCCTTTTTTTTTTTTTTTTTTTTTAAGAAGAAAGGAAAAAAAAAAGATTCAACCATGTCATTCAAAGACAATCCTTGTCGGAAATTTCAAGCCAACATTTTCAACAAAAGTAAATGCCAGAACTGCTTTAAGCCCAGAGAATCACATTTGCTGAACGACGAAGACTTAAATCAGGTGAACAAATGCTTCTTTCTTTTTCTTTTTTAAACATTGGATATTTGTGTATGTAACCTATATTAATGTGAAAGCCTGCTTCTATCCTCCCTTTTGATGTGCACATTTCAAACAGTTCGCCATGTGTCAATAGACAATGAGGTGCAAAGGTTAGGTTAATTGGACATCATTATTTTCCAGCCCAAGGGCGCATATTGACCTTAATTCATGCAGATATAGGCGTCCACCCAGCCCCATGCCTTCCAGCACAGTAGCCTACGCTCAGCTGTTTTTGTTGAATCATCTGGGTTACAGTTATTTCCATGAAATCTTTTTTTTTTAAAGTTGCAATAATGTCCAATCCTTTTGGCATTTTGCCTTATTATTATTATGCCACACTTGTCTCCTTTAAGCCCAGACTAACAGCCATGTTCACTCCTAAAGGCACTAAGGATAGGAGACTGGGATGCTGTCAGAATAACATTGTTGTTTTCCAATAAAATATAGATCACAAATGGAGATATTCCACTAACACTCCCTGCTGGACTGTGGTGTTGATATTGGCAGGTTGTGAATGGTGGCATCAGGTCACACTGAACTCTGCTGGTCTATATTGTGATCATTCCTTCTGGTGAGCTGTTTAACGGGACGGGTTGACGGTTTATATGACCGACAATCGTGTGACTGTCAGTGATGCTTCTTTAGTTGGACTAACATTGAGCTACCATTGTACACATGTTCCTGTAATGTCTTCCATAATGACCATGGAATGGAAATAGTCGTGAGATTATTTGTCCTTCTCAGTGGAATTTCTCACCCCATTGGCTATCGACCTTTTGATGACTGCACCCAGTGAAAGGTTATCATCTGTTTTCAGGGTCTGAAGACCTGGGACAGACTGGCCATGTTGTTCATTGTTTAAAAGTCCTGCTTTAAGAAGATACTGAAATGAAGCGAATCTCATTATGTGCATATTTTCATCCAGATCTTTTGTCATCCCTTTTACGACTCCACCAACTCAGCACTCAAAGGCCTACGCTGTGGGTGCAGCAAAACATAGTCATTTATGATGGGGGGAGGAATAAGAGGTTGGGGGCTGTTGTGAAATGAACACACACGAATACACTCAGATGACTGCGTTTAACCACTGAACCATCGAAGGGTAAAAAATGACCTACATTCATCTCGTCTATTTCTCTCCCTCAAGAGGACTTGCCATTCGGGCTGCTGTCAGGTCATGTGAGGAAAGAAGGAACATTTTTTTTAAACTGTGCTCAGTTTCAGTGTTCCTCCTTGGCCTTTAGACTAATTTTACACATGCAAAGAGAAAGCTGGTGTCACAGTATTAGTGTGATTCCCTCTCAACACTTACTGTACTGCCCTTTATTGCAATCGAATTATCTAATAACTCATCTGTAATGTGATATTCCTGTGTGCTGTCACCTCTTAGGTATCTTTCAAAAGTTGGATGTTGTAAGTCTGCACAAACGCTTTACTGTCCAAGGTTATGGTCAGGACTTATGATTGAAACTTCCGGTTATGTCATTTCTGTTTACAGAGTCACTCACCTGAGAAATGTGCCGTACCTCCTGTAATCAAAGTGAAAGAGGATTTTATGGTGGATTATACTTGGCTTAACATGGGATGAAATTATGACTGTAATCAAAACCACAGATAGAGGAACATTGAGGTGCCAGGCGGCTGTAAATGGCAGAGCTTTTTCGACTTGATTTGTAGGCTACTGTTCCATAGAACAGTTTGTTACGTTTTTTAGGTGTAGGTAAGATTTGAGTGTAAACATATTTTGTGCTCCTGTACACACAATCCTGCAGTAGTTATGCAGGGTTTTTCTTTTCTTTTCTTTTTTTTTCTTTTTTTTTTTTTTATCGCTCGGCAAACAAAAGCTGACTACTAGTATGGCTGGAGTTCAAGTTCGTACCAGAACTATTTAAGAAAGACTGCCAGGCCAACTTGCATATCTCAGTACAAGTTTGAATTGCAAATCTGAAGCCACGGAGGCTCTCAGACACAACTTCTCTCTCCTCGTCCATTGTTTTTCTTGCTAACTTCTGCCTCTTGCTGCCCCCTCCACCCACCAGTCCACCCACTTAGAGGATCAGAGGGAAAATCATGTGTGTTAGCCTTTCCTTTTTTTTCCAGGGCGGTATGGTGCTCTGGGATACAGCCAGCTGGAGAATGTAGCATGCAGTCAACTCTAGCTACTCTTTAGCTACTGACTAATACACACGTTCCTGGAGTTTAACTGCAATGTGTGTGTCGGTATAATACTGTCTGATAAAGGGTCACAATTTGAACTGAAGCCTAAATAAGGGACTAGCCTCCAGCTATAGCTACAGTTAATTAAATAATAAGTTGCATAATTGAGCTGCTAATCGAAATGTTAATGTGCCTGTTGTAGTGTTTGCTTTCAACATGGTAATTGTGTTTTCCCCTCACCAGGCAAAACCTATATATGGAGGATGGTTGCTGCTGGCACCAGAGGGAACAAATTTTGACAATCCCTTACACAGATCTCGGGTAAGTGGTTCCTTTGCTGTACTTGAAATTGCTTATGCTCAGAACATAGCATAGTTTTATCTCTTCACCTCTTTGTGACCTTTTAATGAAGGAACTTTAGCTGGAGCTTCACGAAAACAAACTGGTATTCTTTAAAGGGAGCAACTTTACTTGACCCATATCTGTAGCTTCTGTTTATGCCACAAGTAGAGTTAATAGGTGCAGTATGCGATGGGTAAAGTTTAGGAATATAAGGGCAGCTCCAAGGGTGGCCAAGAAAGTTCAAAAAGGCAATTCGCTCTCCTGGCCCATTCTGGCACTCATTTAACATCCGAAAAACAGGAGGTCTGGTTATTGTGGCTCCTGTCGCTGTTTCATGGATTCAGCAGCTTCCTGTGGGAGGCTTGGTCCTCTATCAGAAGAAGCCCCATTCTCTGGCAATAATGAGCCTAATATTGACTTTATTTCATGAATTCTGCTCCCCCAGCATCATGTAATGGGAGCCTTGCTCTGTTGCACCGTTTCCTTTATCAGCTCCCAGATTATACTACGGTGGTGAATCCCAAAGAGGAGTAGGGAGAATGTGGGGGAGGAGAAGGGAAACGTCCCAGTTCTCACAGCCACACTGATGGCTTCCATATGGGTTTTGGGAAAAGCACCTCTGGATCTTTCAACTCAACTACTGTCAACAGTCTGCTGCTGCTTTGACATAATCATCTGATGTGTTCTGCCTATTCTTACAATCAGCTTTTCCCTGTAGGGGTATAATTTGTGGCCTGTACGTAGTGCTGATGTGAGCAGGTTGGTCAGGTTTTGACTGACCAACAAGCAAATAACAGAGAAAAAGAGCTGACATATTGGATGAGTCATGTTTTAGGACCACTTTAGTCTGACAGGTTGTGGGTCTGTGGCTCTATTCTGTCTATCAACAACACTGCAGAATTGATCTTTAGAAGCCCCCTGTAAGCCACATATCTTTCACCTTTTTAGTGACATCTTTTAATGATATGACTGTACATCACCTGTGAAGCTTATCAGCACCCCCATTGACACCTTCCAATGGTTACAAAGCACCTTTCAATATTTCATGGATTGGGCTCAGTTGGAATCGGAGCCCAGGATATTTAACACTGAGACAAAACGGTGCGGTGGAGAACTAATCAAGCCAATGAGGAAGCAGGTCAATGAAAACTGTCACCATATCATTTGCACAAACATAGACAGAAATACCATTTTAACCCAGAGGTAAAATGACTCCTTTGTGTTTTAAATTTGACGTTTTGTAGTTTAAGAAATATGATAGGGTTCATCTTCCTCAGTAGGCTCCATTAACATTGTCCACTTAATGTGTTTTGGGAAAACACACCAAGGTTTTTGTGCATTTGACATGTTTATCCTGTAAGACAGATCTGAGCATGGTTAATGTTATCAGAATTGTAATATATTACCTACCTAGGTTTTGTTGTCATTAAACCTGCATTCAGCTGGGACATTAGAAAACAGGTGTTTTCCTATCGTGTTCTGTCTATTGTCTTTGCTATTTTTTCCTCATACATATCTTAAGAAAAACAAACAGAAAACTGGATGATTGAGTTTATAATTGAAGCATGACAACTGATGTGGTATATGCTAAAGGTGTGTCAAGAACTGGGTTGCCACTGCATGACGACTCTTTCCAAACAGCTTGCTTGTGTTTACTGTTTGTACGTGTGTATGCATCCGTGTAGTGGCCACATCTTTATAACCTGAGGTGTATACTATTCAAGATTTTAACTGGAACATTTACAGATACAGTGATGAACTCTGGCTGAATAAACTTAATATCTGCCATGGCTAAAATGTGTAATAAAAGCTTTCAAATCCATGCTAAATAATTGCACATTTTCACATGTTGCTTCATCCTTTATAAAATGTTGGTGCGGTTTACTGCTTGGATTGATACTGATATCTATCATGTGACCATGTCATTAATTCTGAAATTTCTCTTTTTGATTATGCAGAAATGGCAAAGGAGATTCTTCATTCTTTACGAGCATGGCTTACTTCGCTATGCTCTGGACGAAATGGTGAGTTAAAGCTTTCCTCCTGTCAGCTGCTGATTTTTGTTTACTTTGAGTAAAACATTTCTGAGTATAATGAATTCTAAAATAAAGGCTGATATCAAGAATATCATCTTGAATATCATCTTGAATATCATGTCCTAGTATCAAGTACTAGCATAGTAAATTCAGCATCATGTACTGTCCATTTACACAGCCTTATTTGGTGCAACATAGTATAAAAAATATGTGTGAATCTAATGGCGGAAGTGTTGAGTTTGCTTTACTAGAATACAGCAGCGACAGCAAGTTAACGCAAAAGTAGGAACAGATCACGGGGGGGGGGGGGGGGGGGGGGGGGGGTCGTCGTCTTATTACTGAAATATGATGAAATATAAAATTAATTATTTTTATGCTCGTTCACTTCGGTTTATAAAAGGAGTCAGTGAAAGTTTTTCACTGGAGGATTTTGCATAAAAAAGTGGGAAAGAGTTCATTTACAGAGTTTTAAACAATGGAAATGTTTGGTAGTTTAGGTTAAAGTGTAGTTGTAGTGTAGTATAGTTTCCAGCATTTTGGTGTTTGTCCGAGGAATACCTTGACGTGATGGGCTCACAACCACTTGACCAGGCCGTCACCATGCTGTTAACACTGATGCTCTCTTGCATACAACAGACTATTATGTGACTGTGTTAAACACTAAGCTAACTAGCACAATGGTGTCAAAAGGAATGAAGTGACACCACATGGTGTTGGTACTAAAAGTCATGTGCAAAGCTGCGTATGTTTGTTTAAGTGGCTAATACACTGATTGTGCAAGAGTCCCATGGCAACTTCCTGTTCTGAAAAAAAAAACTGGAAAAACCACTCAACGCCACAAAAACTGATGTCATTAATGATCTTTATTGGTGCCACTAGTCAAAAATCTATACATAATTATAAAATTAATGTGTACACTGACTGTCTCTCCTTTCGAGTTCATGTTTTTGTAGGTCACTTGTTTGAATACTATATAGTTTGTTGGTTCTGTGACTTCTGCATTATACTGCAGCATGTGGGCACGCTGAATATTGATTGACCCAAAGCAGTGCTCAACAGATTTTTTCTAAACGTGGGATGTGCTTTGAAATGAGGTGAAAGCAGAAGTAGTTGAAACAGCACTTGCTTTGTTGCTTTTGACCCTTTCATACTGTATTTGGCATTCTCTGGCAGAGGAGAGAGATGCTGAAAGGTTTTATGCAATAGAAGCAGCAGGAGCTACAATGCTGTGTAATTTTTTTTTTTGGGGGGGGGGGGGGTCGTCATTTCATTCCCCCTATAATCTGCTACTTGTTGAATGGCAAAGCTACTATGTGCATAGTGCATCCAGAGCGGAGAGGATTTAAACAGAGAATTTTATTGTACTAAACAACGCAAAAGCATACGGTACTGGTCTTTTATGTCTTCTTCAAACTGGAGCCAGTAAATTGTATTTGTGAAGCACTGGTGGATGACACCAGAAGAAGGAAGGATGATGTGTTTACTGGAAGAAACAAAGGAAAGAGGCGGATGTCCTCTTTCCATTCATCAGTCTCTCTGGATGTCACTCTTCATCTTTTCATCTCCTTTTTGTATGCAGGATCAAAAGGAGGGGGGTGGGTAGCAAGGGTCTGGAGCTGGAAATATCAAGTGACACTAAATATAGGACTTCTCTTGTCAAACGAAACGCATTAGAATAATTGTTTTGTGTTGAATAGGCAGCTTCACAAACTTGGCTAATTGGCATATATATATCTGGCACTCGCTTTTTGTGGACAAAGAGGTCAAATTAATATTAATTAGACAGTATCGGTAATGACATAAAATAAATTTAGTGCTGAAACATTGTGTGAAGATCAAAAAAAATTAGTAACACCAGAGCTGTTTGATCACTTGTTAAAAAAAATAAAATCAGTCATGCACTCAAAGCCGAGTGTTTTTTTTTTTTTTTTTTAGTTGCTGCTATTGTTTTGCCTTTTTATAAAGTGATCTCAGCTTTGCCATTATTGCAACATTTGATGTGTGTGCAGTAATGCCAACATTATAATCTAAACTTTATTGCACTACTGATGTGCAGTGGATTATGCTGGATGATGGGTATGGTTTTGAAATTTGATTAAAATGTTCAGTGCAGAATGCTTCAGATGGCTACAATCAACATTAAATACAAGAAAGAGACTGACAAGTTAACTGTTAAATGCTGTATTGTGAATGACATAGGTCAAATCTAAAGACTGCCAGCTTTCGCCAGTATAACTTTGCTCCAGACCACATCATAGCCACCATCTGAGGGCACTGGTTGGGCTTGTAGATGAGAAGGTGCCCCTCTGTTTTCCTCTCTGCCTAGTTTTATGGCTCTTGTGTCTTGGCTCTAACCAGTCCCAGATGGGCTGCGGTCCCAAGCTTCAGGATGTGGCATGGCTCTGGGGGAAAGGAATGGGTTAGCAAAGGCCTGGGAGAGCCATCGATTTGGGGTTGCCCACCTACAGTGAACACCCAACACTACACACGACTGCCATCATTTGTAATCTAAGGGCAGCAGCGGCTTTGAAGAGCTGTTACGTGCAAGGGACAAGTGAAAGAAGAAGAAAATATAGCTGCTGCAGTAAGAGGCAAGGCTGATATCTTAACAAATCAGATTTTGTGGATTGTTCTTGGCATAGGCCTCCAAGGGAGAAATGTGTCTAAGCAAGTTCACTGAGTTTTAGCACTGTACATTTTATTAGATGAAAATAGGGAAATAAGATCCAGTATTTGCTGAATGCAGAAGCTAGATTTTCCCAGAGCAACCCAATGCAGCTATTTCAGCAGAGCGTTACCAAGGCAACATGTTTTGTCCCTTTTGTCCAGCAACAGTTGACCATGGCATGTGTAACATGGGACAGTTATTCTCTGTTTTGTGGAGAGCTCTGGCTGTCTCTGTCCTGACTGTAGGGATAGAGGACAGAACACTCTGGAAGCAAAGCAGGAGTGTGTGGGCTGAGGCTGTGTCTAGGCTCAGTCATAGGGTGAGTCTCTCTACAGTAGCTGTAGAAAAAAAAACATCAGACACAGCATTGAAACAAATGTGCAAGGCTTGATTGGACAGAGTTATAGTTTGTGCTGAGCTGCACATATTTCTGTGTGTGTGTGAGTGTGAGTGTTTGCACCTGGGACCAAGGGTGCTTGACTGCAAAAGCCATGTCAGGAACAGGTGTTGCAAGGTTTGAGAAACCACGGATTTAAACTGACTTCAGCGTTAGCTGTCTTGAGTTAACCACTTGAGACAAAGTGGTCATATGAACATTTAGAGGTAAAGAAAAATTAACAACATTAACAGAGGCCACCCATACACAACTGTGTGGTTAAGCTGTTAAAGTTGTTTAAGTGATGTGAGAAACATGTACACACACAAAATCCATTATCACCTTGTGGTGAGGGCAGGTATGTGGGTGTAAAGAACTCTCCAGCTCCACAAAGCCACTTTGATGACATCAGTGTGAGTTAAAATGATCAACACCCACACTATAATAAGAGCTTCGCTCTGCAGTCCTAAATACCCCACACAACACCTAGCTTCCATTGACCTTGCGTTGACCTAATTCTAGCCTTGTCTTACTCACTCACTCACACCCCTCTCATCATATGATCTAGGCTGAAATATTTTTCTTTGCAATGTCTCAATCTCTGTTGTGGTCTCTGAGCTCACACTGAACCACAGCCTCAGTTTTTTTTATTTTTTTTTAACATCCTTAGATTAAGTAGGCTTTTGTATTGAAACCCTTTAGTTACTGTTGATGATTGACTGTGTACAATATTTCCTCACTTTATTTGGAGGCCATGGCAGGTTATTGTATTTTAGTCCAGACTGAACAAGCACAGTATACCTGCAAAGAAAATGAGACTACCTATTGAGTTGCATTACACAAAAGGCCCATTTAGAGACACTTGAATTGAATTTGCCTTTAGACTGCATTGACTGCAGTTGACTGTCTGTGTCACAGCCATATCCCTTGTTAGTCCAAGGAGAGCATGATGCTCTCCTGACATTTCAGTTGTTGAAGTCATTCTCATTTCATCTTAGCCCAATTAATTTCCTGTGTTTACTGGAATTCAAATAGTGGACCCCTGCCCCATAGCACTGTCCAAGAACAAAGAGTTTTGACAAACTTCCCTCCATTTCCCACACATTTGTGCATTCTTTTAACTTGAGGCACACTATTCTGCTGCCTTTCTCCTGAATCTTCCAGACATGAGCATATACAACCTCCGCCTGTGTTTGCCCTCGGACTTGTAAGACCCTTTTGACATGCTGAAACATGCATAAACCCTTTCCCTCTTCCATCCTTATGAAACATGAAATTGCAGGCTATTTTTAACCAATTTTGAGGAGCTTTTGTCTCGTGTTGGTTTGGGAATGAGGAGAGCTTTTCTAGGGGATGGGCGAGTGGGCAGGGCCTCTGAGCTGTGTTGTTGCCTCCAGGCACTTTACGCAAGGAATAAGTGGAGGCTGACCACCCCACCCCATCAAATTAGGGATACTTTCCAGTCTTCCACTCTCTGCAAGCCATGGGAGGGCGAAGTAAAGACTGCCTGGAGTACACAAGTTTGTGTTACAGTACAAGATGGAGAGATGGTTGATATAGGATTGAAAGGCGAGTTGGAGAGAGAAGCAGCAGAAGATTTAGAGGGGAAAAAGGTAAAGAATAAATGAGATGTTGGTCGCAGCTCATGTTGATAAGACAGTTCAAGCCTTCCATACTGGATCATTGTGGATTGTTTACTAAGTGTGGGTCCTGGGTGAGGCGTGTGTTGGTTTTGTAGAGATATGGTGCGTGAGAGTCTTCTTTAACCCCTGCCCTTCCTTCCCCATGGTTCCAGTAGAAGCTGATCTGCTGGAATGTAAACAGCCATGGATTACAGTGGGGTCACTGTTCCCATTGCACAAAGCCACAAAACCATGGGAACAGCCATTCATACAGCTTGTAATCATCAGGGTCTACAACACTGTAACTGCAACTCAACCCAATGGCAAACCCAAATCCCTAAGCTGTTGCCCTGTATAGTATATTTATAAAGAACATTCTCTTGTTTTTGTTTTCATTTACAGAAATATTTTTGAATTTGTGACTTGTGTGAATTCCCAATTCCCTATGCACTGCTGACCTTGTCAATTATTTAATAAATTCTGCGTTGGTGACGATTTTTGGACAGTTCTTTTGCTGTTCTTCTGTACAATGATGCATTAGTTCACCTCATGAGCACAAGATCCAGTCTGATCATGTCATTTTGTGGGAGCACAGGTTTTCAAAACTGTACCACACCCACTGCTTTCCTGTTAAGTTTTATCAGGAAAATGGGCACTGTAATGTGTCATCCTAAGTGTCTTCAGAAAACATGGTGGCTTGTCATTTGTTGCCTTGTAACTTACGACAGGGCTACATTAGGTTAATTTTTTCAACATGTCAAGGCAACTTGGCAAGGTCTTGTTTACCCTAACCAAGCACCATGTATCTCAACCCCAGTCTCCCTGTCATATCCAAGCCAAGGAGTCCGCCTTATTCTCAGTTTGATCCATGAGAGATGATCGACCTGACACAACACACAATAAACTTGACTATAGCTTCTAGAAAAATCAGGCCAGAAGCAGTTTGGTAGTCTGTGAAGTGATCGTACATGTCCGTTTAGGCAGAGGTTCTTATCCACCAGCTCACAGTGATCGCTAATCAAGGGCCCTGCTGTCCTCCAAGTGACCCAGTGTGCATGTCAACTTTCCAACGAGTGCTGTGCTTTCTGCAGAGACATGAGTTTACCATTACCAGGAGAGTATGATTAAGTTGAATACAATAAAAATGTCTCATGGAAGATGGGTTAGGTTGTATTTTCACTTGATAAAGGACCAATGTGACTCTCTGTTGGGCTTTTGGTTTGACTTTCCAGTGTCGTCTTATCTGTGATTTTTTTTTTGCCTTGGCTTTAGTCACCACATCATCCCGGATTTGGCTAAGATAAAAATCTTATCTCCTTGTTTGTTCACTGTTTGAATTCTTCCCTTTCTTTAGTCAGAAGTACAGTAACTCTGTCTGGCTCAGGGCCAAATCTGCCCTCTAAACATTTAACTCCTGAACATGGCGTGTGAGCCACTATTCTACATGGCACCACTTTGGTCACTTTTATTGTCTTAACGTGTAATTTAAAACCCTTAATTTCATTAGTGTACAGACACACAGAACTGCCAAGAAACATGATCCCAGCTGATGTGAAACGAAACATAATTGTGGTTTTTCTCTTGTTTTAAGCTCTCAAGGATCAACCATGAAGGACAGGGAGACATTTTCATGGTTTCTCACTGACCTCCCCCTCACCCATTCCCATTCTTAATTTTGTGTGTGTGTGTGTGTGTGTGTGTGTGTGTGTGTGTGTGTGTGTGTGTGTGTGTGTGTTCCATAGCCAAAACGCTTAATGAGTCTAAAAATAATGGCTGTCAAATTACACTTAATAAATTCAAATTACAGTCAATAAAACCGCATTGTTCTCCAGTATGCACCCTCAAACACACAGAAAAGGGGACTAAGCTGTTCCCCTTTGATTGGATGAGCAGAAAGTGCTCTCATTGAAAATGGGACTGAATTCATTGACATGTATTGACCTGGAAATGCTTAGACAAATTGGTGCAAGTCAGTCCAAAATCCAAGGCACTTTGAAAAACCTCTCCCCTAAATATGTAGGCTTTTGTTTTCTATTAACAGATCAGAACTTAAAACTTTTGCACCTTTCACAACAAAACCACTGGTTATGAAGTTCTACTTAAAGTTTGAGCTATAAATAATGTAGGCTGCAAACAAGCGGAGACGGACCTTCTGTTCAACCTTTTGGTCTGTTATTATATTAGTGTTCACTGTTGCATGAGCCTGTGGACAGGATCATTTAGCACAGGGCACTAAGTCTATCAGCACCTTGAGTAAAATAGCGCTATATTGTTAATAGTAAATGGGTCCTCATAAGGTATTAGTTTCCTATTGATGTAGGAATCCAGTTGATGGAAACTTTTTTTTTGTGATTATGATTGCCACGTTGGTTTGAGCCAAATGTTTGATGGCGGTCCACTGTTGCGCTATGGTGAGAAGTCCTTTTTAAAAGACTTTTTCTTTTTTTCAGGATGTCTTTTTACCATCCTTCTTTTCGTACCCTCCTTCATTTTCTTGTTCTTTTTAATGATTTCCAGCTATTCATTATCCAAAGAAAGGCTGGCTCCGGGAGGCTTTGACTAAACCAGTGTCCACTCTCGCTTGCATGGTCCTCACTTTTACTTTCCCATTACTCAGTCCGATTCACTTTCCCTTCCCTTTACCTCCGCACTTTCTCTTATTCTGCCACTCTCTCGTATCTGTCTTTCATTCCAGTTCTCTCTGGCCAATAAATCATTTGTGTTGGAGAGAGCAGCCAGCTGCATTGTGTAACTTCTCTCTCCCAAACCCTCCCTTGTCTATAAAGCCAAACATGGCCTGACTGACTGCTCGCTCAGTTTGTTCTAAACACTAGGCCAGCACACTGACAAAAGGTTTCATTTAAAGCATCAGGGTGAGGGGTTAGCCAGTTCTGAGACAGGCACTAATAAAACAGTGGGGTAGACGGGTAGTTGTCTGCATGTGCAATGGTGTGGGGTATAGGGAAACAGAGGCATTTCCACTTTAGAAAATACTGCTATTCAGAATTACCAACAGGTACACACCACTGTAGCCCACCAGTTTATTGAAGTAATATTTGTCATTTAAATTAAGATTGGGTTACATGGTTCCTGCTCTTAAGCTACAACTCTATGTAGTTTTTAGATTGTGGGGACGGATGGCAGAGTTGATTAGTTACATCACTGCAGTAAGACGTCTCATTTGGATGAAGTCCAGTTGTAATCTGGCCTAAGACTGGGTGTCTAATAGACTTCTGCCTTGTGGTGGCCTGCAGTAGTCACAGCTGCAGTTGAATGTCTTTCAAAGTTGCAACAGGTGCAGGTGTATTGGATGACCTTTAACCTTTTACCTCAGCTTGTCGACCTGCCAATCCAACCACCTGTTAAGGCCAGGGCTCAGCAGCCAAGATATTTTTAGAAAGGAAGAAAGTGCAGCCTTGAAATTGGGTCTGGTGATGTTTCATGTGAATGCAATAGCAAGGGTAAAACATATATATCATGGACAAATTTAAGATAGAAACTTTTGATATGCAGGTGAATATATCTCCCAGTTCTCTCTCTCTCTCGCTGCTATTTCTGGGTCTTACTTCATCTGTTGCTTGTAAAATCCACATAACCTGCAACCTAAGTATGTTGGCTCGCTGCTAATTGTTCTTGGGTGAGCCACTCACTCTTTATAACCCACTCCAGCTACCACAGGACCTGGCCCAAAATTCCCATTTCAAGCAGGCATGGACTGGCCTACCTCCAGCCTCAGCACCTAATCAGCTTAGTGCTCTCTCCTCAGTGCTTTTCCTCAGCTTTAAAGAGAAAGCAACAAAAAAATATGCCCCCTCTACTTAAATGAACTGCAGTCCTTTTGAAATATTAACTACTGCATTTAAAGAAAATTGAAATGAGATTGATATGTAATAAAATATAAAACAAAGCACTGCAATACAATTTGTTATTATTACTTGTACTATCATAAATAAACACATCTGGCAACTTTTCCAGATATCATCAGAAGAGTTACCAACCTATTGAAAAGGAACCAAGCAATCTTGTCTGTCTTCATCAACTTTGAGCTGTTCTTGCACACAGCAACATACAGTATTGTATTCAGCTAATACTTTCACATCTTTGACAAGCTGATTATCTGAAATATGCTAAAAGTTTAGGATACATGATCCATACTGTAAATCTTCGCTGTTGTATCTGAATGTTTGTATTCTACACTTTTCCACAGACATCACTGGCCTTGGTATTTAACCTCAATACTTGTAGTATTGACCAAATATTGTATGTAGCACAAATTATTAAACTGTCATGTACCAGTGCTTGGTCATATTCTTAGTCTTTTCCAATGATGTATTATTTTGACAAGATATTGTCTGTTCTGTATTTAGGAAAAGTTTTTGTTTTTGCTGTTTGTCCTGAGACAGCAAAGTTTGGTTTGTTTTGTGAAATGATGAAACGCTTTTGTAGAAAAGCATAAGTTATCCTCAATCAAGTAAGGAGTTAAGTAAAAGTATTTTTGGGTATTGTTACAGCAACTTGAGCATTGTATTCCTGTCCTAGAACACATAAAGAAATCTTGAAAGGAACCTTGCCCCAAAGGTGTTGTTACCTGATGAATCTCCTCCATAGCCTCTAAAGTTATCTGCTGACAGCACTGTTTTGGGCAGGTTATCTGCCAACCAGCAGACCTGGGCCTGTAGGAAGCTGCTCTTCAGCCCTCTGGAAAAACAGCTAGCTCCAAAACCGAGGTATTAGGCTAAATTCCCAAAGGAACATTTTCCTATCCCTCCCCCATTTTCCCTTCCCTTCTGCCTGATGGGCTAATTTGCGTTGACTTAGCAAGGCTTTGCCAGATTTACAGTCATTATCAAA
This sequence comes from Lateolabrax maculatus, assembly GCA_031216445.1. Lineage (NCBI taxonomy): Eukaryota > Metazoa > Chordata > Actinopteri > Acropomatiformes > Lateolabracidae > Lateolabrax > Lateolabrax maculatus. The sequence continues at coordinate 12,167,232 of CM062200.1, forward strand.
GAGGTAGGCGAAGCCTGACGGCTGGTCTTATGTAATTTCTTCTCATAGTGTAAACTGAGTTGCAGAAACTAGCTTCTTGTTAATTGTGTTAAAGGAGTGAATGCTATTTATGTGACTCTTGTATTTTGATAAGAATAGTTTTCATTGGGACCAGCAACTGTACAGTAGCCACAGCATATAATGGGTGCCTATTCACCTTGGCCTACTTTCCAAAGTGCTGTGTCAGAGCACCGTATGGGACGCTGCAGTTATCCAGACACTGCTGTTTTGGGGCACATTGTGCTTTTGGAGCAACTGTTTTTTCTTCTTCTTTTTTTTCATTTAAGACAAAAATCCTGTTCCTACAGCTGCAACTCTAGGATTTACTGCTCTGGAAGTCAGTGAGTGAGTGGCACTGTATTAGAGAGATCATTAAGATACTTGAAGAACAACACTGGTTAATACTGTATTAGAGCCGTAAATTTAAACCAGTCCAATGTGCAGTGCTTCCAGTTGTAATCATTACTGTCCCTGGAAGAGTGGCAACAAGCTTATATTGGTGCATGCTTTTAATTGAGGTGTTTTTTTAGGGCCTAATTGCGGTATCAGTGTGACATGCATTTGTGCATTCAGTGCCAAGCCATCTAGGACATTTAGATCAGCTACACTTTCCTGTCTCCATGGTCCACTACCCTGACTGAGATGTATGACAAAACTAAAATCTTTCAGAGGTAGTAACAATTTACAGTATTCCAAGCTTAGGGACAATTCTTGGTTGTAATAGATTTTTCCTGCAAAATGCAAGAAGACTAAAACATGATTGAAACATTATATTTTTTAGAGTATTAAGTGCAAGACAGTTGAGCGAGAATAATAAGACCTGCAGACTTCATTGATATGCATATTCAGAAAAAAACAAAAAACAAAAAAAAAAACAGGCTATCCCCAAACAGAGCACAGAAAAGTACTTCAATAATCAGTTTCAGCACAGATAAGCCCATGTCATAAGTCGGCACACTAATTTATCTGTTCCTGCTGTTTTGTGTTTCAATAAGACATCAGCCTGATATCTGCAGGCTTAGCTACCCAAGTTAGCTACCCAGCTACATGGTAGGGACAGACTGTACAAATTGAAAGCTGTAAACTGTTCTAACCAATTCCTATAGCATCGCCACAGCTGCTTCTCCATGGCAACGGTGGCAGAATCAAATGGGCATTGTAATATTTTGAGCCGTCTGCCATGCCAAAATAATGGACAAAATTTCACAGAAACAAACATACACCTATAGGAACATTAGAGTCAGAGAGTCATTATCTGGGTGAGTCCTGTGTTTCTGTACTCAGTAACATTGAGGATATAGTTATAAAGAAAACAGTCAAATCTGTAGTGCCATTTAAATGACACTGACAAAAAGTAACTCCTTTTGTGTACATTTTATGCATCATACATCAAATGAATTTGACATATTGCTCGGCCAAAGTTAGCCCTCACTTTACAATCTAGAGTGGAGGGTAAAAACAGAACTGATAGGTGGAGCAAGCAGGCATTACAGAGGTATTATACATCAGAAATGATGAGTAAAGAAAACAACATGGGGAAAAAAGCAGCTTTCATGGATATTAGAGGGCTTTGGATTGCAAAGAAAGGAAAAAGTTACCAGTCTGGGAAACCACACACACACTCAATAATTCTGCTTAGACGGTATGAGTCTGAACAGCCAACGCAACATGACACAACTCGATCGTAGCACCTGTTTCTGCAGCCGGCCCATCTACTCCGTCACCACCCAGACATAGACTGACTGATTTCTCACACTCTGTCTCTCAATTATTCATTTATTATTAAGAACATAATATACTGTAGATAAATTGATTCATTTGGTACCCACACATGTTTGTTTATTCTGCCCTGGAGTGGGAAAGATCTGGTCCATGTAGCTCTAGTACAATTGCATCTGATTGATCGATAGCACAACACTAGCCTCCATTTGAAAAGAATCCTGCTGTACTATCAGAAAAAATAATCTTCCTCCTCCAACTCTCCCTCATCTTCCTCCTCCTCTGCATTTGTCGACTGCTGGCCCCCTAACACAGCATTCAACCACCCACATCCTCTCACCATTCTCCATAAGAAGAGCAGTACAGCTACCACCCACAGTCCTCTCTAAAATAGGCATAAATATGTATGAAATGTGTGGTGTTTTTTATTATTTATTTTTTTATTGAATATTGTGTGGATACACTGCTCTTGCAGTTAGCCTTCACTCTAGTGCTGTTGCTGTGTAACCAGGCTTGGAGCTGCTGCCTATACTATAGCATTCATTTGAACGTCTTGAATGCATACCAGTGGAGTGAGGTGTATCTGAGAATGTCTGGAGGACAGTACTTGGACTTGCAACAGAGATGTCAGATATCCACCACATGGGTTTTTATAGAGCTATATGTTTGTCTAATGTACAGGCAGGGGTTAGGACTGGTATTATGGCTGAGGCTAAAGTAAATATCACTTGTGATTGTACTGGCTTAACGCTATCTTGATATTATGTTAAAATTATAGGACCGTGAGGACTCAGAGACAGTGATGATTGTAATCTTGTCAATGACCAATCTGTCGGCTATAGTTCCTGGCCTGATTGCTATGTATGTCCACGTTTGAATGATTATTGTGGACTTACGAAGAAGAGAGAGACAGCTTGACATTCCTTTGTAGCAAGACTAGAGGTGACTCCATCCGCCTGGCACCTGAGGACATTTCCCCGCAGTTGTTGGCATGTTCACTGGTATCAAAAATGTGTGTTTACCTCTGTTGTCCTAAGTTGCTAAGGAAAGATTTATTGCATAATTGCTGTTATCGGTAATGAGCAGAGGATGTTGGACCCTGAAGAGACCTGAGTCTAGGCCATGTTCATGAGTCAGGATGAAGCAGTGCCAGTTCATCAGCTTTCCTTCTGGCTTCCTTGTCTTTAATGATCAAAGTCAAATGGCTCTGGATGCAGGTTGAAGAACTTGGAAACAGCGCTTGAGGATCCTGCTGTTACATGTCTAAAGAAGAGTAATGATACTTAACTAGTGAAGTTGTAGCTATTGAATTTGTCAACATCAAAGTTGGCAAACAAACTGGCACTCAATACCAAATAACAGATGTTCCCAATCAACTTACAGGTGTTCATAACTAACTTGGTCATTAAGCAATATTTCAGGTGTAATCATACTGATAGAAAATGAATGAGAAATTAGTGTGACTCATTCACATAGTTAAATGCCATTTCATTCCCTTGTGCTCTGAGTCAGTTTAACTGCACTCTTGCTTTCCATGACTAGAAATGAGTCTGTCAAACCCCAAAATGTTGATGGCAGAGGAAGAGAATTTGCTTAACAACCAAAAAATGAAAGTTAGACCATCAGCCAGCTGCCAAAAGAAGCAAATATTTCTCTCACTGTGTCATAAGAGAGAATGGGATGTTTTGCTAAGCTGCAGAATGGCCAAGAGTGAAGGAAGCCAGGGGCAGGCAGGCAGGCAGGCAAGCAGCTTACTAATTTCTTTTTCAAAACAGAGAGTGGGCTCCTAATGAACACTGTTTTAATGCTACACAAAATCTGGACACAGACCACAAGACATATGAATAGTATATAGTAAGGAGAGAAGAGATAGGTCTAAACTATACAGTGGACATGCATTTTAATGCAAGTTGAACTTGAAAAGAACCTCTGATTGAAAGCATTCTGGCCATGATGTTATTGATAGTTTTCATCAGTTGTAACTCCTGTGTGCCCTGAGTGTATAAACTTGGAATATAAATTCTTTGTATGTACACTAACACCTATTGGCTAAAATGAAATAATAAAAATGTTAAATGCATTAAATAAGTTTTATAAATTATCAAATAAATACTCATATATATATGCCACACTTGATTGACAATATTTTGTTTGCCACTATAGCATGGCATTTAAAATGGCACATCTTGCTGCTGCTTTTATAATCTTTTTAACAGATGTATTCCAATAAATATTAGTGCTGATACAAAATGCCCTCCTGCCCTCTCAAGTTGTCAGAGACTGGCCTAGAGAAACCAAATCTTTTTCTGATTTGTCCCTGTCTCCCCTTGAGACTCAATGCTCAATGACTCCCATCGAGACAGTATTCATATTATTGTCTGAACAACTTCAGTGACTAGAATAAGTTTATGCTGGCTTCATAATTTCCATGCTCTGATCACAAAAGGACACTTGTTTGGGCCTCTTGTCTCTCAGTCATTTCCTTGTTGTGGGTTAAGGGGAGGAGTGGCTCTGGACTGTGGTGGCTGACAATCCCACATTGTGTGAACCGGTGCTGCTTCATAAAGGGCCCATTGTGGAGAGCAGTGGCCCGGGGAGAGGGGACTTGGTCTAGGCTAGGTGACAGAGAGGTGTGGGTTCAGGGGGGCCTGGGTCTGGGGGCTAGAGCTGCAATGGCTGGACCAAAGTAGGGGCGTGTATTGGTGCTCAGCTGACACAGTTCAGGGGCAGGGAGGGTGCACACGTGTGAGAGGAGTACACATACACCGACTCCAACACAACCACCTCCTACCTCGTATAAGCACTCAAATCTCTCTCAGAAGTGAGCAGCTTTATGAAAATAGGTTTTTAATCAGAGCTGTTGTCAGTCTGATTTATTTTCTGTGTCCTAGAGAATCCGATGCTGTGATTATAAAACTGGGGGCTTAAGCTGCTTGTACAACTGTTCACAGAATTGGAAATATTTTGCTGTTTATCCTCCTCTGACTCCAGCTCAAGGACAAGCCCACGTGTGGTGTACTCTAGATTTGTTTACTCAGGCAGATGGCCTAGCAGTCCAAAGTCATAGTCCACAAAACCACCTTTTTTTTCTGCTGCACTGCTGTTCTCCTTGACCACCAGTTTGAGACTTAATCTCCCTTTTCTCACCCCATACTGTTCCCACTCTCCGTCCTTAAGCCTCCTTCCTCTCCTCTGAGAGTGACAGGGCTCTCAGGTCAAGCTGACGCCAGTCTCTCTGTCTAGTCTGAAGCAGGCCTAGGCCCTCGCCCAGCTGTCCTAACGTCTATTTGCCCGTCTGTCTGTCATACCCGGCTGTTGCCCTGGCCTCTCACCTTGGTGTCAAGAGCCCTTTGGTGGTGGACCATTTTAAAACCACAGTCATAAGAAGTTGAACCAAAACATAATGGCCAACTGAGTCACTGCCTCTGTGGTTTTACCATGGTACATAAGAAATTTTAAAGTTTATACTACCTGTCATTCCATGCTGCCTTAGAGTTTTCTCTTATTCTTACCCTAGTTAGACCAACCTACTATCCTCCTTGTTCCAATTTGCTGTGCCAAATTTTGACTCTGCTATTTGTTACAATATAGACAGTGGTAAAACAGTTGAGACTGAAAGTGACATTTAACAGTGATGAAGTAAACAGGGCCTCTCAGGGTGGGATTACTACAAACTGTTAACTATTGACTTCTCTGTCCACATTAGAGGCCATCTCTAGGCTTCAATTGCTGACAGGCTATGGTTATGCTGCACAAATAGGGTCCTTGAGTTGAGATTTATTTGGACCTTTTAATTTTGTTTCTAGCTCTATCTCCTAATATATTTCGATTTGCTTAGGGCTGTAATTTATCATCTGTGGCTACCTGGTACTTATAGCCTGGAACTGCTGTGGTATTTTGGTGTCTATAATTCTGCCTGTATGTTTAGTGCAGTGAAAGTAGGGCCCAAAAGCTGTTCAAATAGCTACCCATGCCCAGTGTGCTTAGTTATGCAGTACTCATGTACTTCATTGAACAAATATAAATCCCTCAGTCAACATAAGATTATCAAGGCTTCTCCCATTGCTTTCGCAAGTTATTAGGAGGTTGGATTAAGCAAAAGTCTGGTTTCTGAAATAGTGCTATTTTTGGTAATGGGTGTGCAAATATGTTTTCCGTCTTTAAGTGCTGTCTTTCTAAGATGCATCTGCCTGTGTTTTTCTGCCTAATGCACTTAGAAAAGCATCATTTTGCAAAAACTTAATGACTAGCAAACTTGGAGAGATGCAGTGCAATGGACTATAAATAGATGATCTTATCTTTTCTAAGCTAGCATGTCTCCATTCATTGTAAATGAGTCGTGCCTACAATACATACAAAGCCACTGTGTGCTTACATAAACCTGCATGTGAAACCTTAAGTCATTGTATACAAAGTAGTATTATTGTGGAAGTCATGTTATTTATGGCTGACAGATGGCATCCATGTCAATGTGCATAGTTGGGTTTACACCGCACAGCTAGGCATCAGACAGATTAAACTCAAAACCGCTCAGTGAACCCATGAACTTGCACTGTTTATAACTGGAACAGACTCCTTTTCACAGGAATTTCTAGTGCCACAATATACTACATGGCTGTGTAGATTGATGTACATATATTCACATTAGAATGAATGCAATGTGAGTAATCTTGATGTACAGTCTAGTTAATTAAATAAATAATGTAAACTAGTGTGATTCAATGTCTTTTTGTTTGCATCTGATTCTAGACACCAGCCTTTTTAACTTGTTCAAAAATCACCCCACTTCTTTAACAGCTACATAAAATTATTACTGTGTTTATTATGCATTCAAACTGGGATTGAGTGGCAACTATTAACCAAATACAATAATATAATGCAATCAGAGACCGCTACCTAATCCCCCCTTCTAAAATCACCCTAATTATTACTTGAGCGATTTTACAGATTGAGCTAAAAAGCTGCAAATATGATGCAATTATGCAATACATATCACAAGAAACAAAAATATCACAGAGAGCCCTAACAAGAACATTTGCCTGTGCGCAGACTGTCATATCAGTGTGTGGCATGCCAGGCTTGGCATGAAGATTAATGCTGGGGTGGATTGTGTGAGAAGACAGACCATGTTGAGGAATATGTGGGCAAGTCTGTTCACTTCATCACTTTACACTTTATATATGTGTCTCTGTTGTGTTGTCCAGCCCAGCACTCTACCCCAGGGTACAATCAATATGAACCAGTGCTCGGATGTCATCGATGGAGAGTCCAGGACAGGTCAGAAGAACTCACTGTGCATCCTGACCCCTGAGAAAGAGCACTTCATACGGGCTGAGTGTAAAGAAATTATCAACGGGTAAGACACAATATCCAGGAATGTGATCTGTTAATGTAGGAATTATTAATAGACAATTTGCCATTATGTCTTTTTATATATGTGATATACTTGGGCACTATGGTTTGTGTTGCTCTCTCTTTTGGTTTGAGTGGATATGGATGACAGAGACTTGGACAAGGGAGCATAGCTGTGCGCAACTGCCTCTGTTGCCAAAACTGCTCTGCCCCCTGCTGTCTCCTTTGGGCTGTGCTTTTCAGAGACTTGTAATCCACACTGCAGTGACAGTGCACATTCTTGAACTGTTTCCTCTCCCTGCCTCTCTAGCCCTCTCCCTGTGTTCGCAGACCCCCATATGCCTGGACACAGATCACAATACGCAAGCTTTAGGTCTCATTATCTGGTTGTCTCTTGTGCCTCTCCTCCACTGCTGCACATTCAAAGTGTGTTTTCTGCACTGCACTCTCTCTCCCTGGCTGTAACATACATATTATGGCTATTCTTGGGGAACTGTGACTCACAACACCCACTCCCCGTTATGCTACCTGCTCTATCACTGTACACCTCCCACTCTCCTATCATCTGGCTCCCATGTGTTTGGTTCTGGGCCATCACACAATCATGTTAACCCTTGCAAGGTTGCCATCAACTGACAACCAAGATATTTTAAATATGTATGTAATATTTTGTATGTTTTTCCTGATTATGTTACTCTCCTCACAAATGTCTTTTGACTTATTATTATGTTATAGTCCTCCGTGTGAACTTAGTCATTCATATCTGCTTTAAACATGTTTGTATCTACAAAATGAATGTTTATAGTGTGACACGCCACACCACAGGCTTTGACTCTTTACAAAGTGGGTGGAGTAGAGAAATATCTGATAGTGCAAGCGTGTTCTGGACCATAGTTTCAGACTTAATTATTCTATTCACAAAAGAGCTAGGGCTTTTCTTTATTGTGTGAAGTCTTTTCTTTTCAGATTATATTAGTTAGTTCTGGAATCAAAAGTCCGTGTTAGTTTGTTATATTTTGTCCACTTCATCATACTTATTTTTAGACTGTTTTAGTAGACTCTGAACACTAGTCTTGTCTTAATCAAAGAAAATACTAGTTTTAGTCAACAAAAAACACTTGTTTATTTTAGTCAATAGATCAATTAATCAATAGATTTGTTTCCAAAAACCTTGTGAACATTTGAGTCTAGTTTAGTTGTGACCTTGAATGAACATTTTAGTAAAACTTTAGCAAACTGGTTCCTGGTAAGAATTAGTTTTTATAGTAAAACACAATATTGTTAATCTTTACATTCATGCACATGCTTGTCCTGACAAGTAGAATTGTTTATATTTTGCTGCAGAGAACTTTCTCCCTATCACGTATTGATCCATCATGGATGCTGGGTTTGCATAGTCTGCATTTAGTGTTCCAAGAACAACACATTGACTGTTTCACTATTCGTAGGTGGCAGGAGGCTCTGACTGTATACCCCAGGACCAACAAGCAGAACCAGAAGAAAAAACGCAAGGTTGATCCACCAACTCACCAGGTAATGCTATTCAGGCAATCCATAGTGAATCCACTACCCACACTGAACAAGGTGACCATAGTAGCAACCAAGTTCAGATGGTTATGTTTGTGATATTTTTTGCTACAATTTCTCTTTCCTAACGTGTATTGAATCTCTTGAATGGTGCATAATCCACGTAAATATAAGCCAGAGAAATGCTGTGCATAGAGGTAAAGCAGATAATAAGGAGAGGATGATGTGACAACTATATTGAGAATACAGATGAACAGTATTTTGAGATAATTAGGTTTAGTGATATAATTTAATTGGTCATATTGACAAGTGCAGCAGCAATTCTGATGCAAATCTTACTTGGTCTCTTTGCTTGTTTGACATAATCTGTATTATAACTGTAGTATTTCCAAATGACAGATAATGAGCCATGGATATGACTTCATGTCAGTTGCTCAAATCCGCATGTGGCAGTTGTGCCATTGCTGCAACAAAGAAAGAACATATACTGTACATACATATAAGGACAACATGTGCTGTGGAGGTATGGGGGGGGAGACAGACACACAATTGCAAAATAATTATAGTATTACCATATGAATGGTAACATTGTCAGCTCTTTTTCTAAATAATACTTTTAATAATAACTACCTACTTCTAATATATACACAGTATCACCTGGTCAATAGGCAGCAAACATCAGTGAGCCGTCAAAATATTCCTGAGCAAACGATCAAGGGTAATGATGACAGCTGCCTGCTAAAATAACATCTAGCAGTAACTTTCAGCATTGTGACCATGATCCTCTCGCTTATGAATTTGCTGGTGCACTCAGTTTCATTGTCACATCCAGCAGCTACTGTTTCACCTGTCAGGCTTTTGCCCTGAGTCCTGCCTGTTCATTTATTAACCTTGTGTGCATGGTCAAAACAGAATTTTTTGTTTGTGAATGCAGGAACAGAAATTGTGAGAACAAATCAACAATCATCATACCTCCACAGAAGATTTTTTTTTTTTTTTCGACCCTTATTTTTGACAGGGTAACTTTCAAGGCAAACTTTGGGACTTGGCCCCTATAGTGCTGTTTGTTAGCCGACTTTCCACATTTCCACAGAATTTCCCTTTGTAGATCAATGTTTCTAGAAGGAACCTAGAAAAAAACAAAATGATATAAAGTATCCAAAGTAACCAAGTAACAGTCTGAGAGCAAGGTGAGCAGTGCCACTCATGTGAAATCCATTCACAATGCCCATAGGGAGTAATAATACACTTTTCATGTCAGTACAGTCAGATTTCTCCCTGGTAGGTAGAAATAAAATAACAGGACTAGGTAAAGCTTTATTACCATAATAATGGTGTCAAAGGCAAGATATATATATAGGCATATTATATATTATTGTACAGACCACCCATCCTGGAATACAGTTTTCCCCTTCCCTACCTCTTTTTTAATATGTGGCCAACTTTGTGGTGAGTCCAAAATTCTCTCTGAAGTTCATTGTCTGGTTCCTCTAATGATGGCGCCCTGAATCAGACTGTGACTTTGCTGGGCTTAAACTAACAGGCTCATTTGCAAAGGGACAGTGGTGACACCGTGATGACCTTGACTGTGTCCCATGCTATGGTCCCATGTGACCTCCTTTATTTATGTCTGGCTTTCTTGGTTGTTGTTGTTGTTGTTGTGTTCTTCAACAAGACTTTCTTGTGTAGATGAATGTGCTTCTGTGTGCTTTAAACAACAATACTAGTACAGAACCTAGTTGATGGTGTACAACAGGAATTCATCTTTTTTCTTAAATCCGTGTGAAATGAGCATCACTTGAAATAACAGTCAAGTGGTCACGGCCAAGCCATGTAATTAGGGCTCGTAATGTGTGGGGGTGATTATTCTTTCACTGCTTGTCTAATCTCAGTTTCTACCATTGTCTCATAGGCTTTTCAGTTGTGTGGGGATGGAAATGTGATAGATTTTCTACACCTCACATTTCCTCCTGAAACCCTTTCTCCCACTTTTAGTCAAGTTACTGATACACTGATACACATGCTCGGAAACTGTTATAAATACTTGAGCACAGTAACATGTTTGCCTTTTGGTTAGTGCCCTTAAATTGAAGCACCTGACCTTGAGTACAAATGTATTATTGTGTCTCATATCATAACTGAAAGGAGATTTTACTTTGAGATTCTTGTCTTGGCTCTTAAGCAACAAAACGATAAACATCTTGTCATAAATAATAAATTTAATAATAATAATAATAATAATACATTTGCATGAATTTGGCCTATATGAGAACAAAACTGAACACCATAGTTCAAATAATACCAAAACTATAAAATCATGTAGACAGATTTTTAAGGTCTACCTTTATTGATTATAATCAGCACTACATGAGCAAGCATTAACATCAAAGGCTTTTTGTGATTGGCAGGGTGGACTAACTCCAAGCCAGTGTATTTCCACTGAAGACATGAATGGACACCCAGTGAGTTCAGCTTGGCCAAATTTTTTATCCTGCTTCACCCTGTGGCTTTGAAATCTATGTCCAAATAAATTATATTTATGATAATCCCAATCAATCCAGGTGAAGGGTGAATAAAAATTAAATTATTTTTGCTTCTCTCTGATAGTTAGAGTGAGCACAACAGCATGTTTGTGGTGATTAGAGTAGGCTGGCTGAAAAGTTGATGTTTGAGGGTTGCTTTGCTTTTGGAAATCTTGCTTTTTCTTCTTATGAACTCAAATGATCTTGCGAGTCTGCTGATTCCAATATGTACTGGTGAGATCAAACTTTGAACACAACAGCAATGAGTATTTAATTTAGTTTGCTGTTTGTGGTCTTTAATCAGATGAAGATGATCTATATGATTTTCATCCTAGAAATTCTAATCCAATATATTCCACCTCTGCAGAATATTCATGTAATGTTTTTTTTGTTCTCTGTATCCCTCAATAATACAGGTGTGTTTGCAAAGAATGAACTCTTTGTTCTTTCTCAAGCTGTCAATCTCTTTCTCCTTTCCACACATCCTCCTTCTCTCTTCCCAGAATTTAGAAGTCATTTTACCAACGATGAAAGCAGTTTTCTTTTGCTTTGACACTTTGATATTGGATTTACCTGACACATACACATTAGTAGTCAAAAACAAAATAAACAGACCAATGATGTGAAATCATGTGCCATCACTGCCTGTAGGAGATACTGTGCTGTGCAGAAAGCGTATTTCCACTGAATAGCCCAACATTAGACAGATAGGAAGCAAGTGCGTATAATGACCTGGTATAATGGTACAGTGGCATCGTGATTGGCAAATAATTGGACAGCCCTGCAGTTGACAGTAGGCATACTGTACAATGGAGCATGTGTACATCAAGAAGTCAGGAATAAAAAATAAAGAGTATTTCCATTATTTGAGTTTTTACATTTACTTTTCAGTATTTAATTGTTGTTTAATCTCTTTCCTTCCGTACTCCTGTTTGTAGCCTTTTTGTGACCTTACCTCCCTTTATGTCCACTCCTCTTCCCGTCCACTCCTTCCAACCCAAACCCCCACCCAGGAGCCTGGCCCTGCCAAGGTGACAGTGACCAGCAGCAGCAGCGGAGGAAGCATCCCTTGTCTGCCCAGCAGCATTGCCAGTGCTGAACGTGTCCCGATGAGCCGTGCCACTCTGTGGCAGGAGGAGAGCCGCTGGAGCAGGGCCACCATCCCTTGCAGCCGCAGTGCCTCCTGTATCAGCCAGCTGAGCCAGAGCCAACCAGACTCAAGTATCACTACTCAAGATGGTGAGGACTAAGACAACGGCATGAAAATTCCTGTAACATCCTGTATATATATGCTTTAGCAATTGTTCCACTGTTGGATAAGGGACACTAGGACACTTTATGAAAGTTTGTTAATCACAGCTAATATATTAATTTAGTTTTAATTAGTATACAGCAGATATGTATGTTCACATATTTAGCACTATATACAGACTGTTTTGGGTGTTTCATATCAGTGGCACTGTGCCCTTTCAGATGGCGGCAGCATGAGCACCGGACGCAAGGTACGAGTGGAGAGTGGTTACTTTTCACTGGAGAAGACTAAGTCGGAGCCTTCTCCACAGCCTGCACATCATTCTCAGCCACCCCAGCATCTGCCCCTGTCCTCTTCAGCATCCTCGTCCTCTTTAGGAGCTCCCAGTCCCAGGTACAATTCTGAGTCAGAACCCCAAACCTCCCCTTATCAGCCTTCCCAAGATCCTTTCCCTTCTCCAGGTGCACTTGTTTCCCCCAGCTACTCCACCATCAGCTCCTCCCAGAGCTCGCTGGACTCTGAACCCAGCGGCACCACACCCACCTGGGAGGGACACAGTGGTGGTGGAGGAAGCACTGGTAGTGTCAGTGGTGGAGGAGGCAGAGTGGGCCGGTCTGGCAGGGAGTACGCAACGCTGTCTGATGTGCCACGTGCTCGCAGACTGAGTTACCGCGAAGCCTTCCGCTCAGAGAAAAAGCGCCAAGAGCTGAGGGCACGGACACGGAGTCCCGGCAGAGAGGAGGTGGCTCGGCTGTTTGGGGAGGAGCGCAGGTAAGAGGTTATGGATAAGTGTCATGCTCGGGCACACTGAAAAAAGGAGTCTTCAGAGACATTTTAAGTTTCATGCCCCTGCTTTCTGACAGATCAAGTACATGCTCAACACATATCAGATAACAACATACATGCAAATTTAGTTGTAATAATAATGGCAGCCAAACATAATTGATAATCATTAATGAGCCACTGGTTGTTAGCCCTTGGCATAGCCTTAAAACGAATACATGGCATGCCAAGTAATCTATTAAGTGAAGCTCATGCATTGCTTAAAGCATTTTAGTTTTTTAGCACCACCCTGTGGCTGCTGTCCTTGAGGCACTCATATCTTGAGCATCTTTGCAATTACTGCCTACCCTAGCGAACCAGTAGTTTGCCATTAATGATTTGGGGGATATAAATGCATGTGTTACTTTCTTTTCTATGATCTCAACCTTTTGCTCTTGCTACTTTGCTAGTTTGTTTTGTTGTTTCAATCTTTTCCAGGGGCTTCTGAACCGAGCTTGTCAGAGCTAATGCTCAACCAACCCTTCCACCCCTGTCCCAATGCTGCTCCCTGCTGGTCACCGCTGATTCCTGCTTTCTATCATTTCATCTCTGCACTGCCTGGGAGCACACACATACACTGTTTCATAAATACCTGTTTTACTGTATATACTGTGCATATTCATACATGCTGACGGCTGGTAGTGACGGTGGGTTTACATACAGTTTGATCTCTCCTCCTACACACACTATACACAAACATTGACAAGTGCAATGCCTTAAGGTAATGCTAATTGCCATTGCTGCTACCTCTGCAATTTGTTTAATCCACCATTGTCATTTTCCTTTTCTTCTAAAGTTTAATCTCATCATATAACACTACTCTTTATTCTTTGATGTATTTATGGATTGTTGTCTTCGGGGATGTTACTTCTACCTTATGTTGCACATTGTACACAAATGAAATGAAAGGGACTTAGAGTCTAGAATGATGTCCAAAGTCAAACTTCCTACATATTGAATGTTAATGCTGTAATGGCAGCATTGCATTCTGCAGATAATAAACTAAAACTACTTGTGACCATTGCAGAAAGTGAATTTGGCTCAAATTTTCTTTCATATCATGCTTTGGTCTTGTTTTTATGCTTATTCTGCAACCAGTTGAGGATGATATGCCGCATCATTACGTTATTTAAGAGCAACCATTTAATTTTACCATTAAGTTTTAGTATTCTGTAAAATGTCATTTTTAAAGAATGATCAAGATATTTAACTCTTTGTCAGACAAGACTTTTATGTTGAGTGAAATACTGTATGTGCTGTGTATAGAGTACATCTTTTAAAATGATTGGGGTTTTTTTTGTGTGTGTCTCTTAGGCGTTCTCAAATCATTGGGCGATTCGAGGATGGTCAGCATGTAGAGAGCATGGACACAAGCAGCTCAAATGAGCCCTCCGCTAACACCATGCTAATCCAGAGACAAGGCCGCAGTGAGAGACGCTATCTGGCCAACAAACATGTATGCTATTCTCTTAATCCTGAACAACTAAGTCTAAAAAGGTGTAAAATACTCAAATTCATTGAATAGCTATACTATATAATGATAAAGAGTATGACATAATCTCCCTACTTTTGAAAGGAATTACCTCTAATTTTTAATCCTAATTTTATATTTATAGGAGATGTCACTGGATGCAGGGAAGGACCGTTCAGTCCCTGATCTTTCCAGCTCCACTTTTGCAAATTTAAGAAGAGCCAAGTCACTGGACCGCAGAGTCACAGAGTCCTCAATGACTGTGAGTACTGACAGTGCTTCTACTCCCAAGTGTATAGGGGCTATAACTAGTGGACTACAAAATTATTTCAAAGTTTCGTTAATGGCTTTTTGGTAGTGCAAGATTGAGAGTGCAGAGAAAAGGTTGTGATCCCTCACCGCCTATGAAAACGGCCAACTGTGTTCAATAGAGCGTCAGGCCAATCCAGAGGCACTGCAGCAGACATTGAACCCATTATGCTGCAATGGTGTTTTATTTTTTTGTTTGTTTTTTCCCCCTCTGCACCACTTAAAGGTTTAAAAGTGTGGGTTTTAGACATGAGGAATATTCAAAAATGCATTTTTGGCGTACACATAACATCAGAACAACAGAAGATAAAGAACTACACCTACGACCTGATAAGATTCACGATATCCAAATAAGGTTATTTCTAACTCAGCCTGGCATGTGTGAGGATTCTTTTGGATATAAGATCTAAATAAGGGAATTCATCTACCTTTGCTGTCCTAGCAACAGCATAGGCTCTGCACAGTCTTTCTTATCCAGCATCTCCAACCAGGTGCCAGCCTGTTGTGTCTAAACCTAAATACAGAAGATTTCTAGCTGACCTTGGTCTACCAGGTGCTTCGGCCTTGTCAGGCACACAGAGTGAGACAGAGACAGGCAGTTGACATGACCTGTGAAGCACTGTCTTAAATTATCCTAACCTATAAGAGGGAATTTTAACATACAAGAAGGAAAATTCCATCACATGTAGTGCCAAAGAAAAGATTCCAGTGTCAGTGAGGCAGATTTGTGACCCACTTATTTTGGTGGC
Organism: Lateolabrax maculatus; assembly: GCA_031216445.1. Lineage (NCBI taxonomy): Eukaryota > Metazoa > Chordata > Actinopteri > Acropomatiformes > Lateolabracidae > Lateolabrax > Lateolabrax maculatus. The sequence continues at coordinate 12,182,994 of CM062200.1, forward strand.
ACATTATGTGAAATGATTGGTATGTCCTGAGTATGTAAGCAGAGTTTAAGACACTGATGTACTCCTAATCCTTTTTATTAGTCATGTAGACTGTTATATGGTATATAAATGATCCCCTTGATTAATTTGTCCATGTGTAATGTTGTGCACTGCTCAGGGGAATGACAGTATGCACTAGTCAGCCATAAAATCAGCGTGCATAATTTAACTCCAGTTATGTATACATCAAAATACCAATGCAACTCCAAATGTGACCACATATACAATATTTTATAAGTACTTGTTTTCCTCTGTTTTCATTTGTTTGCACTGGTATCTTCCTAACGTCAGACTACCATAAATGCTACTGATCTGAGGTCTGTTTAGAGAGTTCTGCAGGGGTTATCCAGTCAGTGTGTGGTTGGTCTTTCTGGCCGAGCTGCAGCTGCCAGAATCCCCTTTCACTCAAACACACACACACACACACACACACACATTCATGTACACACCACTGACGCCACCGCTACTGAAGATTATAAATAGCCAGCACAGAAAGCTGCCGCAGTTGTGTGTATGTCCCTGGGACAGACGGAAAGAAACAGATTGTCAACATATGAAGTGAAGGCAGTTAGCCATCAGAATGACTCTCTGCCAGGCGGTGACACCACACCTGATGAAGCTCAACAAAAGCAAGGTATTGTTGAGTGAGCAGAAGCCAGCTTTGGACGAATGATTAACTTTAGAGTCTATAAACAGACTTGAGCTTGGTTTCAATGTACAGCAGTTTGTGTTTCACAGGGAAAATCTAGCTCCCGCCAGTCGTTCTCTTTGGCTGGAGCCATGTATCGGCACTTATACTTCTTGAGCTGAGGTAGTGAAATAAATGTAAACAAATGCACACAAATGCCACGGTGTTCAGGGAGATGTCAACTATATATTCTGATTACATCCGTGATGGATATTCAGTGAAGGCTTCTAATATAGTGACAAATTAATACAAAATGTTTCAACAAAATTTAAATTGTTTTTATTAATGTGGTTAATGTTTAATTGAATGATGAATGAATTTCCTATTATTGATTTTGAATGAGTTAATCTAGTTGCATCACATAATACCACATCACTCTGATCTGTCTTCTTGCAGCCAGATCTGCTGAACTTCAAAAAAGGATGGATGACAAAGCTGTATGAAGATGGAATGGTAATTTGCTTTCATTTGTTGGATTAAATTACCCTCTGCTTCTTTCCCCTACCGAATAAGATCACATTATACTCATAGAGGACTGGTGAAATCCAATTAATGATGTCTTTTTCCCCTTAGTGGAAGAAGCACTGGTTTGTCCTGACGGATCAGAGTTTGAGGTACTACAAGGACTCAATAGCCGAGGAGGTAAAATTTATCTTCAGGAGACTGTGAAGTTTTGAACAGTTAATTTAAATAAATAGGCAATTAACAAGGAGTTTTGTTGTTGTTGGTTGTTCTGTTTTTTTTCCTTAGGCTTCAGAACTGGATGGTGAGATTGACCTTTCCACATGTTATGATGTGAAAGAGTTCCCAGTCCAGAGGAATTACGGCTTCCAAATCCTCGTGAGTGTTGATTCTTCATGTCATCGATTGTCCTGTGTCGTTAATCATCAGTGAAGATGAAACTCATTGTCTACACACTTGAGCTCGGCTGTCTCCTGCCAGTCTATAAACAGCCATAGACACCATGTGGCGCAACTTTAGGTATCAGGTTTTGCCATTTCTCTTTCTGACAGGATTCTTTGTCTGTCATGACGGATGTCACTTGACTTGTCATCTCTCTGTGAGAGGCTGACATCATAGTGGTCTAAATCTGCTGCAGCCGTTGCCAGCCCTGCTTGTCTCTTTGAACCCATTGTTTAACTTACCTCTTGCATTCGAAAGCTCTGTCCTTGTCCACATTTGCTCAATCACATTTTAAAAACATGTCTGTTTATGGTAGCTTTACTCCATAATTGCATAACAGTTGTACAGTGCAACCCTATGACAGTACTTTCGTCATATAATCCTTTGACCATTAAACATTTTTAGCACTTGTTGCTGGCAAAATACTTACTGGACGCATATAGTTGCAATGCTTTCGTTATCCATTTGATGTCAGTTGGGGTTTTGTTCGTGCTACATATATACTTGCCATACTAATCCTTTATGAGTAGAACAGTAGCTTCAAGGTAATTTAATTTGTTTACATTTGCTTGAAGCAGCCCCCCCCCCCCCAGCTATTTTCTGGAGGAAGTCAGAAATAGAGAAGTTGAGAGGATCGTTGTCTCTTTGGCTGAGAACAACATGGGTTTGGTGTCGAGAAATTAATAACTCCAGTATTTTTGTCTTCTCTCTCTGCTCCATGGTCAGACTGGAAGGAGCTGTACTGTTATTGCAGCTAAAGCAGTGTAGAGTTGAACACAAGTTAAAATCCTGACGTCTGGGAGCTTTAAGAAATTACTGTGGTCTTGTGGAAATCACTTAACTTCCACTAGAGGTCACTGTATATAAGGTTTAAGTTGAATTTTTTGCATACAAAGTAAAGCTGAGCTATAGTACAAGGCCTTTGTGTCTGTGAGAGAGATTTTTACTGCTCAGAATGATTTTCTAAAAACATGTGTCTTTCACACTACTAAAAAGACAGGTGCCAACTAAATGTAAAATTGTGTAATTATATATGTAAAAGCGTTATATCTGGCTCAACTCTTTCAAGTCCCAAGTTGCATATCAATGATAAACATGTCGTGTTCAATCAAGAAAATCTAGCATCTCACAGCTAGCAGAGTGGTATGTAGATTTGATTACACTGTAACGTTGAATGTATTGCACATTAAACAGAAACATCCTGTTACTTACACTTACACAAATTGTGGATGTATTGATAGCCTAAGAATACGTACTCTTCCTCTCAGCTCTATCTCAGTGTGTTGCTTTTGGTGTTAAAGCAAGCTTTCAAAACATGAGCTCATTAAAGTTTAACAGCACAACAGAGTAAAGCAATGGAAAAGTCAGGCCAAGGATGTTTTGCCTCATTTCACAGTTTTTTCAATTTTCATTGTAAAACTGCAGATAAAACTGACTTCTGAGTGGGTTGTTGCTACCTTACAATGGAGAGCCGAGAGAGAATGTAGATTGTAACGTAGTAGTTTTCTTACTCAAGATATATTCCATTTAGAGTTAACCGTATCCTGCACTAAAGCTACTTTTACAAATGACAAGTTACTGAAGGACATTTAATGCAGTACCTTTTGTAGTTACAGCTGGTAACAGTCAGTCAAAGAGCAACAAATGAGTCTGTCCACTGAAACTGGAAAAGTCTTTCATTGTCTCTGCAATTCCACTGCTGCATGTCCTTAGATATTTTAGAAGTGTCAAAAAGGAATTTTAATCACCATGTTCTGTCATTCCTGTCAGTCATTTAAATGAAATGCCTGTCTGTTTTCAGTGCAAAGATGAAGCGTGCACCCTGTCGGCCATGACCTCTGGAATCCGTCGCAACTGGATTCAGGCCATTATGAAGAATGTGCGACCCACTATTGCCCCTGATGTCACCCGGTAATACCCAAAGAGGATTAACACTTGAACCAGTGGCAGATATAACAACTGCTTTTCTCACTTCTCTTAATCCCTCTCTCCTCCTCACCCTCTCTTTCCTTATTTCTCTTCCTCCCTCAACCGGTATTTTCAACCTGCCTCCAGGAAAAACATCTCTCTGAAACTGTCCGTTCTGAAGCCCAGGTTGGAGTGCTTGTGTTGTGTGTTGACTCTCCCCCTCCTCAAACAGTGATGTTATTGCTCAGCAATGTCAGCTCCAGCGTGTTTGTCCTCCCACCCTATGTCATGTGATTGTTGAGTAACGTCTCCCTGTCAGTTGTGGCACTGTAGAGACACACTGCAATCACATCAACATGCTAGAATAATCTACCCAACCTGCTGTTGATCAACAGCAGAGACTGATTTTTAATGATCATTGTAATGAGACTATCCACTCAGCTTTTAAGGAAATGGTCACAGAACAACAACAAAATCACAACTGAAGCACAGACAGAGGTAATAGAGAGAAGAGCTGGGATATAATATTTTGTTCTGGAACAGTTCACCTGAGGGTTTTATGAACTACCTAAACATTTATTTTTGTGTTTTTAAAAGTGGCTCATCAAATGTGATACTGTATACACGCTCTGACATGTATATACTGAGTCACCCACCTTACCCTTCCTGTGTGTCACTTAGGCAGCTCTCTCCAAGGGGAGAATGTGTGATATTTTTGGTATTTCTGCATAGACACCTCACAGACATCTCTTTCTCATGCTTGAGCTCTGTCCCTTCTCATTTTCCCCTCTCTCACACTTCCTGACCCCTCCATACAACGTGGTGAAAATAGGTCACTCGTCAGGTCACTTTTTAAAAGATGCTCTGCCCCTTAACACTACAAGTGCCATTCAGTGTGCAGTTTACTGCAAACACATTCTTCTCACATTAAGCTACTATACAAACACATTAACATGTCAATTAAAAGGCAGACATCTGCCATCAGGCTTACCTCAGATCATCACTGTGAACACCAAAGCTGCTTTCAGCCTAATGCAGTGTGCTATATAAGTGTTTTGATGTTGATGCTTTGACTTTGATACGTTTCAGATTTTATCATGCTTTTAACCCGCAAATAAATGATGCTGCTCTGCCAGAAATGTCTGCGTTTTCGTTTGTCTAGCAAAGCTTTGTGTAATAGTATTGTATCTTGACTTGATGTAAATGTTAAAATTCATCATTGTGTTCTGTTGAAGCCATCTTACATATCTTTTTCATTTTTTGTTAATTCAGATCCCTCGCTGACGAGAAGATAAAAGCCCAAGTGATGTTGGAGCCATGTCCACAGGCCGCCCCTGAGCCAAGCACCAGTCCAGAGGCCCCCAAGTTGGATGTCCACAGACAACCAGCTAGCAACAATGTCGCTGCCCCTCCCTCTGAGCCCCGTAAAAGCCGGGTTCGTGAGCGCAGACGAGAGGGTCGCTCTAAGACTTATGACTGGTCAGAGTTCAAAATGGAACAGACAGAAAAGCATGTGAAGGAACGAGCAGACACAGTCGACCTCAGTTCGTCATTCTCCACAACTTCTTCATATTGCTCTCCTTCCTCTTCCCCTTCCTCATTAGCGTCCTCTCCTGTCTCTACCTCCTCCCTCCAAACCTCTTCAGTGTCAGGTGCTCACCCACCTTCTATGACAGAAGAAGCAGAAAAGGAGAATGTTAGGAGGGGTATCCCTCCACATTGCACAAGCAGCGCAACACACATGCCAAATACTGTTACTGTTACTATGACTTCGACACTAAACACTACACCACCGGTACAACCATCGATACCTGAATGCCAAGTGCAAGGAAAGATGGAAGTAGACCACCCTACAGCCATGCATCCTAATAGTGGAGATAAAAAGGACAACAAAACCTCAGGTGTCCAAGAAGAGATTGAGCAGCGATGGCATCAGGTAGAGACAACACCATTAAGAGAAGAGAAGCAAGTGCCCATCAACACAGCTGGTAACTCTGACAGATTGCCTGCCCATGAGCTTGCTGCGCTGCTAGACAAAGAGGTGTGTTTCCTCAATGTGGTCATATACATATTTATGGTATCAGGGCGTCTTGTGGCATTCGTTCATTATTCCTTATTATTTATTCCTTGTCTTTGTTTCTTTGTTCAGCTGGGACAGAAACAGAAGGAGCTGGACCGACTACAGAGGCAAAACAACGTTTTAAAAGAGCAGTTGGACGATGCATTAGGGAGAGAACAAAGTGCCAGAGAGGGCTATATACTGCAGGTACTACACTCAACATCCATCATGCAGGATTTTTTTTGAGTTTTAAAAATGACACCATGTACAAATAGCATTGCAACACAAATTTCAGTATTAAAATGTTTTGATTCTTATTAAGGTTTGCCAGATAGATACATGTACTGGTCAAACATGTGGTGCAGTAAATGTTATCAACTGTACCACATTTCTGTGTATTTTGTATTTTTGTAATGCAGTCTATTGGATCATGATTGATCAGATTTGTGTGGCTACTGTAAATTTTTTAATATTCTACTAACAGGTGTGGGTGCGTATTCTCTGAAGCTGATATGCATGGTTGTGGTGTTCTTAGCATGAGTTTTCACTAACTGTTTTTACGGAGTTTCACATCTCCTGGGAAAATAATTGATTTGATCTGATATGCTTAAGGTAAGAAACTTGCTCTGTGCTTTTTCTCTATGTTCATTTGTGCTTTATCTGTGTGTCCTTTCAAGCTTGATTTCTGCATGCTTTTTGGTGTTTCAGAATTGCATACTTTAACCAATTGCTTTTTTTTTTTTTTTTTTTTTTTTTTTTTTTTTTTTTTTTTTTTTTTGTGAAGTTTAACTTATCACAGAGCCAGAATGACATTTTGTTGTATCACATCACAGACATTTATTTGTTTCAGTTTACTAGTTGGTCCTTTTTTTTTTTTGTTTGTTTTGTTTTTAAATAACTATAGCAGCCACCCACTAAAGTTTGTTTTTGGGGGGTATTCATTTAAACCTTTCAATTTCCAAGTCACCTCTGAAAAAGCACAGTGGAAGCTTGGAACGCTTATCAAAAGTGAGATTGATCCCAAGAAAGGAGAAAACTTATTTTCCTGGTCACCGAGATGTGGTTCTCCGTATGTGGTAAGGAAAGTAAGGTGATGTCATTAATTAAACTCTCTCATCAATCTCTTTCAAGAGTGCAACACCCCCTTCCTCTTCACCACACAGAGTGCCATGGCAACGCTTGCACACGCTTAATCAAGATTTGCAGGGCGAGTTGGAGGCCCAAAAGCGCAAGCAAGACCTTGCTCAACAGCAGATTCGGACACTAAAGAGAAGCTTCACAGAAGCACAGGATGCTGTAGACCGCCATGAGACTGATATTCAGGCTCTGCAGGCTAAACTAGCAGCTGCAATGGCTGAAATCTTGGCTAGTGAACAGGCTGTGGCCAGAATGCGCAATGAGCTCAAGCTAGAGCAGGAGCGTTCAAAGGAACAAGAAGAGGAATATGGCCGTAGTGAGACCACCCTACGAGCCCAGCTAAAAGACAGTGAAGATAGACTCCGTGAAGTAGAGGCCAGCCTGTTAGAGAGAAACCAGGCCCTTAGGCACCTGGAGCATCAGCAGGCCCTGCAACGAGACCACACGAGAGAGATACAGAGGCTGCAGGAGAGGCTGCAAGAGGTGACTGCTCGGCTAAGTGCTACTGAAGAGGGTCAGGCACTGAAGGAGGAGCGCCTAAGGATGGAGCAGCATAGCATCCAAGAGAGTCACGAGAGGGAAAGACAGAATCTGTGTAGAAAATTAGCTGAAGCAGAAACTGCACAAAAAGAGATGGAGAATAGACTGTTGGAGGCTGAGCAGCAGGTGGAGGCTCTGTTAAGAGGGAGGCAGGCCTCAGGAGGAAAAGAATGCAGGGAGGAAATACTGAAGTTACAAGAGGAGCTTGCTCAGAAGACAGACATGGTTGAGTCACTGAGGGAGAGTGTGCGTAGGCTAGAAGAAGAGAAGGGCCATCTCACTTGCCGCTGTCAGGAGCTTCTTAACCAGATTGCAGAAGCAGACCGTGAGGTGAACAAGCTCCGAAATCGTCTCGAAACGGAAGAGGCTGATTACTACACCCTGGAGCACTCGTATGAGAGGGCTACCCAAGAGTTTCAGAAAATGAGCCAGTTCCTTCGAGAAAAAGAGGAAGAAATCCGGCAGACTAAGGAGATGTATGAGAGACTAGTGGAACGCAAGGAAGAGGACTTGAAAGAGGCCATTGTTAAAATGACTGCACTTGGCAACAGCTTGGAGGAAACGGAACAGAAGTTGCAAGCTAAGGAGGAGCTCCTTTGTCAAATGAGTCAAAGCCTCTTAGATAAGGTTGAGCCCTGTAGTGCTGAAAAGGATCTGCAAGCCAAGCTTGTGGTTGCAGAGGACCGCATAGCAGAGCTAGAGCAGCATCTCAATGCCCTGCAGCTGGGCTATGCTGACCTACGCATGGAAAGGCAGCAAATCCCAGAACAGAGCAAGAAAGTAAGGGTTAAAACTTCGGCCTCCTTATCAGCAAACGCAGAGCTCCCAGTTTCCTTTGACGATACATCCAAGACAGAGAACTCCCCAGATGATAAGGAGTCTCAAGCTAAGAGACCAAGGATACGTTTTTCCAGTATTCAGTGCCAAAAATACATAAATCTTGAGTGCCTGGACACTAGCCATGTGAGCACTACCTTTGTAGACACAAGACAAAAAGTTAACCAGGATGTAAATGAAGACATCCATCCAAGTGAAGGAAATAGCGCGTCTGATACCACATTCCCTCACAGAAATGACCCAGAGAAGTTTATCTCCATCATACATGCCCTAGAGACTAAATTGCTGGCCACTGAGGATAAATTAAGAAACCTTACACAGAATCTAGAAGAGCAACGATCCATCCAAGCGGAACACATGTCTAAGATTGAACTAAAGATGACAGAAACAAAGCCTAGCCCTGATAAAAAGTTAAGTTGTGAAAGTGTTGCCAACAAACATTATACCAGGGCCCTGGCTTGTGTGGAAAATAGTCGAGAGAAAGTTAGGGCTATTCTCAGTGGCTGTCATGATACCACTGATTCACAGCTGCACTCATTGTCAGAGATAGAGAATGATTTGTTCAATGCATCACTGTATATCCGACAAGGACAAAAGACGTTGGAAGAGCAATCACCAGTTGTCCATCAAAATCAAACCCCAGAGACTCTTGATAAAGAAGCTTTGCACCTCTTTGCCAAAACTCTATCTTTTGAGGCAGTAGTTTTGAACAAGATGGCTTTATTAATACAGACTTCAAAGTCTGACCTCCTACAAGCTCTTGCAGAGATATGGGAAGACATAGAGAACATTAAAAGAAATGAAAAAGATTGCTTGGCCATAGTTTATGCTGATGTCTTGACCAGGAAGTTGATGTTAGAGAGTACATTCTGGAAAGAATTGGAGAAAGCTGAGACGGATGTTTCTAAATCCAAAGAGGGCAGTGTTTCAGCTGATGTAGATGTTGATGCCACGGTTATCTTTAACACCTTCATTAAAGCAGAACTTGCCTACTCCATTCAAAACCTTAAACATTGCTATGAAGAGAAATTCAAAATACTGAAAAGGGAGTTGACTGAAGCCCGTAATAACCTACGCCAAAGGGAAATGGCTCTTAAAGCAATTATTGAAGCTTCCAAAAGGCCTGATTTAAAAAATGTTATAAAAGAAGTCAAAAATAACTTTGGGTTTGGTAAACAAAAGCTAGCTGATATTCGCCCACCTGAACTTGCTCCTTACATGGAGCAGATTGAAATAGAAGAGGCTAGAGACTTGGCTGAGGAAATTTTAGACAGACACTTGGCTGAAGAAATGCCCTCTTGTGGTGTTGACTCTATTGAATCACTGCAAAATGCACATGACATCCTGGCAAATGAGCTTCAAAGACAAGCAGCAATCCTCCATAAGTATGCTCAGGAGATAGAAAGTGGTGGAAACCATCCTGGACTGGCTAAAATGATCCATACTCTTCTAGGGCACCAAACTTCACATCATTTTACAAGTACCTCTCTTTGTATGCGCGAAGCCCTGATCCAGGCTCAAGTGGCTTATGTGGCTTGCAGGTTACGGGCCATGCATGAACTAGACTTGGGCTGGTGTAAACAAACAGGTCAGAACATGGATGCTCTTGTACAGCAGCATGCCCGCAATGTCACTGGAATCCAGGAGAAATATGAAGCAGCCATAAAGGAGGAGCGCCTGAACTTCACACAAACAGTGGACACTCTCCAGAAGGAGAACCAAACACTGACGAGTGAGATCAGCAAACGTGTTAACCAGCTCTCCCAGCAGCAGGAGCAACTGGCTCTCCTTGAGAAGCGTTTCCAGAAGGAGACCGAAGAGCTGAAGCAGAGGCACAAGCAAGAGCTAAGCCAAGCAGAGAAAGGCCGTGCCTCAACAGAGCTGGCCCTCATGGAGACAACAGCTGACAGTCAACGAAAGCTAGAGGTTCTGCTGATGGACATGGACACCATGGAAGAGCGGCACGAGAGTCATGTGAGGAAACTGGAGGAGCAGTTTGAACAGAGGATCTGTGAGCTCCAGCATATACACAAAGAGGAGATTGAAAAGTTACATTCCCAGTATATAGAAAGCATTCAACGTGTACAACAAGACAAAGAAAGTCCTGAGGTTTCCCCCTCGCCTCCATGTGATGAGGCCACTACACCAATGGAAGAGGAGGAGCAGGGGAAGGGAGAGAATGCGCAAAATATGTCAGAGGTGGACACCATGGTAGTTCTGAAGGACCGTATCCAGGAGCTGGAGACTCAGATGAACACCATGAGGGACGAACTGGAGAACAAGCACCTAGAAGGAGATGTGGCGAGCCTGAGAGAGAAATACCAGAGAGACTTTGAAAGTCTTAAGGTTTTTGCTCTTTCATTTTACCTTAGTGAATTATTTTTATTATTATTAAATAAGAGTAGTAGATAAATAGTAAAATAGCTAAATAACCTGCTGCTTTTGTTCATCAATCTACTAATTATGCACAAAGGATTTGAAGTTGGGAAATGGTGTGATTTGAGATTAGTTGTAAATTTATGAAACTTGCAACCTAGTAGGGGTGTAATGATTCACTGATCAACGATGCAAAGTGAAAACATCAATCCATATTGCCATCTTTAAGATACGCCTTCGAAAATCCTATAACAAGTCTGTGTTACCATTTCTGTCAAACTGCACCTTAGAACAGTGCTAGGGGTCTGGCAGTGTTGCCAACTTGGCGTATTTCTCACTAGATTTAACGTCTTTTCAGACCTCCTGAGCAGCTTTATTTCTAAAAAGAAACAAATTTAGTGACTCATTCAGACCATTAAGAGAATAGCAAGAAATGCATGCTGCTCAGAGTAATCGACGTCCACGGCTCCTCTGCCAGCAGTGCCGCTGTCTCACCCTCTCCTCCTGCTGGAGTGGGAGTTTCTATGGTTAGTTGTAGTGAGTTTCTATGGTTACGGGTGGGAAATTAGCACCAGCCAAATGCTGGTGAAATATGAAAGTGGCAGGTAAATGTTCACATTTTAAAAAGTTAAATTCCCACCCTCTATATAATACACACATTTTTGTGAATAGAAACTGATTCATGAATAGTTTTGCATGAATAAATAGATAAACACATAGTTTAGTAATAAACAATTGTCAAATACTTTTTTCGTTGCTTTTTGTGAGTTGATATAAATGTAGCTGATTTAATTGGCATAGATATCGTCTCATATAGATCTCAGGCCCCTGAATTGAATTGAATCAAAATCTTATCGTTTCAGACTTTGTTATATCAGCAAATATCGTATTATTGTCCAAAGAATCAATGTAATATTGTATCGTGATGAAACTTTTGATTTACACCCCTACAACCTAGATTACATTAGTTTGCTTTTAAATTGTAATTTTATTGTAATTGTAACCTTTAGGGATGTCCCAATCTTTTTTTTTCCCAACAATATATATCCTTGGATACATAGTATGCCCGTAATAATACATATTATAATACATATACTGTGCTAGTGGTGTGGCTCTAGGGATGGCAAGGTCGGTCAGTCCACCACTTTGCTCATGACTGAAATATCTCAACGATTACTGGATGGATTGCTTACGGTGATCCAGACTTTCCATCTATAGCCAATAGAGGGTCAAACGTTTCATCCTTATCTTGTTAAATAGAGCCACATCTGCTAGATGGATTGGCACAAAATTTGGAAGAGACATTCATGGCTTCTAGGCGATGAATCTTAATGACTAGTGATCCCCTGACTTATCCTCTAGCCCCACCATGAAGTTCACATTTGTGGTTTTCAGTGAAATGTCTTATCAACTATTTGATGGATTTCTGTGATATTTGGTTACAGCCATTCATGTTCACCATAGGGTGAATTGTAGTACCATTGGTTCCTTTTCATTTAGTGCCATTGAGTTAAAAGTCTTTCTTTCTTTATTTTATGACCAAATACCTGCAAAACTAATGACTTTCTCATTAGTCTTAGCTGATGAAAATGTGTTAAGCTTATCTTAGTGCCAATTAGCAAATGTTAGAAAGCAAACATGCTCAACTACGATTTTGTTGTCATGGTCACCATTGTAACTACTAAACATCAGCATGTTGGCAGTCATCACTACGGGCATGTTGGCATTTTGACATTAGCATTTAGCTGAAAGTCTACAGCCTCACAGGGTCGATAGCATTGCTGTCAGAAATTCATTTTTATATAAGAAATTAAATGGGCAATACGATACGTGAATTCCATGGATCAGGTTGGGACATCCCTAGTAATTTTAAATAATGAAGCAAAGCAATCCCTTGCAGGTTGTTACCACTTAAAGCTGGAGTGCAGACTTTTGTTGTCATTGCTGGTTTACGTAAAATGTATCACTGCTGGTGCACCAGCCGCGGGAATGTCGCCACAGACACCAGATTTACCTGGCTGTTATCAGCTTAATCAGCATTGTGTGAACACGTTTGCCGAGGGCTTGAATGTAACAGACATTCCTTTTTATATGTAAAAGACCCGTACTCCAGCTTTAAGTACATCCTGACAACTAAGAGTGTAAAATGTCTCACTTGCCTCCAACTTTGCTTCATTTGAGCATCAACAAACATACAATTTCCCAAATTCAATAACAGAAGAAGTGCAGTCTATTAATGACAAAAATGCTGCTCCGCTGGAATAGAATTTCACTGCTTTAACTCACTCTCTTACTAACATAGCTGGGCTTTAGATCATAAAAAGCTTGCATGGCTTCTATCACTGATTTGACATGATACACCATGTAGCTTAGTGAATTGTTAATAGATATTGAACTGAATCTGTAGTCCCAAATTAAAACATTGGTGGTGAGTGCAATATTCATTTTGTGGTGACCTATTGTTGACCTTTTCTTCACGTAGGCCACTTGCGAACGTGGCTTTGCAGCAATGGAAGAGACACACCACAAGGTAATACTAGACCTCCAGAGGCAGCATCAGAGGGAGATTTCCAAACTTATGGAAGAACGAGAGAGACTGTTGGCTGAGGAGACTGCTGCCACAATTGCTGGTAAAGAAATTAAATGTATTACTATCCATAATTGCTATAGTTTAAACAAGACTGAAATAAACTGTGTGTGATCCATCTTTCATTTAGCTATTGAAGCCATGAAGAATGCGCACAAGGAGGAACTGGAGAAGACCCAGCGCTCCCAACTGAGTGGACTGAACTCTGACATTGATGAACTTCGTTTAGAATACGAGTATGTTTTTTTTTTTTTCTTTTTTGACAAGTACAGGAAAACCATTAGGCTCTGCAAATGAGAAGCATGCTATTTCCTGAAAAAGAGCTAACCTGTTAATTTGACTTTTTCCTTGATTTAAAAAATAAAACAAAACATATAAAAGTTCTGAGCATGCAGATGTTAAGCTTTAAAGTCAAACCCTGAAAACCCTTTCAGGTTGAGAATATTTTTGTCACTTAATATTGGCTTAAGTTGATGTCCTATGCTAAACGTCAGATGAGAACTGTGATGATGTGACTGTCTAGGGAGGAGCTGCAGTCCATCCAGAGAGAACTGGAGGTGTTGTCAGAGCAGTACTCTCAGAAATGTCTGGAGAACGCCCACCTGGCCCAGGCACTGGAGGCCGAGAGGCAGGCCCTCAGGCAGTGTCAGAGAGAGAACCAGGAGCTAAACACTCATAACCAGGTTTGAATGCACGTACATGCACATTTACTTACCAACACATTTCTGTCCACAGGTTACAACGTAACTTTATTCTGTCCAACAGGAATTAAATAACCGGCTGACTACAGAGATCACTCGGATGCGCTCCTGTTTCAGTGGTGAAACAGCGCTGTCACCACTTACCCAGGGCAAAGATGTCTATGAACTGGAGGCATGTGTAAACACACCATGCACACACACAAACATACTATGGATATGCTCTTCAATCTAATGAGTGTTTCTCTCCATCTGGTAGGTGTTGCTACGAATTAAGGAGTCAGAGATCCAGTATCTTAAACAGGAAATCCACTCTTTGAAAGATGAACTGCAGTCTGCTTTAAGGGTAAGCAAAACCAATCTTATTGTATTGCAAACAAGTTTGTGAAGGTATGTAGCTATATTACTTCATGTCTTATTGATTTAATTTCAACAGGACAAGAAATATGCCACAGACAAATATAAGGACATCTATACAGAACTCAGCATTGTGAAAGCAAAGGCTGACTGCGACATCACCAAACTGAAGGAGAAACTGCTCATTGCCACAGAAGCTTTAGGCGAGAGGAATGTCGATGGAACAGTCACATCTGGATACGGTAAATAGAAAATTTAATTGAATTAACCAAACATTTCTTTATGTCTCCAAAGTTGTCCAAATTGAATGTAATGAAGCCGGTCAGAATTCATATACTGTAATGCTATAGTGCTCCATATAATCCTGGTAGAAACACACATTTGGATTGCAGAAGTTATGATTGTCAACCCTGTTACGTTTTTAATTCGTAATATATGAATATTTTGACATGTGTGATGGTGAACAACCATTTTTTTGCAACTCAGTTTCAGTTTATCTTTAACCCATAAATTCATGAGTGTTTATATAGTTCATATTTCAGGTCTGTAGCAACTCAGCGCCTACCAAACCCAAATTAGTCAGCACGGTAATCACAGATCGCAGTCACTTGTGGTCATTGCAGCATGGTTGTGCACACTGTGCGCACCGCTCCACTGTTTTGCTGTTGAGCTTGGATAGACGCATGTGGCTTCTCCGGTGTTTTTGTGGGAGTTCCTCAGCTGAAGCTGTTCTGTTTCTGGCAAAACCTAAGACTTGTAGAGCATCCATCAGCTTTTGGGAGTCATTGCACAACAGCTGAAGGCCAAGGATTTCCAGGAAAGTGTGTTTCTTGTGTGATCTTCTGGCTTTCTAAGTTGGACATTTGGCCAGGAAAGCTACTTGTGTGTTTATAGCACTGTACTCCGACTATATGAGGTTCCCTCATCAGCCTTTCTTGGGACGGCTACTTGGATGTAATTTTGACCGTTGTCCTAATCAGTGATCATGTCGTCTGAGCTAGCTTCGTCATTCTCATGCTCCATTCTGCTTTTAAATGACCTGATTCATAAATAGAATAAAAACAAATTCCTCATCATCAGTAGTGCCAGGCACATGTTAATTTCCAGTGCTACTATCATCAGAGCCCTCCAATGTCAAACAAACTGCTGTTCTGAACAGTACCTGATGCACATCATGTGCCTGCCACAGTAAACTAATATAAACAAACCTTTTCATCATTGTGTCTGTGTTATCATAGTAACAGTGAGACAAATGTGCCATCATGAGGCCAAACATGAAAACCCAACATTACCTGCCATCACTTGCATCCAGCATACCATGAATTAAAAACCCCTGTTATGTACCTCTATCATTTTTGACACCTGAACACTGTTAAAAACAAATAGTTTGAGGGATACCAGGGAGTTGAATGAAATTAATGATTTGAGATAATAATTTGAGAGGGTGTAATATAGTCTCAGACTGCTAAAGACCCAAGGTATGCACTTAAAAGTTAAGAAACATAACCAATGTAGCTGTGGATGTGTATCAGTTCGAGGGCTTGAGCGTTACACTTGAGATCCTATTGTGCTACTTTAAGTTAATAATGGCATACCTTCATTGTGCTTTTAGATATCATGAAATCAAAAAGTAATCCAGATTTCCTGAAAAAAGAAAAGTCTACAACCTCCAAACAATCAAGAGGCCTAAGGTCAAAGGTGAGTGTCATGTTTAATAAAATAAAATTTCCTTCCCTAATTACAGGCATTTTGTCTCAAATTCAAACATACGGATGGAATAACACCGTGCGCTCTTAGCTACCATTTCAGTTTGCTGTGTGATGTGATGTTGCAGCTTTTGTCGCGCAGACTTTATCACTGTTAACTGTTGCAACTCAGCCACCACATACTGTAGAGGTGTGTCCCACAGTTGGTTGGTCAGGACGTTTTTACTGAAAGTCTCCTGTCCTGTAAGTTTGTCATCTGTCTGTTTTGTTCATCAGTCTGTCACTGAACAGGTCTCATGGGACAGCTGACACTCCCATTGTGGGGGGATTCCCCCCCGCCCCCCGCCCCAAGATGTGCTGTAGGTATAGCATGATGTAGAGCAAAGCATGCCCTCACCACCCTCGCATGATCTCCCCTCCTCCCACCATTCCTTTGTGCCCAAACATCCACCACCAAAGCTGATTAAATATCACGGGCCTGAGCATCAGCAGTTCTTGGAAGCAGTGGTTTGCAGACACTGTCTAAAAACAGCATCATGCAAAAACCTTTCCGGTTACATTCCTATCCTTCACTGTATGCTGAAAAGAATAGTTTGACATTTTGGGAAATACAGTATTTGGAGTTTTGCAGAGAGTTGTGAGAATATTAAAGCCACTCTCACGTCTGTACGGTAAATATGAAGTTAAAGCCGGCAGCCTAATACCTTAGCAGAAAGACTGGAAATGGGAGAAACAGCTGCAGCCAGGCTAGGTAAAAAATAAAATAAAAAAGCTCCTCCAAATTATAATAAATAATAATTTGTTTGATTGGTACAAAAAGTGTGAAATAGATAAATTGTGGTTAAACAAACAAGATATAACGTGTTAGTTAGTGAGGTTAAGAGGCACGGGTACGTGGATTTAGCATTCTTTGGACAGAGCCAGGCCAGTTGTTTCTTTAAAAATCGAACACCTAATGATATAGTGTTTCAGCTTAGTCAAATTTAAGGAAGTCTCCTGTGTATTACCTCCTAAATTTACAGTAAGCTGACTGGCATAACTGTAAGTTGTTTGGGTCTGCAGTAATAGTTTGTGAATATCGGTGGACTAATGAACTGTCTCAGATCATCATAGAGCAATGAGAGCGCTCTTTTTTTAATGCAACATACCTCATGTGTTCCAACATTGTTTTGCTCTTTTAATGTGAAAACTCTTCATGCAACTGTCTTTTGTCTGTTTGTGAGTTTTTTTGAACCCTCCGTGTTTGAATTTGTTTGTGTGTTGTTCGCACCAGTAGGCGCTCTGTGTGGCATGACCACATTCCAGCAATAACCACATTTTCCTGTACATCTTACATGAGATTTAAGTATGTCGTCCAGAGCAGAAAAAATAAGATGGCTAGCATAAAACATAACTGTCTTTGTTGTTTTGTTGTTTTTAATGCTCTTCTCTGCCCACATGAACCCTTATCTATTAACACTAAAATTCCTTCCTTTTTCTTATCTCTAACAGAGCCTGAAAGAGGGACTAACTGTGCAGGAGCGTATGAAACTTTTTGAGGCAAAAGATTCCAAAAAGATTTGAATATCAAGAATCTGAAGTTTCTTTTCTCTTTCCTGACCTTGGTTTTTTGGTCAGATTGCTACGGCCGTGCCAGCATCAGCTGAAGACTCTTATAGGAAATGGCAAAAAATCTATCAAGGTCAATTCTAAACCTGGACCTGCTGCTTCCATGCCTCTGATAATTTGTTGTTGTTGTTGTTTTTTTAAGTAATGGAAAAGGGTTTTATTGAATCAATCCTGTGTAAGGCTTCCTTAAAAAAAAAAAAATACATAGATGTATAATCTGTCCAAGTTGGAGATGTGTCAAATAAGCTGTGAGAGGGATATAAACAGCATTTTTATTGATCCTCCAAAATGCCAAAACAGACAGCAATACACAGTATGAATAATATATATTTCCCAATATGAATTAAGTATCTGCTGTATTTTAGTATTGTTACAGTTTCTATATCTAATAATTTTTAATGTGTTTAATGTTGCACCAGTTCTGTTGTACATAACTACTGGATATATGTAAGAGTATGGTTTGCTATTGATTATTGGGGCATCTGCTGTACTATAACTATGGTTTGATTGATAGTGGAAAACAATGTGATGCTTAACTTGCTTATGTATGAGAGTTTTATAAAATGGAGTGTCTGTGTGTGAAGGGGGAATGAGGGCTGGGATTGCACTTACCACTTGACTACTTGAGGAATCTTTTTCTTTTTTTTTTTCTTTTTGTCTCAAATTGGTGTAGTGACTTCAAGTCAATTATTGCAGTGGAACCAAACATCTTGACTTCTGTCAAATTTAGTGAACAACCGTGACTTGTTAGTGATACTGGATTTGTTTTTTAAGTTTCTTAAAATCTGAATTTGTGTTTGCTCAGTTTTGACTTTGGTGTGACAGTATCATCTCAGAAAAACTATTTAGGACTTTGCATGACTGTACAGTATCATTTGAATTGCAGAATGATCATGTTGCCTCATTTTCCTACTTTATGCTTTGGTGTGGATCTCTTAACACTTATAAGCTTTGCTTTGCAAGTCCTACTGTTTAGGTGTTGAGATTGAAATGTTTTACTGTAAGCGGCAGTCTTGAAGCACTTGGCCCAATCCCTGACCTCTCACTGAAATCTAGTCGTGCCTCAACTGAGTGAAGAATATAAACATCCATGAAACCTGTGCAGCTATGGATACACACTGTATAGTATTCAAACCACGCCTTGTATATAATATATGCCACACGGAAGACTTCTGTGTTTTGTTTTAAACTTGTACCTTGCTCACTAGCTCTATATGAAATATATATGAATATTTTTTATTTTCATTTGAATGTATAATGTCAATTAAATGAAGTGTTTGGAAATCTTGGAGTCATTTTTTTTTTTCTTTCTGAATATCCATGATTTAGCTTACTGTGGTGCCCTAATATAATGGAAATCCACATGATGATGAATCAGTTTTGCATTTATATCTGTTGAAGTCTATAAGGTGAGGTCTATTATTATATAGTGAAATATGTGTGTGAATAAATCACCAACCAGGTGGAGTAATATAAGAGGAACAGAGCAAACACTGCTAGCTTTATATAGTATCTAAGACATAATTTCTAAAACATTACAGTCACAAAAGCAAATCAGTTTAAACTTGTAAAAGTTATTTTAAACCCATCCCTTAATTAGTCTGTTTTACAGATTTGACCAAATACGTTTTCTAAGGCAGATTAAGATTAGTTTCAGGGGTCCTAGATGAAAATGTGAAATAACCTTTACACTTAACATAGCAACAGTTGAGTTTGGTCTACAGTGGGATTGCAGACAGGCTCTAGTTAAAAGCTCTAATTAATGAAACATCCATGAGCCCTGTAGACACCAAGTGTGTATTAAGTATATATTAACTACTAACCAACTTAATAGAAATAGCACTCACTAGACATAACAGATCATATATTAATGTAAAAAGAAATTTAACTAAATAATAACATTACAAAAAAACAGCACACAACACTTTGCAAGCCAGGGTAAGATAATTACAGAGAAAATTATAATAGATGCCATGTGGAAACAGTCCCATATATTGCAGAAACAATAAGCACACTACACTTAAAAGGTTATGGAGAAGTCTGTAGGAAAATGACCCTGCTGTATCGCGGGAGCACGTTTGATTTTTTAATTTAGGCAGAGATGGTAAGTGTTAACATGAAACTACACAACATATTATCTAGATCATATTATCATTTATCATCATTACCAAGTTATTAACAGCCTGTAAATTAAAATGGTTACTGAAACAATGGTCAATACATCTTCCAATCCGCGAAAAGATCATTCTGGGCATTTGGTCTAACCAATTAGCCGTGCCAATTCATCTTCTCCTCCTCTTCCTCCCTCCTCCTCATTGTCTTTTAAAGCATCGATCAGTCTGACCCAGAAAGTGTCCCGCTCTTGTGGTTCTTCAGGCCACAGCAGGTAGGTCTTCTTCCGCACGATCTTGCGTAAGCGCGTGTAGGGGGACAGGCGGTGCTCGGGTATCTCCTCCAGAAACACCAGCAGCAGGACATCGCTCCCGTCACATAAAAGCCTCAGACTGGCCAGCTGAAACTCCACGGAGCACCACTCGCTTCGCAGGAAGTGCCGTGACACCACGCAGATGGTGTGGCGAGAGCTGTAAATGGCTGCTTCAATGTTCTCCAGAACAGCAGAACCGGGGCGGAAGTCCCTGTGGTGGAGGCAAAGTCGGAGGCCTGTGGCACCAGAAGCGGGCATCTCTAGATTGGGCACCAGCTGCTGCATCACCCACGCCTCATCCTTTGAGCTGTAGGAGATGAATGCGTCATACTGGAATTTGGCCCCCGCTGCCCCCTTACGTCCACGCACTTTCGCCCTGAGGATGAGCAGCAGGTAGCGGAGAGCCGGGCCCTGTGCGTGCCAGGCCAGACACACGCACACGAACAACATATCCACCACTGAGCAGGTGATGAAGAGAGTTAAGGAAACCTGCTCATAGGAACAGGCCTTATCCTCAAACTGCCACAGGTAGGGAGATCTTCTGTCATTGTCACACTGAAGGTTGTACAGGTAGGAAACCTGGGGGAGAATTTTAACAGGACAAACAAGAAAAAATGTATAAGTGGAACTGTCAAAGCAAGTTCTAGCCATGTACTTTTAGTTGATTTATAACATACATTAATACTTGTCACGGTGTCTTCGGCTTCTATTACCTGTGTATGAAGGTTGTGGATGGCCCAGGTCTTGAACCAGGCGTTTTCACAGGTGCAGGTAAGTGGGTTTTCTGTAATGTCCAAAACACGCAATCTGGACACACAAACAAACACCAAGGTTGACAGTTTTATTACATTTAAATTTACACATAATATCCATATGCCAGTACGGGTAAAGTGGAAAAAGAAGCAGTGGCTTTAATTTATAAAACATTATAAATATACAATAAACATTCACCACTCTGCTGCACCTTCTCACAGTCCAGAGCCATGATGCATTTAGGTTTACGTGTAATTGACTTATTTTGCTCCTTTACCTTGGCAGAGCATCCAGCATCATTTTGTCCACAGTGTGTAGGTGGTTTGACTGGACTTTGAGGATTTCCAGTGTATTATTTGGAGGCAGCAGGTTAGCAGGCAGAGCATCAAGGTCTGCCCTGTAAAGAGTCAGCTTCTTGAGCCTCTTCAGAGGGGACAACACTGCACTCAGGTTGGTCGTTTTCATAACCACTCCAGCTATGTACAGGTATTTCAAATTGACCAGAGGAACAAAGGCGTCAGGATGGAAGTTGACCATGATGCTGTGCCCCATGGCGATTGAGGTAAGTCGACGTTGACCTTGGAAGAAATGTGGTCCAATGTTACCAATGCCTTGACCTCCAGGCCCTTGGTAGTTCATCTCCAGATACTCCAAATCGGACATGGATAGACAGATAAACAGATACAAAAGATAGATTTATACACACAGCGCATCCCACTTCTTAATACCCGACTCTAAAAAAGATGTCATACCTCCAGAGATGTAAGGTTGATGAAAGGAGTTTCATAGGATTTAAAATGGAGGCGGTTGTTGTACAGAACAAATTTCCTCAAATTCATCAGGCCAGAAAGAATCAATGGGGTCAGCCTCTTGATGCGGTTCCCACTTAAGTCCAGGTATCTAATGGACGGATGAATGTGTTAAATACATGGACAATGAAGAAAGTTGAGGGAAGTTGAATATGCAAGCTGAGAATATTCAATACTTGAGCCTCGTCAGGTCTTGGAAGGAGCCTTCTTCAATGAAATCAATAATGTTTAAACTGAGGTTGAGCTTCGTTAACTTCCGCAGTTTACTGAAGGGCTTCTTCGTGATGTATTTTAGCAGGTTGAATTGCAGGTAGAGCTGCTCGAGTTCTGTAAGGGCGCTGAATACCTTTGGAGTGAACTCAGTGATTTCATTTTTCAGGAGAGACAGGCGGGTCAGCCTCTTCAGAGTGACGAACCAGTTGGGGTCAATGTCACGAATTTTGGCCTTGTCAATGCTTAAAAACGTGAGGTGGGTCAGATCTTTGAATGTGTCTGGCTGAATGGCGACTTTATTTTGATTTATCTGCAGTGTTTCCAGTCCTTGGAAACTATCAAATGTAGTACGAGATATCTGCTTCAACCCACAGTTGATGAGATAAAGTTTGCTCGTATTCCCCCTCCCAATCGACAACTGGGCAACATTCCCCAAGTTTGCATCCATAATAACAACCATAGGCGGAGTTGTGCAGTCCAGCAGGCTTGAGTTAGTCTGAGGTAACTTGGATCCTTTCAAGTCGACCTGTATCAAATTAAATACACATAATATTTCTTTAAAACACATGAAGGATGCATAAAGGAAGAAGTTGCTGCATCTCAACAAGTGCACATACCTCTACTCTCTGAAGTTGGTCCATTCCTTTTAGCAATCCACAGATAGTCAGTGGAGATTTATCCATAAACAGAGAAAATGTCACCCAAGAGAGATTCTTCTTTGTCTGTGCAGAGAGTCCCACCAGCACTTCTGCTTTAACTCCCTGACAAAGCAGACTCTGCAGCCTGGGGTTTGAGGCAAAAACATCTGCCTGCAGCTCCAGCTTTGAGTTGTTGGACAGCCTGATGTATTCAAGGGCAGGGAAACAGCTCACATTAACCCTCTGGATGTTGTTTGCGAGAAGATCGAGCCGCAGAAGGGTCGAGGATCCGCCAGAATCTCCGCAGCTGAAATCCTTGAGCATGTTCAGAGACATGTTGACTTCTTTGATCGCTGGGAGGGAATTAAAGATACCTGGAGGGATTGTCACAAGTCTGTTGTGGGTCAGAAACAGCGTTTGTAGCCTGGTGAGTCCATCGAAGGCATTAGAGTGGATCTGTGAGATAATATTGCAGGTGAGGTTGAGAAAATCCAGGACATCCAGGCCTCTGAATTCTCCTCCTTTTAGAAAGACGAGCTGGTTCTGGCTCAGGTCCAGGCGTTGGAGCCCAGTCAGCTGACTAAATGATCCCATTGGGATGACTTTGATCTTGTTCTTGGACAGGTTGATTGCTGTCGTGTTTTCTGGCATCAGGCTAATGACTTCAGAGAGGTTAGCGATGTTCTTGTTGAAGCACCACATGACGTCTGTCATGGGGAAGTTTTGAGAGCAACCTTTGAAGCCAAAACCACAGCAGGCCGAGGCGTTGAGCAGAAGCAGGAACAGGACCGGTCGCATCATCTTCACTTGACAGTTCCTTTTGCACAGACTGCACAGAGGTCTGACCAAAGAAATCTAAAAATGTGTTAAGATAGAAAAGCCAGTGCATGATGGGGAAGTTCAAAAAATAATCTCACAAAGTATCTGCACTATCTGCACAAGTTTTTCAAAAGAATCAAAGCATTTAAACCTGCAATAGTTGTAAAAACTGACATTTTATTACCTTTTAAGTTCACCAGCTAGTTGCTGACTGTGTCTGCCGCTTGGTGCTGAGCAGCCAGCATGCATTGGGTTTTAGAGCAGCTCCCTGCGCCCAAAAAACATTGGTTCGATTAAACTACATTACGACATTTACAACATCCACTCTACATAAATACGCCGTCAGCCATAACTGATGACCTTATGAGGAGCCAGAGTTGTAGTGAATGGTCATTCAAACAACTAAGGAAATCTGGCCTTGCTTTGTAACCATCATTATTTTCAAAAATATTTTACCTCTCTGTCCTTCATAATTACATGGGAGAAAAAAATCACATTTGACAATAAAAATTAACGTGACAGCTTTTACAGAGCTAATTGTAATTGTCTTCTCACATACTTAAAGTACTGTGTTACTTCTTCCACCCTGACTCTGTAACATTGCATACTTAATCTAAAAATTTTAATTAACTTTGATTTAGTCTAAATTTGAGTATATTTTACAGCATCATTAAGCATGTTCCAACCCTAACAATTATAAAGTATTAGAACTTACTCTTGTATTCTCCTCTTATGCTGCTTTAATTTGTCCAACTGGCATCAGTTCTCTGTTGTGTCTAAATAAATCATAGTCTCTTTTTGAGGAAGGATGTTGTCTACGGCTGTGTGTACACGCAGTGTATTCACACCGCCGTGGATACTTCTTGTTCTTGCCAGTTATCTGTAGTAGATCATCACAGTAAGTTTCTATCATTTCTTGTCTTGTTTTTTCTTACATTTTCTTATTTTTAGCACTGTATCAGTGCTGACAGAATGATGCACCATGCTGTCACTCTGGCTCCAAATGATTTGCCCACATGAGGGCACTATCTACTTGGATCCTGATTTTAGTGACGCTACAACAGAGATAGTCCAATACTACTTATGTCTAAAACACCCAAATTAGCATTTATCAGAATCCCTTAAACCAGTCAGAGACATTGTGCCAAAATTGAAAAAAAATGTTTTCCCCAGTTGATACTCAACTGTACGTTTGTTGCCTTTACACAAAACTACTGTAAAACTTTAGACCAATACTTGCAAATACAAAAATGTCCACTTCTGCTTTAGTGATAAATTTGCTGTGGTGTTCCTTCTATGTGATGCTTTTAACATTTCCTATATATGTGCATAATACCTTAAAATGATTTTTGTGATAACGCGATAAAGAAATTCAGCCAATATCAAATCTGAATTGAGAAAAGTTAAAAAGATCAGGCAGACATTTTGACCTCTTCAGCCTGAACATCCACTGTGGGCTCCTCTGGTCATGGCAGGTGACCTTTGCCGCTGTGTCTTGAGTGTGAGGGTGATGAAGGGGCCAGAGGACGCGGGGCAGCCCGGAACTAGGTGCTCACCCCGGGGGGCGACAGGTAGTCCTCCGTTTAGTCTACGTGGAGCTCCGGCCCCGGGGCCCTGACCTTTGCAGGGGGGCTCCTGGATCCACTAGCAGAGGCATAGTTGACCTCACTGATGGTGATTTAGCTTAAGGAGCTGCTTGACCTTTAGCACCGCCACCCAACTATGTCGGGGCCGATAGAGGAGAGGCAGGTAGTGCTGCCACCATGAATCTGTTTGTCTCGTATGTAGACTCTAAATGATTGCGATGATGGCATTTAGCCCTATGGTCTTTCCCAAACGGGACTGAACATCAAACTGATGAATTTATATTTTTTAAGTGTTTTTTTTTTTTTTTGCAAAGTTTCTGCAAAGTATATTATTGTATTATTCCACATGCTCCTTGTTTCTCTTTCTGTTCCAACTTTCATTTTCATTGTTCCATTTTCATAAAACGAATGAAACTTGTTTTTTACCCAGTTTATTCAAAGAAATACAGAGTGTATAATACAATTTATTGTCATCAAGTGAAATGATGCAGTCCAACATGACATCATCCATATAAAAACATTTACCCCTTTAAAACATTTTACTTACATTTATTGTAATTACAATATTTACAAATCCAGTCAAAGGATTGTCCCTCAACATGATTTTAATGGACTTAATTGTTCAAATGATCCTGATGGAAATTATTGTTATATACTGATGTTACATTTTAAAATGATTTTCAGGAGAATCGTATTGTAACAATCAATGTCCGTAGTGCATTTGTAAGACTTCTTTCAAATATTGTCATTCATTCTCTCTTTGTCTTATAAGGTGCAAAATGTTTGAGGTTTTTGTGAGGTTAAACTGAGAATAACAGTGACAGACCTCGTCCAGCCAGTGAAAATCAAAGGCATGCCAGTAACAATGAAGACAACTGCATTAGAACAACTGTATGGAATCAGTTATATTACAGTCAGACGAACAGAAGTTTAATTGTCAGTAGCTGTCAGAGGGCTCGGAGGACACTGGGCTTCTAGTCGCTGGTTGGACGGGGGTCTCTTTGGGGTTTTGGCGGCGGAGGGGACGTCGGTGAACAGCACTGATCGGCCGTCGGGGCAGAGCAGGACGCTGGAGTCCGCCTCGCACTTGGTGGTTCTGCTCTGCCACAAAGCCTCAGCAGAACTGGGCCTCATGCCAAGGCCACCGGGAGAGAGAACCTCCGTGTTCACCACCGATGCCTGACTCATCTTGATCAGCATGTCCAGCGACTGCTTACGACTCTCCAACGAAGCCTTCATGGCCCTCCTCTCGAGCTCATTCTCTTCTTCCTCCTTTTTCTCCTCCGTCTCCTCGTCCTCCTCCTCTGTCTCTGTCGTGTTGCCTTTAAAGCTGCCATCCTCTCTCACGCCGTGGTCACCAGCCGAATCTGTCGGGCCCCGTTTGACCGACAGGTCGAGGGGCCCGTCGCTCTGACGAGCTGTCCGCTCCAGCGCCTGGTGGATGTGGGAGAGCTCGCTGCGGATTTTGCCCAGGTGTTCCCAGAGGTGGCGCTGGGCGGGAAGGTCCTCCTTCTCCAGGTGGGAGATTCTGCGCTCAGCCTCCTGGTACTCCTGCAAGGCCTTGGAGAGGTCGCTGAGGAGAGCTGTCACTGACTCTGAAGCGCCCTCCCCCGGTCTCCGGGCAGCAGTGGAGTTCTGGCTGTTGGGTCCCCCACAGGTAGAGAGAGAGGACGTTTCACTGTTGGGACTGGTGAGAGGATCGTTGTACCACAGTTCAGTGGGCCGGGTCTGAAGCTGAGCATCCTGTAAACTGAGGATGGGAGAAATGTAAGACTTTTCCATTTGTAAATATATAACATTTGAGACTACAGTATAACAAAATGAACCCCTGCAGTTGTACTATTCCCTGTAGATAATTATACGATGGCTGGATAATCGTACTTTTACTGATACTTGTTTTCACCACTCACAAGAACTACTATAAAATAAGGGCATTATATGGAAATCTTTACCTGCTATGGAAGAGAAGTTTGTCCTCTGCCATATTAACAGTTGATGCAGTCTGAATATTCTTCAGAAGGTCCACAGTGAAACCCACGGCCGGCTTCTTCTCCGCAGGCGCCTCATGGCTCCCAAGTGGGGCTCCCGTCCTTTTGAGGCCCCAGCTCGCTTTTCCTTCCTTTGCTGTGGCCTGCGGTTTGTCCCCCAACCTGTAGCCCTGTTCAGGGGAGTCCCTCTGAGGTGACACCCAGCCAGCAGGGGAGACCGTGGTGGTCCCTGGCCGCAAAGCAGGCACTTTCCACAGATTGACTTTAGGCTGGAAGCCAGACAGCGGGCTCGCTTCCAGACTGTTTGCAGACATCTTGAGCGCTTTGCCGGCGTCACTCTGGCCGGCGGCCGGTCCGAATGTGTGCTCACACAGGAAGGGGTAGTAGAGACGAGGCGGGATAAGCGCTCTCTCCGGGTGGTTGCTGGAGGCTGGGTGCATCAGCTGAGCGGCCGACGCCAGGAAGGGAAGCTGGGCGAGCTGCGCGTGGGTCTGGGCGGTGACACCCGTGGCGGCGGTCGGAAAGGCCGAGTTCATGTAGGAGAAGAGGCTCGGGCTGATGGGGTAGCCCATCCCGAGCATTGACAGGTTGAGTCCAGCGGCGTCCTGGTAATCCACCAGGTTCGGTGGAGGAGGGTAACAGGGGATCGAACTGCTCACTCGGGGCTGCGCACCTTCCGCTTTGGCCTTAGTGTGGCTGGACGCCAAAAGCCGCCACTGCTCTGACAGCAGGCCCGGAGCTGTTAGACACGTCTTGGATAGCTTATAGTGTTTGAGCTGGGCCTCCACCTCTACTGAGCGTGCTCGTAAAAGCTGATCTTCCAGGGAGAGCATGTCAGCCATCAGGAGCTCCGACTCCGGCTGTTTGATTCTCTTGGTGGCGCACTCTGCGGCGTCTCCCCTGTTGCTGTTACCGGAGCCCTCTTTCGTCAGCCCAGGGACCTCTTCCCCCTCTCCTCGTCCTCCCTCTTCTTCATCCTCCGGCCCCTGGCTTTCCCTGTCCTCACCTTCCTCCTCCGCGGCCCTTCGTTGCCTTTGCCTCTCCTCAGTCCCTGTCACCTGCTCCAGCCCGTCCTTCCCGGTGGTGGGGAGGCCGTGTGCCTGCTGAAAGGGTCGCAGCTGCTCCGGGTGCAGGATGTTGCCCTTTTTGTACGGCCAGTCTGACTCTATGAGCAGAGAAAGGGAGTTCTTGCACAGGCTGTACTTCATATGGTTGTAAAGGTGGGACTTCTCCATGCAGGTGAAGGGGCACTGGAAGCATTTGTAGTTGTAGGGTTTTCCCCATGGCCGGGGAATATAGTGAGGCTTCTTAGGCTTGCGCTCCTTGTGTTTGCTGGCAGACGTGACTTTACAAGCATCGTCCTTGGACATGATTGAGTCTTGATATTTATATTTATGTGATTGAATTAAAACGATGATAACTCAAGATAGATTTTTAGATTTTCTGTCTTTTTTGCCAGGGTACATTTCATTGGATGTAAGTTTTCCCTTAGTTTGGCAGGTAGAGGAAAATGAGCGTTTCTTGAACCTGTGAACACACAAGACAGTTTTGTATGAATAAATGTGATATGCTTGAAAACAGAAAAACGTCAACAGATCAGACACAACAAATTGACAGATTGGGTATTTCATTACCTATATTTTTCACTTTGGTATTTGTTCTAAAAATTAAGGAGACAGCTTTCAGAAATGCAGCTTTTTACGAAATCTCAATATCCTAGATAAAGTTGTGTGTGCACTGAAGGGTGGTGTATATCATTATGCACATATGTGGAATAGGAGAGCACATTTGTTGTCTGCCTAAACTAAGGGGTTGCCACTAACCTAACTGCAGGGAGGCCCACACTGCTCGGTTCACACTGTACCTGCCACTACTCATTAGTTCCAGTGCAGTACCAGGCACTGGCAGGGTCCAGGGCTGGGGGGCAAACAGGGCTGTCACAAGGGACTCTGCACCTGTGCAAGGGGGCCCAAACAACACTCACAGGCCCGCTTGAGTTTAGGGCCCGACCCCTCGGAGGCCAGCTACAGGCACAACGCGGGCCAGGCTGTGGGTTGCATAGAGGTGGATGTGGAAGGGAGAGGAGTTGGGGGTTTGAGGCCTGGTTCCTAATGAGAGCCTGGCGTCATGCCTATAGGGCGTCATTAGTGCCAGGACTGGGATCTGGGTCAGGACATGGTGCATAAGTTCAACTGCTCTCCTGTCCTCTGTCTCGTCTTCCTACCTCTGCGTTTAGCGTTGGATCATACTTTATTGCTCGCTAAGCAAAAATAGTACGGATTATGTGATGTTGCCTTGGAATCGTGAGTTTTTAAGTGTCAAATAAGATGATTTGTAAATAAAATGATTTTTTACAAAAGTTTTACTTATTATGATAATTATTTTGTAACTTGATGTGTCTTATAAGAGAGGATAAAAATGTACATTTTGATTAATTTATTATGAGTATAACATAATTCTATCTATAAAATATGTAGCAAGCAGCTTGTAGATCTTTAATTCAGAGTTTTAAAGTGTTCTACTATTTGCACCTTTTTGAGTTACTTATGTAAACTTTTCACAGGAATTCCATGGCATTAGTTTAATTAATATCCCTCTCTTCTCAAATCCCCTGAAATAAGTTTAAATACCGTACAATAAATGTTTTTTTCATCTGTTAAATTACAGAAACTTTGTGATCTTTTTGTACTCAAAGCCAGGCCGACGGGTGGACCCTGCAGTAAAAGAAGATGTGAGGAGAAGTGTGCTCCTCAATTTAAAACACTTTGCTTTGAGGCTTTTATTTTGTCTTTTTCCTCAGGTCATTCAAAGATGAAAGTCTGTGTGATGTTCAGGGTCCAAGCTGAAGTAAAAACGTCACCAGTCTTTTTTCTGCTCTTGACAAAGTTTTGAGTTAAAGGCCAGTGAAGCAAGCACAGGTGATGGACGGCCGGCTATATTGAGAGACAGCAGACCACCTCGTCTATAAAACCCACGGCAGGAAGAGTGATGATGAAACGCACAGTGAGTCTAACACAGGGTGGCAGGTTGTTGCCGACTGCTCTCCCAATTGGACCCCCAGAATTGTCTCGTTTAGTGGCTGAGCATTTGATTGGCTCCCTTGTCCGCCCCGGGGCTCTGACCTGGGTTTCGGGCTCATAATGGAGCCTAACAGCTGCTGCTACGATCCAATCAATAAAAATCATTTTTACAGTAGATTTCTTCCCTCTTCTGGCCACTGCTATCCGCTCGCCTCTCCACTGATTGTGCACTTTGGCCCCCCCGCTGCCCCATATCCAAACCCTGCGGTCTTGTTTTAAGCTTTTAGGGCTTATGATCAAACAAGCCTCACCGCTTGAACATCTATTGTTGCAATTAAGGAGGTTCACCACACTAAAAGCTTTGACAAGTTACATGCAACAGCAACCACACATCTGACAGCCTATGGGACGGGATATTTGTACTGTAAGTGAATGCGCACAATAACTGTAAGTGAAATTGTTTTTAAGTTCTTCTTGGTTTTTTTGAATTTACACTTTAAGTTAAATACTTTACCTAAGAATGTTGTCAGGATGGTGAGCTGGTTGTCTGGAAAAGAAGAAAAATATCACAACATTAATAATCTGAATCTTTCATTTTCAGTGTAGCCTAATAACAAAATATTTAAATATCCTTAAACTTTGATACTGCAACCAAACAACTTTAAAAAATACGCATCTTCTACAAACAAAATCCATAAATGTATTGTATGCATGAATAGAAAAATGATTTACTGGCATTTAAATTAGACAGCCAAACACCAGAAGATGCTGCTGATACATTAATACTAGATTAATATAATAGATTCTTGGTTATAAGAAATGCATTAGAATCACATTTTATAATGCTATATTGCATGTGTAAAATCAGTGGTAATGCAGTGTAAACATTTTAACTTCAAAAGAATAAACAAGAATATATAGGCTATATATTTTTTAATGTTATAAGCACATTAAATCTTAGAAATGAACAACCTATCTGCATTAAAACTCAAATTAAAGCTCGCATTCAGACCATACAGCCTACTTTCATGTTTCAAAAACTACAAAAATAAAACGAAACGCCACCAAAAGCACGCAGAGGCACCTGTGTACAGCAGGCCTCTCCTGAAGTTTTAAAACATCACTCTATCTAAAGACACTGACCTGCGTGCATCCGCGCCTGCAGAGCGTCCCGGTGGTTCCCCTCTGCAGCGGCTCTGACAGGGCGCCGCGTCCCGCTCAAATAGGAGCGCAGCAGCGAGTGCGGAGATATATATTGACTGGGAGCAATGCCCGCAGGCGCTACAATACAGCGGCTCCCCCTCCTCCCCCCAAACCTCCCTCTCTCCCTCCCTCTCCCCCCCCCCTTCCGGATTGTCGGACGCGGGCTCCACCTCGCAGCCAGGATGCAACTTGCACAGTGTTGGCGGAGGCGAGGTTGGCGATGGAGCCTCGTCGGGGCGGAGGGTGGATGTGACATTTGTTTAGGCGGATTTCATCCGTCGCGGGGTCATTCACCGAGGCAGCGCCATGTGTGCTTGTGCTGGTTTTAAAAACCAAACGCTGATACAATCACGATGTGTAATTAGTTGCAGTCTCCGACTGACTGACTGAGGTGTCTGCAGCTCTTGGTTTTAACCCGTTTGAAAGGCATAAAAACAAGATTATACAGGAAAAGTGTAAAACCTTCAAAAAGATCAAAGTAAAACAAAATAAATTAAAAAAAAATGTTAATAATTTCTTGTTTTCAATTAACTTTGACTTGACAAAGGAAAATATGTCATGATGAAAATATGAGAAAATGCTCATAACAGGATGATTTTCTGCAGAGATAACTAGAATTAAAACATAAGTCAATATGTTAAACTGTTCACTATAAAACATTTAGAACTGTGACTGTTTAAGTTTAGTTTTTCTTTTTCTTTAATTTCTTTCTGTCTTGATTTTTTTATCTATCTCTATATATATCTTTCCTGTTATTAATAGTAATTCATTAATATTAATCAATTGTGAACTGGATAATTGGTGAACCAAAAGCTACAACAAAGACTGAAAAGTATTTGCTGCGGAATATTCCTCACGTCTCTCAGTTTATGTTACTGATATCTTTCCATATGAGAGCGCTTGCATCTCTTTATTCTGCTGCTCTGAAATGTTCAGTGAAGCATTTAAATACAGACCACTGTCCCCTAGTTTCTCCGTCTATTGTTGCTCACTGTACCTGTCTTTTTAATTTGCGATGCATTATATTAATGGCACACTAGAAAACACATTTAACCTTTACTTACAGCGAGAATAGGAATCGCATCAGTCTCTATGCGCACTGATCACTGATAGACCTGTGAATGTCTGTGATCACATTCCTGCACCCGTGTCTCCTAACCTGTGACTGTGTAACACAGTAAGTGTGTGTTTAACTCAGCCAGTGGAGGTAAAAGTGTGTTTTGAGGTGGCTGGGAGTTCTCTCCTCTCTGCTTCACTTCACCCGCATCACCAACAACAGGCAGGCGGTCGGGTGTTGAGGGGTGTAGGGTGGCTGGCGTCTGGAGCGGGGTCCCTCAGAAGGAAGTGGGTAGTGGTGCAGGGCACTGGGCGGGTTACTGACATGAGCTGTGAGATCACATCCACAGGCAATGAGTGACGTGTGTGTGTGTCTTCTGACCGTTGAGACTCACTGCTCTTTGCTCTCTCTTTGTTCTCTCCTCTCTTACCTGTCCTTCGTATTTATCTCTTTGTCTCCCACTCACTTCTCATCTCCTAACCCTTCCTCTTTCTTTCCCCCTCCTTATAAATTACAACTACAACCTCTCTTCTCCCTCCTCCCTCCATCCCTGACTCTCTTAGCCTGTGGCGGGCTTTGGGTCAACTCCAGGTTCTTCATTTCCCTCCTCTGGCTGGGTGGAAAGCGCGCATGCAAGCCCCTTTGAGAAATGTCAGTGTCCGTGTGCTGGGAAAGTCGGGGGCCCTTCACGAGCCATCAGACCCGCTGTCACATTGAGACGGCCAAATGGAGACTGACAGGCCACTCCATAGAGCCTAACCATCTGTACCAAATGTGACAGCAGGGGAAAGAGGATGTCTGGTAAATCAGGGGGAACGACAGGAGCGCACTATCACATGGAGGAGGAAGTAGAGAAGGAAGAGAAGCAAGGGAAAGATCCTCCGCTTCGTAAAGCGTGGGCACATGGGAGATGATGTCAGTTATTTTTCCCGAAGAATAAGATACTGTTTCTCTCCAACTACAGAGACACTTGGGGGACAGTGTCAGTTTCTCCTGTTCTGTTCAGTGTCAGTGTGTTAAGTGAGGACTGACTCCTTCAGCGTCTTTGTTGTCGGATACACAAGTCTGTTGTGGTTTGGGGAGAAAGTGTTGGCAATAGAAATGCCTGCATAAAGTCTAACATCTTGATTGAACCCAGTACCCTCTCTTGCATTGATTTCTTCAAACTCTTACAAATTGATTTTAAATTCTAGGAAAGATCTAAAAGTTTCCACAGATAACAAATATTACTTGGAAGTAAATAAAATGTAATGTTTTGTGTATATAAAAATAACCTCAAGTTTTTTCTTTATGATTGAAGGATTCAGCTATAAAAAATGTGTTTTGGTTGTAAAGTGTGATATACTTTAGTTTTAGCTTTACTGAAACACTGAAACAAGCAGATATAATATGTGACATTGCTGTACAGTGTGGACATTAGGAAAGGGAATATTAGGGTTAATTAAAACAGAATAAATTATAGATTATGTTTTCCCCTTGAATCAAATGAATGATTATAAATAAAAATTGTATTGCATGGCTTATAATATAACCACAGAGCCATGTGTTAAAGAGGGATAGAAAGGTCTATAGATCATCGTCTCTGGTGCTACATTTTAATATATGCACTACATTTAGTGACACTAATTCATTATCCAGAGTAAGAAGACATATCTCTTTGTAATGAAAAATCACTAGTTTAATCACTCAATCGCCAGGTTCTTTCACATATCACCAGCTAGGTTAATTTTATTTGAGGTGAGTAAAGTAAAATATTCATCACCTGCACAGTTTTTTTTTAGCTGTACAGACTGTAGTCGACATAGACGATCACCATCGCCTGCCATGTCAGTTTTGTAGTAGGTTTCTTGCCAAATAAACATGCACAATCGGGCCACATGTAGTGTGATATAATGTATCATTCTTCTGAATAATTGCTCCAAATGTAAATGTTCTCACTTTAAAAACAATGGTATAATAATTGTCTGCTGTCTGTTATTTCTGAATATCAAACTCCCACCCACAAGTTACTGTTTTATATTTTGAATAAATTGATCCACAGTTTGATATCAGTCTGTTTGGTAATGGTAAATTCCTTGTGGCTGAGATGTTTTCAACTCCGTACAAATCAACCATAAACATGGCTATTGTATTTCCATTATCATTTTTTAAACGTATTTGAAGAGCACAAAAGACAGGCTGTGTACATGCTGAACTGTAATCTTCCAAATTTGGTTATGCATTAAAGATTGTTTTAGTTATTTATTTACTGTGGAAGGTTGTGAATCACTTTAGCCTGTACTTTATCATTCAATTAAATCAATATTTTGTAACAAATTATTAATTAGTAGTTGAGTATGAAAGGGAATATTACACGGGGCCTTGATTTTGCCAGGCCTTTTTTCCTGATTTTTCCTCGCTTTTTGTTTGCTTGTTTATTTATCCTCATTTAACACATACCACCTTCAGCAGGAAAAGTAGGAATATGAAGAAGATGAGACTTGCAGTGTGAACAGAGAACTCTTCCGGTGAGTTAGGAGAGTCGAGGGTCCTTATGGAGCGGCATCTGGGGAGGCTGACAGGAGCACTCTATTACCACTCAGAGAAAGGAACCTGAGGGCTGCAACAACACCGCTACTAGCGGGATCCAGCTGTGCAGATGCCTCCAAACACACACACACACACACGGACACACAACCGAACCCATGCAAATTAAGAAACAATCTTCAACACACATGTGCACCCACCACCCGGCAAGATGGACTATATGGTGTAACAGAAAGATATATATATATGTATAGGAAGATGGACAACCCCTCACCCAGGGTGAGTCTGCAGCACTTCCCACTGCCTGAGTTTCAGGCCTGCAGGTTGAATAGCTAACAGCTCCTCTCTTAGCCTGTGCTGCTGGGCACATTAACTAAACTCATATCGCTCTCAGCCACTATCAATTATTCACCACACCCCTCCCCTCCTTACCCCCCCCCCCCCCCCCCCCCCCCTTCCCCTCTTATCACTCGTTTTCAAAGGAGAACAACTCCAACAGCCATTCCCAGCTTTACTAACACACAGCCACAGTGACAAAACAACCCAATGCCCTTGGTGACTTCCTTTGGTTTTCTTTGGCACCTAGTGTGCTTTATCTTAATAATATTCTTTAACATGCTAATAACGGTCTTACATCATTGTTGCAATAATATAGTTTATATATGATGTGGCTGTTCCATTTATAATTTAGCTCATTTTTCATATTGGAACATAAATTGAAAACTTTGAGCGTTTTTGCTTCTTCTTCCAGGCACTTCAGCAGTCTTGGAGCGAATGGCTCCTCAGTGTTTCACTCAGTAAGATAGAACCTCGACCATCAGAGGCTTGAACCCAGGATCTCCGGCTGAATACAGTCCCGCAAAATGCTTGGCCTCTCCGCAACTCCAACGATGATGGTTTGCTTGAAAGCTTGAGATTTTGGGATATAGGCTTATTTGCCTTCTTGCAGAGAGTCGGATGAGAAGATCGATACCACTAGCCCATATACCACTAGCTTAGCATGGCATAAAGACTGGAAACAGCCTGGCTCTGCTCAGTGGTAAAACATCTGCTAACCAGCACCTATAGAGCTCAAAAGTTTAGATCAGTTGAATCAGTTGGTTAGTTTATCAGTAAGTTTAAAAAGTGCAAAACAGAAGTGTAAACGTGACAAGTTGTGTTTTTACTGGCGGTTATGTGTGGGACTACTTCTCGCCCAGGAGCCGGAGTCTCAGCTGGTTGCCTGGCAACCTCATAGTGATGAATAGGCTCCAGGAAGTCACTGCTCCCGGCCAAGAAATTGTTTTGAACATCACCCGCGTATTAAGTACTGAGCTTTTCAGAAGTGGATTTTGTTACCTCTGGAGAGAGCCAGGATGGCTCTTTCCCCCTGTTTCCAGTCTTTGTGCTAAGCTAAGCTAACAGGCTGTTGACTGTACCTTCATATTAAATTGACAGATACGCGAGTGGTTCCTATCTTCGCATCTAACACTTGGCAATAAATCAAATGAGTATCTTCTAAGGCCATTGATGTCTTTTAAGCTATCAGACCCACTTTCCACAATCCAAAAATCCTGATAAAATAAACAAGTGTCCTTTTCAGAGGTGAATTGCCCCCACAGTATGTCAGGGAACAGCGCTGGGAGCACTCAATGAGACATTTTCAGCTTCACACTTAAATGAACACACACAATTATACAGAAGAGGGCTAGACAAGTGCTGGCTATTTTCCAAGGTGAAAACACAGCCGTCAATGTGAGCTGGGTTGATATCTGAAAAGGGCAGATGTGAAGGTTCAGTCATGACTGGACCCGTGACTCGTTGGATTTTGCTCTGCAGATATCTACGCCCTTCTCTGAGTCTCAACATCAGATCAGGACGCAACTTTGCGGCAGAATCAGTAGGTGAGAAGGGCTTGTTGCTATCAGTCTGTCAGAGGCATTCATTTGAAATGAGATGCAGCTGATGCCTAACATTCACTGTTTATCATTCACATACCCGTGAGTGTGAGGAGAGGTGGGGTTCACACCGACGCCTGTGCAGTGGGTCACTGACGGGAAGCAGCTGGCGGCTCGGTCGCCCGCTTTTTTCTCTCACCGTTTCAAGTCTCCGCCCTGCCGTTTCCACCAGCTGCCCCCCAAACGCACCCGCGGGAGGCGGGGTCTCTATCGCCGAGGCACCTGTGGGTGTCACCTGATGCGGGAAAACCAAGTGGAAATGAGAGGAAGCAGCCGAGTCTGTCAGAGCACATCAGGGCCGCTGTCCATCACGGGGCTGACCTTCAGGGTGTGTGCGGGCGCGTGCATGTGTAAGTCTATCAACAACTGACCCAGTGTGTCTGTGTGTAAGTATGTATGTGCATATTAAGTCACTGACCCACGGAGAGTGTATGTGAGTGTGTGCATATGTTCGTTCATCAATGCAGGGTGGGTGAGACCATGTGGGTACATTAGCGCCTTGATCCCAGTGAGTGAGTGTGTCCGTAAACACATAGACCTTCAGGGTGTGTGTATGATTGTGTGTGTAACTGTCTATCTCTGTGCAGTGATCTGTATAACATAGCTGCACTAGCTGGCAGGTCATTGACAACTCTTGACTCGAAACCGGAGCTCCTGACCTCACTCCGTAGCTTCACTTTGAGTTCTGACAAAATTCCCAGAGAAGAGGGTATCGGTTACCCGACAAACGTGACTCCGGAATCCGAAACTCCAGTGCGCAGCAAATGTCCATATGTGTTGGGACCACAGTACCAGCATGTCTTCTTGAGGGGACCCGGGGATGTTATTCCCTCAGCAACAGGGCTCAGCGCAGCAGCACACTCTAGGGACCAGGGACAAGAGGATGGTGTCAGTCAGTTTCCCCAGCTGCAGCCCCCCGCCCCTGCCCATGCACACCCCAAAGCCAGTGGCCCCTCACCTCCCCCCCTCTTCAGCATCTCTGGGTTTGACTGAGGATGGGTGTCGGGGGTGTGGGCAGCAGCAGTGAGAGGGAGGAAGAGCGAGAGGCTGCACTGTGCTGCTAACTCCTGGAGGACGGCTGTTCGGCTCTGGCTGCCCAAGCGGGAGGAATTGAGGGAGACAGGGACCAAAGCCCGTCAGCTCCATCCCTTAGGGTGCCTCGGCCTCCCAACTACAAGTCCATGTTTTAGCAAACCATATGTTCGCCCTCTCCCCTACCCAGCCCCCGCACCCAGTTAGCAAATAAACAAGTCGGGAAGCCATAGCTAGAGGGAAGTCTTGTTTCCCTCTCACTGGCTGTCGTTCTCGCGTATTCTCACTGCCGCTTGCAGACTCTCTCCTCTCACATCCAACAATTTGGAGCTGGGACACACAGTAGATGGTGATAGTGAACATGAGATATCTTTTTGTGTCTTTGTGGCTTTTGTTTATTTTGAGTCCCTTTTTTTTTTGCCTAAAAAGAGGGATTTTTGTCAGGATTTATTTTTTGGAAAACAATAAAAGATGTACGGTTTGGTTTTGAAAGTCAATTTAATCCCAGTCGCCCTAGGTATAACGTCCATATTGGATCTCATGATGTTCATCCAGTGTCAGTGTGGCAAGTATTGCGCCCTTTATCTCGCAGGGCAAAGAGTGAGGGTGTGGAGGGTCGGGTGGTGGAGGGTTGTGTAGCGAGTCTTTCTGGAGTCCAGAGTTTGTGTCCCATCACAGACCCGCATTGATGGCAAACCCTGACCTTGCCCTAACTATAAACAACATTGTCACAAATGTAATCTGGGGTTTTGCAGAATTGTCCAACATTGATGTGCTTGTGTGGCAACAGGGTTTGCTTTTTTGTTACCAACTGAATATCAAAAACAGTCAAGCATCGGTTTATTATACAAGTTATGTAAAATATGTACATACACCGAAACCGAGGTATTTTATCGACACAAGTACATTTATATTCATATTCATAGCGGTGCTTTAAGCCTTTTGCTAATGTCAGCATGCTATTAAGATATGTCTTGACCAAAGCAGTGGACCAACCAACCGATCAACAGACAAACATTGCCATTCCTCGTTCCATGCTGCTGGCACGGCCAAAAATGTTGAACTAAACCCAGCTCTAGTGGTATGTTCTCCTTATTCTGACACATCATATAACAGGGAACCATTGCTTTCTCCAGTTGCATTAAACCTCAATGGCTTTGTATTTTTAATTTAACGTAGTTTTAACTCCAAATGAACCAAGTTGTCCGTTTTTATTTTCCAGGGGGTGAATGAAAGACAGTCCCAAACAGATGGGCAGCTTGTGTACAAGGTCCGCGGAGCCAGTCAGTCCTCCCTTTGGGCAGAGAAATTGTCCAGAGATGGACAGCTGTGCCCAGGGCAGGGCATATAGGAAGTGAAATCGCACACAGTATTTATGGCTCCCTCAGGGTCTAGCGACTCACTGACCTGGCCATCTAGCAGCAGACAGGCAGACAGTTGGCTCTCCAAAGTTTTTCACAAGGTCAGCCACCCTCCATCACAGTTTTAGGTTACAGGATGAGGTAGAACTACAAACATTGCTTTGTTTAACAGAACTGCACTTCTCATTTCTCACATCCTGTTGTGAACATACAGTAATGGAACTCAAGGTTTTTGGCGAGGTAGAGGTTTTTTCAGTGTATTTCACTATATATTTCATGTCCATGACTGTGCTATTTCCCTTTTTGGATGCATAGAGATACAGACAGGAAAGACGGGGAAAGAGAGATGGCTGATGACATGCAACAACAGGAAACCAGAGAGAGATGTTGCGATTACATGGTACGCGTCTACCAGGACACCCCATGTAGGCCTATAGCACCATTTAATTCCCTGCTTTACAGGGAAATGAATCATTAAAACAGAATAAGCCAAACACACGGCAACGTAGAAGAAGGTAAAGCACAAGCACTAAAAATAGCAGAGAGACTAATGGTCATAAAGAACATGGAATATAGAGTAATGTTGGTCAGGTATGAATTGCTTTTGTTCCGTGAAATCCATTTTAAGTGGCACACAATCCATGAGTTCAGCTGATATAATGGTACAGCAATTCAAGGGTGATTTTGAATTAGAACAAGCCTGGACACATTTTTTTTGACATCCTGATCACATCTTTATAGATTTTGCCCTTATTGATTTTGTCAGGGGCTTGGTAACTCCCATACACACACATATACAAACACAAACATGGACACTCACATAGTGACATGACAGCCTGCCACCCTGACTGGTCCATTGAGTCATCAGTGACCTTCCGTGAGATTGGAGTTGCCAGGCCAATTGACCAAATCACTGATCTTTAAAAGCAGCTCTG
Source organism: Lateolabrax maculatus (assembly GCA_031216445.1). Taxonomy (NCBI): domain Eukaryota; kingdom Metazoa; phylum Chordata; class Actinopteri; order Acropomatiformes; family Lateolabracidae; genus Lateolabrax; species Lateolabrax maculatus. Next base: position 12,222,739 of record CM062200.1, read on the forward strand.
TGGGCAGGAGGGGTTGAGAGGCACCCCCCCCCCCCCCCCCCCCCGCCCTCTCCTATACTAAACACACACACACACAGACGTACAGACACACACACACACACACACACACTCCATCCACCTCACTCTCTAATCAAGGAGCAGGCAGGCAAGACTCTGGGTCGCCACAGCGACACTAACGAGAGGCGACAGCTCCTCAGCGCTTGGGGCAACGACCAGCTCGGCTGTCGAGACCGCGGAGAGAGTCCGCCAGGCACGCACTGAGGCAAGGTTTGCTGTTTTGGGAAGAGGAGAGATGGAGGAGGGGAGGGAGAAAGACAGGGAGCGAGCTGGTGGTGCAGTTGCGTGGGGAGTTAATGAGGAGGCATGGATCTGAGAAATTACACACACTGACTTCTTCTTTTGATCCAGTCACTCATCCAGCCACTCACCGCCTTCAAATGCACGCTTATGCTTCAATTTTGAGCAGAGAAAATACACAAGACAACACATAAACGCAAGCAGGAGCAGCAACACACACACACACACACACACAAGCACACAATCTGAACTGACGCGCACCCTCACCAAGCCATCCAGCCCTGGGGCCTACTTGCAGAGCGCTGTTGCCCCAACTCTAGCCCCCTACCCCTCAACCCCCATCTCCTCTGGAACACAGTTTAACTTCTGTCATTAAGATGAAGCAAGTGAGTCAGTCTAGGAGTGGCGAGAGGATGTGACAGGCTGGTAATGGACAGGACAAAGAGGAGATTTATGAAGTATTAGTAAACCTTAATAATTCACTAAACGAAAGACCCCGGGAGTCCCCCGACCGACCCCCTGTCTCTGGCTTTCATCGCAGCCCTTACGTCCTCTGGATCTCTCTCTCTTTTCTCAGCGCCTGTTAACAGTCAAACTCAAAGACAAGGAGAATCCAGAATGATCTTAACTGAGTGACAATGTAATTTAGGGCACTTTCCGTTCATCCTTTGACCCTGCAATTGACAGCATCCCCCAGAAAGTCTAAAATAAATAATACTCTTCAAAATTGACATTTAAAATGTCATTAATCAAATCGTTCTGATATGTAATGAATTATGTATTACGCCTCTCAATGAGAACTCAGGTTGTATGAGTTCTGACAGGAGTTGAGAAAACAGTCTCACCACAAAGTGCGTTTCGTAGGTGTTTTGAGTTTTCGATCATATCACATGATCTTGATCAGCAGAATTTTCCCAGTTTTCATGGATTTGTAGACCACCAACTGACGGCAGCACAATGACAATAAAAGATCTAAAGACATGACAGATTTTTAAGACGGAGAAGTTTACAGCTACACTGGCAGCTTTTTGGGCACTCCATCCAATTGTTGTAGACCCACTTCACTTAAAACACAAATGTGTACCTGACAGTAGTGGAAAAGTCAAGGGATCACCAACATCATTTGCATTCAACTTCTGGGAATCATGAATGTCTGTACAACATTTCTCTGCCAATCCATGTAGGAGATGATTTAATATTTCACAGGATTACATTTAGAAAAGCTGGAATGTCTGAATGTCTGGAGCATGAATGTCTGTTCCAAATTTTATGGTAATCCATCCAATAGTTAGTAATAGGAATTTCACACAAAACACAAAAGTCAACCTTAATGGTGGCCATAGAGGAAAAGTCAGGGGGTCACCAATTCAGTAGAATCCGTCCCCTGGGAATTATGAATGTGCAGACAAATGTTGATGGCAATCCATCCAATAGTTTTGTTGAGATATTTCTGGACCAAAGTGGTGGACAGCAGACCAACATTGCCATCAGTTTAATGTTTTGGACTCCCCCCTCACCTGTCTCGGGAGCAAACAAAAGAAGAACAATAGCCACTGTCTCGATTTTAGGTTACCTCCTTCCACTACTACCAGCCACCAATTAACCATGATCAGAGTTTAGCAGGTCACAATCAGTCAGACAGGCGGCCTAAAGGGAAACACGCACACGCAGATAAACCTCCTCCGTCCCAGCTGCTCCACCATGGGTCCATCATCAAACAAACAGCGTGGAGTTAATTCCCTCTCTCAGCAGCCATCTCTGTGACGACTGCAGTCATGGCTGTGAGTGGCAGGCACAGTCATTAGATCGCTAGATGCCCCCACTGGCTGCTCTTTTTACCCTCTTTTGTGTGTGTGTGTGTGGTGCTGGTGGTGGTGGTGGGGCGTTACAGAGGAGCAGTGACGGGTGTCAGTTCTGAGGCCTGGTCCAGTCTGCTGTGGCCTGGTATGACAGCACTGCTGCCTGACCACCCCACCCCTGACCCCTTCTCTCCTGCCTGCATCGCCCCGAGAGACGTGGAGGGTGATGGGGACTGGCACCGCAGGGGCCTCCCTGGCTGGTGCCTTTGCTGGTGGTCTCCGTGGCCTATTAGTGTCTTGCTATGGGCCTGTCAGACTGACAAAACAGGGCCCTGTCAAATTAAGTAGGGGCTGAATATCGAAGATATGTATTCAAACGCACCAAGGGGAGCTGGTGGCGGGGAGGGGTGAAGAGAACCAGGATGAGGAAACCACCGGTGCTAATGTCGACGCTAAGTGAGAGTGACAGGTTGAGAGCTGATCGGAGGGAGAGCATGGAGAGAGAGAAAGAGAGAGAGAGAGAGAGAACAGTAACAGTAGTTGATAATGGTGGCGTGGTTGTCCTGAGGAGACTTGTTAAGGGCCAGTCCAGACAGAGCCAGACAGCCACCATTCCCAAGGATCTGAATGCAGGTAAACTGCTCCAAGTTTGGCCTAAACAGCTTGGAGTTGCAGTACTTCCACTTAATGAGATCAGACTGATAAGTCCTGTGTGCAGGTCTGTGTGTGCATGCGCGCGTGTGTGTGTGTGTGTCTGTATATGCGCCAATGAAGCATCCCAAACCACAAAAGTATTTACTGGAACAATAACTATTTCCTCTATTGGCCATCACATGTACCCAAGGCTCTGCAGACTTTTTTGTGTAAAACATGCACGTGAAAAAAACAAGCATTTATCCGGGCACCGAAGGCATCTTGCACATTTTCTTATCATTACATTGTAACTTAAACTTTTCTCTCTCTTCCCTGTTTGTGTTACTTCACCTCTGGAGACACATTGGTTACTTGCGCTTCGGGCCAGGCCATTAAGAAGCTATATACAGTGTACCTGCACTAAATCTCAATAATACTGTCTGAGTGTTAACGCAGCAGCTCAGCCCAGTCACTGCACACGGAGTTCTTGAACTTCACTGAGAGTTACAGTGTTTCAGGATACTTAACCTCTGAGCCTCATCGCGCGTTCCCGAAGAAGACACTGAGACACAGGATCAGGTGAAAGATCAGCAGGGCGATTAAGGGTTACGGCCGTCGTATGACAAAGCCCTGCGTGAGCATACATGTGTGTGAATTACAAGGGGAGCTGTGGCAGTGCCTGTGTGTTTCGGAGAGGGCTGCGACTCTCCCTCTCATGTCGCTGCGCGTTGCTGAGACTGAGAGGCTGATGCACAGTGGCAGCTCCCCCCTCGCAGCCACAGGCCTGCCCAGAGCCACTGCAGATGATAGTTTTAATTGCTTTCAATCTTTCAGGCTAGTCCCTGCCCAGTGGCGCAGAGTACTTGTGTGTGTGTGTGTGTGTGTGTGTGTGTGTGTGCGTGTGTGCACATGCGGTGTGTTTCTGTTAGACAGTCATTTTCTGTGGGTGCTGTACACATATGTGGTGTGTGTTTGATGGATGAGTTTGTCCATTATGAGGGGAAAAATTAACAGAGAATTAAGGCCTCGCAGTGATACATCTGATGCACACTTATGAAGAAAAAAGACAACAGAGAAAAACATATGTTTATCAGACTGCCACCACTGTCATGTCTACATGAGAACACGGTCAATAAAGGTGAACGAATAGAGTGGATGATTAACTAGATCCCCCTTTCCATAAAGGTTTGAATGTTTATAAATAATAAAGTTCAGGGTTTTCATGCAAAGACCTCAAAACACGCACTCACATCCTTAAAAGCATTTTAAACGCGGTGAACTACAAAACCAACCAATCAATAATTCAGAGCAAATGTCGAGATGGCATAACAGAACACAGAAAACAGCCTGTAATTAAAATGACAGTCATTTATTCCATATGTGTGAATTAAATCATTTCTTTACTACAACTAACACCTACGGTCAAACAGAACGGATGGGGAACAACAATGTTTTTTTCATTGAGTGTGTAGTAGCCTGTGGTGGAGGGAGACTGTCCATGGAGGTCGCCTGAAATGAGGCAGATAGAACAGTTCTGAACTGCAAAAGAGAAATCTTATCTTTGAACATGAAAAAAAGACATATATAATATAATTATATATAGAAATATATATTATTATATTAGATATAATTAAATAATATATATATAATTATATTAGATATAATTAAATACTATATATATATAGTTATATTATATATCTGTATATATCAGTCTTGTATAGTCGCTGATGGCCCACATGGGGTTCATCACCCTGAAGACAACATGTTTTTTATACATCTTATCATAAAGTCAGAGACTGAAATACATCAGTGCACAGAACAAAGAACCAACCACATTTTTGAGAGTCCTTTTAGTTCTGCAGTGTCATGATTAAAGAAACTAGTTTGATTACCAATGCAAAAAATTCACATTATGATGGTGGTTTTACAAGCTATTGAAATTCTTGAAGACACTGAATATGTTAAGATAAAAACGCTGTATGTATATACATATATAACTTTCCCTCTACAATGTTTGAATAAACCTTTTTTACTTATCTATTTTTTGAATGCTTTAATGCGATTATATTTAATGTATGTATTTAAATTTATTTGTAAACCATTTTTTCATGTATCTGTGCAGAAATTTGATTTCTCATCTAAAATTACTGTATCAACACTAGTAAATTCAAATTATGTCAATGAAATAAATTAATAACCATGACCCGGCTTGTAAGTATACAAGATTCAAGTCTATATTGCGATGTGATATTAAAATAAAAAGATGATATATTTCCTTCATCCCTTTCAAATATATAACTAGGTTTTAGCAATCATCCTTTTCTGTCCATCTGTTTTAATAAATGTTCAATAAATGAAAAGAACTACTTTGAGTACTGAATGCAGGTATAAATCCAATTATATGCGCAAGTTTGGTTTCCAAGTGTGTGTCAGGAGGTATTCAAGCTCACTTCATAATCAAATCCAATGAGCTGCTGTCTTTTCTCTTAAACAAGTTTGTACTGTTAGTTCAATATTCTAGTTTGACAGCGCAAAAGACTCAATTGTTTCATTCCGACACAAATACCATTGAGTTAGAATTACTGATTCTTTAAAATAAATGTAAAAAAAATAAACCTCTGACAGTTATTGAATGGCTGAACACGACTGATACTGTTTACACCTCTGAACTGCTGCAGAGCATTCACCCTACGAAACCACAGCAGTGACCTCCTCCTGGAAACATGCAATCCATTTACAGTGGGGCACATGTACAACAACCACCTCCCTCCCTGCTTTCCCTTTCACATCTACACACACTCTCTCTCTCTCTCTCTCTCGCTCTCTCATACACACATACACACAGACACACACACATCTGGCCGGGGGGTAAATTAAGCCCTAACATTCCCACAGAGGCTAATCTCCATCCATTTAGAGGGCTGTAATATTTAATCAGGAGGCCCTGGACCGTCTCCCAGCGCCACACGCTGTGGCACGGTTCATATGTTCACAGGAGAGGCCAGCCCAGAGGCGACGGAGGGGAATTCACTTCTAAAAGCCACAACGCATTGAACCACAGAGCCTCTCACTCTCGTCTACTCTCTGATGCTGCAATCCTTTGGGGTGGAGGAGGATGATTGGAAGGATGTAAGAGTTTTTTTGTAGTGTCTTTGTTAAATATGCTGCTTACAGTACATGCTGCTAGAATACATTCTTTACTTTTCATTACAGTGCTTCCCTGTTCCGTCAGACAACCATCCCCTGCGCTGTTATCACTGTCAAACCACTACTGATTGTGTTGCTGTCTCATGAATATAACATGGACAGTGTCACTTTTTCTTAATCATAGTACATCACATTCAAATGAGAGGTTTCTGCAGGAGATGGACAAAATAACAAATAATTTCCATTGTGATTCAGCTAATATTGGTAATAATATATATTTTTTCAAATAATGTTTTTAAAAGGTGAAGAATGCCCTAAGAAGTATTTATAAAGTGACATCTTAAAATAGCTTGTTTTGTCTACCAAACTGTCCAAAATTTAAAGAAATACATTGACATGTAATGTATATATAATTATCAAATTTCAGAATCTGAACCCAGTGAATCATTGGCAATTTTTCTTATTAAATGACTTAAACAACTGTTCGATTATCAAAATTAAAATGTGTTAAATCAAAAGCACACTCCAGTGATTTTGTATTCCACTTCCATAAAGGTTGGGGAACTCACGTGAGACAGAATTTAAAAAGAACAAAAATCAAAAATGTGGCAGACACTGAGATACTCTGACTTTTTGTCCCTATAGTGAGTAACACACAGGATCCTACACTTCCCATAATGCAGTTCAAAGGTTCCGATTAGACTGCCTTGTGAACACAGCCTTCAAACCCCATAACCCAGTTTGTAACACCGGCTTTCTGCTAAAAGTCAAGAATCTACAAATCCAGGGCTTCCCAAACGGGTCAGTGATATTCCAAAGAAAAAAGGTATTTGAGAACATATTTAGCATTTTCTCACTAACAGCTCCCTTTTTTTCATTTGTTAAAATCCGAAGTCGCCAAATCCAAGGCCAGACACTCAAATTATGTAATTTTCTTAGACTTGACAAAACTCCTCCAGAACCACAGAAAACATTATATAACTGTTTTTTAGGTTGGTTGGGGAATCAAAGGGAGTTAAATCAACACCTATCAGACACAGTCTGAACAAAACTTAAACATTTCCTCCTTCATAAAGGTATTGTTGTTAGGTTATTGTAGGGCTGCTGTCTTGTCAGGTGTTCCTGTTGTTCTGGCCCATTCCCTGTACGCCCTCAGTGTTTAAGGCTTCCTGACAGTAGGAAGTGCAGTATGCTCAGAGGTAGACAGAGCAGTGTTAGCCGTCCTGCCCGGAGGTATCGCGACGGAAAGAGCCAACTGCTCTCACACTCACACAGTAAAGGTCAGGTCTCGCACCATCAGTGTGAAAAGCTTGCACTGAAAAGGGTATAGTCCATCTGTTTTTAACTATTCAGGACTGCCGATGGTTGTGAGTGTGCATCTGTATGTACAGCACATACTGTATGTGCTTGACCTGACATGCAGCATAAAGAAAAATTGGCAACTGCTGTGATTTTGCGTTTTGTAAACATAACATTTGCGTTGCTAAGTGTCGATAAAAGTGTGTCGTGTGTGTGGCCATTTTAACGCTTTCTCCCTGATTCAGACTGACTCTAATGGGAAGGCCTGGTGAATTTTTCATACAGCCCAGAGGGGGAGGATGAGTGACCATACTGGCAAATTACAACCTCTAAGAGAGAGAAAGAGAGAGAGCGCAGCAGAGTGAAGGAATAAGCTGACATTCAGGTCGTAGCTTCGGTCTCCATCCGTAGTCACAACATTTTTGAATCACATCCATTTGCAATTTTCCCCTTCATGTTTTTTTCTGGGGAAAAAACATGCTACAGTAAAACAGTAAGACAAATGTTTGAATCAAACTTAAATACATTTTACGTCTCGTGTGGCTTATAGCAGACCAAACGTGACCATGAGCAAGACCACAGAAGCCAGCAAACTGTAATACTTTTGACAGGTTCACGTTTAAGGATGAATTTTATGCTTTTTTTGCAGCTCAGTGGAGTTTCTGTGGTGATGGAAGTGTTTGCAGAAAGGACTCAGTTTGAAACAAAGGGACACAGTCTGTGTTCACAGCATGGCTTTGTTAATGCATGGATTCCCAGAAGTTAATGCACATTAATGAACGCGTAGATTTTCTGCAATGTTTTTGATTCATCTATGATCACATATAATGTACTAAATCTGATAAACAAGAGCAACTAGATCCTGACGATTCTCTGTGAGCTGCATGAGCAAAAGCAGGCTGAATAATGCCCAAGATCCCAGTTTTAATAGGCTGAAATTTCTGCAAGAAAGCTCTAAAAAAATTATCCATCTGTTCAATGCACACATGCCACAGCTCACTCAGATAGCTCGTAGCACTGTCTTGAGTATGCAAATATGTTTTGCCTGGAAATCTATTTGGAGTTGCTCGAAGGAATCCAGAACGGCCCTCCTTCTGTCTCCCCTCGCCGGCTCACGCAGGGCTCCCTCTTGCCGTCTATCTCCTCTCGCGTGGAAAACATTTTCACCAGCTCCACATGCGTGGACATACAGTCAGTAGCACCGCCTTGCCTCAGACAGCTGAAACCACCATGGGCCAATATGCAGATCTCACAGGCCCACACTGGCGGCCCTGTCCGCGAGCAGGACAAGCAGCCCTGCAACTGTTTGCTCAGTTGGATAATACATGCAATACAGGGACACAGAGGGAATAATTATCCACTCTGTGAAGAGGCCCTGCCACTGATTTTGTCCGTCTGTTACACACTTAAAGTCCTTCTTCAGTGCAGAAACAGTGGAGTGGGTGACCTGAAATGAAATGAAAAGGTTATGTTGAAGAGAGAAAGAAAAGTAAAACATTTTCTAAATTGTTTTTTGGAAGAGAAATATTTTTAAAAAATGATCTGTGTGAGGTATGTCACCATTGAAATTTTGAGCAGGACCTTGATGTGTTTTTAAATTTCAATTACTAAACTTAAATTATTGAATTGAAATTACAACATTGAATTACTGAAGTTAAACCTTCATGTGGAATTTTTTTCATCTGCGTGTATGAAGAATTAGAAGCCCTCTTGGGCAGAGATGCAAAAAGAAGGAAATAACAGACCTGACCTTGTGTGTGTGTGTGTGTGTGTGTGTGTGTGTGTGTGTGGGTGTGTGCTCGTACCAGAGGGCTGAGAAGCCAGGCTTGGGCAGATGGTCCACAAAGGTGTTATCACACAGTGAGTGGGCACTGCGATTGATGCATTGCAACATCCAAGAAGGTGGAACATTTGGCTGCTGACCCGCAGTCAGAACTCATTGGCCCTGCCTTCTCCTTATTTAGCTGCTGCGAGAGAGCCGACGGGTGATTTGGTCGGAATAAACAGACACTGGGAACTCAGCACTTTCCCACCCTCAAGGGAGCCTGCATGGGCTGTGCGCTGGAAACTTCTTCCCTGTCTCTGCAAGGAGGTCACGATGGTGGTGCAAGGCAGGGAGGATGAGTGCACAGAGAACAGAGACGGCCCACTGGAACTCAGGGTTACTGTGTTACACTTGGATGGAGAAGATCTGACCTTGAGCTTATTCTGAGGGGGCTTGTTAGGGAAGCAACTCCGTATGACTCAATTTCTGCAAGCAACATGTAACCATTCATTTTACTCAACTCAAGTCCAGTCAATTTTATTTATATAGCCCAATAACACAAATTTGCCTCAAGGGGCTTTACAGTCTGTACATCATACGACATTCATCTCTATCCTTTGATTTGGATAAAGAAAAACTCCCCATAAATAATTTCTTTAACAGGGAAAAAAAGGAAGAAACCTCAGGAAGAGCAAAAGAAAAGGGATCTCTCTGTGCAGAATCGACCAACATTGTAAAATTACACTATGGACAATCAGAGTGACAAAGTTATAGTAGGTTGTAAATATATATGATGAAAATGAAAGTTGACCTGAGCCACACGACCTCCCCTCCACCATGGAGATCTCTAGAGGACAGACTACACAAACACACAAGAGGCAAAGCTCACCATTCACAGAGAGGAGGAAGGAAACAAGCACACAGAGGGAGAGAGACACTTACTCTGTTGTCTGTTTAACCGAGGAACACTGGAGAAATGAGGAGATAAGAGGCACAGAAGCTTTAAGTGATTCTTCTTTCTGTAAGTGTCAGTATGGATCCAAGAAACTGCTGGACAAGTCACACTTCATTTGTGGATTCTCAGTTAAGAAAAAAAAGATTGATTAAAAAGTGGATGATTGCATTTTTTCTATCTTTTTTGAAGCTTAGTGTCATTCTTCCTCCACCCGAATGAGTGAAATACTTTTAAAAAATTCTGTAATTAATTCCTAAATAAAAAATAACATAAAATGCATTTAATATCTCCCCTGTTGGAATTATGTAAACAAGGTATTATTCCTTTAAAACATTTTTTTTTTTTAAATAGATGATTAAAAAAAGGAAGCTGCAAGAGTTCAAAGACGAAATATTCTCCTTAATTACAAACATTATTAGTTATGCACATGGCAAGATTTTATTTCAGACCCAAAAGCGTTCTTACATCAGTTGAAACATGGAAAATTCATGAGTGAGTACGCTAACCGAAGGCAATATTATGGCAATGGATTTTAAACAGTTTAATAAGTGCAGTTTAATCATTAAGTCTACAATAGAATTAATACATCTCCCAGTTTGCTGTTTTAATTTCTCTCACATTTTTATCATCAATATCATTGGACAAACAAATGTGTACTAACGACATGCATGATGGCAGGTTTTTAAAATATGCCAGTTTTTGTTACAATGTGTTAAATACTGAAAAAAAAAACTTAAGATCATATTTTAACAAAAAAAAATTACCTGTAAAATTTCTTACTTACAGTTTCATTGCAGTTCTCAATTTAAAATGCATATTATTAAAGGTTGTTGAAATTTGCTCTTAAATACATTAAAGCAAATTTTTATTTGCTAAATGTTATTTGCTTAATGTTTTTCTGCAAATAAAATGACTGTAAATAAAAAAATTAATTAAATTTGTCTAGATTGCAATCTTTTTTTTATAACATTTCGTTCAGTTATCCGTGGCTTCGTTAATAACCTCAGTTCATACATATAACATTAGCCGACATGATAATGCTTCATTTGACACAAGCGTCTGTTTGATGTGAACTAGTAGAGAGTGCCATCCCATGGATACATCTGGCACATCAACATTTTGTGCTCTTTTTTTCCCCAGTTTGTTCTCACAGCAATCGAAGGATGAAGCTTTGAGATACAAAGGAGACTTAAGACAAGGAGTTACTGACGTAAAACCACTGACAACTGACTTATGTGAGCCACAAAGTATTGGCTTCTGTTAACAGTGCACGTTGCTGCTGAATAGTTACAGGTTACATAAAGGAGGATCATTTATTCAAACAAGATACTGAAAGCCCCAAAATCACCTTTCTATTTCCTTTCTTCGTGCAACATTAAAACAGAGACTTGTGGACTTTAGGGCCCTAACATAACACAACACTGACTCTAGGAAAGACAATCACACACGTCAGTATCAGTCCAACACACATCTCATCCCTCCCTGCATTCGACTTCGCACCGAGTCAGTCATCATCCACCACCATCACGTTCCCGTTCAGCTCATACTCGAGAGTGCCCCAGTCGAAGATGTTGCCCTTGGGGACCTTGTGCCCGTAGTGCCAGGCCTGGATCATGCTCCTGGAGAGCACAAAGTCCCACATGTTCAGATCAGTCACCTCCCCCACGAAGCTCTGCACGGCCTCTAAACCCCCCAGGTGTTTGTCTGGGTCCTGCCCCAGGAGGACGGTGCCTTCCGGACGGATGGTGTGCCCGGGTTTGTAGACCTGGTACGTGCTGCGTTTGCCATCCACCCAGAAGGCAGCGAGGCCGGTGCGGGACTCCCAGGTCAGGCAGAGGCTGGTGCGGAAGGTGGTGAGGGGCGGCAGGTGGAAGAAGGTGCCGTCGCCGCTCATGTAAAAGGAGACGCGGCCGTCCTTCTCGCGCCACACGTTGAGCTCGTCGTAGTCGGCTGTGCGGTAGGCGAACAGGATGATCTGCCGTTCCTCCGGGAGCTCAGTGGCCACACGCATGCAGAGAGTGAAGGCCCTCAGCCCCATCGCCTTCTGCGGGATCAGGGCCACAAAACTGAAGTCCGTCTCATAAGGGAAGACCAGGACTTTGTCGCTCAGACCCACTGGAGGCAACACCAACAGGGAGAACAGAATTAATAGGACACAGAACCTTAGTGTTTAAACAGATTGTACATTTGAAGGTGAAATTACAATTTTTCTAATGAAATTGTGTTCTTAAATTCATGCCTTGGTTGGCTGACGACAGTGCCAGAGACCATCCAAAGACACCGAGTACAGCCACAGCAAACCTCACAGTGTGGACACTCTGCAAATACACAAAAGACATCCGTTAGTATCTGAGAATATCCCCAAAATGATGTCCTGTCGATCTCTGAACACACAAGTCACATCAGAGACCAAATTATGCAAAATGTTACGAGAGGAATGTGCTTTTCTTACCATTTTGATGTTGTTTTCTTGTTCCTCGACGCTGCTAAGTCAGTCCCACTTGCTAATGCCCCGTGCCCAGTCCTCTTCCCTCCTAGCACAGGCCATGACGTCAGCTCTCCGCGGGATGCTCTGACAATAGGCCTGGTGTGTGAGGGCTGAGTGACACCGTCCTTTCCGTGTGACTGATACTTACACACACCCTTTAACCTATGTGTGTGTGTGTGTGTGTGTGTGTGTGTCCATATCACATGATGGACTTACAAAGTGTTCAAACAATCTTTCGTAAGCAGATGATTTCTGCAGTTTTTGTAGTTACAAGGCTCTAATATTAGGTCTATGAAAGCTCAGAGTTGAATTGTGACATCTTTACTTAAATAGGATCCTAAAGGATCAGTTCACCCAAATAATTAAAAAAAAAATCTGTCTCTGAGATGATTGCCATCATCCCAGTAGAAATTAACTTGAATAAAAAACTCAGCAGTAACATGCCTTATTGGAAACAGTTCCTGGTTACTGGATAATCCACTGACGTAACTACTAACACTTTTCCCTGGAATTACTTTCTACTGAAGGAATAATCCCAAAAAAAGACATAGTAATTACCTATTTAACAGTCAGAAGGGACTAAGAGACTTGCTGACCTGGCTTAGGTTTTATTTATCTGAGGTTCAAGGAGAAAAAAACGTATTTGTTTAACCCAATGTCATATTTTTAAAAATTGTGTGTGTGAATTAATAATAAATAATAAATAATAAATAAACTATATTCTGGTGGGCAAAAAACTGTAATGGTGACACCTTTTTGTTACTTATTTGTCAACATATAGGCAAGACTACTGAAATATCTGAAGTAAGCTCACATTAGCGAATATTTCGTCCTGGCTGATTGATCAGTCAAGCTCTAATACAGATGTGAAGTCTGCTTTACTGAAGATCTGACAATCAGAATTTATGCATTTTCAAGAAAACATACATCAACTTAAAGAGGTATTAAGATGCTACACATTTGCTGTCTGAATTGCAAACACTGGACAATTATGCAATATGGCAGGACGAAATGGGGGAAAATCCATAACACATGAAAACTGACTCAAAAACAGTTAAGTGGACATTGTGATGGTAACAAACTACAGACTGAAAAATAGACATCAAGTCAAGTCAAATGTCTCAGACTCCAAACAAAAAAAGAAATATATATATATATATATATATATATATATATATATATATATATATAGCTTCACCAAATAAGCCTTTATTGCAGGGCTCATGTACTGCAAAGCTGTTAGTTTAATAATATTTATATACTGGAAATCATCTGATTCATATTAATACATTTATAATAAGCAACAGTCCATTTTCATCATACTTGGTATCTCTTTAATGATAATCTTGTGTCAAAAACACAACAAACAAACTCAAAGTTCACGATTTAACGGGGACAAATGAAACTGAACCAGGCATTTATGTTATTAACATATCTACATTTAATACAGTTTTTCTCGAGCTCTAGGATTTCTCAAGAAAAAAAGAACCCTATTTTGTCAAGAAATTAAATCTGAGATACACAAGCAAATTATTTACACCGCCTGCAACCCTACACAAACCACCGACAGGCCTTATTCACCACAGATGCACATTCAGCTCAAAAAACCTGTAAACTAATAGCGCTGAACTGAAAATGTGTTTTACAGAGAACGCCAGCGAACCAGCGCGCAAAAACTTGGACTGAGGTATGGATGAGATAAGATGGTTGTAACTCTTCCAGCATTTCTGACACAGAGGAGGTTGGTACACTGATGCTAGTGAACCTCAGATCCCTGTAACAAGACGACAACCTAAACTCTGAGTTAGTTTCACACTCATGATTGGTTTACATAAGCTGTTGCAGCCGTTTTCTTTCTGACTGTGACACTGTGGGGAGAAGGTGCATAAAATGAACAGCAAAAAGGCGAGAGTAATGATAAACGTGTTCTTGCCCTTGCAAAGGAAAAGAAAATTCACTTCATGCTTGATGTGAGCGTCCACAGTCATTCCAGGCAAACAGCACAAGCCAAACACAATGTCCAAGCATATTTTTGTTTCTACCATCGACACAGACCATTCTTCAAAGCAGGTTTTAGCATCAACCCGGGCAGCTGATGTTCATCTATCAAAATACAAACATTTCAACATTTTCAATTAATATCCAGCAATGGGACTTTTTTTGTTTTGTGTGTGCAGCGGTCATTTCCATTCATTTTCTGTACCCAGTTCAAGGCCGCTTTTGTCCTGATAAAAAACATTTTGAATTACTGAAGGTCAAGCCTAAACCTAAAGAGTACATTATGCATACATTCAACTTAATTTAATTGTCTGTAAGGTGGTGTGATTGATATGCAAAGAAGAGAAAAACTTAAAAAATCCTACAGTATGGTGACATGGGTGGGTGTGTTTGGAGCGCCATCTGGAGGTGGAGAAGGGACTTGGTTCCCTACAACTATTTTTCAATTATCATGTAAAACTTGCATACAAACTCGGTGAGAACAGGTTTTTGGCATTGTAGGTACCACTACAGCAAACATTAAGAAGTGGGCAAATGCTCCAATGTTAGATGAAAGAATGACAAAAAAATAATGGAGTAAATACCAAATAAAAGGCCAATGTCTTAATAAATTTGACCACCATGTGTAATTTTTTCTATATTGGTGGTTTCTGTGAAACACTGGAGTGCAATGCTGATGCTTTCCAAGGATTGTGGCACTCAGAGAAAGAGAGAGAAAGAGTAGGAGAGAGAGACCTGAGAATGTGGCCCCTTAGTTTGAGTAAAGAAAGGAGTCAGGCTTGAAAGAGTAGAAATAGCATGACAGAAAGGAAGAGGAAGTAAGAGAGAAAGCATAGAAAGAGCACAATGAAGGGAGTTTTAAAGGGAGCAGCAGGCCTTGAACGCCGAGCCTCAGAAGTTTGGAGCGGGTAGTTTTACAGCAAAGATAAAATGTGGGGAGGAAGAGGCAGACCCAGATACATGGCTCCCATTTGGTAGTCCATACTGTGGCTTTTCCCGTTTGTGTAAAGTACATATCCAGGCAAGGGGTGATCTGTTCTCTATAGTCTTGTGTTGTCCAGGCTTTGTGTTGAGTATCGGGGTATGATGGACAGATGGGGGTCCCCTCAGTAGTCCTCCACCCAGCCATTCTCCTGGATAAAGGCATCAATCACTTCCTTCATGGCCAAGTTCGGGATCAGCTGGTCCTGGGTCAGGGGACTCCTGGTGACCGGGTCAAAGTGACCCACTCGCTGCAAAGATACACCAGGGTTTGCATTTTGTACAAGATATTGAGGGAAACCCAAACAAGCTTATCAGAAGAAAAGTTAGCCAAAATAAACACATTTTTGCTGTGAGTTTTTTGCACTGACTACTGGCTTTCCTCGTCCTTAATTTGGTTGTTTAAAAGTCATACATTTCTGAGTATCATGCATTTTTGTAGTATTGGATTTATGAACTTATGGCAAATTAATTACAAAAGTCTGTGGGCATAAAGCACAAATTTTAACAATGATTTTACCTGTAGGTGCTCTTCAATGTCCTTGCGATCATAGGTGATTCCACTGGGTGTGATGCAGGGCTCCCTCATCAGCTCAAAACTAATCTTCCCACACAGGTAATCTGGGATCTCCCGCTTCTGAACAGACGAAAAAACACAGCAAGAGTCACACTGACATAACGCTAAGAGACATACGGATATAATTTCATAATACAGGGTTCATTACAGTTGTTACAGTGTTCATACTAAAAATATCATCAAATCATTGAAATTAAGGTACTATATGAAAACAACTTTCTTTTCATTCATCGGGATTTCCCATTTCTATACTGAGCCCCCCGGCCGTCACGCCTTCTAGCACACAGAGTAGACAAATACCTCGTTGGCAGTCAGTGAGGCGTCATTTCAACTGACAATTACATGACAACTACCTCAGCTCAGTCAACAACTATCTATAGCAAGGAAAAATTAATCTCTACGAGCCCTGGCAGACAAATAGTGATGGTTACCATAGAAACAGCTTGGGCTGGAAATAGGACATAACTGTCTGTCTTTTATAGGTGCAGTTTTCACAAATGCAATCCCAAGCATTAATGGTAGCATATAGTTTGAATATATAATGTCCTCAAGCTAAAAAAAAAAAACAAATCTGAAATGAGCCATTATAACTGCACACAAATCTAAAAGTGTGCTCGACTCTATTTTCTTGTTGCTATGTCAACGATCGAATAAGAAGGTGTGAAGTAGGTGTGTACGGTTAGCAAAGACGCATCTGTGTGGGTGAATGTGATCAGTGTGTGCCTGTCTGTTTGTTAGTCTGTAATGGATGATGGTGACCTATCGAAGATGTTTCCCTGCTTTTAGCCCAATGCATGCTGGGATAAACTCCAGTCCTCCTATAATAGCTATAAGTGGGTATACGAAATGACTGAATGAATGAATGCAATTATCCACAATTACATGCTCAATGAAAAGTGATAATAATAATAATAATAATAATAATAATAATAATAATAATAATAACATAATTTTCATACTCACTTTTCTTTTCTCATCCACTTGAGAGAAAAGCTCATCCATGTCCATCAGATACTTGTCCTAAGTGGGTCACATTTCCATGTTACCAGACATATAAGAATATTATTGCTATATTCGTTCATTAAAAACATGACAACCAAGTCCAAAACATATGTTAGACGTACATGTTTTGATCCAATCTTGGCAGCATCGCCTCCATTTTGATTGTCGTCCTGCTTCTCTTTGTATTCATCTAGTTCTCTGCATAAATACAAAGTTATTATAAATTACCACTCCCCCGAGAACAAAACAAAAATGATACCCACATGACAGACTCATTCCAGTGATTTGCAATCTTAATCAAAAGATCATTACCACACAAATAAGCATGCTGGATATTCCACTACCAACCCAACAGCCTCACCTTTCCTTCTCAGCCAGTATGAGTTTGGTCAGATAGGCATGTAACTCATTCTCCTGGTTGATGCGCTTCTCTTCAATGCTATTCCAACGTTTCTTCTTGGCAATACGCAAGGCGCTGGGGATGTCATCTCCAAAATTCAGCCTTTGTTCTTTTGCCAGGTTATAAGCTGTAGAAAAAACAGCATTAAAGTGTTCACTACAGTTTTCTTTCCTTCTGACATCTGTTGTTCCATAGAAGACTGGTCAATGATTAAGATATATAAAACTGTTCATACTTTTTACTGCAAAATATTATTCCAATGAAAGAATCACTGCAAATATATGCTGTGCCATATTTAGAGAGTAGAAGAGCTGACATAAGATCAATAGGATCACGAATCTCATTATTACAATCAACATTGATTTAAAAAACGTTACAGCTGATTCTAGGATCAGCACTTTAACATCAAGACCTGTGACAGCAGAAATGGGAGAATGATAAGCTTTAAAACAAAAGAGATGCATGGACTTAAACATGAATGAGGAAATACATGGGTACCGTTGTGCAACATATGAGCCAGCGGTTTGATGGTCAACCGCAAAACGTTGCAAAAGTTTCGCCACCTTTCGGGAGCTTGTTCTGACCTTTCTGCAGGTTGCCGATGGCCTCGTCGTAGTTCTCCAGCTCCAGGTGACACTGGCCCAAGAAAAAGTGGGCCTTGACAGACTGGCTGTCCAGCTCCAGTGCGTGCTTACAATCTGCCAGAGCCTTGTCGTGCTGCTGCAGCTTCACATGGCAGAGAGCCCTGTTGGTGTAGTACACTGCCACGGATGGATTACGGTTCTGGGAGACAGGACATACCAGACAAAACACATGCACTGTAACAATGTGGCACTGTGGGCTAGACTTCACGAGAACATTCAGAGGAAACATCCATCCCTCCCATTGTTCTAACAAGGACAGTGCTATGCATGATGTGTTTCAGTTAAGAGGACGCCATTCCACCATTAGTGTTGTGTATTTTACAATGACGTCTACTCACAATGGCTTTACTGTAGCATGTAGCAGCCTCCTGGTACTTGCGGCAGAGGAACAGTCGGTTCCCCTGCTCCTTTAGCTCCTGCGCGGTGGAACTCTTCTCCGGGCTGCCGGCCATCTTCTCCGCCGGCTCCGCGGGGCCCGCCTCGCCCTGCTTCCCTATCCTGTTCCCCGTCTCTCCGGCTGGCTAACTGACAGGCTCAAGAATGCCCTGTCCCTCCTGGATCTCATAAAACCAGACCAGACACCCGGAGCACGGGAAGTTAAGTCAACATTCACTGCAATGCACCTGCAATGCGCGTCTCGGGCGAACAAGGTGCAGTCCTCGATGCCACCCGAAAGGCATCCGTTCAATTCGCTGAGTGAGCACGCAGCTCAGTAAAACACAGCGAGGTGGCTGGACCGCCGGCGAATTAACTATTCATGTGACGGACATCAGCGGAGACTAAGCGAGCAGCACAGCCACCAGAAAAACATGACACACTCCCGCTCCCTGTCGTCGGTGCGAGGCTTTTTACACTGTAACGTTACACCGCTGGCACACGGCGGCGGTCCAAGGTTGTAAAAAAAAGTAACGCCACACGCGATTATTAACGCTGTCATTTTTTGGGGGATGCAGCTGCCGTGGGAGAGAGCGGTGGAGACGCGGCGAGAAACGTGGTGAAGTTTGGTTGACAGACAAAAAAAAAACACAACAGATCGCTGCTCTGCTGTTAGCAGCGGAGCTAAGCTGCGCCGGGCGGTTAGCTCGCTGGCTAATTCCGTCCACTCGGCTTTTTTTATTTATTTTTATTTTTTTTACCGCAGTCACAACATCAGCTATTTAACCAGCAGCTGATTCGGGAGTTTAGGCTATGGCTACTGGGCCTAAACAGTCGACCTGGCATTTATCTCCAGGTTTAACTGAACACCAGCAGGCGACCCCCGACAACAGAATGTAGCTAATGCTAAGTTAGCCGATCTGCTGCTCACTGCCTTCTGTTTTTTCGCTACTTCCGGACAAACTCTGGGTTTGTTTCTGAGATCTGCGTCCTTACCTTGTAGAAGGAATCTTACATCCAGGTGAAACAGGTTTTTACGTGATTTGATATCAAGTCTTAATGGATGTTTTTTCCCCCATACGAGCTGTCATGACAGATTGTTGTTATGCTGACGTCAAGCGTTTACGCGACGTCGACGGAAGCCGAAAGGACGTTTTTTTTTTTTTTTACTCGCTCAACTGAGGAGAATTTAAGGCAAAACGCCGCCTACCCATAGAATAATCTCCTATCTTCTTAGGAAATATATAAATAATATATATAATATAAAGAAAATATATAAATAAATAGCAGTGCCCTTGATTTAGCATAAAATGTGTAAAAAGTTCATTTTTTAATAAATTCCCCCGTGTGAAAATACTGTTTTAAGCTCTTATACTACCTCTTTACAGAATATGTTACAGACCAAACTACCTTTAATGCACAGCCTCTTCTACCCTGTTTGACGGAAGGATGGTGCCACAACACAAAGCAATCACCAGAAGATGGCGCTCTATAATCAAAGTTTTATCCAAACCTCACTACTGACATAAGTGCATCTTTTACTGAAAGAAAAATAACTTTGGCCAAGCAGGATGGATGTGTAGAGAAGTGATCATACTAGATGTTTTGTGCAATGCCGAAACCTTTTGAAGCACTCTGTGCAATGAGCACCTGAATAATCTAACAAAACCCTGAAACTGGGGATTATATTAACATTAATGTCACCCACTTACAGTTTACTGAAATTACTTACTGAAAATGCGACTCCTGATAAGTAAGGATCTTGAGTGCAGCATGTCCTAAAATATATTTTTTCCACAAATAACTTCTTTTTTTGTTTGCCTGTAAACTGTGACACTGCATGACAATGGTTTGCTCATTTGTAGGAGGTATGCCCAGAGAAAGCTGAGATTATGATCAAGAATTTAGTATATATTATCAGAGCCATCCCACCCACAGAGAGATTGAACCACACACAGACAGATCCATAGATGACCTTTATAGGCCTTTATACAGACAAGAACATTCAAGTTTAGCCTTGGAGGAATTAGTGAGGCTGTGACTGTGGACAGGGTCACTTTCATCCAAGCCTGTTGGGCCTCTGTGAAGGCCTCGCACAGAGATCAGCGTGTGAAGATTAGGGCACATCCCCTGAGTAAACACACTGATAAATGTGTGAAGGGGGCCGTTGAGCCGCAGACCTACCAGCGCTGTGTGTCCCCAGCTGTGTTTACCCATCTCCGCCAGTCTGGTCCCCCAGAACACCCACCTACCCAACCAGCCGCCAGTCCCATATCTAAATATCTAAAACTGGGGTCTTAGGCCATAGACACTGATGAGGACGAACACAGTAATGCTGCAAGTTTATATTCGGAGATGTGAAACTTTAATCAGTGACAAAAGTTTTCACCAAGCACTTATTAAATGGCATACAATCTGTTTCATCCTTTCCTATACTGACAGATCAATATTTAATAAATTAACTAGGCCCACTAATTTGTAGGTCACAAAACACGAAAGTCTACCCTCATTGACATAAATGGCGTGGACACAGCTTTAGAAACACCTCTGCTGTTTGCAAAATAACTACTACTTGAATAAACTCCTCTCAATAGTTTTGACAAAAACTGATTATTATCCATATAAATGCACAATAATAACCTGTCACACAGTCTCCCTCTTATTGCAATATATATGCTTTCAAAAAATATTTTTCCATGCTCAAGATTTCCCATCTTGCAATCAGAATTGAGAGACAATTATAATTTCATAGTAGTTTGTTTTTGCTAAAGGAAACCACATAATCATAGGAGACGTCATATTGGTTTGACCGACCCAAATCCACGACTGACATTTCAATAGACGTATTATTTAATAATACCTATTTCATTTTTAATTTTTTATTTTTTATATGAGTAAAGTTTAAGTTTGCTCATTATATACCAGGAATTCTACAAAAAAAAAAACAAACATAGCATAGTAGAAGACCAGAGCAATTGGAGGGATGAGGTGACTCCACACAGTGATGGTCCATGTGAATGGTGTTTGAAGTACTCAGTGCTTACATTTAAACTGCCTCAGCCTCACTCACCAGCTCTCTGCCCTCTCCTCCTGTCCAATATCCCAACCGTCATCCTCCGCCATCCCCCCGTCAAGCCCAACTGCTGCCCGCTGCACCAGTTGGCTGAGCTTCCAGTCACCTTGGCAACGGGACCAGGAAGTTGCCCGGCTCCTCTGGCACAGCTGAAAAGCTGCCACTTCCTGATTGATTCTGGTCTTTCTTTCTGCCTGTGTAGTCGTTTTCCCATTTGGCAGTGGTCTCCGGTATTCAGCGCCAAAGCGTCTGAAAAGAGAAAAGGGGTGAACACACTCTCCTTAGCGTTAGAGGAAACCTCAGGTTCAAATGGGTAAAACAAAAGCAGTATTTATCCACAATGGTGGCCCTTTGTTTGGTGGGTTTGCTCATTTTGAGAAGGGGAAAGGCTCATAGACTTATTGCAGTTTGTTCAAGTGGGTCTGAATGCAACATGTATACAAAAGTAAAAGAAAAGTTCCACTGTCTTTACTGAAAGAAGATGGAATTGCTGAACGTTATTGTTTGAATTAACGCCTCAGCTGATTAAACAGCTTCTTTTAATGCAATGAAAGGAATGTGGCCAGTGTATTTTGATTATTTGAGAGTCAGATGTGGGCATTTTTCACTTTGTTTCCTTTTACATACTTCAATGCCCGATTCACACACAAACACATATACGCCTGCCTATACACTGTTATTAACCATATTTACTGACACCAAAGAAAAGTGCTTATTCAGACACACATGCACACACATGCCCAGCTGACAATCACAGTTTCCCCCTATACATCCACTTGCTCACCCCTATGGTCTACTCTTGCAGAACAAAGACACCAACTGAAACTTTCTCCATTAAGTATTTCAAGCTGCTCGCTCTGCTCATGCAAAGTCCACCCAGACAGATCTGCATGCTCAAATGAATCTTAGATGCCTCCAGTTTCACTGTGGTTGAATCCTGCAAAAGAGAACTTTGCCTGGCCTGAGCAGAGACACACTTTTACCAGTTTTTAATGATTAAACACCAGAATGCAACAGGCAGATACCTTCCATGAACAATTTTATTCCAGCTGTAGTGGAGTGGTCATTGCTCAAAATGTTAAATCGCAAAATAACATAATAATGCAAGTCTTGCCAGAAACCAGTTTGCCATAAATTTACAAAGTGGACATAAACTCTCTTCTCTGTCAAACTTGTCGGAACTGAACATGTTCAACCCTGTCTCTCTAAAAAGTGGTGGAAAAAGTTCACCTCAAATGGAAGTATGTTACACTTAAGTGTTATTTAATTTAGGGGGTATTATTTGTGTTAACATCTACTTAAATACATTTTACATGTGCCCAAAGTTACTGAGTAAAATAAGGAAAAAAATGGAAATTACAAAATAAAGTGAAATACATCAGGCAATTATCCGTTGTGAATTGCCCTGCAGATATCCATTTTGCAATGCTTATTAACAACAAAATTGGAACTCCCCACTAGAAGTAATTTCACACCACTGAACTACTACTACTAAAATAACTGTGTAAAAGAAAGAAAAACAGGAAAGCTCATTGTTTGAACTAATAGGTATATAGTAAATGTTATGAGTGACTTTCACTAGTCGTGAATGGAAGCTGCAGCTGCTGCACACTCAACACAGGTTGCAGGTTACATCTGACTATTCAGCAGAGCTGTTCTTTCTGGTATTTTCCTCTAGTCTGTTAGTGGTTAAACGTGTTTGGTAATCATTTAAAGTGAACAACTGACTGTGTAAAAAAAAAAAAAAACGTGTGCATTCCTTAACTCTGAACCACCAGTTGCTAAAGTTGACTCCTTAGGTTAAGAGTTAAATGAGGGATGTCCTGATGCTAACTTAAAGGCAAGCAAGAGAAAGGGCAGAGATATCTAAGGGTCAAAGGTCATCCCCACCTCTGCAGCCCTGATTAAGCTTCCTGACAAAGGGGGGAGGGGGAATAACTCGTCTTAACTCTAAAAAAAGAATAGATTCATCTCCTTTATTCGGACCTTGCACACGCAAACACACAAACAGGGAGCCAACAAAATGTGAATTGTTGAGGAGAGTTGAATCTCCAGCAAATAAACAAAAACCTGTGCAGACGTTCACAGGTAGGAGGAGATATTGTGATCAGCAAAAACAAAATTGCAGTAAAATTGCACTCTGACAGGATGCAAATGTCTACAGTATCTTCCTCGGCATCTGTTGGTGTAAGACAATAAAAAAAAAAGCTTAAGTAAACTGAAATCAAAGAGTTTGTTTTTGAAACTTGCAGTGTTAGTCCAAAAATCTTTCACACCCTGGGGGGTTAACAGCACTCTGGCTGAGACACCCCCGCTTCCCAAAACACACACCCACACCCACACACACCATGGATTGATGTGTGACGGCTGGGGGTGGAGGCGGCTGCTGTGTAGCTTGTATAAGTGGCGGGGGAGAAGTTTTACAATGGAGTTTTTGGAGGGAAATCAAAACTCTTGTGCTGGAGCAATTCAGGGATGCGGAGAGAAAATCATCCTCCCCTCCTTCACCACTGCGTTTATATAAAACACAAAGTTAATCATTAATATAACTGACTACAACCCCCAGACGCAAACAGTATTTGTTTACTGATTGTTATTAATTGCAGGCTGCAAAATACAAGATTGAGTTTTTTTATTATAATGAGCTTTTTTTTTTGTTGTATATCATCACATTATCATTTCAAAAGCAGTTGTTCTGGTAAAGCTCATGCAGTTTACTAGTGATGACTAATCAGTGTGTTTTTCACTTACAAAATCAATGAGGATCTTCACAGCAGTGAGCACAGCCAGCAGGGGCACCAAGAAGTTACTTTCCCTCCCTGCAGCTCCATGTCCCATCCCCCTGTCCTCACTGCTACTCCCCCCGTAACTCCCTGAATGTCCCTTAAGGTCATGCTCTCCGGGGTCACCAAACCCCACCCTTCCCCAACCCCCACCCCCCCAACACAATCCAAAAGAGCTAAAGCAGACATAATGAGCTATGGGCTAATTGTGTGTGTGGGTGTGTGTGTATGTGTGTGAGTGCGAGTATGCGTTTGTGAGTGTGTGTATGTATGCATGTTGGCCAGACAGAGGTTTGTTTTGGGGGTGGTGTGTGTGTGTGTGTGTGTGTGTGTGTAATTGTGCACAGTCCCTCAGGGTGGATCAGGAAAAGGCTTGTGTTATGTGATTGACAGTTCTTTGCAGAACATTTTCAGAGTAGTCAGACATGAGAGGACACATGAATAGTGGGACACATACAAATTGCAAAACTTTTTCTCTGGATACGTTTATTTAAATATTGCATACAGAATCATATATATATATATATATATATATATATAAACGTACATTAGGTACAGATCTACAAAGCGGCTACCTGTATTGTTATTTGGGACATTTTTAGCTAGTCAAAATTATTTCATTAATTCAATCTGCTGACCGATAGCAAACCGCCTTGATGGTGCTCTTGACATGGTTCTGCTGCTGACGTTTGGGGGAGCAGAGAGTCAGAGACAACTGACAACTAGCACTAACTGACAATAAGCAAGCTGACTAGTTAATGGCACTGTTGCTAAGGCTGTGTTTTTGAAAACAGCCTTAGCAACAGTGCTGATTTGCACTTATATAAATACTGGCATACCTGACTGCTCAACAGAGAAGATTTTCCTTGTGCATGGATGCTGAATTATTCGATTTGGACACGATCAGTGTGAGGCATGTTTATTTTGGATGATTCATTCGATGATTCATCAGATTATTCTCTCCCTCTGTTTTACATCATGTTCTCTGTTTTGTTGACCTATGATTAAGTATGAAATATGACTATAGTGTGTTTTCTTGAACAGTTTTGATTTTAAAAAGCGTCTATCTACAGTTTTTTCCATCAGTCTTGCCTGAATAGAACAAATACTCGCCCCTTTACTCTCCCCGCGACAATCCAGCTATTTGTTGTCATGTAAAGTTGCTGAAAGCAGCTCGTCTTGATCCTAGAAGTGTGTAGTCGGCAGATCCCAAATTGGACGGTAATCAGATCAGGGTGAGGAGTTTGACAAATGACCAATGACAAGCACTGGACCCTGGAGGATGGGAGGGGTTACCAGGGGTCAAGGCTGGGGGTCAGAGGTTGGCTTTTCAGAACCGCTCAATCGAAGGGCCATTAAATCCCATCTTTGTGTGATTTCTCAGTGAGGCGCGGTGGTTCCATCGAATGCCCCCAATATATGCACTATATGCCCAGTAAAAGCTATAGGTCCTGCTCTCCAGTGGTGAAGGTGTGTGTCATTCCTTCACTGCAGCCCAGGCCCTAGAGCAATCATATTCAATAATGGAATAGTTTACGTGTCCTTGGTTGATGCAGAGGAGGATAACTTGAATAGAGTGACATTCATTGTTTGAGTCAACTTGGAGATAAATGAAATGTAACTTTTGAACAATTTTAGAAAAAGTCTAATAACAAAGTCATACATTCTGCCGTGCAGTCCATGTCAAAATGGATATGAGTTTAGTCCTAAACTTTGTATGTTTTTCTGTATTCCCCTTAAAGCTATTTCTAATACTTTTCCTGACCAGCTCTCAGAATTAAATCTACAGACAAAATCCAACTATTGTTTTATAATTTTGTGAAAGTGCCTGCAAAGAAGCTCTTTATCAGTATTATAAATGAAAAAGGCTTTGTGATCCTATTTTAAGGCTTTTTTTTTGGTAACTCTTCAATGTGTGTTATCTCATGTGTAAAGTATGTCGTCTCTGGGGCGTCCTGTCTCTAGCTTTGTTTTCCTACGCCTGCCGTCCAAATTTCCATCACAAACATCTCGCCCTGAGTGACCCTCTGCTTTCTGTCTGTGAAGAGGCCCTGATTAGCCTGCATACATGTGCAGATAGGCCCAAAATTCTTAAGTTGGGACTACGTATGAATGCGTGTTTTCATGTGTGGGTACGTGCACATATAGAGAGGAAAAGTATGAGACTATCGTCCGTGCTGTAATTGTTCTGCAAGTGCCCCTTTTTCCTCTTTTCGATTCCTCCTTTGCTTCCTCGCTCGTCTGCACTTCTCTGCAGGACGACACAGTTCACTGCAGAAAGAAACCACCTCTATTGAAGAATCCCTCAGTCAGAGGACAGACTCTGTTTTGTCTCTCCTCTTTTTTTCAGCTTTCTCTGTTCAACAGTCGTGGGTCCGATGAGGGAAATAAAGACCACCAAACAACCACATGGAGCTGTGCGATAAATATTTACTGAATTCCTGAAATCCTCAAAAACACAAAAATCAGGAGCTTATGCCCACTTCAACACAACCCAACTCTTGTTCAAAATATAAATGATTAAAACTTATAATGCTAAATGTTCATTGAATCCAAGGTGTGAGATAAACACACACTTTAGCAGTGCTTCATTAAAATAAAACCAATAAAAAACAATGAGAAAGCCAGGAATCCCGCCACAGATTAATTTCACCTGTTGTATACATTCAAATACACCTGTTATGATGAGAACATCCAGCCTTGCACACCAGTATACCCCAAGGGATAGGTGATATGATACCCCTGAAGTTAGAGGTGTGTGTGTGCATGTGTGTGTCTGTGTCAGAGAAGTTGGGGGTTGGGGTTTACTCAGTGATGGAGAGAGGCCGTGGAGAAACCAAATTTTGGCGGTCCCCTCGAGGGTTTCTTAACAATGGCTATCTCATTTGCAACAGATGTATACATTTTTAAAAGCCAGGTTCCATTGATGAGCCGGAGGACACCAAAGCGCAGGTGCTGAGAGAGCAAAGGGGAGGGCAGCTCGTGTGTGATGGCATTTTAAAAAAAGATAATCAAAAGGGGCTCAGGGACAAGCTGCAGGTCACCAAGGAACTCTGAATAGAGTCGATGAAACATGGTGGGAGATAAAAGACGATCTGGATTCAGATTTAGTTTGCAATTATGGTCCCTATTCAAAGGTTTTAATTGTCATCTGGAGGCTGAAATGTGAACGTTGTTGGATTACTGCTAAGGCTAAAAGAGGGATCATTCACTTCACTTCTTATTATTGTACATTTACGGTCAATAAAAGCCTTAATCTTGTTATTCTTATGCTTACATTGTTTCACTCTTACTTCTTTTCCTATGGTGTTTGCATTTCATCCAACTTAATGATCATGCCATATTATTTTATTATTGTTAAGCACTTTGTAATATGAGAAAGCTACAATTATTGCAAGTAGTGGTTAATGCAGCAGTTGGAAAAGTAAAAAGCAAATCATTATTTTCAATGGTTTATGAAGGTAAAGCTCGGTGCTGAGCTTTACCTTCTTTGGTTACAAACTTCACAGCATTCAGCTTTGAAACCAAAACACATTATTAACTTTATCACCTGAAACTTAATACACTGAGGCGATGTCGATGTAATTCCGACCACTGGCCAGATTTCCAATCTCCACAGGAACAGCTGAGATTCAGCACCTGTTATTCATTATTATGTATGATATGATGTGAAATGTGATACGTAAAAATGTAATCTTATCAGTGTCATTATTCTGCTGAGTGAGCAGGAGGGTGGAGGATTTGAGGACGAACAGGGAGGTTTTTGTGCATGGGGAGACAGCCGAGGGGGTCATAGTATTGGCATGTGTCTATTGTCTGAGCTGGCCATTGTATGTGTGTGGGGGGGTTTAAAGTTTAAAGTCTGTATGTCTGTGTGCGTATGTGTGTGTGTGTGTGTGTGTGTGTGTGTGTGTGTAGGCAGGCTAATTATATTCTGCACAGCCAAGGATGACCTAGCCCGGCAAAACTCAATTCACAGAGCAGGATGCAGTGCGGAGGAGGAGGAGAAGGAGGAGGAGGAGGAGGAGGAGGAGGAGGAGGTGATTGAGGAGAAGATTGAGATCACTCAGGCAGTAAAATAAAAAACCATCCATTCTTTTTGTTTTTTAGTTTGTAGGAAGTGTGAATCTCTGATGTCTGTATTCTCAAATGTGATGTGTGTGTGATTTTTTTGAAAAGTGAGAAAAACAAGAGACATTTAAGTTATATTAGTTATAATTATTAAGTTACATAGAGTTTTTGATACATACTGAAAAAGTCACACGTGTCTATTCTGTGAGTGCATTTAAAAAGAACAGTTTAAAATTGTGGTAAGTACACTAATTTGCTTTTGTGCCAAGAGTTCGGTGACAAGATCAAGACCACTCTCATATCTGTCCTCATATATGTTTAATATGAAGCTGGAGCCAGCAGCGGTTTGCTCAGCATAAAGACTGCAACCGGATAAAGCTGCCAGCTAAGGCTTTATATTTACCATCCAGATATGAGCGTGATATCCATCCTCTCATCTAACTTTCTGCAAAAAAGCAAATATTCGTAATTCATATTGTATTTCCCAAAATGTCAAACTATTCTGAAATGTCTATTCTGAATATTGTTTTTAAATAGCAAATTTTTTTTCAGGCTTTAGTTTTTAAAACAAAATCTCCATCCCCATTTAACTTAATGGATGTTGGCCTTTTTTTTTTACAAATATCAAAGTTCAATATTGTTGAACTGAAAATCTTAAATGAATAAGTTAAGCAATTTCCTCACCTTTAAAACACATTGTTGCATGGGATGATATTGCAGTGTAACCTGTTTGAACTTTTATTTACCACGTTTGACAGGAAACCATCATGTTTTCTGTGTAACTGATGTTGACAGTTGGCACAGATAGGGGCATTGAGCACATATCCACTGATCCATTAAAATCAAAAGTTAATTTGAATTAGAAAGCTAAACATTCCACAGCACCAAATGTTTGAAAAGTCTATCGCAATCCGTCTTGGCCGCCAAAATTATGCATCTGCCTTGACCGCCAAAATATATCCCCTTTGTATTCTCTCTCATTGTATCCAAATAAGGCTATTCTAATGTGGATGTGGTCGAAAGCGACAACATCTGTCTTTCCTGTGGACATATGTAAAACACTACACCTATTGTCAATTTTGGAGGGATCCTGCTTCTTGGTAAGTTTCCCTCCAAATTGATTCAGCCAATTAGAAGTAGTGTCGGGGGTAGGAGAGCAGCAAACAAGACGGACAGCGGAGAACCTCTGTCTGACCCCCAGCTGGGCTCTAACAACACTGCCTATCAAACTCACCAGGCCTGAGGCATTACTATAGCACCGCTGGGCTGCTGATAACAATACTCTCATCTGGATTTCAAATAGTGGGATTGGGAGATGCTCTGTTAATTGCAGCTAATGAGAGTCATAAACGTGAAGTGAAAGGGGCTGGAGGTGGCGTCTCATAAAGGGCAACGACTAAAGTGGGTTTCCCTCCAAAAACAAGATGGACCAAACCATTCACAGACCTGATTTTGCAAATAAATGTCAGGCAATCACGACAAGCTCACCCACACACTGCCAAGCCCTAATGATGGAATGCAGCCTCTATAAAGGAGCACGACACATGCCTGTTTCAATCTGGCTACCATCAAAAGCTGTGGCGCTGGCTGCAGATGCTTTGTAGTCTAAATTTACCCTCAAACCTCACGTACCGCAGGAAACTTCCTGTGCATTCTGCGGTGACTGCGATGTGTTTCCATTTGCCTTCTTTCATCGCTGACTGAGGCTCGAAATAAAGAACTGACTGTCAAAAGTAAAATCCTGTGAGTTAGCACTGGAAACACTGCGTGAAGAACCACTTAAAAAAGACTCTGGCCTGTTTACCCTCCAGCTAAACTATTCCCTTGTGTGCTTTTGAACATTGAGGAATGTGAGAATCAACGCAAGGGACATCAAGGTTGGCTGCAGTATTGACACTGTCCCTGTTTAAAGTCAGTCTCAGTTCAATGACACTATCATTATCTGCTTACACAGAGATAAGGGACTGGATCCTACCTCTTTGTCAAGATACAAAGATACAATAATAATTAGGCTTTAAGGATGATCAATCTTTTACCAAAACAGCAATTTGAGGAGAAAACAATGTAGAAGAGCTGTGCGGTCCGTAAACAGTTGTAATGGATTTCTTGACCCTACCATTACATTATTTGTAATTTAAATGTTGTAAGGAATAAATGATATGCTGGAGGTTTGACACAAACTAAGTGAACAAAGGAGAGTGACAAAAGCTTGAAAGAAAATTGAATGTTAGCTGGCAGAGAAACTGCAGTGAGGGGTACTGGCATCCTGACTTGTCTGCTGTCTGCAGCACTTCAGGCTACATTGCTTAACAATCAGGGTTGAATCAGAACAGTGTTTGGCTTCATTTAGGAATACATAAACAGTGGTGGAAGAAGTAAAAAATGCACTCAATTACTGTACAAGTAAAAGTCCTGCATTCAAAATCTTACTGAAGTAAAGGTACAGAAGTATTAACTGCTAAATGTGCTTAAAGTATCAAAAATAAAAGTGCTCATTAAGCAGAAAAATGGCCTCTGTGAGTTTTTTTTACTATGTTTTTTTATTAATGGATCATTAATTCTGAGATCATTTCAATTGCTTTAAATACTGTTGGTTAATCTATAGCAATGCAGTGCATTTAAATATATATGTATATAAATCTTAATCTGCAAAGTAACTAATAACTGTGGCTGTCAAATGTGATGTGAAATGTAGTAGAGAAGAAGCATTAAGTAGCATAAAATGGTAATAGTAGTCCAAGTACTTTGTACCTAAGTGCAGTACTTGAGTATATGTATTTAGTAAAGTATTGATAATTCTGTTTTGTTAAATTACAATTAATCACCATGCATAATGCACAGATAATAAGTCTATTATATTACAGGAAATACAGATTAGAAAATAAACAGCACCAAAACCTTTAAATTCAAGAGTGATAAAAAACTTCCTGAATTTAGGCACAAAAGATAGAGAGGTCCATTTTAGACACCTGCAGCCTTTTTCCTCCATTTTACTAATGAAAAGTCTCCAGGGCACCCAGCTGTGGCCTCTGACCCCAGACACTATAATTAGGTTATATTTGGAGCTGCTGAATGCAAAAAGCGATTGTCAGTGAGTAGAGCCATAAAGCAGATTTAAACAAAAAACGTTAAAGCACTCAAAAAATGAATTTGTCACAAAGAAACACAAACACACGTGACAATGACAAATTACATCAAACGAGTACAATAAACAAAAACAAGCCCGTGTGTGTATGTGTGTCGAGAGGGAGGCAGAAAGAGGAGAGAGTTGCTGCAAATCTGCAAGAGATTACTGCAGAAAATGTGTAAACCGGGACTTGATCCCAGCTGCCACAAACAAATCTCCTGTGATTTGTGTCAATCTGACTAAATCATGATACAATTCATCCGAATATAGTTATGAGTGAATTATGACAGATCCCGACGGACAAGATTAAAGCACGCAAGGGCTGTATGAGAGCGCTGCGACAGTGGAGCTGTAAGTGATCTATTACATGTTTAGAAAAGCATTAGAGAGCATTCTCAGGGTGTCTCTGCACGTTACCAGCTGCGTTTGCTATCAACCCTCTCTGACACTGTTTATCTGGTATAGGGCCCTCTTGTATTCAGTTTCCCACTGGGCTTTACACTAAAACACACACACACACAAACCGGGATGAGAGGCACAAAGAGAAATTTACTGTCGTACAAACAAACACATACACAATCGGGATCCTGAGAAAGTGCAATGAGAGAGCAGGTGTCAGTTTTCACATGCGGCTCTCATGGGGGCTCCGAGGGTAAATATCAGCACAAGTTTTTCCGAGCTCCTAGCGTTGGTTCTTTTCACAGCCTCTAGTCGCCATTCGACTGTGACCGCAGACCAGGAGCCCCTCACCTGCATGGAGAGGTGGGAAAAGGCCAACTACACTGCTCTCACTGACTCATCACAGCACAAAACTCCGGTGGAGTGGGCGTTGTTCAAACAGCCTCTTTCCTATAACTACATACACAATACGTCACTATTTGACAGACAACTGACTGAAAACTTTGACTTGCATGAAATATGGATAATTCTGTTGGTTACAGCTGATAATACTTTTTGAATCAGCTGTAGTTGTAGATAATGTGAATAATGTGAATAATACTAGTAACACAACAAAATCCACATGCCTTTAGTGCATGTCGCGTACTTACTCAAACAGAAATAATCCAAGTATGGACTTTTCTTTGCCTGACACAGCACAATCCTGTGGCGGGAACGGCATATTTTCTGCCACCCTGGACGTTGGCTGATTATCAGAGTATCCTGACGAGGTCTTAGATCTCATTACCAGCAGATAGATGACTCTGTGCAGGAAAACAAACAGCAGCAATGTCAGATCAACCGGATTAGCACCGAGGTGCCATGGGAAGCTGCTGAAAAGTCTGGGAACGCGGACGTCTCAACTTGTCAACTCAGATCAGGTCAGCCGCTGGTGCTTCAGCCGGGACATTTTAGAAAGCATACTGCTGCCACACTTCACTTTTCTGGATAATATACAACCTGTAGAGCCCATCAGCCTTCTCTCTGGCACAGCACGTCATGTGAAGGTTGTGTTCACTCCCTTTTATGACTAAAGACCAACGCTCTGTGAGGCTTTGATCCTGCTACAGGATTAGGTTTCTAGATGTCAGCCATGTTGGACTTCTGTTGTGTTACGGAGACAAGTGTGAAACTTGGATGAACCTTTAAATAGTAACTCTCAGCGAGGCCTTAAAAGCTGAAATTCAAAGGAGGAAACTCAGTAAAGATTCTCATTACCGAAATCATTGATGCATTTGCTCTAATAAAGTATTTGTTGCGTGTTTTATAATTTGTGTCTTTATCACTGCATGAGCATCTAAATCATGAATCTGTATTACCTTCAAACTAAAATTAGCATATGAAATATCTCTCGATTGCTCTTACTCACACATTACATTGTATATAGAAAATGTCAGCATTTATGGAAAATGTTTTGCTCTGTGTCTGAGACACAGCGAGAACGGACAGTGAGAGAAAAGTTACGTCAAGGTCCCGCAAATGCCAGTAACACCACACTGTCACTACATCCTCCCTGTGTTTATGGACACACACACACACACACACACACACACACACACACACACACACACAGAGGAATACAGTACACCACGTAAATAGACACAGCACTAACACATGCACGCAAACTCTCGTATGCGTACAGCAGCACTGTTTGAAGACGCTCTCATTGGCAGGCCGGTGAGAATACAGTGAGCTAAAACTCTACGGGAATCTGGTTCAGTGGTTAAAGTAAGAGGACAACCAGACAGTGTTTCACTACAGTCAAAGATGGCATTGTTCTGGAGGCAGAATGGAAACAACCAGGTCTGATGGCTCACACACTCAGACTGACCTTTAACAGTAACTTAGACACTGTTTGAGTGCAGCTCTGCACAAAGGTGTATAATTTGTGATTCGAACCGATGTGCAGTATAGCACAAAGGTCCTGTGACACCAGCATGTTGATACAAGGTGGAATAAGGATTCTAGTGATGCCACATAAATGTTTATTGTAAGTTAGATAGATAAATTAAATGTTTCTAATATTAATAAACCACAGAGAAGGCAAAAAAGACCAGTAACTTCCTATAGCAATATTTACATGAACCTTATTATTTATCTACAGCAGATTTAAGAAAATAACGTTAAAGTTTTGATGTTGCTATTGTACAAAAGGGAAAACTTCAGCTTTTGTCAGGGGGCCAACATTTTCAGTTGGCGTGCCAGATTCGGCCCATGGGCCACTATCTGCCACCACTGTCCGAGAGTCTCAGCTGGTTGCCTGGCAACTGGTCCCAGCCAAGAAATAGTCGACAACTTGACGTTTTTGCATGTCGGTTGTACGGCTTAAACAAACAAGAAACAGGCTAACTGTTGAGCTTTAGAGGTGATGTTGTATTGTGTTGTTGTTACCTTTAGACGGAGCCGGGCAAGTTCCCCTCTGATTCCAGTCTTAATGCTAAGTTAACTGGCTGATCCATCTCCATACATACTCCATGACTTTTTTAGTGACGAAAATCTAGAGTGGGAGTAACATTTCATGTTGTAATAAAACACATAAACTGTTTGAACTGTAAGATCTTTATGTGCCTTCCACATGAAAGCATTGAATATGATCTTGGCTGGATAAGACTGTAGTTGAGGTCATATCAGGTCACAAAACAAGTGTGTGTGTGTGCTTTTGTTTTAATGGACGCGTGTATGAATACATGCACACTGATGTGTTTGACAAAGTGTATGAATCTGACTGTCTGTGTCTGAATACACTGTGCACACATGGATGCTATGACATATTTGTGAAGTCCATAACTAAATTTAGGCACGAATGCATTCATTTTTCTTTGACTGGGTCACCCCCCTGTCGCTCCACACTTTAAACTCTGCTGCTTTGAACTGCCCTGCAGAAAACAAAGCTCCGTCCTGCCGCAGACAATAAAGCAGCTGGATTTCTGCACATGTGCCTTTGTGTTGGTCTGAGCCCTTGTCATAACTCCATCGGAGCGGCCTAGACTTTCATCACGCATACACACACACACACACACACACACGCACATGCAAAAACACGTACACCGTAAAGTCACTGGCTCGGGGAGATGGATGGCAGTGTTGGCACAAAAGAATATTTGATTTGGTTATAAATACCACAACATGAAAGAGAAGCCCAGCGGGGTAAAGGGCAGAGGGCATGACAACCAGAGGAGGCAAATCTTCATCATCATCACCATCATATATGGTGCGTCTGAAAATCAGGTTAGCATTATTGAACTGTGACCAGTGCTTTATGTCTACTCTGCAGCCTATTTCAGTGTGGTTAAAAAGTAAGATGTTGCAGAGTGAGGCACATGTAAAGTAAGTTACTGATCAAACCCACACCCAAAGCTTTATTATAAGCAAGTTCAGTGGATTTGGGATGTTAAAAAATGATTTTCTTTGTGTTTAATTCAACAAGTTAACAACCATGACTTGGGTATGAAAAAAAAGTTGAAGAATATTTTGAAAACCAAGATTTCTCTGCTCTAAAACCCAGCATCATTAAGCATTTTAATGGTGTCCTTAAAGTCCCCCTCCACTCAAAAATGTGTTTTGCTTGTTGATTCCTCACTTGGATGATTGACCTTCACAGGAGTGAGTTTGACTCTAGAAGAGGGGACGTTTCTCTGTGCTCTCCTTAAATCTCAGGTTTAACACGTGTGCACACGAGTACGACACTGTGACATCACAACTACTTGGGAAGCAGATGCAGGTCCAGTATACAACTTACACACAAGTGTGGTGTGGAAACCTGAAGCCTCCAGTGCACACACACTGAGAAAAGACTTAACAGTGAAGCAGGGGACATCTCATGTCTAATAAAAAAATCAATAAATTTGTGTATTCATAAAGTCTTACAAGAGTTTTTAAGGAGGGAGCAGGAGAAATTGTCATTTTAAGAATTTTTTATTTGCTTAATTAACTTTTTTTGTGGAAAAGCCATGTCAAGCACAAATTATTATTCAATGTAGAGGATTTTTAGTCTATTTAATCTATTTTTTAGTTTATTTGAGTCTTAAAACACATCAGCAGGGGGTCTTCAAATAATAATAATAAATCGATTATAGCACTTTTCAAAACACAAAGGGCTTCACAAATTAAAATCAATGTGCAAAATCAAATTTTAAAATCATTAGATCTAAAAATAAAACAGATAAAGCAAATGCCAGTAATGTAAGATAAAAAAAAAAATAAGTAAAAACAGAAGTAAACCCACTCATCAGTGAGTTCATCAGTACTTTCTACGCAGACACGTCAAACGGCGCGGTGCACTGGGACGCGGGTTTTGTCCCCGCAGACTGTCCCTGGCCCCGCAGGACAGGCCGTCCCTCCCCCTCCGCGGTGTGACTGGTTTAAAGTTTCGTCTGCTCGGGCTCTGATTGGTCCCTGAAGTTTCTCCGAGCTGCGATAACTCCGCAGCCCCGCGTCCCCTCGCGCACTGCGGCCCGGACACGTCCCGAGCACAGAGCAGCGTGAGA
Source organism: Lateolabrax maculatus (assembly GCA_031216445.1). NCBI lineage: Eukaryota > Metazoa > Chordata > Actinopteri > Acropomatiformes > Lateolabracidae > Lateolabrax > Lateolabrax maculatus. The sequence goes on from CM062200.1 coordinate 12,259,078, forward strand.
GGACACCGAAGCCATGGAGGTCACCGGACACAGACGCAGTTTAGTTTTATAGGCGGCTTTCACTCGCAGTCTGGGAATTACCTTTTTTTCCTAACTTTTATTTATTTATTTTTATTTTTTTTTTACGTCGTATCGCGTATCCTGTCGAAAATGTCCGCTCTCGGAGTTTGGATTAACGCAATTTGGATTCTACTTTTTGCCATTTTTGACGTGGCCTCCGCGAGCTACTCCGAAGACCAGTGCAGCTGGAGAGGCAGGCAAGTGTTTCAGATTTCATGCGTGAATGAATGAGTGAGTGAGTGAGTGAGTGAGAGTGCCGCTCGCAGATGCTGCAGGTGGCCGGTGTTCGTTTGGAAGCAGCGCGTCGGGACTTGCCGCAGTTCAAATGTTTCTGCTGCTCCGCTGCGACTGCGCCTGCGGGCTGTCTGCGGGCTGTCTGCGGGAGGCGTGCAGGGTCCAGACAGACGGGAGACTCACGGATTAACTCTGAAACTCGGGAGGACGAACACGCTGTGTGCATGCGGCCGTGGAAGGGCAGTTTCACCCACAGATATGTTGTTAGATATCTGCCGAGGGATTTCAGCACTTTTACACACATCGAAGATGCAATGATTTATATTCCACAGAGCTGCCAGTAGGTGGCGCCTTCTCTGAGTATGTCTTGAGCGACCAAAGTTCTACTAAAGTTGGATTTTTAAATCATTTTTTCTTCTAATTTCTTATGAAAAGTTTGGTTTGAGTTGCCAGTTTCACATTAAATGTATCCATCCTGCAGTGAATTAGTGCAGTTTCAGTTTCAGTTTCAGGAAAGAATCCACTGATGGTGTTAAGTCCTCAGATTTTAAGCCCAAACTCTTGTCTGGGGAAATAAAACAATCAGAGGAACCTTTTTATGTAACCGTGTCTTCCTCCCTTTTTTCCCTCCTCACAGTGGTCTGTCCCAGCAGCAGGGCAGCGTGGAGCAGATCTCCCTCCACTGCTCCGAGGGCACGCTGGACTGGCTGTATCCCAAAGGAGCCCTGCGCCTCACCCTCTCGCCCCGCCTGCCCTCCGTGGCGGTGGGGCCCGGCGGCAGCAGCTCAGGCCTCATCACGGCCTGCGTCAAGCCCTCGGAGCAGTTCCACGGAGCCCAGCTGTACCTGGAGAGGGACGGGGTCCTGGAGCTCCTGGTGGGGGACCGCCTGGAGTCCTCGCCCCCGCCGAGGGTCCGCTGCTTCAGCCGCCTGCCCGGGGAGAGGGTGGCTCTCTTCCTGCAGGCGACGCCCCATCAGGACATCAGCAGGAGGATCGCCACCTTCCGCTATGAGCTGAGAGGGGACTGGACCGCTCGCCTGTCGCTGGACTCCAACCCCATCAGCAGTGAAGGTGAGTCAGCGAGGCGTTGGGTCAGTGTGGCTCCTTGAGGTCAAATATGAGGAGCCACAATGACATTTTTTACATAAATTTGTCATTTCCAGTCAAGAAATTAGTGAACGGAGGACGTACAGAAGAATTTTTGGCCAGTTTTATCTCCATGCAACAGAAACTTAGCTTCAGCTCACTATATTTATACTTTGAAACAATAATCCATGTCTGTTGCTGTGGGAACACCTGAAGGTTCACAATATTTATTTCCTATTTATTTATTTCAATATTAAACCCACCAAACTGTGGTCAAAGTTCTTTTTCCTCCTTGCTGAACAGTTTGGGAGATGCAAGGTTTTAACCCACCAGCGATGATATTGTACACCATAAAATCCTCCATGTAGATGATTCATAATTCATAACAGGCCTCTGTGGGCTGGTTGGACTTTCCACAGCCCGTGCAGAGTGCAGAGAGGAGGAAGTGGCCAAACTTTCCCTAGAGGCGTGCTGGTTTGGAGTAGGAGAAGGGGAGCCGCGGAGTGGGGAGGAGGGGGGGGGGGGACAAAAGCACAGTATGTGGGTCTTTCTCCGGAGTCCAGAGCCCTTTGAATGGGTGCCGCATGAGTATTCTGGGATTACTGCCGTCGCCTAGGCGACAGGGAGGCCTCTGCCCAGCTGAGATGCTCTTCTCTTTTGTTGAGCTGCCTCTCTGTGGGGAGACTTGTCTGTAGGAGTATACCCCCCCCCCACACACACACACACACACACCCCCACTTCGCTCTCTCCCACACACACACACACACACACACACACTGATTAGGTTTGGAAGGGGGGTTTGCTGTGGACTAGAGAGGAAGGAATCTCATTTATCAAGAGGTTTTCACTAAGGAGGAGAATGTGTGGGGTGGGCAAGGGGCCTTCAAAGAACCACAAGGAGAACTTTAAAAAATGCCAGGACTTTTTTTTCCCCCCTACCCACAGTTTAGTCAATGCAGGCGGACAGAGCTTTGCTGGTTTGGTTTAATTTTTTTTGTGGCCATCTGCAAATCCTGTTACAAATTTTAGTAGGGAGCATTGTATTTTATGTTGTGTCTTTTTTTTTTTTTTTTTCAGTTTTAAATCTAAATTTGCCAAGCCTTAACTGAAAGACATGAGGTTATTTTCTGGAAAGTGGGCTTTTGCTCCTTTCAAACATCTTTGAAGTCCTCCCCCACTCCCTCTCCTTGGCCCCTGTCTAGCAGGCTTTGATGAGGTGTGACTGTAGACACCCTGAAAGGCTCTGGAGGGGGAAGTTTCATTTGGCCTTTAAATCGTCTAGGGTGGAAGAGCGTCACACCTTAAAGCTCCGCTGGTCCTCCTCTGCCAACTGTAAAAGTAGCAGCTGTCTGTTAGAACGCAGTGGTTGGTCTCTCCTTTGTTCGTCGTTCCTGCACATCGTTTTAGGTCTGGATTCACATCTCACATTCCTGTGCATTCCTGCGATCAGGAAATGTGGTCTTTGATTTCCAGAGGCTCAGTATAAATATTAGCATATAGGTGTTTTCTAGCAGTTTAGAGTGTTGTGTGAGGTCACCAACTGACTCTCCCTCTCTTTTCTTTCTTTTTCCTCTGCTTGTTGTCTCTCCAGATGCCTGCAGACCCTGCAACAACACCGAGATTTTGATGGCCGTTTGCACCAGTGACTTTGGTAAGTTATCTGTTACAACAAGTTGCTGATATAACACGTAAAAAACTCAGAAAAAACTGAGGACATTTTTTTATTGTCACTCAAAAAAACTCGCCCCCAAGTCAGCCAAGATTAACAAGTTAAAGCAGACCACCCAATGGTAAGAAATCTTGGCAGCAAATCCGCAGAATGTAATAATTCCTTGTCAGGATCTACAAATCGTTTGTGTCAAATCGGTTTAAAGTCAGAGCATCAAAGTGCCTCCAAATCCTCTCCTCTCAAAAGTGCAAAGGTTAAAGGTGAAACAGCAGCTTTCTGCACCCTCCCAACACACACAGGAACCCCTAATGGAGGCACTGTAGTGGACTAATCTGAACGTCCCTCCCCTCGAAAAGGTGCAGTGGACTAATCTGCAGGCCTCTGATTGAGCTGTAATGGCACTGAGGAGAAATTCAGCTGGCAACAAAAGTTAGAAAGATTAGTGATGAGGCTTGGGCCTTTGTATGGTTTTTACCATTAGTTGCTTACTTACAAAAAGTCACACCTTTAGCTATAACAGAATCTGTGAGATGACAAAAAATACAGCAGAACATTGTAAATGAACAAAAACACATCAAATTAAAGTGATGCTTTGAAAAATAAGCATAGAAATTAACCTGAATGTTCTGTTTATCCACAGTCGTGCGAGGTAACATCCGATCAGTGGTGGAAGACGAGAACCTACGAGCGGCGGTGATCAAGGTCAGCGCCACCCGGGTGTTTCGTCAGAAGTACGCCCTGTTCACCGGCAACAGTCGCCTGACCAGCCGGGGTGAGATCAGGACTCTGCTGCAGTGCGGCGTCAAACCGGGGCCCGGCAGCTTTCTTTTCACCGGCCGGGTCCACTTTGGGGAGGCCTGGTTGGGATGCGCTCCCCGTTACAAGGACTTCCAGCGGGCTTACACTATAGCCAAAGCAGCCCAGCAGATACCCTGCGAACTGCCTGTAGACTGAGTTAAAAAAAAAAACCCTAGACCAGCTTGTCTACCGCTCAGAGTCAAGGCCGCACTGAAAGCCAGGCCAAACTCAGCCCTGTTCCATGTTTCGGAAGAAACCACGTGTGCAACTGTTGGCCGACGTAGCCATGGGGCCACCAACGGATATCGTCTTCCCAAAGGACTGAGGAGTGAAATGGACTTTTCCCAACTCCATTTCAGTGCAATATGCAGTCACCAGGTCAGAAAGAACCAGGTGAAGTTGTGACATAAGGGACGTGGTTGAAATGAAGATTATAAGCATTTGGCATTGGACAGTTTCACACACAGTGATGCCTTTAAGCAGGTTCAGAGAAAATCTATTGAAAAGCTTTCCATTCGAGATAAATTAAGTCAAGCCATTAATTCAGGCCTATTGAGAGTCATTGCTTAGAAACTCAGGAAACTTTATTAAAGTTCTATAGAAAGCTTACTGCCTATTAGATGGTATCCCAGTGAGGATACTCTTTAGGCACCTTTTTGTTCTTTTTGTTGAGTTTTTGTTCAGAAAATGGCTGGCCATGGGAAAGTGGTGTTTTGCCGGCTACCCCTGTGCTGGGGTCATCCTCAGTGTTACTTTTATTAAAGGAGATTATTAGAAAAAGTCCTCACAAAACGAAAATGTAAAAAATATATATATATTTGCACTGAGAAAAGAAAGGGAATGATCTTGAAAGTGTGATGCTGCAAGCACTGAAAACCAAATAAAAAGCAACTATATGTAGCATGAGTGGAGAATTGAGAATTTTAATATATGTACAGAAAATGTGAGCACGTACAGTAGTAACACAAAGCTAAGGCTACCTGAGCAGGTTTCACAGCTCAAACGAGTGCTGAAAGCACTTCACATACTAGTCAACGCTGAGATTTCTCTAAGGAGATGCAGGCTTTTAGGAGGCCTGCAAAACAAGAAAAACTTAAGACATTATTTTGTAAGACGACATATATTTCATTTCAGTAGCCATGCAATATATTTTCAAAATGTAACTAATTGGACTGTATTTTACTTTAAAGAGAATTATAAAGAATAATATGTTGGGGTGGAATTGCAGCAGTGTTGCCAAAGGAGTTATACGTTTTGTTGTTGTCAAGTCGTTCAGTGCTCTCTGCTGATGTTGTGATATAAGAAATTTAAACCAAGAAGCTATTTTAGGTTGTGAAGTAAAACAAGATATTCACCTGTACATAATCAGCAAAGTTCATAAAACTGATGACAACAGCCATTCATAACTGAAGTCCAGTGTTGTCAAATGATATAAAATCCTCTAACCAGTTTTTGGTAGAAAAACAGGTTATTACACTGGACAAGGCTAGCTCAAGAGAAACACACATATGCATTTCATGTATAAAATTCTGTTCTGTAAAATGAATTCATATCTAATGTGCACTATATCAATAAGGGGGAGGGGGTTCATACCAAATTACCGTGATGTGCTGAAGCATTATGTCTTAAATGCGTACACTGCCATTTTGCTGTGTTTTGTTATTTTTATGTGAATTTCTGTCAATATCAATGTAAATGTAAATATGTTAATAAGAAATTCTAGAAACAACGGCATGAACAATGTCCGTGGAAAAAACAACATTGTGTCAGTATTGTGGATTATTTTTATGTTTGTCTGTGTCATTAAAATATACTTTAAGAAAACACTGATGTTTTTGGATGTATTTATTTTCTTCTTAAAGCCTTTCTCATGTACATTCACTTTGAACTCTTTCGTTGGTCATTTCATGCTCCACAAACATAATGCAGCTGGATCATTAATTTGTCAGCACTCTAACCCTCTCACCCCACACATCAATACAGTTCAGCCTACATTATAGTATTTGGGTCCAAAGGTTTCCAGCATGGTAAACTTTTTTCAGACATAAGTCACTTGAAGTACCCATGAATCAGAGCCCTGAAAGCTAAGAACAAATGGTATGCCTGAGAGCGCGGGAGCACTAAAAGGCAGAGAGATTTAGGGAGGGTTTAGGACCGTGAGGGCGCTTGGACGGGAAAGGAGGTAGAAAACAGCGGTTGGAATTCTGTTGTCCTCTGCCTCCCATTTTCAGGATTCAGGAAGCAATAAATTGCCATTAAGGGAGCGGCGTGGCGGGCTCGGCTGAGCTGAGGTGCCACGCAGTCGCTCACTTCATCCTGACCACGTGTACACAAGGACACAATCAAACAAAATCTATTTTCCACTCCACTTAGACATACGCCTTCAGCGTGGAGCAAACGCTTGTTTCCTATCTGAACTTGGATTTTATCTACAGCACCACATATTATATCTGTTGCCTTGTTATGGCTGACCGTGGTAGATATTACAGAAACACCCATATTACTGGACCTCAAGGAAAAATTCACCACCTGTTTTCCCTCCTTGCAAAATTCTGCATAAACTTGTACTGCACACACCTCAATAAAATCTCAGATTTACTGCACACTGTAAATCCGTAGAAAAAAGAGCAGCTGGGGAATTAACATGGTGTTTAGGTTAAAAGGGGGAAAAAAAATCACAAAAGCTTGAAATGCCTCCCATGTGTGGCAAGCCATCTCCCATAGAAACTCTGACACTGGTTTGCCACCGCATCAGTAGTTCATGTGAGTGAACCTCCAACCTCCCCAGCTATTTACTGCCTCAGTGCCCCTTTAAAACATCCCGTCGCTGGGGGCCCCGAGCTGCTCGGCCCTGCACACACACACACACACACACACACACACACACACACACACACACACACACACACTCCTCTGGCCCCCTCCCCTCCGGTCCATGTGAGGTTACTGCTGGAGGGCTGATAAGCCAAAACAAAGAGCACTCAAATTATACTCCCTCAACTAATACATCATGTGACATTTTGACAAAGCTCAACTTCCTGCATTGTTGTCACTTCTTTGTGACCCCAGCTTGAACCCCAAAAACTGCAGTATTAATGTCAGTGTGGCCACAATGACACGGTGGCCCAGTTTAGTTTTGCACTTGCAAAATAAAAGCTATTTGTAGTGTTTAAATGTGTACACAGTACAAACCTTCGGATCAGAAAAAATAATATCTAAGATTTGCTGCTGAGTGATTTTCAGACACACAATGAACCCTCCTCCCCCGTCCACCCCACTCGTCTCTTTGCTCTGTCCTGTTGTGTGGCTGAGGTGAGGTATGGGCACAGCAAAGCGGGAAACACTCAGGAAGGGGGAATCCAAAGCAATGGGAGAGAGTTGTTAGGTGTGGACTTCCGTCAGCCCCTGGGGGAGTTTGAGGAAAGTAGCTGGAGACAAAGCTCCAGAGATGAGAGCACAGACAGGGGCAAAGTGCTCGTGGACACTCCCTTGTAGTCCAGCACAATAACACCCCACCCAGCGCTCAGGTCCTGTGTTTCCAGCAGAAACTCTCCCTGTTATCCAGCTATATAAAAGGTCCACAAATCAGACCTGCAAACCCCTGATACTGGACTTAATCAGAAAAACATCAAACGTTCTAATCCAGTCTTATATCAGACTTATCTACACGTATTCATTGCAATTTTCCTGACCACAGGGTCCATTATTGTTCTGGAGCTTTCGATCGTAACGCATCATATTACTCAGTGGATGGTTGTTTCACAGTTATCATGGAATTGAGGATGTTGACATATCCGAGCACTTAAAGGACTGCTATTTCCATCAAGAATCTCCAAAATAGAAAGAAGTTGCAGTGAGATTGTCGTGTCAACCACAGTATTCCCTTTTTCTTAATGACTCTCAATACTCATTAATATGACTTTGCTTGAAAATGTCATTTTTGTGTCTTACATCTTCACTTTATCTGTATGACTTTATAAAATCAGCGTTTCATTCCTGTTCTATAGCCTGATCTCTCGCAGTAAATAATGTAGCTTCTCCCACTTATCCTTCACCTGGATCTTTCACTACTGGAACTGTCTTTTTACGGCTCCGTCTTCAAATCTTTCCCACAGCTTGGTCCACAGCTGCTGGCGGCTGTGCTGTTGTCGTTCCAAAACAGTGGTTGCAATGCCCTGACACACACTTAATACGAATCTCAAATCTCTCTCCTAGTGCCAAAAGACACTTGATGCTTGTAAATGACTGAATCGCTGCTGTTTTCCTTCTCCAGTGATTCGCCGTTGTTTCTAAATGGCAGATGGGAAACAGATTGGTGTCCAGTATGTACTTTGACAATTTTTTTCCAATTGTACTTCAAACACTTCCAGATGAGACACAACCATCCAGCCAGGATATCCATCAAGCACAAGACTGTAGCTGTATGGATGTATTATCTAACTACAAAGCAATGAATCTCTGTCTGTCTGTATGTATGTATGTATGTATGTATGTTTGTCCTTCTTATATCTGTAGACTCGATCAATCAATTTTTACTTCCGTGCGACTGGGTGTGTTTTATCAGGGGTGGATTTCGTGATTTGGGCGCCGCAGGCAAATGCTGTCTAGCTCTACATTTCATCCTTTCTCTAACTTGGTATTGGCAGTAGTAGAAGAAGTATTCAAACCTTTTTTTCTGAAGTAAAACTATTAATACCGCATAGTAAAAGTAAAAGTCCTGCATTCAAATTTTTTACTTAAAGTGAAGAGTGACTCCACTGAGACCATGAAATATTTGTGTGAGCTTCTGTAGCCAAATGACGCGTAGACTCGAGCATTGCACTGGGACCTGGCTACATCATGGCAGGCGTATTGCTCAGGACCCAAGGAAGCGCAGTGTTGAGTGTGAAGTTGGTTGGATGAGCTGTTCTCGAGAAAGCTGCAACCAGAAAAATCAGAGGGCAACCAGTGATACTGTTCCAAACAGGCATGTTTTGAACGGGCACGGCACTAGTGTGTCAAACAGGCGTTGGCGTCCACACTAATATCCAAAAGATTGTCAAAAAAATACAAAAATGTTGAGCCGAAAGCCAACATCATAAAAACATGAAAAGATAAACATTAATGTTTCTCTGTTGATTTGGTGTATGTGGTTTTAGCGTAAGGCCACATAAGGAAGACTTGAGGGCACTTCTTTACAGCTTCATAAACTGGATTAGTAAGAAGTGAACAAATAGCTGTGGATTTCATCAGCCTTTATTTTCCACATCAACAAATGACTTTGCCATGCTGGTAATCCAACTCACTGCAACCAAACATAAGGCCAAGTGGTCTGACCACCTCTTCCTGTGAGTCAGTGGCTGTGCATCCTGCTGCCTCTCCATCAGCTCAGCACCAGCTGACTGTAAATCCATGACCACACTTTGGCATCCCAGATTCCCAGCTGACTATTATTTGTTCCCACAACACCCTCGCACAGCTGGGAGTGATGATTCCCAAATGGAAACTCTGAATGTTCACGAACACGTCCGAGAGCATGCTAACGTGCTATCCAGTAATCAGGCCTGGGAAATCCAAGCTGTAACCAAACAATAAGCTTCGTGATCTGCTTTTAATGGCAGAACTCTCGGTGGGACAATTTCTATAAGGCACGGACTCATATTGGTCTTTCTGTAGTGAGCAATTTGCAGAAAACTGATGAGTAGCCTCTATTCACGGAGGAGGGTGAGGGTGGGAGAGAATAACGTGGTCAGCTTTAAAGTAGAGTGGGCAGTTTGGGTGGGTTGAAAGGTCAAGGCAGAATAGAGAACAAGTGTAAAGCGGTGCAAAAGCATGTTTATCTGTTCATGTTATCCCTCTGAAGTACTGAAGGGAGGAGAGCGAGGAGCCCCCTTTGTTCCTCAAGAGCCTGCAGATGGCTGTAATCCCTTGCAAAATGCACACTGAAAATCAATCAAGACAGGGTGGACATGGTGTATGAGTATGGAGGCGGGCGACACTTTTTCTCAGGGAGGGGCTCCCGCAAAGAAACACAAGTTTGGGTCAAAGAAGCGTCTTTGGTGTTTTCCCGCCAAAAAAAAAAAAAAGTATTGTAAGAAAAGACAGAGGGAATGAATTGCGACCCCCTTCAATGAAGGCCCGCTTGCTGCCCCTCCGCTTGAGCTGAACACAGCTGCCATCTCCTCACCGTATCCTGGGGCTGACATCGCCTGCAGGGGGTACAACCACAAAAAAAGGTCCAAACACTGACACTTTTCTCTAAGAAGGCTACTTAGAGACATTCACTGCGGCAGGACGAGGGGAAACAGCCCAACATCGCAGAGGAAGACGGATGGATGCTACGTCGGCATGATAACATGCTCACAATGACAATGCTGGTCAACATACAGATGTTGGGAAGGTATAATGTTTACCATGTTCACCATTGTAGTTTAACATGCTGAGCACTAAACACAACGTACAGCTGGGGCTGATGGGAATGTCATTAGTTTTGTACGTATTTTGTGATAAATAAAGTATAGGAGAAATACAAATTTTGCCCTGACAGAGCTGGATAAAAAGTTTATAATTTATCCTGATGGGGACATAAACGTGTGAGGCAAATTTTATGTTATTTCATCCAATAGTTGTAGAAAAAAACAAACCAAAAATGTGAACCTCATGGTGGTGCTAGAGGAAAAGTCAGGGGATCACCAAAGTCTGCGGGATTCATCCTTTGGAGACCATGAATGTCTGTCATGAGCACAGCTCCTCCTGCGCTTAACAACAAGCAACAACGCTTGAATTCTCTGTCTTACTTCCTCATGTGGCTGACGACAGCCTTTGGATACTAAACCCCAGACTGAGAGTCTACCCACTACAAGGAAGCACACCTGTCTCTGGAATGGCTCTCCAACACTGCCAATTAACCAGCAGGATTATGCTTCTCTGACAAAACCTGTCTGATTGTCTACACAAAGGGGAGCGACCTCCCTGGCAGATCAGTTCAGTTCTTCTCTCGCTACCTGCCACCCACCTTTGTGTTCCTCCCATCTAATCTTGCAATACTGCAGCGCTGCCTAGCCTCCCCCTTTGCACCCATTTTTTTGCCTGTTATCTTTCTCCTCAGAGAAGTTGTCTTGGGTTACTTCCCCAGAAAGATATTGCACTGTGCCTATTGTTCAGATTGTTTATTGAGGAAAGAGGTAGGCAGGAACGAAACTGCCACTCACGGTGGTTTTGTTATGTTACTAGTATCTCATTGCATTTTTCTCCTGCAAAAACGCAGCTTCAGGGCAAGATTTGTCAACAGATACGCCTGATGCGCAGTGCTGTGAAATATGTGAAAACATGACATTTAATAGCACTCTTATTATGAAACATAGGCAGGTGTTCATTTTTTTTTTAGTATGGAAAATAGATCACTTCATATGGAAAAGTTGTAATATTATCAATTGGTGACATGTATATTAAGGTTTGTAGTTCTGTCTTGTTTCTCTCAAGCATCTATAACTTCTACTTAAATGAATGATTTTCCTGCATTTCCTAGAAATAATAAGTCCCTGAGAAAAGCTGTGATGTAAGGGCCTGTAATCAAAGATAGGAAATGGGCACATGTGATAGATACCCAGCAAACTAAATCCTAGACAATGCTGCATATCTTTGGTGTAATTAGAAACCGAAAGTACTCCAAAATATTTTATTGTTTTCCTTTTAAATGTTCAGTTTACCAGACTTACAAAAACACATCTTTTCACTTACCCCTAGTGGTGGTATGTGACCATGCAGATGATTTTAGATTAAACCTGCAATAACTGAGGGGGAACAAGCTGTAAACACAACACAAAGGTTGATATAGTGAACATGTTACCAAATAGTTGACTATTTACACATTCAGGACATATGGAGCGACAGTAACATTTATTTGGAATTGTATTTGTGCCCACCTCATGAATGTGAGTCCAATATTCACTCGCCTTTATGCTCTGTTTTGGTCTCCACCGACTCCCAAGGAAAATATCTGACACTTTAGCTGATAAATGCTCCACTATGTCCACCAGCTAGTTGCTGTAAATACAGTCTTTCCTTAAGTCCCAGTTATAATAATAATAATCTAAAAACTTCACTGTCCGCAGTTTTTATAGTGACAATACTCTTGTGAAATGTCACTTAAATTTAATTTTGCACCATAAACAAAATTCTATTTGCTATTATTGTATTGGATATCACTAGAAATCTTAAAATCTTGACACAAAACTTAAACTGTGCATGGCTACATATCTTTAGAAGGGGAAAAACATGACTTTTTGCAATTTGGGTGAACTGACCCTTTAACAGTGTTAGAGTGTTTTGGGTTTGGTTTTTCCTTTTAATATTCATGAAATCAAACTTTTAAGTTACATACTTCTCCCATGGTGCAATGTGACTAAGCAATGCTAAGTGGCTGCTAAAGAGCACTTCTCATGTTGGATCGAGTGAAAAGAAAAAGAAACCGAGCAACTTGTGAAGCCATTTATGCATCAGACGTGCTGACAGTCGGGCGGCATGTTTATATTCCAACGAAGTGCACTCACACATTGTGCATCAGGCCAGCCGCTGTGGCCCGTCTGATGTGTCAGAAGCTACCGAGCCTTCCTCTCCCCTCGCTCTCCGCTCATTCCAGGGGAACATGTGCGCTGGAATTCTCCCCCAATTAAGACAGGGATTAGCCAGGTCCACTGTGGGAACCGGCCGAGTGTGGGAAAACAGAGGGTCTGTCCCTCTCTCCTTCCCTCAGCAACACAGCCTCATTCTCACTCGCTCTTGTTCATCAAGCTGCCTCCCTCCCCTGTCTTTCTCACCCTTACTGTAACTCTTCCTCCCCACTTTTCTCACCCTATATTCAGCCTTTCCTTAACATTCTCATTTTATACCTTTCAATTTGTCTCTTTTGAGCCTCACTTCCAAAAATCCATTTTTCATTCTTTCTCCTCTTATCTTTTTAATTATGCACACTGACCCCCTTTATTTTTTCTTCTTTTCATTCCTTTTTCCCCCCATTTTTTTTTTAGCCACCCAGAATCTCTATAGCTTTCAGTCCTAATTCTTCAAGGTTTTCTCAAGTGCACGGTTCCTTCTGTGCTCCCCTCTCCTGCCCTTTCCCTCCTCCCCCTTAATGCCTCTCCAGCCTTCATACTGAAAGCTTGTCTGGAGGGAAGCCGGGGGACTCTTGCATGAATAGTCTGAGACTGTCAGACTGAAAGAGGGGGTCGAAAAAAGGTGTCTCAGAAAACAGACTGTTACATAGTTTATGGTGCCATTTTTGCATCAATTAATTGATATCCAACATAAAAATGAACTGATCCTATCATTAGTATACTGCACAAACAATCCGCAACCTAAAAAAAAAAAAAAACATAATTCCGAATCAGTATCATGGGAGAATTCAAGAAAAAGCCCAGAACTTGACTGAGCATTAACTAAACATTCATGGGAACATCCTGATAAAACTTTGTGCTCACTTTCCCATTGTCACTACATCTCTTTCTCATAAACTTGCAATACCCTCACTATCACACCGGATTCCTCTCCCACTGCCTCCACATTCCACGCACTCATTGTCACCTTTTCTTCCTCGTTCCCACTCTCCCTCTCCTTTCCTTGCGTTCCCATAAATCCCTTCCCTGTGCACTCCTCCACACAAGGCTTGTCCGTTCCAATTATGGCAGGGCCGTCCAGCCCCCGGCTCACACACACTGCACACACAGACCGCTCTCATTAAGCCTGTATCAATTAGGCATTAACCTCCTAAAACAAAGGGCCTCTTGACGAGCGGCCCATCGCAGGCCATGTGAGGTACTTCCTCTGCATCGCTCCACCCTGCTTCCCATCCTCAGAACGATACATTCATCCAACCTCTTTGCCACTGTGTTGGCCACAAAACAAATCTGGGCCCAAAGCATCATCAACAAAACAGAGGAGAGTAAAGAAAGTGAATAGGCATCAAATAGTTTAATTGCAGTTGTAATGTTGATTAGGTCAGGGTTTTGCAGTATGATGATATAACATAAATCAGAACGCTAATGTTCTGTGTATTCTTGTTAAAACCATTCACAATTTCTTTCATGATTTGGACTTGAACCTTATATCCACAACAAAAGTATTTTAGTGTTGGTAGTATTTTTCATAAAAATTGAAATGCCATGCAGCGTTTTCCTTCACAGCTCAGCAGTCCCTGTGCTACAGGGTTTTTTACTTTTACTGGACTCTGTTATCAGACAATTCAACAATATAGTCAACAACAGTATTTTGTATCTAATAGTTTTCAATTCCCCAATGAATAACATAAAAAAAAGTTGTTTGAATTAAAAGTCATATCCAGTTATTTTATTACAGATGACAAAAAAGGATAATACATTTTGTGACCGACCAAAAAGACAAGAAAATAAAAAATCGTTGAGGTGAAGAGTGCTGGACATGAGGTCTTTACTACAGAAGCAACACCTGTACAAAATTACAGAATGCAATGCAATCGGCTGAAATAAATGCTATCTTTGTGAAGATGTTAAAATGTTCCGTTTTGAGGGGGCAGTCAGAAAGGAGTCAACTCGACTCAATGGTAATTTCTGAGGTTAAAGTTTAAGTTACATGAGTAATTTGCGGTGGCTGCAAATCAGGAAGTTTGAACATGGTGGGTGTAAGATTGCCAGATATGCTATTACTGTGTTATAAGCCAACTCCTGACGCGAGGCTTGCTCTGTGTTGTTCACGGTCAGAGGTCAGAGTGGAATGACAACGTAGGTACAGATGCCAGAACATTGTACGGATTGCGTTTACACCTACCCAAGATCCAAGCACAATGCAAACCAGACTACCTCCAGATGTGGCCAGGCAGATCCGATCACATCCAGATCATGACGCATTTACACCTTGCATTAAAATGCGTTTTTCCTTATCCGGATAACGTGTCCAGATACAGATCACATTTTAATACCAGGTGTAAATGGAGAGTCTGTCAACTCAGACTGAGGCAGGTGTAAATCCTCCTACAGCAGATTTCATGCCTATGATAGGTTTTATTGTGTGCTTGCAAGTGCTTAATACACTGACTACATGATGCTGCTGCTGGCTTTCACATCTGAATCTTTTGGTTGTTTCACTAAACTCTGAACAGACGTTTGCTGCAGATGATATCACCAACTGCTTATGGGTCTTTTCTATACAATTTAAACAATATCTTTGTCATATTTTCAACATTTCAACATGGTTGGTAGCAAAATCATTAACTTTAGTAACATCACTTTTTTTGTTGCCAAATCTATTAAGACTAATTCAATCTAATTTAATAATTATTATGATCAGTATCTACAGTAGGGACGCATTTAGTAGTTGATGAAACGTTGTTCAAAGTCCAAAAATCGAGCTTTTCCCAAATGCTCCAAGTTGAGAAAAAAACGTTTGGCCTTGGGACCAGCTGTGGTGGATTTCAACCTCTACTCAATGCATTTGTAATGTTACAATTTCTACTACAAATCTGCTACTTATTTTACTTTTTGTTTACTCAGAGTACCCCTTCATTTGTACAAGTTTGCAGAGGCCTTTGCAGGCACATCGCCTCCTCAGTCTTTGTTGGCAGAGCCGCAAAGAACAACCTGGTTTTGATTTTCCCACAGATCTGCCGGTGAGAGGAGTGGTCCCCAGCACCCAGAGCTTTGGCACAGTGACTATGTTGGCACAGACCCAAGCTGAACACCCCCCACCCCTTTTCCCAGGGCCCTGGGAGTGTAATACATTACTAACAAAATCCCACTTCCCATTCCTCTCAAACTTTCACACCCCTGCCCCCCTCCTCCGACGGCTGGTATGCCCCATGAAAAGAGGATTGGGGTGACATGCGTTTGACTCTTTCCATCTTCTCCACTTTTCCCATCAATCCCCGGAGTATTTTAACTTCAACAGTTTATCTTTTTCAACATAAAACTCACTGACATTTTCAACCCAACCTTTCAACTTCTCACGTCCTTTTAAAAGGATTTTTTAAAAGTTATGTCAGGTATGGCACTAACGAAAACTATGAAACCCAGCTACCAAAACACACTAGAAAAAAATGCAGACCCTTTCACTGTTAAAGGGATTTAAAGGAAAGATGCCTATTCACACCAAGACTGAGGTTATAAATATGAACCCTCATTCTGGAAAAAGCCTGCCTTGTTTGTGCCACAATTCTCAGCACGGCATTGAGGGAAAGTATTCACAGGCGTGTACGTGTCTGGGTAACATGTAATGACATTATTCTCACCAGGGTGACCCCTCATTGTCACCACGCTTTCTTCTCCCGAGCTCGTGAAATTGACATAAGCTTTACAAACATTCCAGGCATTTTTTTCTCAAGGCCAGATTTCTTTGGGGGCCTTTCATAGAGAAAACCACCAGTATGAGCAGCACCACCTAGTGATGGTGCAAATGCACTATGGTCAAAACGAGGTATTTTGTTAGATTTACAATTAATTCTAAATGTTTTAATTTGATTAAAACCAGCTTACATCACTGGTTTATGGAAGATTTCACTGAAAAAAGGTTTAAGACTATATGTTTTCAATTTCAGATGAATGTATATATGAGGTTTAAAAACTGTGTCATTTTGAAATCACACTGCAATATATAACTGTTCAGATTTTGTGTCCAGTTCTCTCAATGGAGTGATGAATTAGCACTGTGGGAACGCCCCGCGTCCTGTATCCCATGCATTCTGCAGAGATGTGAGATCTCCTCTTTATACCTGCAGATAGTGGTAAAGCTCAATATATTGCTCTTTTGAAAGTGAACTTTATATTACTTGCACATCAAGTGGCTTCCTGACCTGCCCAGGTGGTTGTCAATGTAGTCCTGCAACTCTGAGACCTGCGCCTCTGCAACTGTTGCTCGGGTGATGAGAAGGGCACGCTCCTTCTCATGGCCCACCTGTTTGAAGAAAGGAAATCTTCAAATCATCTCCCATCAAAGAAAATGCATTTCTTCAAACAAAAGCTTTTAAGTCTGGTCATAAAAAATATTTGTTTGTGTGAGGGATGTCATTTGACATTCTAAATGTTAAGGGGTGAGACAGCTTTGTTTACCAGTGTAGAGTCTGTGATCTCCCTCAGCTGTTTCCTGATGTCAGACCAGGATTCCTCGCATATCTGCTCCAGTTTTGCCGGCCTGATAAAGTTACATTTTTCATAACTTTTTATGAATCCACAGCTGGTCACATCTGTCATTTTGTAAAATGCAAAAATGACACTCACTCCTGATGACTGAAACTTTGAACAGGCATTTTGAAGACAGCCCCCTGGAACAGAAGATCTAGGTGAAGGTCTTGAACCACCATAAACACATAAATGTACGTAAAACAATCGGGCAATATAAAAGATTTGAGGTGTGTGACATATACAGAATCGGAGCCGCAATATTTTGCTCCTGAAAAACAGTTCTTTCAATTACACATATATATATATATATACATATAAACTGTTGACACTGCTC
Organism: Lateolabrax maculatus; assembly: GCA_031216445.1. Taxonomy (NCBI): domain Eukaryota; kingdom Metazoa; phylum Chordata; class Actinopteri; order Acropomatiformes; family Lateolabracidae; genus Lateolabrax; species Lateolabrax maculatus. Next base: position 12,276,383 of record CM062200.1, read on the forward strand.
CACCAGTCACCATGACAACCACTTAACAGCAACAACTCTCACATCCGTCAGTGTTGCTACATGATCGGCAGTAAAGGTTTTTGTTGCCGTAGGACACAAACTTTGAAGTCATTTATTCCAGTTCACTGCTCACAAAACAAATGCTGTTAAGCTTCATGGACACAAGGAAGAGTCCCCACAGACAAAATACAGGCATTCACTAGATTAAACAAAAGCAGATCAGCCCCTTCAAAGCAGCCATCTTTCATTTGCCCTACCTGCTCCCGGGCCGCCTGCAGCTGACCCTCCAGCCTCGCCTTGTCCTGGCGAAGGTGCCGGAGCTCCTTCTCAGTTTCATCTCTGAGCTCAGAGGGCTCCAGGCTGAAGTGGGCTTCTGGGGGTCCGGGGTCAAGACAGCTCTCTGGTTTGGCCAAGATCTGCTCCCTCTGAACCCTAAATATCACAATGTATCAATGTGACCAGTTACTCATTATGGATTAACTGCTAATTTGCTCTGCATGGCAGTAATGATACCCTACCCATCCAAGTTTTATCAAACACACATCTGTTGGGTGGCAGTTAAAGATTTTTTTTGAATCTGACCTTTTTCCTTTAAACACAGTGCCCTAATCTGTTGAATTAGTGGATTCTTTCTAATGCAACAGCAGTGCTGTTCAAATCAAAATCATCACAATTACACTAATGAAGTCTATTATTAAATTTGAGTTATTCTAATATATTCCTACAGGCAATTTAATTTGTAAGTATTGCTGAATATGTGTGATGGATATACTGTATGAATGTACAGGAAGGATTCTTTCCACATCTTCACCTACATGACCCTCTTTGTCATGACCTAAACATAAGGAAGGAGTACAGTGTAAGTATAGTGAAGCATGCCTGTATAGGAATGAAGGGAGGCATTTAAAAAACCTATGAAATTGAACCGTGTGCTTCAGAATAGGAGACTGTATTCAACATAGTGTTCTTGGCCATAACAATAAATTCTTAGGTTGGACTCAAGTGGATTCAGTGTTCTTTGTCTTTACAATCATCACAACCTGATGACTGTAAAGGGTTGCCAGATGATTACAGATATGTAAATCATGAAAAAAAAAAAATTCTGCTAAACAAAATTGTGTGTGTTTTTTTTTAAATTTAATCTCTAATCTTTGCTTTTTTCTTTTAAAAAAACAAAATACATTACCTCTTCAAACCCCAAATATATCATCGGAAAGAAGAATCACTCACAATTTAGCTACTTACATATTCACAACTCATAGATATGCAACTTGTTATGAGGGGTCACAAGTAAACATGGCGTTGTATTAAGGGGTCATAAGCAAAAAAGGCTGGAAACCACTGGTGTTGCAAGTTTCAGCAGCATGTTTATGGAGTTGGTCTAAACACTGAAAAGCAAGATATATAAAGACACATATCTGTGTCTAAACAAACAGTAAAGACCACAGGAAGTCTCACCTGTATGCAATAAGGAGAGCATGATGTGTCACGGTGATCTTCTGAAGTCTTTTCTTATAGGAGCGAGCAGCAGAGGCGAGCTGTTCCTCCCTGACCCTGTAGGATGAACGAACATCCTGGAGCATGCTGTCCACAAACGCCCTTGTCGTAGAGGTCTCTGCAGGGCTTTTACCTTCTCCAAGTCCATCAACGTACTCCTAAATGAAAGACATACGAGGGGGTGGATGTATTAATGTTCTTACTACTATTTGAGATCTTACTTTGTAGACATGCCTGTGTGAGTGCTGCAACTCACAGCTAAGTCCTGTAAATAGCACACAAGCCTCGCGCGGTATTCCTCATTCAGCTCTTTGACTTGAAGCTGCAGCTTTGAGTTCTCTTCTTCTACGTCCTTCACTTGGCTCTGAGAGCACACCAGGGCCTTGGATAGAAATAACACAAACATGTTTGGAATTTGAACACATTTGCACCGTGTAAATCCTGTAACCTGCTACTGCAATGATCCTAACATTAACTCAGAGGTCGCAAAAACAGTGACAGTATCTACAGCCATTTGAGTTCTGTAAATCAGTATGGAATTGCTCACCGCACTCCTCTCAGATAGCTCCTGCTGGCTATTACGGATCGCTCTCTTGTTCTCCTGGTGCTCTCTACCCATTGCCACCCTGATGACCAAACACAGGCCCAACCACGAGAGAGCAGTGACCAAAATCCACAGACAGCCACATCACAGGGGCAAACAAAAAGAGACCACATCACACACACTGCAAATAAAGCCACGGCTTAGAACAAAAATCAAAGAGGGGACCACAGAGCAGATGCGTGTGGGATAAACTCTGGGGCATGCATCCTCAGATGGGTTTGGCCGTTTGATGACTGGAAATGAAAAGATAATCATGTTTCATCTTAATTAAGCTCGGGCACGAGCAAATGACAAACATTCACTGGCCCTCACACTTTCTCCTCCAGTTTCTTCTGCTGCTCCTCATAGCTGTTCTTCATTTTCTCCAGCATGTCTTTGATCTCATCTTGGTTTCCAAGGAGCTACATGAGAGCAGATGGGCGAGGAAGCAAAGGAGGTAGGCAGTTACCACACTACTGAGGCCGGTAAAACACATGCGTGGGCCGCTAATCCCAACAATGAGATCAAAATACTTACATTTTTTTCCATAGTTTTTTGCTCCTTGTCCAAAGCTGCCAGATCCTCAAGCTGTTAATAGAGTGATGTTAAACAATTGGAATAAACATTGGCAAGTATAACATTTCAGATTGAAGATATTCTTTGACCGAAAAAAAAAAAAAAAAAATGAAAGGCCAAAAGAAAACATGTTTTTTTTTTTTTAACTCCAAAAATGCAATCAATTTCTGGCACGACCAAGGCTGATGATGTGGGAAATGTCTTTTGCACCCAAAGGTACAGCAAATCATGCATGAACTGTTTGGAGAAATGTGAGAAACATGATCCACACAAGACATTTTGTTTTATCATTTCATACATGGACAAGAACTTGTTCTGCTTATGTTGGAGCTGAAATAACGTTTTTCTTTTTACAGCTGAGATGGGACTAACGTGATCCGTGTTTGGTTCTCCAACAAAACTGAGTAGTTTCAATAACGACACTGAACATTTTCATTTCGGTTTGGGCAATTCCTTTAAAGTTCCAACATTACTACAACTACAACAAAAGCCCCCAAAAGCTAGAGGAACTATGGAGTGCTATGACCCAAACTAAGAACTAAAAGTCCCTTTTGCCCATTCCTCTTTGCATTTCCCCTGCAGATGAAGAGCAGTGAAGAGTAACGCACAGTCTCACCTTGACTCTGTTTTGTGACATGCAGCTGATCAGGGCCTGCACCCTGTCCAGCTCACCGTGCAGGCCCCGGGTGGTAGTCCTCACGCTCTGCCGCTGCTCCTCCAGCTGCCTGCGGAGGGCATCCTGGGCCCCGGCCAGTGCCAGCAGCTCGGCACGCAGCTCCTCGCTCTGGGCCAGCTCTTTATCGTGGGCCCCAGCCAGCGCTAGGTAGTTCCTCTTCAGCTTGGCATACTCCTCCGTCAGGTCGCGGCCGCTCCTCCCTCCCGCTTTCAGGCGGGCCTCGGCTGACTGCAGCTCCCTGAGCAGCCTGTCTCGCTCCATCTCAAGCTCTGTCATGACGCCGTCTTGGTTCAGTATCTAACGCGGGGAAGGAAAGCGCAGCACAGAATCACACCGTCTCCAGGGATGTAGAGGACCCTTAACCTATGAAAACTTTTATGGCTTATTAAATCTTCTTGTCCTAAAATCCGTGTATACTTAGATAAATCAAACTGAGGTTGATAAGGACTAGTCTTTTGAGGAAAAGGGACGGATCAGTGTGTCTTTTTCACACGTTTGTTCCTACCAAGAGCCTTTTAATTGCGTATTCTCTACTGTGCCTTTACCTTTACTGCGTACTAATCAAATAAAGGCTACATTTCACCCACTTTTTCTTCACCTCTGCATCCCTTCAAGCCAACGCTCACCTTGTTTTTCAGCTCAAACGTCTCCTCTTCGAACTGCTCTCTCATCTGGTTGGTCTGAAGTTTCTCCTCCACAAGCTCCTTCGATATCTGAAGGGGCGAGAAAGAGGGGAGAAGCAAAGTCTGGACGGGTTGGTGGAGCTCGTACTTCAGACGTGTACGTGACACAGCTCCTGTTCTCCACCTGCAGCTTGGCCTCTTCGCTCTGGACCAGCCTGCAGGACAGATCCGTGTTGGAGCCGGCCAGGTGGCCCAGTCTGCTCTCCAGGTGGCCCACTTTGGTGAAAAGGCGTTCATTTTTGTCACGAAGCTGCAGCTGAAGTGAACCCGGAGAGAAACAACTTCTTTACAGTGAGGTGACAAACACATTATCCCCTCAAATGATCTGGTTCATGTCCACTGACTTCAGGGACCACCGACCTGGCCTAAAGTTGAGTGAAAGGAGTGGAAGTGCGTCTAGGCCCTACATATGAAGACTGACTGGTATATTTCACTTACATTTTCCTCCGTCAGAGCTTGGAGTCGCCCCTGAAGTTCACTGGAAGTTGTTTGTCGGGTTGTATCCATCTTCATTCACCGCCAACGGCTGCTGAACGTCCGCTAACACTGTATCCACCAACAACAACAGGTTGCCATGGCTACAGCACAGATTAAACCGGTGCAGAGGACTCCCTTGTTTGATTTTTCACACTTTATTTTGATACCGTAGATTACTTTTTTACTTATTTATTTAAATGATGGCACCGCAAACGCTAATGTAAATGTAATTTGGTGTCTTTGACTATCACCACCGACAGTTAACTTCAGACTAACTTCAGACTCGCTCATCCTGTCGAAGATCAGAGCGTCCGCATTTCCCTCTGCCGTTGTCTCACAACAAATAAACTGGATGGAAACATCTCAAAACTATGTTAAATTATTTCTTATAAGTGATTTGTTGTTTGAGCCTGAAACACAAGAGGTAAAATGTGGTGGAGCCAGTGTTTCTTGGAAAACACAGGCCGATGTCCAATGTCACAGACCGCAGCGCCATCTTGTGGCTACGGTTGTTTTCTGACAACGTTGTCAAAATATAGAACAGGTCCAATATGGCCACTTGTATGGTCTTTGTAAATCAGTGGTACACAGTGACTTCATGTTAGGGTTAGATAATAGGTATTGTGTGACCTGGGAGTGACAGGCTTACATGTTTGGAGAGCTAAATAAAAACGGAACAATCTTGGCCGGCTTCACCAGTCAGTTTGGTCTATTATAATTTATACCACTACTGATACAAAACCTTTCAGGCCATAACAGTGGAATAAAAATGTTTATTATAGGAACTTTAACAATGTATAGGAACGATGCATTGTAATGTAAAACACATGAATTCACAAAATGATGTGCTAAGTAGAAATAGACTAACAAGTTATCAAAAATAGCTGAAAAACCCTTTACGGAGATGTGAATTTTGACACCGAGAGGCTACTTACAATTAATACATCAATGTGATAGAAAAATACATTGTACCAAATGCATGTAAACCACATAGTCAGATCTGAGGATAAATCTCTAACAAACACCACATTTACAGCCAAACGTAGATATAAAACTCAGCTCAAAGGCAATAATCTGTATTCATTAATCTGTACCATTCTGCCGCAGCTCTAAAATTAATCCACGATTGAAGGTTGAATAGAGCTGCATTAAATAATTTAATTATTTTCCCTCTTTTGCAAATCATACAGGTTAAGGATTACTTGTGTTCAACATTTTGAAAAAATACGGGGAAGATTCAGTAGAATATAGTAGATCTACTGTATATCTGAATGCAGTGCTTCAGCATTAGATTAAAGATTGTTTAAATCTGATGTGAACATTAATATTAACATATCAAAGCTCTACCATTACAGCCCCTAGAGTGGATTCCTTCACCTGGTGCACAGTCACACTGGAAATTTGCACTCAAAATATAGTTAGTTCTGTGAGGTAGGTGACCTCCTCTCAGGTCAACTGTCTTAATGAGTGTGGAAGATTTTTAGTAACAGTGTAGCTTTCTCTCCACCCATCTCTTCTGTCTTTGTTCCACAGTGCTTGTCCACTGTGTGATAATCAAGTGCCTTCTATTACAACCAATTACTGTGCTCATTTTACCTGACCTAGTCATTTTACGTGACTTCGGTTGGTAACTCTGACACACCTCATGTTGCTGAACCATCTGCACAGTCATTCCCGGTCTGAGAAAGTGCGGACGCTTGCATATTCATGCACTTGAAAATGCAGCTTCTTCATACACATAAATAAAGAATCCAAATATACGAAAAAATATTGTTTAGCAAAATAAAAATCATCACTGAGACTAATTTAAGATACATTTAAGTCCTCCTCAACTTCATCGTCCTCCTTCAAACTGTGCCTGCGGTCACCACGATCCATGGGCACACCCATCTCTTTTCGCAGCACCTCTAGGCTGGTCTGGCTAACATAGTACCGAATGTTCTGCGATGGCAAAAGCTTCTGGAGCTCCTCCAGCTTGCGGTAGGCCTGGGAAAAAAAAGATGGACAGAAGATAAAGAGCTGAGTGTCAGTCCAATTAGGAGGATTTTTCATTTAACTCTCTATTTGACTGGAGGCAGATGTTTTCAATACAAAGTGTCATTTCACTTCAGAAAACAGCTAGGGAAAAAAAAATGATAGTCACCACTTGGAAGTTGCCTTCCTGACAGTGGTGCTCAACCAGGAAACCAAATGCATCTCCAATCCTGACCGCTGGGTCCAACTCCGGCTCCTCCAGCAAAGCTTCACATAACCGCATTGCCTCACCAGCATCCTCCGCATACAATCTGGAGATAAAGGACAAAAGCTCAAAACCTCAGATGAGGATAAACAATAACAGACCGCCTCCCCCCACAAAAAAATCTCAGTACAATACAATACAGTACTGGATACAAAAGAGAAAAAAACGAGTTATATCTTACCTGCGTGCGTGGACAAACTTCTTGATTAAGGTGATTTTATGCTGCAGATCAGCCAGTCTTACTTCGTGTTGCCCAGTTGAAGAGTCCTTTGATTTTGAGAGGCACTTGAAAGCCTCAGTCAAAGCATCTAGAGCCTTTTCATAGTTCTGGTAATCATCAATCTCCACCTTAAAAATGGCCAACAAGAGCAAACTTATTTACTGGGTATTTCAACATAATATCTTTTTCTCAAAGCGTCCTAAATTATATTTCACAAAGTTTCACTATACTTCAGTCATTTTTGTCTGTGTTCCAAGATCAGTGCTACACAAATAATACAGCAATTCACTGTTAAGAAAATGTATTTAGAAAAAAAAAAAAGTAGTTTGCCTGGATTAATCTCTACTGAAGTTGCAACGATTGGAAATTACATATCATCAGAAGTAGAATTTCTATGTTAAAACCTACATGTTTTACCAATTCAATTTTTTCAGGTAAAATTTCTCCCACAGAACATGCTATTTAAGGCCACTGCCCTAAATTTAGACTTTTTCCAAAATGGTTATTGTCAATTCATGACCAGACAATAATAAACATCATGATATTTTGTATGGTGTATTGCTCTACCTGAGCACAGGCTTCATAGAAGCCAGCAAGCAGGTCCAGTGCTCTGCCTTTAGTGTAGAAACCAATGATTGTCTTCAAGATCTCTGGATTTTTCCGCCAGTCCAGAGACTGAAGATAGTTGGCCGCCATGATGAAAAGCTCCTTCTGACGAGAAACGTTGGCAAAGAATACTATTTTCTCTGTGTCGCCCGACTTGAGGAGTGCCCTCATGGCCTGTTTGAAAAAGACACATTAAAACATTTTTAAGGTTTAGGTTGTTTGTGTGTGTGATGTCAGGCTGACAGACCAGATGGAGTAATCCCTTGTCCTCTCACCCAGATACCTGCAACATGTTCTGAGCTCGCACCATATAGTGTTTAATACACACCAGCGTATTACCTTGAGCTTGTTGCCCGCCTGTGTGTATTTCTTGGTGGCCAGGTGGTAATTGCCCTGACGCATGCAGCAGTCAGCTATCCTCTCCAGCAGCTCCTTTCGGGACTCTTCAGACAAGTCTTTTGAATCAGTTACAGTCATTCTCTCCGCCAGCTCCTCCGTGATGGTCAAGTTCTGGGTCACACACAACTCCAGGGCCTGATGGTACTTTGTTCATGTACACACACAAACGAAAAGACACACACACACACATAAGTTTGCACAAACAAACTGATATTTCCATGTGCAGGTGATGATGTGTCACAAACAGGTACCTTCTTGGCTGCTACCAGTAACTCCACAGCCTTTTCATACTGGGAATGTGTGATGAAGAAGTCGGAGCAGCGCGCCAGGAGGGCTGGGTCAGTGCTCTCATTCAGATCCTCGGCGATCAATTGAAGTGCAGAGAACTGTTGGGTGGCAAAGGCCAACTCCAGAGCTTTGGAAACGTAACCAGCCTACAGAGGAGAAATTAGAAAGAAAAACATACTGCTGTAACAAATATTTCCCCCTAACTTCTTTCATGCATCAATATTTTTCAGTTTATATATATATGGTGAAATACTGCCCCCGCCTGGAATGATTTAGAATGCATCAATCTGAACATAACGTCAGTCATTCAGAAAAAGCAGCCATTTGTGAGGGACCTTGTGGTAGAGTGCGACTGCTCGGTCCATATGGGTGCCTTTCTCCTCGTAGTAACAAGCGGCCTCCATCATGTCCTCTGGGTTACTGAGCAGAGCCAGGTTCATCAGCTGATCATCCAGACCATTCTCCTGTTTAGACACAATACACACACATCAATAACCCACTGAGAGAAAGGCTAAAGCACACCAATAACAATGAATGAATATGTTCAAATATAATAATATAATATATGTTGAAAAATGATCAATGAATGTCTTGATTCATAAATACCTGTATGTTGGGTATTCACAGAGATTTCTAACTAAGAATGGGCGGAAAGGTACACAGTGGAGTACTTTACCTTACAAAGTCGTATGGCATTGTTGTAGGCCTGGGCTCGTGTGTAGAAGTGGACGGCCTGTTTGATATCATCATGGCCCTCATAGTGTCTGGCCAGGTGGTATGACGCCGCCCTGTCACCTGTGTCATTGGCTATCTCAGATGCCTGGTAAATAAATAAATACATGATCACATTTATGGACAACTCACTATATCAATATTGTCACTATATGTGCGTTACTGCAATACAGTATTTTTATACCCAATATGAAAATGAGAAGAACTGTGTCCTCAAAATGTAAATCTTATCAATGATAAATGTTACATGACACTAGTAATACAGACTGAGTCACCTTCTGAATGTTCCCCATGTAGCAGTGGACTCGAACCAGGGAGAGGTAATCCTGAGCACATTCATAGAAAAGCAGCGCTGAATCCATGTCCGACTGGCTCTCCAGGTACTGGGCCCACCACTTATATATATTCCTTGATGGATAAGATGATGGGACCAATGTTAAAATGTAACTGTAACTTGTATGCATACAGTATGAGAATCATATGATATGCTCTTCAGATGACACGGTTTTTACCGTCAAGAGAAACTCTGGACTTACTTGTCTTTCATTTTGTTAACGTAGATCTCTAGAGATGACGTGTCATCCTGGAGCATCCTGGGCACTTCAACTCTGTGTGTGTCTGAATGCTCATAACTGTAACATAAAGGCTGAAAATCACACTTTGTTTCCACGTTAAATTTGCCCAAACACAGAAAGTCTACTGTAGACTAAACTACTGTATCAATCACATAAAACCACAACAGATTCTGTCTTACTATGTGAGAGCCATGGTCTTGTCGCCCATGGACTCCAGGTATTTGGCATAATTGTAGTAGGTGGTGCGCAGATGGATGCGATCACGGTTTTCTGCTGTTTCCAAAGCTTGCTGCCATTGGCCAGAAGCCTGATAGAAATTGTTCAGCAGGTCATAGCGTTGACAGGACTTGTACAACTTCTCTGCATCTTCCTATTGGAAAACAGGAAAAGATGGTGGAAAGATAAATGTTTTTGGGCTGGAAAGTCCCGTAGTCTTTCTGTGGTGCAATGCTTAGGCCTAAAAAGCATACGTGTTGTTTGTAGCCAAAGGATGTGGCATTATGTTGGACTACGTTTTTAGGATTATTTATGAGGAACAGAAAACATATCATATAGATGGATTTTATGAAGGGGGTGGCATTTCTGTTTTTATCATCTTGTATTTTCTCTATTGCACTGATTACCATGTCCAATTTTAAATGTATTTAGTTTTCCTCTGAATGAAAATGATGACAGAAAGAATGGCTGTTGAAGAGAAAACATAGTATGTGACTAAATAAAGATTAAATGTCTCTATCGTATTTTCAATATTTCAAAAGCTGTAATGTGAAATTGAAGTACAGCCAAAAACAGAGGAATAAACATTTTTGCATTGTTTTTAAGGTACTCCATAAACAGGGCAGAGAAAAATGGGCACAAGCATATTAACCTGATTGTGAGTGAGACATGTCTCATCTGTCTTTTACACTCAAGCAACTTGAATATCTTACCAGCATGCTGAGCTGAATGGCCAACATTGCCACTTGGGCTTCTGGCTCAGGCTCAGCCTCCGCCTCCTTCAGTGCTTTTGCTGCCCTGGCATTTCCCATATTCCCAAGGCACACGCGTGCCACATCCAGCCGGCGGGTTTTCACACACATCCGTGCCATGTTTTCCCATACCGCTTTACTACAGAGGAAAGAGAAATGGCTTGTTTGCAAGGGTAATGTGTAGCTCACTGCATTGGCATTTTATTATTCAACAGTGAACAGTCAACAGTTGTACACATGTACGAACAATTATTTAGTTTAGGTTTATATTTTAGACCCAAACCTTTAGTGTGCATGTGAAAATGGTGACAAAGCTGACCCAAATATGTAAATACCCTCTGTTCTCACTGGCCAGACCTCTAGTACTGTAGTATTAATTCAGCATTTATCACGATTATAAGAAAAGATGTCAACTATAGTCTCACCATGTGTGCATGACTTTAACTCCAAGCAAGAGGCGTGCTTGTCTATCTTTGTCTTTCATTTTTTCCTTTTGTCTTGCTGACGTAAATCAACCCCTCTACCTCGTTTTTTTCTATGCTTCAATTCCAAATTTCAGATTCCACAGCCATCTGGTCTCTATTTGTGTCCCCTCCCTCCTCCTCGCTTTAGCTGATACAGATGTGAGCTGTTTATTAAAGTTAGGGAACAGGAAATACCCCAAATCTTTAGGGGCCCTGCTATAAGAGGGGGAATGGAGGCCAAGTGAAGAAAAAGAAGGCAAGAGTAGTAACCGTCAGCCAAAATCTAGCTCTATTTGGTCACAGAAAACCAACCCTGCAAACAAGCAGTGAAATACTTTAAAACAATGAGAAAAATAGAGCTGGGCTCACACCGAGCGGCAAGATCTAGAGAGCCAGAAAAGGAAAGACAAGAGAAGGAACAGGTCTACATTTGGCCTCTCTTCCCATCCTCTTTTCCTCTCAGGAAACACATCCTGTTGCTGGCTGACTGTGGCGGCCAATATGTTTGTTGCACACGAGAGAGAGGACTTTAGCGAACGCCCCCTGGGCTCCAGACAAAAGAATACACAACAGTGACGTCTAAGAGGGGGTCTTTTGGACATTCTCTCACACAAACACACTGACACACACACACACACACATTTAAAGTGATCATGAAGGAAGAAGCTGCCTGTTTAAAGCTTGCTACAGTTGCGAACTGATGTCTCGTACTATGACAAACAGCAACTCCCCCACATTTCAACTCTGACCTCAAGGATTTGCAGAGAAACGGTGAGCGAGGAGAGAGAGAAAGACAGAAAGAAGCAGAAGAAGGTGGGTTAAAGGACTTCGTGTTTCAGTCAGCCAGTGGGGGCTCTTCTAGGTGCGAGTCAGTTTTGTTAAGCCTCAGTAAAGCCACTGGCGATTAAACAAGAATCCGGAGAATCTATGCTTATTTGCATCTGTACTCTTCCGAAGGCAATGTGAAGTTGCTGCAGAAAAAATACAAGAAAAAAAAAAAAGAAGAAAAAAAACTCTCCTGCCTACACAGCTGCACACACACAAGTCGGACCAGTGCTACAAGTAAAGCACTGACAAAAGGAAAAGGAGAAGAAGTAAGCAAAGGGTGAGATCCAGGAGTCAAGCTGCAGCCAGTCGGAGCCAGTGGAATGGACCCAAGTGCCAGTTGGATTAATCCCCGCGTACCCGCAGTGCTGTCTGAAGAGGAGGGCTGAGGATCTGCTGCAACGACAACCAACTCCTGAATGAGGATGAATGGAGATGTTCTTTAGCTAAGCCTCAAGACAACACTCTTGCCAATTCCACCTCTGTGTGAGCTGGGGACAACACTCGGTAACAGCTGGAGGTGGAAGAGGTGGTGGTGGTGGTGGAGGAGGTGGAGAGGAGCCAGGGGGGCCAGAGCACTGCTGGTGCCGCTGCCCCAGAGGAGAGGCAAGGGAGCGGGCAGGACACTGAGGAGGAACAGGGGTCGGAGGAGGGACACGAGGGAGGGGGAGAGGTGGCAGGCGCCGGGCGTCGCATGGCCGTGCAGAGGCTAGTGGCGGCGGCGGTGGCGGTAGCCCTGCTGTCCCTCGTCCTAAACAATGTTGCAGCCTTCACCCCCAGCTGGGTCCTGCAGGCCCTGGAGGACGGACGCAAGCGGAGCGTGGGACTATGGAGGATGTGCCCCACTGGCGGGGAGAGGGGCCGCGATGATGTCCAGGATGGGAGAAGGGGGCAGGGGACACAGAGGCAGTGCGAAAGCCTGGGATGGGGCTCTGAGTTTGCAGGCTACCAAGAATCCCGCAGCACTGTCAAATGTAAGTTTTAATGCTAGTTTTGATTTAAAGTGCAACATAACAAACTGGTTGACTGATTGATTGGTATGTCCAAGATGTAATAATTCTCAACAGCAACAAATGCGGTATAAGGGGTATTTCTGTGACCTGTGTCAGGCTGTAGATATTTTTGTTCTTTTCCATATGAAATAAACTGCATAAGAATTAAAGTAAAGAGATACATTCTATTTTCAGGGTTACCCTGATCACTCCAAGAATGATTAACTTTATGTCAAAACTCAAGACCAAAACACTCAAGTCACACGGATCAACTTGATTTGTACTGGATCCATAAATCAAATCTAAGTGCTTACATTTCAGTCAGTGGCAGTTTGATGTATTAGTGTAAACAGTAGCACGTGGCAGCCAGCCAACAATTTATGGTTGGTAATTTATTTAAAAGCCAAATGCATTTTTTTGTTGGGCAATCACATTCCTGACATGGTCTGAGTATAAACATTTTCTGGAGGAGTTTTCAGACAGTCAGTGTTGTGTTGTGTGTTGTGTACTAAATAAAGCTCCATTGAGAAATTTTCATTCAAGAAAAAGTCCACTTTACTGGGCACAATGGGCAGCTCTGCCTACTAATGTTAGACAAACACGTGCCTACCCATTCATGCTAAAATGGAAATCATGTCAATGTCACCTTGCAGCAAGTTAATTCATTTGGATCACAATGCAGGGAAAATGACAAAGCTCTTCTTCTGGTCCCTCAAGTGCAGTTTGACATGATGCGGGCATGCAACCTGATGGCGACGGTGGCCCTCACTGTCGGTCAGCTGATCTTCCTTCTAGGCCTGATGGAGCTGCCCTTCATCACACAGGAATCTCAGTGGTGGGAGGAAGCCATTGCTGCACTCTTCCAGCTAGCCAGTGAGTACCAGTGTTTCTGCAACTTGTCTGTTCGCAAACGCTAACGCATGGCTTTGATGAAAACGCTGAGTATCCTTCTATGCAACCAGCTACGCACATAATATCATTCTGACACAGAAAGAAAGAAATCCAGATGCTGCAGAGCAACGTTCACATGCTCTTTGGTAAGGTGCCAAAGAGCATGTGAACGTTGCTCTGCAGCATCAGAGCAACGGGAGGCACGGGAGGGCTAAATTGGCTGACTGTCCAACACTGAAGATCAGCCTCTGAGGGTAAATACTGCAGGAAGAACCTGTGAAAACTTTCAGACACAAGCAAAAGGCAGCACGCCTCTTGCTTTGAGTTTATCATTTTTTGAAAATGGCTGCTCGACAACATTTTTACTAAATGTAAGTCCAAATCAATGGTAAATGTAGATAATGTAGGTGAAATGTGAAAATAAGTAGTGGAACAATAACTGACTTAACTTACTGTACAACTATCCATCATCAATTCATTTCTACTTGCCTTCATTTAAACATTCAACCACAGTGTATCTGGCGTCGCGAAAAAAAAAAAGTATAAATAAAACAAATACAACAAAAGACCAGCCAAACTAAGAGAGAAGAAGATAAGGGAAACTTGGAAACCAGGAAACAGAAAGAGGCCATGCTCAGGATTAATTAGCGGGGACATAATTTAGGCACTGATGGTAAGAAACCCCATCCTCCACAAACAGCACCCATCCATGCATCACACTGTGCCACATGAAGAGTGGGCTAGTATGGCCTGTCCCAGTGGGCCTGCTGAGGAAGTGTGTTGTGTTGCAGTGGTCGCTCAGCAGGTTGGTATCATTGTGGCAGAGCGGCATTAAGGGGGTCTGCTCTGGGTCTAAATTTAGTCCTTGTCCAGAATCCATGGGCCAGAGCTGCAGCGAGCCAGGGAGCGACTGTCGGGCGCCAGGATATCCCTGCTCAGGACGAGGAAATGTCTGTGACTACCTGTTATGCAAACCCCCGAGCTGAAGAAGGAAAAAGAGGGGAGGGGGAATGGACGGGAAAGACAGTTTCGACAGGGACTGTGTGTTTGTGTGTGCACGGGCAGGAGGGATTATGTGCATGCAGGTTTGTGTATGTCAGTGTGTGTGTTGTGATTGTGTGTTTATAGTGTGTTTTGGTAGAGAAGTGTCCTGTGGTACATACAACAGCGGGGTGGGAATCGCCTCTGTCTAGATAAGCTGGCCTAGCTTTTATGTCTGTGTTTACAAAAATGTCCAAGAGCAGCAGCAAATAAAGAATCTCCTCTTTTATCTGAAGGCCTTGGTGAGAGGACTGAGACCCACCCAACATTACAGTATTTTCCAATATTAGACACCACAAGCCAAACCTCAGTGACCAGGGACTCGTCATACCAAAGCATGATTAATAAAGACAATGGTAAAATAAACAGATGGTACCTCCAAAGAATAATTATCACCAACATGGGTGATGGACATTTATAGCTGTTTTGATAATGTGGTCAACGCCGATCTATGATACAAAGTTCACAAATTTTGGCATTAGTAAAAGGAGTGACAAAGTAATAAACAGTACACACCTATTTCCTGCAAATCTAAAAATAGTAATGCTCTCTGGAAAAATGGCATCTTCCAATTTTTCCTCTCTTACCATATATGGTCGACAAAGCTGCTGAGTAATAAGATGACATGTATCTTGGCAAATGGGATGTTCCCAACCAACAGCATACTCAGGAGCACACTGTATTCACATGCCGAAACACACTAACAGTCAGTGGAAAAAAAGTCTTCATTATGCTTGTCAATGTGGTTTCTATATATATTTAACTTTAAGAATAGTTTGACAAAAAAATCCCAACTCAAGGTCTATTTACTAGCTTTTTCCAGGTCTTTCAACTATATCAGATGGTCTTCATCAGCAGATGGAGCTGAGTTTTTATAGAAAGAGTAGTTTGGTAGGTCGAGAAAGAACCTCTACGGTGAAGAAGAATTAACTTTGAATCTAGAGCTGAAACAATTAGTGAATAGAGTAATTATCTGCAACTATTTTTATAAATGATTAATCGTTTCTGCTGTTTTTCAAACAACAATTCTACAAGTCTACAACCCTAATGGCTCTGAGAGTAAACCAAGGCACTGGACAAATATAAAATTTGCCCTAGATTGCGCTTGATGAAAAGTTATAGCAAATCCTGAGGGGAACATGAATGTCGGTGTCAAATTTCATGGCAATTAATCCAAAAGATATCAAGATATTCCACTCAAAAAAAGATCCACCTCCTGGTGGTGCTCACTGAAAAGTCAGAGGACCACCAAAGTCTTTACTTTGGGCAACATGAATGCCTGTACCACATTTCATAGGAATCCATTCAGTAGTTGTTGAGATATTTCAGTCTGGTGGACCAACCAACCATCCCCTGGGGCACAACAATAACAATGCTAGTTTCATCATTTTAAGGATTTATTGCTTTCTTTGTCTTTGTCTGATAGCAAACTGAATATTTTGGGGGTTTTGGACTGTTGGTCGGACAAAACAATCAATATGATCGTAGGCTTTAGGAAATTACATAGGCACATTTTTTATTTAGACAATTGCATCGATAAATAGAGAAAATAATTGTCCGATTCACCAATAATGGAAGTTAGTTAGTTGTCTTAAATAAGAAAGAAGAATTTCAAAAAATCTGAAAATAAAGGCTTCAAAAAATACATTAATAGCGGCTTTCTTTTACCAAAGTCATATCCAAGTACTGACGGTTGTCCCTGCTTTTACAGTTTAGTAATCTACCCCGCTCCTACTTTAGACCTCCCCCACTCAGTCAGTGAATGGGCTTCAGCTCTGAATGAATGGAGATATTTTTACCCATCACCCTCTTTCTCAGGAATGTTTTCATTTTCAGACGTGCCAAAGGCTGAGCTATTGCAAGCACACTGTGGAATAACAATATCCAGTTCCATTCAGTGTAATCTCAGCAGAGTTGGCAGGTCCAGGCTGAAAGCACATTATTGGTAATTTCACCCCTGGACACAACTCTGGAATGTGTTTTCTGAATGGACACAGCTCTAACATGTCAAAAGTCATGAATGCAGGTCATGTCCCTCTGAGATGCAGTTAATCAGTTCTTTTGATTTTGAGGAATTGCATTTGTGGAGCTCAATTCAGATCTGTTAAATCTGGCTCATGAAGGAGTCAAACCTTTCCCATAAGTCTCTGGCTCAAAAGATTCCTGGTTGTAAGGGAGTGATCAAGGTTTGAGCAAGACATTCAGACAGGCAAGTCACTCTAATCAATTACGTATCCTTTAAGACTAAACCAAGACTTGGAACTACCTGGAAGGAAACCAGCTAAATTAATTTCCAAGACCTGACCTTAAGATAAGACTTGTTTAGATTTCTCTGTGACAGATCATGTCAAATGTCCAGCAAATATATTAACCTCGAAGCTAAGGGTGTGGAGGGGAGGGGAGGGAAGGAAGGATGGAAAGAGGAAGAAGAGGAAGGAAGTTTGAGAGATAAGTCTTTGCCAAAAAAGAGGTTCACACAGCCAGCCCTGGCTGGAACCTGGACAGGAGATTATTCATTTTATTGGATAAGGAGCCAGACAGGTTAAACATGAACAGATTGAGCAAACCGTTGCATTCTTATGCGTAGACATGGTGGGATACACGCAATGATACACAGACACAATTACCCACATCCTTATTTAAAACAATGACAGCCATCTTACTGCAGAGGTAAGGAAAGAAATATAAATTAACTTCCCCCTTGGTGCCTCTGACTGCTTCAGGAAACTGACTGATTCATATCATCCCTATTTCCAGTGATTATTTTTGGTGCCTGTATTTATACCACTGTGGATGGGGCAAGTTTTCAGACATGTATTATTGTTGAACTACTGCATGGCTCCAGACCACACTTGAATGAGGCAAATTAAGGATCAACAGGGTAACTTGAATAGCATTGATCGATGTTTCATACACAAGAATGAGGAAAGGTGTGGGCTATGGAGACAGTGAATAACTTCCCCAAGGAAAGATCAAAGTAACAGCATGTAACTGAAGGCTGTGGCTTTTTACCTTTGCATTCAAACGGGAGTTCCTCATTGCGTGAGTTAAGCTGCTGTGAATCAAAGAAATCAGGAGATAAAACATCTCAAAGGCTTTTCCGAGCATATATTCATGCTCTGATATTTTTATGCTATTGAGAACTTTGATCTCGAGATCTCAGAAGTTCTACCTAGGAGGAAACAGATTTCCAAATTCAAAGGCCCCAGCAGAGCTCCTGCTGAACTGTGAATTACAAGGCCACAGGGTCTAAACGTGAGCATGTGGGACTTCAAAAAGCCACTCGGACATTTAAGGTACACTTGGCACGTACACTGTAAAAATTACAGTAGCTTTCAACTGTGGCTTTCCGAATATCCAAGAAATACGAAACTAGAAATAGTAAAATAAATACATACTTAGTCACAGAAAATAAGAAATTCTTCAGAAAGTTTTTCTCCATGAAAAAAATTTTCTTTTCTGTGACCAGTTTTTATGGATGGCAATGTCGACCCATTTGTCCCGACGGAAATATCTCAACAACTATTACATGGATTATTATAACATTTGATCCCCAGATGATGAATCCTAATGATCTTGATAATCCACTGACCTTTCATCTACAATCATCTTGAGGTTCACAATATTTTGTTTTGAATAAAATGTCTAAACAACTATTGGATGAAATGCCATGAAATTTGGCACAGAGCATAGCAGCAGAGTGCATTTTGACTGACTGAAGCCTTTTCTCTTGGTGCTCCTGTACAGGCTTTGTGCTGGTGATTGGACTTGTGACCTTCTACAGGATCGGGCCCTACACACACCTGTCCTACTCCTGCTACTTGGACATAGCTGCTTGCCTGCTGGCCACGATGGCTGCGGCCATGCTCATCTGGAACATTTTACATCGCCGTGATGACTGCCTTGCACCTCGAGTTATAATCATCAGTCGCTCACTGGCATCACCTTTCCACCCACGTCTAGATAATGACTATGTGGAGTCCCCTTGTTGAGCCGTGTGACTTCACAAGCCAAGCCATTAAGGAGTAATAGACTACACTGACAAGACTGTGCTCTCAACTATCTATGTTTTACTCCAGCTAGAAGCTTCCAATGTGACTCTCAAGAACATGTTCCTGTGGCTCTACAACAGCTGGACTAACACATACCTGCAACTGTTAATGCAAATTTCACAACTATTCCCATCATAAACAAAGATATCACAATTATTTTGCTGCTTGGTGCACAAAAGTCACAGATTTTAACAAAAAATTCTGTATAAAGCAGCCCCTAAACTTGCAAACGTATTCAATACTTTATGATGTTTCATTTATTCATGCTTGGGTAAGCTAATTGGTAACTATGGCATTTGGACTTAGACTGTCTTATAAGAAACATCCTGAATTTGAAAAGATCAAGCTGGAACTTGACCTATTTTGTTATATGAGCACTTATTAAATGGCCTCCTGCATAATTATTAATTGGAACTTATGAAAGATGTTAAAAAAAAAAAAAGGAACCAGAATACCTCATATTTGTTTCCATCCATTTAAATCTTATTACAATTTTAATACATATTAATATTGATGATATATGTTACAAGTAAGTAGGTAAACTAACAAGGTAAAAGCAGAGGATTCAGTCAAACTTTTTGATTTGGCTTACCCAAATCAGTGACAACATTTATTTCTAAAACAGTCAATGAGAGGTGATATTTTGATCAAATGAACACATACCTACTGAAAGGCACGGGGTATAATTTTCGCTCTCTGTGTCATTGCCGCATGAGTATTTTTCCTCTTGAAAAAAAGGGAAATAAAAAAAGAGAAATGGCCTGTTGATGTATGTGAATTGATTTGGAATTTTTTAAGCAGTATTTATGTAATTGATGATAAGAAATGTTTTGGTGCTGTACTGCATTTTGAAATGACATACACATTTCAATACTTAGGTCCATTTTTCATGATGCTTTCCATATGAAATTCTGCTCGCTTGTGGTACATAATGTATACCTAAATTAATATAATATAGTTGTATAAAGAATAGTGTATATCATAAGTAGTAGTGTTATTGTTTGTGACCATATCATACTTCTGCAAAGAACAGTTATATGTGGGTCATCCAAGTTGCCAAACATAAGGGCACATTAAAATAATAATATATCATATACATTCAATAAATTTATTGGTAAATATTCAAACACAGTTGTTGTTGTTGTTGCTGCTGTTTTGGTGTCCAACACCACACCTGACAAACAGACAACACACTTTATTAAACACATTTTAAAATATAATATGTACTTTCTGGATAAGAAGCTACTGGCAGCATTGGGGTTAAGTTTAACCTTTAGCAACAGACTTTAAGGACTGTATCTGTGATATTCTAAACTCACAGTTCACTTACAAACATAGTATAGAGATGGTGGAAGTATATGAAAAAGTGCTACACATATTGTATATTCTTTTAGGTGTTGTGTGTATAACATATGTATATGTAGAAAAACAGACTAACAGTGCAGAAGAATGTAATGGTTTAATTCAGTGAATTACATACTTTGCAATGACAAATGGCATAAACTGAGAGCATGAGGGTCACATGTACCACAGCTAATTATGATGATTACAACATCATCCATCAGTCTCTGCTTCACCCCTGAACACTTCCTATGGTGTTTTTGTTCCTGAAGGAAAGGGTGACTTTAGCTTTTAAATAGCAATTGCGGTGGCAAAAAGACAGTGAGAGAAGGCTTGCATTCATATGCCAGATAACCCTGCAGCATGTCACCTAAAGTCAAGGACAACATGAATGAGAGGAAGTAGCACAGTCTGGACTGAGTAAAGACATTCCAACCTGTATCTGACAGGCTGCTTCGGGAGGCGGAGGGACTTCCATACTCAGAATATTTGTTTTAGATAGAGTGAATTATAACTTTCATCATTTTCTCTACTTGATTCAGAACATCCGGAGACAAGGCTGAGTAAAGCCCCACTGATATACAGATGTTGTGCTGTAAAGCCTCCTCTGCTATTCCCAATACTGCCTGGTTCCATTATCACATTGAATGTGTGGATTTTGTTGTTCACACATACATGTTCCTCGCCTACATGTCTATTTGGGTGAACTGACCCTTTAACATGTATACGTGTGAAATGGGTGTATTGTCTCTAGTGTTGCCAACGGATATTTCATTATATGACCTCAAATACATACTAGCTGAATACGTACTAGACTAAATAACCTTGACTTCTGGAGCCAGTCTTTGACTTAAGTATGAGAACCTTTGTCAATTCAAAGATCTGCACCATAGACACAAGTCCCAGTAGATACAGGTTACTGCTGCAGGAAATTCATATTCCTGTGGGTGGAGATATGCGGGAATCGAACACAATACCGATCTTTTTTTTTTTTTTAAACAGCAGTAAAAATAGCCATCAATGACGAACTTAGTAAAGCTGTCATCATGCCTATTAAACTCTTTGGAATCTCCGGCCAGTGGGATATGCTATTTCCCTGTCTGCATAATGTTGGTACGTGCGAAAGCAACACTACAGCAGAATTTAGACCTGAATCAGTGCTCTGAATCACGTATTCTGCTACAGATAATATAATAATATCTTTGCTGAAATCACATATACGTTTTCCCAAGAAACACACACACCCACGCACACACACACACACACACACACACACACACGGGAACGGATACGCACATCCTTTTATTGACCTGATTCAATGTTTGCAAGAATGGAAAGGGCACTCCTTTTGGACTAAACTGGCAAGGGGACCTTATATGTGTATGTGTGTGTCACAGTGTGTTTAGAAAAGTGCATCCCCTCAGAACACACCCACACACTAACAGAAACAGTCACATATATACAAATTGAAGAGTTCCTTCCCTAAGCACAGACACACAAAAAGTCCTTAATCATGTCCTGTGTTTAAAATTCTGTTTCGTGTACTAACAAATTACAAACTAATAAAAGTTATGCTCTGGTGGATATGATTTGATTATAATATCATGGTATGATACGCAAACTCCTGAGCTTATTCATATATATTACTAAATAATGCATATACAGTATTTAAAATGTACTAGCCTTTCCAAAGACAAACAGAGTGGTGTGGCATTTCTTTTTACTGACCTACTGTTCTTATTGCTTAGGAATAACACTAAACTTTAAACAGCATAAAAAATAGGCAGTGTTTTGATTGCCTGTCAGACATATCTAAGTTAAGGTCACAAAACTATTGTGGTAGTTTTCCTCCATGTTGAACTCGACAGTCAAAGGTGCTGAATGAAATGAGGGGTGACGAGTGGCAACAATGTCTCATTCTCAATGTAAGTCAAAAGTAAATAGTTACAGCTCTCCCACATCAAACCACTGTAGAGCATTCTGAGAAGAGTCAAGGCTGTAGCAACAATGCTATCCCTGTGGCCTTAGATTAGCCTTTGAACTTAAGTCTCAGTGGAAAGGACTGCTAGGGGAAGTGATGACAGCAAAAAAAACAGGGACATGCCCACAACAGGCATGCCACCCTGCACGTCTCCTCTCTGCGCAAACACCAATGAGCTGACACACGTAATGATGGTATGCACATAGTGATGTCTTACCTCTTGATGAGCTTGATAGACTTGAAAGCTTCGTCCATATCGCCGATGGTCAGGTAGAAGCTGAAGTTGAGCATGGCGTCCCGAGTGGCTTTCTCACAGTTCTCCAGGCCCACAAAGTCTCTGAGAGCTCGCCTGGACACCATATGGGGGAGCTGGCTGGGCGACCCCTTTGGTGGCTGGGTCTGGTGTGGAGGTGCTGTTGTTATGTCTGAAATCTCTGCTAACCCTGGATCACTCTCACCGGGCTGAGGAAGGGTAGAGCAGGTAGGTAAACATGGTGTTAAGATCGGTAAACATGTGATTCGCAGCCAGTAATGAACGCAGCATGTTGTGAGTTACAATCATTATTAGTAAAAGAAATGTAAAATGCAAAATCCTGGGGGAAAACACCGGCTCTGGGGAATGGATAAGAGGTAGAGCAAACCAAACAACAAAACATCACAGAACAAATCAAAACAAGGGGTATGGGAATTGGAAACAGCATTGTGATATCTAGATATTACAGAGATGCACTTGTGCTGCTGATCTTGCAGAGCCAATACTTGAATTTTTGCTTAAATGCAGCACAAGGCATACACGATCACAGTTGTGGGAAGGAGTCAAGTCAAGAACACTGAAGCTTTCTGAACGGACTGCAGGGGACAGACACTTACTTCTGGTCGAAAGACACCCCCCCTCCGAAATAATAGCTGGTGTGTGTAAGGCCAAAGACAGAGTTTCACATAAGAATAGTGATGGGTGCAAACAAAAACACAAGGAATATGTTTAAGAAGAGATTTGAAACAGCCAACCTTCAACTTTTCAGAGAGAAACCCACATGCTGTTTAAAAACCCTGCACTGAAGAGACAATACACAAGCAGAACAGAGTGTTCTCAGCCATCACCTTGCAGCTGAAATAATAGTAGGGCACATCCATAGCGAGGAGCGCCTGCAGGCCTGAAGGTTTAGGGTAACAGTCCTGTAGAAGGAGGCCATGCTCCTGTGTACAGAAGAGTGTCACCACCGACACGTCCATCTAAGAAGAAGGAAGGCAACACTTAATTAAATGTACTTAATGTTTTATTAAAATGACTTTACTTTAAATTACTTTAACAAGTAATCACATTCTGGTCCAAGATAAATGCATGAATCAACATATGTATGCCTTTTGGTTCTCAAAAGGACTATATAGTAGCATGAATAGCACTGGTGGTTCCAGTGGAAGTCAAAACTAACTAACTAGTTAATGCCCTGCTTTGCTCATAGAGCTGTACAGGACTATCTTAATGTTAAGGAGCAGTCTTTACCGTATCCAATAAACTAGTTGATGAGGATTCAGAGCTGATCGGCACTGTCTCACAAACAAACAGACGAGGTTCACTCTCATCCCAGAAGTGAGATACAGGGCAGCGACCGCTGAGCTCTGTCCCCTGAAACTGCTGCCTGAAACACAGAGCAGACATGTACAGCATAAGACAACCAGAGGATAAAACATGGGCACAATACAAATACAGTCAACGTCAGTTACCGTTCACTTTCTTCTGTCTGTAAGATAGCACTGGACGGTCTGCCAATGAAGAAGTCAAAGTGTGCCACAGTGTCCATCTCAACATCATAAAAGTACACTTTGTGATCAGGTCGTCCATTAACCTGTGAGGAAGGGTTACGTACGGTTCAGTTAAGTGAAATGTTTTATGAAATTACATTTTAAGATACTGAAGATAAGCATAAAATACTTGTGGCTTCTATGAAAAATATATTATCAGTTCTCGAAAACACATACTGAACAGCTTTTCAGAAAGGAATCCAGTCACCTGAGAGATTAGGATGCTGACTTGGCTTCCGTTGGCGTTACATTTGACGGACCTTAAGGCTCCCAGATTGGCAATCTGGACTGCCAGGTTCTTAGCAGCGCAGTGAGCTTTGGCATCTCTATAAAGACACACAGTATTACTGGCATTGTTCGACCAAAAAGTGCTTTGAAAACAGAAATGTACAATACATGGAAGTTAGCTGGACTTTTTTTTACTACTTTTTTAAGTGAAGGATGTGATAAAAACATCCACATTGACATCATACCTTCGGGAGAGGTCAAAGACTCTTATGTGTGCCGTGTCTGTGCCTACCACCAGGTAAGACTGACACACACTGAGTATCACAGGGTTGCCCTCTGCTTTGGAGAAAGTCAGAAGTTGCTTCACGGTGCCCTGAAGAAAGATGAACCAACAATGACACCAAATTTATGGTGACAAATACCACTTGCCCACTTGTTTAGAATAATTTTAATTCAGCAGTAAAACAACAATACCCAGTGTGTGTGTATAGAACCTGAAATGTTCAAACAGTTTAAACCGACCTGTGGTGTGCGAATCTGGACCCTGTTAGGTTCCACAGTGTAGAGGTTCTCGCCATGTACAGCTACTACATGGGAGTCACATGGAAATGATCCTTGGAAATCAGTAAGAACGGAGGCGGAGAAAGATAGTTTGGAGAAATGGAAAGAAAAGCACAAGTTTACAAATGAAGAACAGTGCAGTTTCTGCAATGTTACAGCAATAAAATGTTTTTTGGGCTGGTCAGTGAGCTTTTGCTTCAGTGTTGTACCTGTATTGCGAAGAACTGTCCCTGAAAGCTCATACACAGTGACCTGCTTCCCACTCCAGACTGTCACTGAATCCTGTTGGTATACAGACATCCAGTTACCATGATCAATTTAATTTTTTTCTTGTCCTCTTGGCCAAATATTTTAGAGGCATTCAGTATCTTTCATAAGTACAGAGAAATATAAATTCTACACTTTCCCCTTCTCAACTCCACGCTTACCTTGGTAACACACACTCCCTTAATGTGCATGTCAGACTGTAGAGTAAGGTACCCTCCTGAGGTGAACTGAGTGATGCTGAGCTGGGTTGGGGTGAGCTGCACTGCTGCCACCTGTTGGCTGAAGTGGGCTGACATCACATGCTCACACAGGATCAGCACTGTGTTTGAATTGTTGGCTGCCAGCAGATTCAGGCTGGAACCCCACTGAAATTTTAATTCAGTTAGTTAACTTTCCCAGCAGAATACTATACATACATACATACATACATACATACATACAATTTGTAAAAATGCTGGTCCATGCAGTACCTGCAGCTGAATGACATGTCCTCCTATTTCTGTGGGTGTCTGTAGCTTCCACTGGGCCTTGCTATCACCCCTGTTGCTTCCTGGCTGCACCACCATCCTCCATATTGCTATGCGCCCATGGCTGGTACCAGCTGCCAAGATTTCTGAGGAGGCCACAACATTACACAAAAGCAATGAGGCTTTGAAACAAGTCTGCACATAAGGGACATTGTGGTAATCAAGGGGACTGATTATGTGTAGTCTACTCAAGGTTTGAGAATATGATGAAATAAAACATCTCTACTAAACCCACAGCAATGTGATAAAGCCAGCAATTTATACTATTCAGACAAATGTTTTGCAGTTACCTTTTCCCGCACAATATGAAACACAGTTAATCATCTCTCCTTTCTCAAACCCCAGAATCACGTCGAGAGGCAAAACATAGTTGTCATCTCGCTCCAAGTCCCACAGCCTAAAAAGTTAAAGGGACAGATATTCCAGATATGATGTATTATTTAAATGGGAATGTAAAGTATGTGTGTACAAACAGTATGTGTACACTGACCTGATATACTGTTCCCCTGTTGTTGTGACTAGGAGATTGTTCTCTGTCCAGACCATATCTACATTCTGCCCAGTCTTGCTGCTCAACTTAACCTGTCATGAAAAAACATGTTCACAAACCAAACTGACCTTTAAACCTGCCACTGAAAAAAACAACATATATATGTGAGTGTATAATATTATCTACAGAATATGATTCCTCTCACTGGGGCCTTTACATTGATCTAGCAGTAAAAACACAACCCATTAAAAATGTCATGGTCTTCAACAGATTAAAAAGGAATTGTATCTTTGATGATTTTAGTATACCTTCGAAAATTCCTGGGCTCCTCCCTCAGGTCCAAGAGTGTATTGTGACAACATCAGGGTCTCTGTGATCACAGCAAGTGCCTCTCTTTTCTCAAGGTAGAACAGTTTCTTGATTGCACCCTCCACACTGAGAAGTGTGCTTGTCCTACCATGCTCATCCACACAGTGGACTTTACCTATTACAAAGAAAATAGGGTGAAAGATAGTAAGATATTATAATCTCATAGCACAAAATTATCAGATTTGTCTGTGAGTTTTTTTAACAACTTCAATTTATGCAAAAACTACCAAAGTGACCTTAATGATTTAACATGGTTTAACATGGATTATTCATCTAAATATAAGTCTGGATGCAATGATACCCATTAAACCTGTTAGATTCCCAATCATCTCTCTCTAGACAAACAAGTAACCAGGTAAGACAGGTACTCTCAAGATGAAAAACTATTTTTTTGGAGAGTGTGAGCTGTCTCAGAGAATGGTCATTGCTAAAAATCATTGGTCACAGAAAAAGATCGTAAAAGTCGTGAGCTACACAATGTGGCTTTAAGAAGACATACTCATGGTGGTACAAAAACAATGTAAGATAGGAATTTACTTAAAATGCTGCAACGACCACAAAAAAACAAACTCTTACCATCTGCAGTGCTGACATAGAATGCGAGTCCCTCCTGTGGGCCCATCTTGAGAGGTGCCCCCTTCCAGCTGAACATGTCCAGAGCACTCTCATCTCCACTCACTGATGCCCGGGCAAGCATAGCCACGTCGCTGTAACACAAGTTAGGTCCTACTGTAAGCAATGCAGAATTCAGATCACGAGGCATAGTGATATCACAATGTTTTCAATATCGTCTCACTGCCAAGGACTTAAAAAGAATAATAACTAACTCGGAGCATTGCATCCTGTTTACTTACTCCCCAGGTGAGGCCGGTCTGAAGATGCAGCAAGTTAGAGGTTTGTTGTATTCATGCTTCACAAGATGGTTTCCTTGAAGTCTCCCTCTAGCATCTACCTTCCATACTGCTAGCGCTCCAGTCTGTCATTAAATAATTACACTATATTTATGTGGTTCTATCAGAAGAAATAGGAAGAAATAGGGCTTGTGCCAAATATGCCATGTTGGTAATCCAGCCTTGGTCAAAATATTCCCAGAACAAAATGTACGTTTATCACGTATGCTATGCCTTAAATACATCATGTTGATATGACATGTACATATGAGTGTCTGTGTATACAGTCATTGCAACACACTCACCTGATCACCAGTTACCAAGCGGCTGCCAGAGCTACTCCACTCCAGCAGTGTGATGCAGGCTGTATGTGTGCTGGGAAGGACAGTCTGATCTCCAGAGGGGTGCGTCAGCAGCACTACCTCTCCGTTCTCCCAGGCTAGTGCCAACACCGGCTTTGTGGGATGCCAGCGCAGCGCTGTGGGCTGGTGAGGACGCTCTACATGGCAGCTCTCCACATACTCTCCCTGCATATGGACAGGGATGAAGTGTGCAAACTTTGTTAACTGTGCTGTAGTTGACCACATATCAGCACACAGTGAATGATATAACAAAATGGTCTCTATTTCTGTGTCAGTGTTCATCAGCACAGCCCAGCCTTTTACCTGCTGCAGGTAGAGGTCCACATTGCCTCCGGCGGTGGGGCTGCTTGAGCCCACAGCCAGTACAGGAAGAGCCGAGTGCCAGGTCAAGTGAGAGGGCGCACCACTGCTTTCAGGGGCCTCAATACGGTGGTCAAAATACACCGCCATGTCCCCCAGTGCTCCTCTCTGGATAAGAGACAAGAAACAGGAGGTGGGAGCTAGGCGGAACCTCCAATACTACACATGGCTATTCGTGGTGCATTCTTTGATTTCACTTTTTTTTTGTATTTGTTGTGCAGCTTAAAGCCCTTTTTCTAGCTGCTTAGCTTTCTGTATTATTCGTGCTGTAGAAGCCAAACACTAGTTAACTCTAGGACGTACCCCCTCACATAGCATTCAATGATTCCTAATGTATGATTTCACTTCACATGCAACGTCGGTAGACCTAGTTAACTAACGGGTACAGACGCACAGTATGCAGACGTTAACAGAGCCATGGACCCACCGCAGTAGTTGGCTCTAACAGACACCTTTAACGTCGGTAACGTGGCGTGACAGATGACTAGGTTAGCTCTAGATGCTAACGTGAGCTGAGCTAAGCTAAGCAAAGTTAGCATCCGCGGCTGGCCCCCTCGCCACTACAGGAGCTACGTCCAGCGCGCTGTGACACGATCAGAAGACCGACCTCGCTGTCGTGTCCTTTTTTTGTTTCCTCTTCAGGTTAACGCCGACTCGGTCGTTTAATCTCGCCCCAGTCCTCAAACGGCGCCCGTAACTTCCAGCGTTGCCGTGCGGTCAAGGAGCGTCTCTCCCCGTTGCCCCTGACAACCGCGAAGGCTGCACGAGCGGAGGGGGCGGAGTCACGGAAACCAACGAACGCGACCCGAGCGGTTGTCGAAGGCAGCGATTCCCGTCGGTCCACTGTTTTGAAGGGATTTTAATTTCGCTGGGATTGATACTGTTAACTGAGGAAGCCCATTTAAGCCACTGTGATGAAAACAATAACGATCCTGCAAGTCATAGTTACGAGATAGCTTATCTCAAATGGGCTTCCATAGTAAACTCTACCAGCATATTCAGAGGAACTGTTGATATTCAGCATAAATGTGCAGTAACAGACACATCCGAAATGCTCTGAAGTTGAACTATAAGACATTTACTCTAATTTAATTATTTTTGGTCTTGATGATATACCCTACAGTGTGTGAAGGCTTGTATTCAACTTACATTTTGCAGTAGTGATAAAGTTGAAGAATTGTCCTTTGCATCAAAATTATCTTGTCAGATTGTGTTTATTTTGAATAAATGTGCAGTTTTACCAGAAAAAAAATGGTAACGTGCACATTGGTTGTGGTTTTTGAGGTGTATGTAAGTAAAGAAAATAATTCAGTTGCTAATTCTAATTCTGGCTATGGGTATTTAATATCCGCAAATGGCTCCAAATTCTGCTCTCATTGTTTTGTTGTCAAAGGAGCAAAGACCTACAACACTTTAGATGAATTTGGTTTCATTTCAATTGAACTGAATCAATGATTTAAATGTATGTATTGTCCCAAGGCTTGTACAAAGTTTGGCCTGTGATTTAAACTGATATTTCACTTCACAAAAAAGTCATCATTGTTTGGGAACATAAGTTTATGTCACAAGAGGAAGTAGTAGTAGTATTTCCATTACTTATCAATGCATGCATGGACGTGAATATTCACAGGATGTCCTTTGCAAACAAACAACCACGGTACAGAGAGATGTGCCAGCACAGGAAAGAGGTTGAAAAGGATATCCTCATACCATAGATTTTATTGGTGGACAAAATTGGCATCCTATTCTCCATTAAATCAATGTTTTATCTTGTTCATAAATTATACAAAATATATATATTGTCCATCTAAACAATACAGTGTATTGAAATGTGTGTGTGTATGTGTGTGTGTGTGTGTGTGTGTGTGTGTGTGTGTGTGTGTGTGTGTGCGCGCGTGTGTGTGCATGATGTTGTGTGATCCAGGATATGAAAAAACAGTGGCCAGTCTAGCACCAAAAGAAAGGCCAACCCCCCTGCCTGCAAATATCCGGAACATCATTTCTATCAAACTCAATACCCAAGTCTCAAGGCCCTGTGAGGACCAGGCGGAGGACACGTTCAGCATTTCATTGTTCATTGTTGATGCTGTAATCATGACTCCAGGCTCAGTGCTTGTTGATCCTGTAGCTGTTTCTTCAGGCTCTTATCCAGCAGAACCAGACTCTGTACAGCCAGACTCCGGCAGTCTGCATCAGGGTCTTTTTCAGCCACATCTGTGGATGTTAACAACACAATAAATGATTGCTAGCAGCTTTAGTAGTGGTGACGAGCAAGTCTACATCTCTCAGTGTAATTACACAAGGAAAATCACAGTTTCTGATTTCTGTGCTTGCACATAATCCTGTCTTTTTTTCCCTATGAGGAAGGAAAGAAATATGTCCTTTGCACTGCGTTATTCCGCTCCTTGTCCCTCACTGCAATGTGAAACTACTTTTATCCTCAGAGGGATAAAGAAACATCCAACTGTTGATGAGCCAATCGCGTCATGGACGGTCTGTGTAGTACAGGACATCCTGGTTCCTGTAGGTTCATGTACTTCCCAGAAATGCTCAGTCCAGCTGTGCATGTGAGTGCTCAACGTGTTTGTGAGTGTGTGGATGTGTGTCACTGAGGGGACATCCCTGACAGAATGACATTATGCAGGTGCAGCCTCAGACCTTTGTGCATTTATAAGAATCATGTGTTTTACAGTTTCTATTATTATTATTCTATTATTAGTAACATATAAACAATGTATTGCTTTAGTCATGTGTATTCTAAATTAAATTCTGATGTATACAAATGTGGCCCTGTAATAACAGAACTCGAACAAGATTTATAAAATCTGAACATTTCTAGATGAACCTTGGAACGTTTGTGACCTGCAATGTTTTTTTTTTTTTTTTTACCTGCCAGCCAAGTTCTGGTCTCAAACAGCTGATCACTGAGGTCCACCAGCAGGTTCTGACTGTTAATGCTCAGAAACACAGAGCACACAGCGAAGAGGACGCCTCGTCTCACCATCCTTTAACAGATACATTTCAGGTTACAGCTCGGACTAAGATAAGATAACAAAACATCCTGTCCAGACGTTATAGACTGTTCAGGCTTACTGTTTTTTGTCAGACTGTTACAATTCTAAAGTAACCACATGAAAAAAAAAAACATATTGCTAAGAAGAGGTCATACAGTTACCTAATTAATGTTGATGATTAAAAACCTGGTTAGTAGCAGGAATATTACACTAGAGTGCTGTTAGCAACCACAAATAGCTTCCTAAAACACTAACATGCTTCATACTTACTGGTCAACATGGTAGCGCACCGCCCACACAAAGTCCAGTAAAGCACGACCCATCTGTGCAGCGATCTGCAGGAAAAAAATAAATAGAAAATTCATAGCTTCCAAATCCCAAAGCTGATTTTTTGTTTTAGACTAAATATGTATATTGTATGAGTGCATCAGTGGCACATTGATATTAATATAAAGTTCTATATTGACATCATGTCACATTAGCACAGACAGGTGGATAAACTACCGGTGCATTGACTGCCAGGTGCATGAAGAGGCCCAAGGTGTGGATCAACCTGCCCAGTATCAGATGGTCACTGCCCAACAGGTCAAAGGTCACCTGAGGCCTAGCAGAAAGGTATTACATTTAAGTTTTAAAATGTTCTGTTGTACACTTAAGCATGAAAAACTATAAGTGTTGAGCTTTTAAAGTTGCATATAAGAAAATACTAACTTGTCATAATTCCTAAGCAGAGGGAAAAAGAAGTGTCCAGCAACAGGGGCGTAACGGTTAGGGGTGGCCTTAGCTGGAGGTTGTGTGGCACCCTGCAGCACAAGAGAAGTTATTGAAGAGCTTAGGGGCAAGTTTTCACTCAAATACCAAAAAGGCAGATGAAAATGTCTGTCTCCTTTACCTTACTGATACGTTTTGTCTTGCTTTGAATACGCTTCTCTACTTCTTGTCGCCAGTGAACAGGGTTGTCCCCAGGGTATGGAGTCAAATCAGTGCTGGCAGCAATACCTATAGATGGATTTCTCTTCTCAGTGATTGGCTTGGAGAGCTCCTGCGCCGCCAGAGCAAGAACCTGATAAACCAAAACAGGAATAACCTCATGATTACACTTCACACCAAATCAAATCAATCACTACATTAATTTGGTGAAGGCACACAGTCACTATCAAAAGTGTAGATGTTGCTTTCACCTCCAAGATATCGAGCCGCTGGCGAAGACTGTAGTTCAAGGAGTAAAACTCTGTGGTCAAATACTGAGTCACCTATGAAAGAAAGCAAAAAAAAAAAAAACAGAACAGGTGCTTAAAAATGGTGATAAAGCAGTATGGTAATGAACATTGAATTTTGATGAGGAGAAAGATCATACTGGGATACAGTCAGTGACAATAAGCGCCACCATGGTCGCCTGTCTGAGACTCAGGAAGCCAGTTATGCTGTATTTATCCTCCATGTGAAGAAGCACTTTGGTCAGCTGGACACTGATCTGAGAAAAAAAAAAAGGCATTACAAACGAACATGAACTGTAAGTAGCAATGTAGCAAATATTAAAATCCCTGTATTACAGTCAGTAACAGTAAAGTAAGGAACAACACCTTTTGGGTGAAAACAATCCCCCCAAAAAGAAAAACTGCAGGTTTAACACTGTCACACAGAGAGTTCCTGCTGCGTGATGCTGTCATACCTCTCTGGTTGCAAAGACGTTCTTCCTCACCAAACCCTCAGCCACTCTCAAACTGAGCTCCACACGCACCGGGTCCTCAGAGGATATTAAAGCTGGATGGGTCAACAGATAAGAAAATATTAGAGCTGGAGCTAGTAACACAGCATTTAAATAGGAGGTGGTGAGGAGTGGTAAGGTCAAATAAATGTAATCTGTGGAGCCATACCTTCCAGACAATCTCGTAGGTAGCGGGGTGGGGAGGCTTTACTTATTTCCTGATCACCAGACATATCGTATGGAGTGAGGTCATCATCGCTGCACCAGTGACAACAAAACACTTCTATAATTCCTTTAGTACATACAGAATCCCATGAATACATTTAGTATAACAGCATCACTGTCTGAATTGAAGAGCTATTACTTACCTGTCCAGGTCGGAGTCTGGGTCAGTTCTCGATGGCTTATTTTGAGATGATACATTCGGAGCAGATTGAGTAATTTCTTTGGTTCCTTGAGAGTCAACTCTGTGGATGACAGACCTTCTCTTAAATAAAATCAAGACTAACAAATATATAGTGACTACATTTCATGGGATTTGGCCCGTTGTTAAAACATAGTTGTTAGGTTCGTAGAATATTAGTTGCCAGGATTATAAACAGTATGTGTCCATTATCCATTACTCTGTTAAAAAGCTATAAAACAGAATAATCAGTTAAATAATATCAGCAACTCAATGTAGTTACATCTATTTCGGGTGAGCAAACAGTTACAATACTGTGATTTTTAAATGTGCATTTTGCCCACAACCTACAGAAATAGGGATAGTAATGCTTGGTAGTCACTGTTATTGTGTAAATCCTACACAAAAGTGTCAGACCTTTTTGCAGTAAAGATTCCTCAGAATTTAGAGTATAAGTTCTCATTTTCTAAAATGTTGAGACAATACTTCCAGAATCCTATAAGTAAGCACAGATTATTAGAGCATATCATCTGCTAGAGACCATCATCCCCTCACAGATATGCTGACCAACAAGCGAACCTCCAAAAGCGTGACATGACAGAGATGTAAAAACACTTACCCGTTTACAGGCTCAGCCTCTGGTTCATCGCCAGTAATGGGAGTCATCAGAGAAAGCAGCTCTCGGGTTTCTTCATCCTGGTCATACTACACCACAGCACAATACAAACTCAGACCAGGTCTCATAATGGCATTTCAATCAAGCCATGAATCAAATGGTCTGAAGCCAATTAGGCTGACTGGGCAGCCGTCATAACTGACAGCACTGTATCTTGTAATTTACACACTGACTGTACCTCAAATTTCAGCTTTGTTCCATTAATATCCATGCGTGAGCTCAGGCACTCTCCCACCACCATGCCCAGGTGCCTGATACGCACCACACTGCTGTCCAGGTGGCTCTGCATGCCACCCAGCATACACTGAAGTAAGTCTGAGAAGAGAGGCACACAACAGGGAGAGGAGAGCAGACAGCAACAATCTTTATTATCCTTTAATTTATAAGATCATATTATTACTTCTGTCTGACTTGAAACAACACTTTTTTCAGTCTTCTATAGCAGTAATATGTTAGTTAAGCTGTGTGATACAAGGGATTTGGAGCCATAATCAATTTTTATTTTGCCCAAACATTGTTATTTGTACCTGAGCGTAGGTCCTGTAGCTCAGAGTCCTTCAGCAGACTCACACTCAGCAGTAAAGCCTTGCTAACATACAGCTGCTGCTCTAGAGGTGTGTGCTTCACGGCGCTGGGGTTAGCCCAGGCCTGGGACACAGACCGTAACACCTGAAAACACACACGGGTTAAAATTCTCAACATTTATAACGTGATATCATTTGGCTGCTGCAGATCCTAATGCGCTCACCTGGATGAGCAGCGGCCTTCGCTCCCTGTCTGCTGCGAGGTAACCCAGAACAATTCTCAAGACTCGAGTCTGGGAAAGAAACACATACGCTCCATATGATATTTACAACACACACCTGGTTTACTTTCAGGCTGCAAGTTATCTTCTTACCTCGTACTTGTACTGTAGTAACAGCAGTTTATGAGTGATGACAAAGTGGGCCTTTTTATTCATTAACACTAGATTACCAATGATCCTGGCCAAGGCATCAGGTCTGAAAAAGGCAAGAGGCCGGTGTCAATAAAGGCACACAGAAAACGGCTAGCTGTTCAAATGCGTATGGCTGAAGCTCTAACCACCTTACCCGCTGACAGCCTGCACCAGTCCAGTCAGCACGCTCTCCACCCAGCGCTGTGGAACATTCTCCAGCAGCTTCCAGCTGACCCTCTGCCACACCATGTCTGAGCGTGTGCTGACAGACAGCCGAGGAGCCATCACCGCCAGCACCAAACCTGCAGAGGAAAAAATAAATGGCAGAGGAGGATTAAATGGACCCTGCACCAAATAACCAGAGGTCCATTCATAATCCATTCAGTCCATTCAGATCAATAATAAACTTGGAGAGCCAAGAAATGTTTACTACTACCAAACATTTCACCGTTATTATTATTATTATTATTAATATTTTTTTCTTAACGGTGAATTAAAGGTCTTTAAAATGTCCAAAAGAGTCCAAGGTGACATCTACCAAAAAACAAATATATTAAATATAATGTAAAACATACAAAACCAACAGAATTTTAGATTTGTAAAAATTTCTAATCAATGAGTCATCAATGAGTTGCATTTATAATTGGGCTTGTTGGTAATATTAAAGTTTGTTTTCTTATTATTTTTGTGTGGCATTTTTATGCTTTATTTGACAGAGAGACGGGAAAGGCAGGGGAGAGAGAGGGGATAACACGCAGCAAAGGGCCCCGGGCAAAACTCGACCCCGGGCCGCTTGCAGTGTGAATGTGGTGACACTGTTGGAGGAGAGAAGAATAGCCAACTGCCACGCGCTACTTTTTGTACAACTTCCAAAAAGTGCGATTAAACTCACCACTATGGCCCTGGACACACACTTTTCCAAGCGTCTGAGCCACAAAAGTCAAGGAGCAGTCTGTTCCATCTGTTAAACACACAAGACAGATAAACAGACAAGATGAGAAATGATGATTTTGATATCACAACACTAAATCTTTGACATAAGCCGCAGAGAGTTTAAAAGATGTTCCCCTCGCCTTTGAGCGCTTGGCAGGTCCGCTCCAGGGCAGTGAGCATCTCTGTGGCCAGTAGCGGGTAGTACTGCTGGGGAAGAAAAAGGGGCCTGTTGTTTGGATGTAAAATGTTGGCGGTGAGGTCCGGCAGTGCCACAACACGTCCCAGCAGAGTTTCTCGGAGCTGGGGGGAGTCAGGGGGACCTGCCTCCCGACAGTAGGACCACAGCAGGTCAGCGAGTCGACCACTCTGAAGGAACTTCTCAGTGATGCTGACCAAGTGGTCCAGATTTGTGCTGGCTCTGCGGTAGAGAAACAGAGCAAGG
This sequence comes from Lateolabrax maculatus, assembly GCA_031216445.1. NCBI lineage: Eukaryota > Metazoa > Chordata > Actinopteri > Acropomatiformes > Lateolabracidae > Lateolabrax > Lateolabrax maculatus. Next base: position 12,312,459 of record CM062200.1, read on the forward strand.
AGTGAAGCGACAAAATGATGAGCATGCCTCTCGCCACCTATCCGACACCACCCACCTGAGCTCTCCCATTCCCTCCATCAGCACCAGCAGCGCTTGCTCCGGAGGGCCTCTGAGGAACAGGCCGTCCCATAAGTCTGTGCGCTGGGCCGCTGTGAGGCTGCGCAGCCAGTCGGCCTGGATGTGGCCGACAAGGAACTGAAGGGAGCGAGTGTAGTGAGCCCTCCTGAACTCTGCGCGCTGAGCTGCGGTGGTTCCTCTCTCCGGTCCTCCATCCAAGTACGAGTGGAGCGTCTGAAGAGCGGCGGTGATGTCTCTGCTGTCTGTGGACGCGGCGAGGGTCCGGAAACACTGGGCCACCGCTAGGCGAACCTCAGTATTTGGGGCAAGGGACTCCATCTTTGAGATGGTAACTGCCTTGTTCTACCTCCTAAACAAAACATTAAAGGGACATCTGACCCTGCAACAATAAGGTATGACTAAGTATCTGTCTCCACACAGAAACAAACACACAACAGATCACAGTCTGTAGATTAATGAGCAGCTATGAGTGTATATCACAATATTGAGCTTCATGGATTTAGCTACAAGTTATATCAGTATATCACACCAAACACCAAAGAATATAGTTCATTGTGTTTTTTAGGTGAACTCTCCCTTTACTCCTGTAACTAACTAACTAACTAACTAACTAACTAAGATAAAGAGTAACATAAAGGTTTCAAAATACAGCAGCTGTCAATGAAAACAGATGAACGCACATCTCTATTGGAGTATCACACGTTAACTGAGTTAGCTGTGAGCTCGTCTGAATTAATACGCACCTGCGCATTTTGATTAGACAAAGCAACAGTCATTTATATGGCGCCTGCCGACATATTTTTTCGGTAGTTGTGACATTAAAACGTTTCTTTTTCGAGGTGAAAAGTTGTTGTAGTTCCTGCTGTCAGTCTGCTTTATAGTTAAAAAAATGTCCCGCCGCGTCGCTTTGCTGTGCGCTCCATCAAAATACGTCCGCGGTGAGCAGGAAGGAGAGGAGAGGTTCCGGGGTCGGACCGGCGTGGCATTCAAGAAGTAACACTTTTTGTAACACTTCTGGATGCTCGTTAGGTCATACGTTTATCACAGTCTATGACTTTATCCATTAACAAATTAACAAATCGGTGAACTTATTAATTCAGATTTGTGCAAGTCTCATATATATATATATATATATATATATATAATTACTGAAAAATAATAAAATAATTGATCTGTTGAATATTTGGGGTTTGCGCTACAACCTCACATTGAACAGATGATTTTTGCATCTGGAATCAAGGGTTCGTCTTTTTCTAACAGTCACATGAGTCAAATAAGACCTCTCATGATAATTATACTACTGTGGCTTGATAAGTGAACGTTGTTGACTTATTAACAGCCCGTGTAAGTGATGATTAACAGTAACACCAGCAAGCTTTTATCAAGGGCAGCTTCTCTTACAGCTGGAAATTGTTGACAGCAGTTTAAGTCCCACCCCAAAATTAAAATTTTCAATCACTTCATTATGACATTTTTTCATTTTAATTATTTATATATATTTTGTTTTCAAGTCAGTCAGTCAAAGAGATACATTTTCTATTGCCTTTTCCATTTATTTTCTTTTCACATTTCTTGATCATTGATTGAATATTCAGTTTCATGACAGAAATTAACAGTTGAAAATAAATCTTCATTACTTTCTATCAATCCGTCCTAATTATTGGACACCTATACTCACTGGTACACCAGCAGCTGAGATGGTTACTCTTAGAGGACACATGGGCTTCGCCACTTCCTTCCTGTAGTTGTGGGAGTTGGTGCAGTGTTGATCAGTATAACTGCTGCAGGTATTCACAGGGTTATGGCAAAAAGTGCAAAGTGTGGTTGAGGGCCCCTTGTAGTACTTACCCACAACCTGCAGGTGGGGCTGGTAGGCTGGAGGCTGGAGGCACCTGGTATCAGGTATCTGGTGATGAGCAAAACAAGAGGAAGGAACCAGAATAACAACTTCAAGCTCTGTATGTGTTTGACAACAAACTACTGCAATCACATGTCAACAGAAAGTCAGCACCGTGTCTCCTGATCATACACAATCATAAGGAGCTTGTACATGAATGGGTGGAACAAATCTTAATTTTTACAAATATTTCCATTTTGAATACATTCCTTTTAGTTAATATTTAGCCGAACATTTAATTATTTTGAAATACTAACCTGTGGCTTGATCAAATACTTATACCACACAAAATACATTTAAAAAGGGACATCCCCTTGATTTATAGTGACTTACCATCTGAGCTGGTTACATGTGAGAACACCTGGAGGTTCGAGCCTGGAGTTGAGAGTACGTATGGTAAAATCAAGAAGGCAAGAAAAACCTGTAATCTGCTGAACACTCTATAATCTATACAGTAGTGTGCAGTACATGTACAGCACATGCAAACACATTCTACAGTATAAAAACATGCACACAAAAAATGAGGCAACCGAACACAGGGTTGTTTTATTCCATTTATTTTTCTAATCTTACTTTCACTGCTTACCTTTAAATTTTTCTCTTTTTACAATGAATGAAATTATATTTCCCCAGTAACAATTAGGATTAGATCATTTGGGGATTTTCAAAAATAATATACAGCTGTAACCAATACTGTTATAATTTATACATTTATCTTTGAAAATAGGAATAAATTTAACTTTCTCTTTTCTACAATATTCTCTTTTATCTTCCCATGTCACATAACGGCAAGCCATGCACTACTACAGTAGTGATGTTTGTGCCTTGAGCAAACTTTCTCTGGACACTGGAAGTGAGCGTGAGAGAGAGAGAGAAAACAAAGTTCACAAAAATGACAATTCATATTTACAGTTTAGGTTTCATCATTATAATTTAACAAACTGACAGTCACGTGGTCAGTGCTTTCCCCAGGGCTCATCATCAGGTTAGTTCAGAGGCAAAGTTTGAGACACAGAGGCACAGTGTTTTGACTAGCAGGCCAGTTTTTTTTTTTTTTTTTTTCCTGTAAGGGAGTCTGTTGATTTATGATTTATTAGAACTGGAAAGTGTTACCAAAAGCGTGATCATGGACCCTGATAGATAAAATGATCGGTTTAAGTTCAAACATCTGTCTTTGGTCATTTTGAAAGCAGGAGTTGAGTGGAGAAATTTGGATCTGGTTAAAGTGCAATCACTTTCAGCTCTGCTAAAAGGGAATGTTTTGTCAGCTCTGTGGTCTCACTGTCTAGTTCCTGTGTTGCCAGTCATGTTAGTCCCCAAACTACCTGTCAAAATCAGACAATAAAATATAAAGCAGGGAGAGAATTACGGGTAGTATAGCCTGCTGTGTTCGAGTGTCATCCCAGTTCCTCTTTGTAATGCAAAAAAAATGATTCATTACTATAAAGAATGAAGTATTAAAACTGTTGGGGCGAACCTCCAGTCACACTGAAAGGCAGGAAGCTGAACTCAGCAAGCCTGGATATGAGGTTTTAGGTGTCGAGTGTTGACATTATGAGGTCTCACAACGTACTACTCCCCTGTGGAAATTAAAGCATATGATGTGTCAGTCAAAACATAGGTTTGAATCAGAGATATACATTAAAAAAACCGGTGTTTCCATGCGGGACCTGACTCCATCTGGGAAGACAACAGTAGAAACTGCAGACTATGCCATATGTCTAAATCACAACCCTGAAGAGGTCACAGCAACATCAGCATTATGGAAGAGTGCAACGGCCTCAACTAACGACCACTCTGAGCAGGTCACATTCAAGCTTTTTTGCCTACAATGGCGACTCGGCCAACGACAATATAACTTTGCTTCCAACAAATTCTCTTAATTCAATAAATTCTCCCACAAAATTCATTCACCGTGAATTAATCTCCCCTTGTGAATTCAAAAATGTACAAACGTATTTTCAGCAGAACAGATCACAGAGTGTGACTTTGTCGTTTGTGTCAAATTGATGAATAAATATCTGCATGTTATTTAAAACGAACAAAAAAAAAAACCCAACAGATACTGTACACGCTACATGCTAGAGAAGAATACAGGCAGCTGTCTCTCAGCATAAGACAAGAAAAAGAAATGTTATTTTCTTTGGACTATAAAAATACCTAGAATCTAGAATGAGTGTAGAAAAAACTTTACATGTACAAGTCATTTACATCCAAGGCCATTTTTCCATGGAGTGGCAGGTGAAGAAGAGCAGTGAGACAGAAGTGAACAGGGTGAAAAATAGGAATTCTTAGCATATTGGTGCAGATCGCCATGCTGTTTGGACCATACATCCTCCCCGACTACCCATCAACTATAAATCCGTCTGGTAGATGAATCCGACACTTTTATCCAGTTTCTGAGTCAGAAAGAAATGTCCAAAAGTATTGTGAGATGGCTGCACAGTACCGTTAAACACGGCATCAGTCCAAAATCAGTCCGTACATCTTCAACAAAGCAGATGTTGCTTCAGCCGAGGAAATAAAGAGCAGGGTTGTTTCATCTGCCCTCCACTAATGTCAACTCTCTTGCGAAGCATTATTGCTACCAAAGTCTGTCACGTCTCTTCAGTATTATATCTGCAGGTCTGGAGAAAGATAAAACTGGCCAATAGCCAACCAAAAAAAAAAAGCTCATCTGAATTCCTGATGGCTGAAAAAATACAGTATGTAAATGAAAATTGAACTCATTTTAACATGGCTGCAAATTGTTTTATGGTATTCATGAAGTAATTGAGTAATTCATGAAAATTAGTGTGATGAGTTTTTCTTCTTTAACGTGAGTGGGAGGTCTGCAGCCCACGCCGGTCCCAACTTGGCTGATATGTCATTAGCAACAAAACTATCAGCTTCATTCAGGCTTCAAAACTGTCTTCATTGATGATTTGATCCCTTCACAATAAACCTTTTTTTCTAATCAACAAAACAATATTTAAATCAAAACAAAACTTAGTGCAAAGTACAACCATTTCATTATTCACATACAACGTGTCAATGTCAGCAATTTCCCGACAGTCAGTGTGCAGTGAAAAACAAAAAAAGGTTGGTTACCTGGATAAGCTGTCTCCCCATCACTTTCACTCAGCAAGAGAACACTGGGATCAGGTGGGCCGTACTTTTTTAAAAAAAAAACCCAAAAACTACAATTCCCAGAATCACTCATCAGTTTCCCTTCATGCTTAGTTCAAGTGTTTACAAAGTGAACTTGTCAGTATGAGCAGGTTATATTTTGTCAGTTACACTTAGTGAGATACATTTGAATTATCTAATATTTGTGCCAGGGAGTGATGGGAAATGTAGTATTTTTTCCACTAGAGGTTTCCAGCCCACCTGAGCACCAGGACCTTGTTTCATTGTAAAAAAAACAAAAAACGAGATGGGGCAAATAATAAACCACCCAGTTTCTTCATTTGGGACACTGAAGCTTATATTACTCCTTGCTAAGTGTCACCAAGCTTTTTCAAAACCTTTAAGTAACACAGAGCAAAAGAAAGGAAATGTCAAACACCTCATTCACACACACACACACACACACACACAAAAAAAAACTGTTGGGCATTTCTCATCCTCAACCCCTAAATATGTCCCTCACTTGGGTTCACTGGAAAGACAGCCCAACTTGGTTAAAGGACAGAACACACTGTTATAGGGATTGGTAGGCAGCACAGCAAGCTTTAAACGTATCAAAGACAAATTCCAAAGAGAAACTGCCTCAGTCTCCTGACCCGTGCTTCATACGGCTTTCTGATTAAAACACGATTCAGCCTGGTTCAGGAGATCACAGCCACCACCATCCCAGTAACACTTCACTGACTGAACTGAGGCATGTATGGTACATATAATCAATGAAACTTTGATCACCTTTCATTTAAGGCCTTTCGGTACTGTATAGTTATCTGATCTTTTTTTGATTTTATTTTTAGCTCAATCAAACATTGACACTTTGTTTTTGGAGAGGGATGGGAAGTTTTCCTACTCTTTATGATACTGACCTCTTCCACACATTTACACATTCACTCACTCAGCAGGGAAGACTCGGGTCCCTCGGGCCAAATACATGGAAGTCACCAGAACCCAAGTGTATTCAGGAGGGTTAACATATACACTCACACATAAGCACAGACTTGAGGGATATCTAACTGAAAATTGCTTATTTTTCACTGACAGCCATGTACTTATAAATCTTCTTTTTGGGGGAGTTGCATGAGTTGAGTGCGTTGTTGTTTTCCTACCAAAATTATTTCAGAATATTTTTACATCCTCTCTTGGTAGTTCTGTTTTAGCCAAGTCTCCAGTATTTTAACAGCCCGAGGAGTCACTGTGTGTAGTTATCTGGCTGCATGATGTCTATTTGACCTCTAGGATGGAGGGGTTTGACTCCATAATGGCCACGATGATTTTGTCAATGTAGTCCTGTAGTCTGTAGTTGATCTCCTCTTGTTTGTGGATAGCCTCCATCAACTGGAAACAAAGAAACAGAAGTCAGTGGATATAATGTGAGTCAGAGACACTTCCTGACTTCCAATCCAACGAATATGTTTCATGACTTCTTTCCTGGTTTCTAAACCTACTTCTGCACGAGACACAGAGTTTATCTCTGCTGCCAGGGAGTCGGAGAAGGAGGCCGACATCAAGTTCTTGGCTCCCTGGATGCTCAGGTTGATAATCTGGCCGTTTAACTCGTCATTCTGCTCCTTCAGGCTGCGGTTGTCCTGGTGAGTTGAGTCAAACGTAATGAATCATAAAACAGTACAGGCCTAACAATCTGGTTAGAGTGATCGAATGAGAAAACACTGCATAAAATGAGTGAAGAGGCAGAAATGGAGGATACTCAGTATGTGTGTGCTACCTGCTTGAGTCGTTTGATCTCTTGCTCCAGCTCCGCTTCGCGTGTACGTGTCTGATATTCCTGCAGCCCTGCGCCGGGTGTGCGCCCTCTCTTTGCTTCGGCCTCCAACTTGTACAGCTGTAGGTGCTCAAGCTGTTTACGCAAGTCTTCAATGAGCTGTGATACAAACAAATAAAGAGACATCAGTTAGCCATTAAGGAATTTTATAAAAAACACTTGATTCTTTCAAGCCACGTCAGAATTTAGACAGGGATATTTGACAAACTACAGTGAGGTCTATCTCTAGGCTGTATTGTGATATTTTGTACACAGGGTGGTGTTTATTTTGTACATAATAAAACCCAGTCCCACCTCCTGTGTGCACTCCTTCTCCTTCTGGCTTTGGTGGCGCTCATGGCTCAGCTTGTCAGCCATTTTCCTGCGGGACTCCGTCTCCTCCTGCAGCCTGTCGGACATAGATTCTGTCTCATCCTGCAGCTTCCTCTTTTCCTGGAAAATAAAAAACAAAAACAAAGAAGGTGAGGACGAGGAGAAGGGTTAAGAAATGGAACTCAAGAGAAAGTCTGCGGTAGGTAGGAGCATTTGAAGGCTAGACAAACCAGGAGATGAGATATTATTGCGCTCACCTCCTCTAGTCTCTCGATGTTTGCTCGAAGACAAGGAACACATGATCTCAGCTCACTGTTCTCCTCATCCAGCTGCTGCAGCCTGAGAAACAAACACAAATCATTTAGATGAACACACACACAAAAAACCTACAGGGCACCACAATGTAACAAATAACACATCTGCACTGTTTGTTGACAGTAAACAATGCTATACCACAGAAAAATAGCTTAGATTCAGTGGCAGATTAGTGCCAGAAGGTGGCAGTATAGAGCCACGACTCCTCGGACAATTACATCGACAACTGGCGTCACCATGAACAAATGTGTTTTAAAATATACCATTAAATCTAATAAAACAAACACACCAAACAGAACCAGCTAAAAACTTCTCTGGGTATCAAACACTGACTTTTTTCAAAGTCAAAAACATCTAAATGGCTAATGACGGTTTGTAGGTAATTTTTTAGTAATCAAAACAATATAGACAGGGATCAAATTGTATTTAATAAAAGGTAGCATGTGCAAATAAATATAATATCAATATAAATCCATTTATTGTGCAATAAATGAATATATTTAGATTTTTCCTGCTGCCCACAACATCTTATCTTCTCACCTGGCCTGCAGGTTTTCCAGCTCCAGCCCCCTCTCCCTCTCCAGCTTGATCAGGGCCTCCTTGTGACGACGGGTCTCTTGCTGTAGTTGCTCGTCCGCTTGGAGCTCCTGCTCCTTCAGTTGCTCCTCCAAGGCATTGGCCCGGTGCACCAGCTGCAGGTTCTCCTGGCGTAGCCGCGTATGCTGCTCCCCCGATGCCTCAGACTCTTTCTCCAGCTCCGCCACTCGGCGTTCAAGGAGGAGCACCTGGGAAAAGTAAATGTTTCATGGTTAACGAAACGAAAATTATTGTATTATATAATGTATGCAAATTGTATTGAGAGAGTGATCAAGTATGATGCATTAATGGTACTGATGTATCTGACTGTCAATATGAAATGTTCCTTCAACAACTACTTCAACAGCTAACAGGCATGAATGTGCGTAGCCAGAGGGATGTGAAAGCAGGTGTTGCTGAAAAAGATAATCAGTTGACGGTCTCGAAAAAGATGAGCTCTCACCTTGTCTGTGATGTCGTTGTCGGCAAGCTCCAGGATGTCCCGCGTTAAGTCGCTCATGGTGTCCAGAGTCATCGAGCTGTTCTGGAGGAGATGTCTACACGTGGAGAGGGAACATTTAACTCTTACACTTGATAAATTGCTATTTTCTTTATGCCAAACATAAACTGTTACAGTCACACTAGAAATATGAGCCATTGCCAACTGAAATCAGAGCAACTATTTAGCTTACCTTGCTACTTTCTTGCTCGACAGCCTCTTGCCAGCACTGAATGGGGGGACAGAACAACAGGAAAAATAGTCAGGAAGAGAAAAGGGATAGAGGAAAAGACACCATCTCGTGCTATCCGTCCTAACCACCCCCCATCCCTCTCTCTGCTAGCAGAGGAGCTCCACAAACAAAAGGGCATGTTGAGGTGATTCTTTACTAATAAATCACTGGATTTTTGTTGAAACTAAAGCTACAAGATATTCACACATCACAGCAATCTAACACAAACACAGCAGCGGATTTTAAGTGTAAAACATGCTGATTTAGGATCAGTTTTGCTTGACAGATAGACATTGACATGTGTCAGCATTACAGAAACTTCAAATAAAACCTAAAATAAGAGATTTATAGATTTCTGAATTCTTCTTAAATTCATGATCGTGAATTCCAAAGTTCATCTCAAGTTCAGTTGTTGTCCAGATCAAATAGGATTTCAGTATTACTAAGGTTCTGTAATACAACTACTAGTCAGTAATCCTGGATCAGCAAGTCTGTTCCAATAAAAGCAGGTTCTTTAAAAAGCTTTACTTCACTACCAGCAGTCATTCTGCAACAGCTCAAATGAAGCATGAAGACAATGGCATGAAGAACCAAACATACTGAATAACTCACCTGTGACCTGTGTTATCGTTTCATATTTCTACAGCCTCTTTCAAATGAACGTAACATGTACAATCAATCTATCAAACTTATTTTCAGATGAGAAAAATGTTTATTACGTACGAGTGACAAATCATAATTGGTACATATGGTAACAATGGGAAGGAACTGGCTACCACCATCGAAAAAGTGCGTTGTAGCCACTGAATTGCCTTTAGTGACTTTTTCCATCAATAAATGCTATAAACACACCGCAACTCACAAACAAAAAGGGGTTGCAGATGAAAAAAGATTCTGAACAGTGTGAAATAAGATGGGCTTAAAAGAGACCCACAAAATATACCATAATGTGTGTGTGAGTGTGTGTGAAAGTACAATCTGTAACATAACACACACCATGTTGTCGGTAGTCCAACACAGCATGAATACTGCACATTATGAGAACATGCATGATACTAATCAGCACTGCAAACACATTCACACAGCTTATAGTCGGAGTGGGTTGTGAATGACGTGTTACCTAGTCATCTCTAGGAAATTGAGGCGAGTGGAGAGGTCCTCGAGACGACTTATTTGTTTGTGACACTGGCTACAGAAAAAGTCCAGTGCCTCCTCCCTGAGGAAGCTCTGAAAGCAGTCAGGGAGAGGAGCAGGTGCACTAGAAAGAGGAAAAAGGAGGGAAGAGGAGGAGGAAGTGGTGAGTGACAGACAAGAAGGGGTGCACTGAGGTGGGACAGGACACCTCTGGGGGTGCAGGGGGTGTTAGTGAAATCCACAAGAGAGTTCGAAAGAGTAAAGTGTGAGGGCTACAGTGGGAGGGAGACGTGAAACAGACTGCAGTGTGGCTGTTTGTTTTCTGGATAGTGTAAGGAAACAAAACATTCTAGGAGAAAGAATGTGTTGATGTCTCTTCAGTGCTGATGGGATTTTCTTTCCCTGCTGCCAAACGTTTTTGTCTATTGAACCTTAGTATCTCATCCCAGAAAGTCTACAGAATGGTTACAATTGCCTTAAATAAATCAAAATAACATAAGCTGTCAAGCAAACTAATGAAACACACAGTTGATTATTTCATTGTTTGGAATCTGTACCCCCACATCACCTCTACCAGCTGAGTGTTCATTCAGGGAGCAAATCAGGTCTGAATTATGCAACGCTCTGGCACAGGTTCCTGTTTATGTAGGCAGAAACAAGGCATGGCAGACTTTGAGTGAGTGTCACTTGATGGGTCATATGCACTGTCATACTGAGCAATTTTCTTCTGACAGCGTGAAGGACGACTTTGTTAAATAATGGCTACAGTGATGTGTGTTTTTGTGGAACAGAGGCAACCCAACAGCGTGTACGTGTTGTCAAAGTGCTGTAATATGTAGATAGATAAATGTGGGTGTGTGTGTAGGCAGCACTGCTACATGCGCCAACAATGAGCATGATTGGCTCAAAACACAGTGACGCATTCACACTGAGGGGGTGAAGTTTGTGGGATGCAGTTATTTTTTTGTGTATGATTTTATTTGCCTAACCACCGACCAGATTTCTGCACTGGAACTTGTATGCCATCTATACTATCTTTCACATACTGTATGTAATTTAATAATTTAATTTATTATGATTATTTTTATTATTATGATTATATGATGATGATTATGGTTATGATTATTATCCAACCTTAAAAAACCTTTGTCTATACCTTTTATATCCTTTTTGTATTATAACCAAGTAGCATGATAAAAAAAAAAAAGATTCCTAAAATTCATTAACAGTAAAGTTGCACTTCTATTATTGCAATTGAAGCCAATCCAGTTAGACAAGCTTATTTCCGTCTAGTCAATGGGCTACAAAAACTAGGCAGTCAGTTGTTAAGAGCTTCCTGGCAAGGCAAAATACAGAAATATAACCCAAGTGGGAATTACGCATTATCCGGCTTTGGGTCTCAGATGAAAACAGAGGAGGAAGGACGAAAAAGATGACTGGGAAACGGCTACAATAGGGGCTTTAACACATATGAATGGTGCCATAGAGAGGCACGTTTGTATGTACTGCTAAAGTCAACCTGTATCTGTACTACCACAAGCTTATCAGATACTAAGATGTCTGAACTCAATGCAACAAAATATCCACCTTCTGTCTGTCCCAGCAGGCTTGGCAACAGACGCCACCCGTAAAACTTGAACACTGAGTGTAAAACCTTTACTCAGACTATTGAGGATCACAAAACAAGGGCAATTGAAAGGAACACATCCACATTTTCATGAACTTTGCAACAGTGAGAGTAAGACTGATGGAATGAACTTGGTATACATTTCTTTTATCTTGCCCTTCACCAGAAAGGGAGGCAGATAAGGGTGGGAAGGACGTCTCCAGATACCTCTTATCAACGTTTGACCTCGTGTGTTTGTTGAAAGAGAAACATTTTCTCTGAAGAACGTAAATAGAGGCATTTAAACCTGGACAATATAGCTGAAAATGTAACAGTGTCACACCTCTTATCAGGAGGAATTGATAACAAAAAAAAGTTGACAATGTGGTGAAAATTATATTAATAGTCACATCAGTTAAATAATCTTCAGGCTGTCAACATTTCAAAATTACTTTGTATTCATGTAATATTGGTTTCTGGTTTAGTTGTGTAGGGAAGATAAGCTCATACCTGGGAGAGAGTAGTGAGGAGCCATTGACCTGCTCAGGGGGCTGCACAAGAGGGGATTCGCCATGCCCCTCCGTCCCCTCCACGCTGCTCTCCAGTAGCAACTCTGACGTATTACTTTCCCCAAAGTCCTCAAAGTGCTCCTCCTCTCCTCCGATGACCGTCACCAAGGAGTTGTTATGGTGCTCAGAGTTGAGAGAAAACCTGAGGGACACATGAGAATGGATTACTCTGTGCTCACTTATGATTTCAACAACAACAGCAGCATAGTTAACTTTAGGTCCTAGCCAGAAATAAAGGTAAATGTGTCAGGTTTAGACAGGATAAAAATGGATGTCCGACTGGATATAAAAAAAACACATAACCGTCCATTTCAGAAACCACAATCTCAGCCAAACCAAACAAGGCCCATCTTTTGATGCCATTCGAAGAAAACAGTCATGCTATGGAACTTGAACAATAGTATCTGGGTAAATAGTTCTAAAAGGCTAACAAGTACAAATAATCTTCCCCAAGGAAGAGCGGCAATCTGGACAAGTTAGACGATCACTTGTCTTCAAAGGTAATCTGTTAATTCACAATAATCCCAAAGGCTGCTTTGGCTGAAACAAAATGTCTTGTGCCTTGCTGGTAATGCAAAACCACAATAGGAACACAGTTTGATGTGGGTCAAGCCTAAGACATGTCCCGAACTGCGCTGACAGAAGGGGCTGTGACTTTGGTTTTCAGAATTGGCTGGTTATTTCACACAACAACAAAAAATCAGGGTGGATCTAGAAGTCTTTGCTGTGAATTTTTCAGTAAATAAACGGTATGATCTTCATTAAACAGGAAAGCTGGATAGCTGGTCTTTCCTGTTGTCCAACAGGATATGTTAGATGTCTTAAGCACACACAGGACGAGGATGTCCAAATCAGCAGAAAAGCTTGCTTTCTCAGCACACAATGACAAAGCCCATTTCGCTTGTTTACAAGTTAAAATGACATTCATTTCTCCAATTCAAAGCTACAATATTATCTTAGTTTACACTGTGAAAACCTAAAATGATATACTGTTGCACAAAAAAACAGTCGGACTCTGCAAATGACACTTTGAACATTCTTCAACCCTTTTAACCAGACAACAATGCAGTTTCAGATGCAGCAATGCCCTGTACAAACATTGGGTTCACTGGTTAAATAGTAACACAACCCATTTTGATGTCACTTACCCTTTACTCAGGCTCTTCTTACTTGGCCCCAAATTGAGGTCCCTCTTACAGAGGGATGGCGAAGAAAGAGAACGCATCTTTGAACGCCCTCCACTGCCCTGGCGTGAAAGCCGCGGAGCAACTGGAGTCAAAACCCCGGACAACCAGAGTGGAATTCTGAAGTTTCACGTGTTACACCAATTAAAAACAAAACCAAGACTCTCCAGTTTGGAGAAAACAGAAGGATCTGCCTTTGAAAACGGCCAAATCTGCGGTCCTAATGAGCTGCCAATCTACAATGCCACATGACTGACGTTGCATTGTCTGTGCCACCCGACAGACTTGAGGCTGTACCAGAAAGGGTTGACTGTGAGTGGGTTAATCAGATTTGAGGCTAAGCAATGGCCAACAGACAGTCCTGCTGATCGTCCAAGGGCCTAATGTGTGTGGGGACACGGGTAGGACAGAGGAGGGTGGGGGAGGCTAATCCTGTTAGATTCTTAATCCCCAGTCCAGTGCATTTACTCCAACCTAAATATGTCTAGAGGTAGCAGGGCTAACCAGGCTGCATGGCAAAATCTGTTCACTTACTGACCTTTTTGTTGCATTTACTTTATTCGCTGCAGAATCACTCTAAGTAGCTATTTGTTCCTGACTTGGAAAACCCTTTAAAGGTTTGGACAAGATGCACATTTTCTTCCATGTAAACTTATCTCATTTCACAGAAGTTAAATCAGACTGTTGGCATGATAAAGTCACTGACAAATAAAGTTTAATAAGAGTTTCTACATTTTGGGAGGTAAGTTAACAATGAGTGTCCAGATTTCTGGTGAACACAACGCTGAAATGAGAGAATATAAAGGTCATAGACTCATACAGAATGAATGTTAGGTTCCCTTCAGCAGGGACTTGGTATGAGGTACAAGTGGAGGGAATTCAGATTAGCCCATGCCAAAGAAAGAAACAAGGGAAAACAAAACAAACAAAAAAAAAGAGCTAACTCAACACTTCCTGGAATTCAAGGCTCAATCATGGAATGGGAAGTCCAAACACATCCATGTCAGGCAGACCACTCTAATCCGTCATCAAGCCGGACAGACAGGTCACACAGTCAGCAGATGAGGCCTCAGTTCTCTGCACTTCCTCCCTTGTGTTTGCCCTAAATACTATATCAACAAAAACATTCATGTACAGATATAAAGACCTCATCTGCAGCAACTACCTGCCTTTAACAATAAGAGTGACTGGATCAAATTCAAAATCAGGATAACAAATCAAAGTGAGAGAAATTGGGTTCATGATCAGGGTTTGATCTACGCTCTAAAATACAGAAAAATCTCCTACTCATTCTACTTGTCTGATGCAAATAATGGAAGACAGAAACACAGACTGTTACTATCTTTTAGATCCAAAATGACTTACTACTGTGCTTATCAACAACACATCTTACAAATGTAGTTTTCTGTGGTACTATTTTGTCTTGGTATATGGTATATGGTGGAATTTACTTTTCCCAAAGAGACAATACTAAAGAAATATTTACACAATACTAGAGACATTATAATATATTAATTTATATTATTTTGGATGCATTAATAATAAATTCAATACATGATAAATGATAAATATACAAATAAATTTTCAAAAGACTTTGTTCTTGCTCTTCTTTTTACCCTTTACACACTTACGCTTTGGCTACAATGAACATGTAACATATGTAAAACAAAATTTGAGCTTTCGTTTTGGAATTGTTTCTTGTTTTTGGACCCAGCACAGCGCTGTGAACCTTTAACTTTTGACACTAAGTTTGTGTAATATGGGTAAGTTAACATCTACAGACTACAGCACGCTATGTAAAGGATAAAGTTACTGAGCAACCGCCAGCTGGTACTGGCAAAAAAAAGGACGTTTTACGACCCATTTATGTGTTAAAAGGCAGCGCACATCTTGCATAAAAAATATAAATAGCAGACTGGTCTATTTTTAAGTTTGTAGAGCGGATCTCTGTGGCGTATACTCACCCTCACTTGCTGCTCTCACACCTCGTGTAGCCAGTAGGGTTCACATTTGAACCAATACCAGTACAGGTACCAGTATCCAATGGTGCCTTTTCTCTGTACTTATTAATCTCTCTATTGGTTTTATACTAAGGTTTTGGACATATTAAAAAAATTCACCTACTGTTTAAACCAATCAACATACACATATACCATCTTGAGTCAGTAAAAATGTAAATCTCATCACTCTTTCAATAATAAACTGAGTCCACAGCGTTATTTGGTAAAGACTGACTCAAACGGGTGACAAAGACAGACAGCTCTGTGTCAGTGTGAGACACTCATCACACCAACCCATTTGAAAGAGATTTGGAATGCAGTAGGAGTCACTAAATAGGATAACCTCTACTATTTTGACTACATTGAGCGGACGGTGCTGGGGTTGAGGGGGATGGGATAAATGGGCACTTTCCACCGCACAAAGCTAATTATATCAACCTCCACTAAACATTGTAAGAATAAAACAATCCATCTCCAGTAGCAAGCAAGCATGAGCCAAAGTACATAAGACAAATGAAAACCGCTGTGACAAAACTATGAACAGAACCCAAGTGGTTCCTGAAAAACACATCAAGTTGTCAAATTCTTGTAACATTTAAAACCCAGAAGAGATAACATTAAAATAATTTCACCTACTGTGATCGTCAACAGAGAATTCAGAAAAGATGAGCAGACCTCATTCTCTTTTCAGCCGATATAAATGATCCGCTCAAACACACCGACTTTGGTAAGAATGGTGGAAAACCTTTTTTTCTTTCTTTTTCTGTTCAAGGTCTTGGGAACTCACACTGCACATTTCAAGTTATCTCTGAAAGAGCTTTCCTGTTCAGTCGTACAGAAAACATCAACAGTCAATGTCCCTGCTGACTATGTAAAATGTTGCCTCATCTGCCATTTGCCTGTACATGGTGTATGAGTACATGAGGAACCATTTAATTGACAATTAAGGAAAAAACAGGAACCCAAATACAGAAGAAAAGTAAGATACTGTGTGTTTGAATGAGTTTCTACACAATGGTGTATCTAGGGGCGTTTAAGGCATTAGGTCAATCAAGTGGTGGCTGTCTATTGCCATACTGGATACGCAAATAGAACCCAATTGATCCAGCATTGGGCATGGAAGACTCATAAACCATGTGGTCTGTGTGAAATGTCTGTGCATGGTAACTCCAGGAGTAACTCTGAGCTAGAGATTTGACAAACATTTAGACAGATAAATTCTGTAGCCAGCAGCGATAACATACAGCATTATGGCGTTGATCTAGTTCCCATGAGAAGTGGATTTTTTTTTTCCAGCATGGATGCTTTTTTTTTTCAATTGACATTGTGTATATGACTGAAGGTGAAATTTATACAGACCTATTTCCGCCATCTTCAGGGTCGTGCAGTGTGGCCTCGATGCCGCTGTCTGTCTCCACCTCCTCATGCATCTCAGGGGGTACGAGGGCCCCCGTGTCCTCATCAGTGAAGGTCTCACACTCACTGTAAGTGCTCTCGGAGCCCAGGTACGCACTGTCCGTCACCTCATTTTGCTACAGAAACAGAACAATAAACACATTACAGTGTGCCCATCAAGCAACTTAATATAAGAAAAAATAGTGCACAGACAAAGTATTGCTCAACAAGTTGTTACCGGTATTATAAAGATAAACATGAATATGCATTATGACAACTTCTTCCACAGAATTTTTTAAAATGTCATCAGGTGTATTTAAAATCAGGATTATTGTAATTATGTGAAGCAAAAGGCTGACAACACACCTATGTGTTGATCAAATAGTGTTTAAAGGTCTTTTTTGAATCTTCAAGTCTAGTCAATAAGTACTGACACCAATTACGCCAACGACCAAACAAATTAAAAACAGACTTCAGAGACAGTCTGCTGTGATTCAGATGGCTGTTCCAAGCAAAACCTGCTGCATCAACACCTCTAGGCAACACTTGACAAAAACAAACATGAAGCAAAGCAAAATGAGCAAGCTTTAGGCTTTCCAAATATCAAATACCAAATGCTTGATACAAAAACCATAGACTGTTACATGCCAAAAAAGAACATCTGAAGCTATTAGCAACTAGAGACACATTATCAGTCATCAGAGCTGCAAATAATGAAGGCGAAACAGGTGAGTCATGTTGGAAAACATAACGTACCAATATAAATGAAGCGTCAGGAGAAGCAGGGCCCAGAGGGCTATCCACCATGCCCAGAACCATTCTCTCTGCCCGGTCTCACCAACAGGAAACCTGGCCTGCCATAAAGAGCCTCCTAATAAATCCTTCTAATGCTTCCTCACCTTCCTTCTCAAAGAGAGTGAGAGAGTACGCTTGAAAAATGGAAAATACTGTAACACCTCGTTCAGCTCCACTGGGTGGTCAGAGGGGAGGAGACAGAGACAAAGTCCAAAGAGTAGCAGAAGTCAGCTGTAATGCTCAATCAACCAGCTTTCTGCCCAACAGGCCCGAGTTAAAACACCACACGATCAGCTGAAAAACTGCTCCCGGCCCCTGGGAGATTCACTTCCTGGCCCACTGTGACAGTATAAATCATTAAGCAATGTTCTACATGTTACATACTGTGCAGTGAATGAGGGCTATACATCCCAACAGCCGGCCATAACTGCCTGACTGTGTGCCAATAGAAAACTAACATGCAGTTATGCTAACACTCTGAAAGGCAGAGTAACTGCATCATCTGTTAAGTTTTGGCAGAACAATAACAAATACACTGGTTATGACATGCGGGAAGGTCACGATAACTGCTGTTATGTGGCTCTCTTCAAGAATCAAAATGTGAGATGGAAATGTGAAAGTTAGCAACGGCAGAAAATATTTAGTAAAGGAAAAACGAGGTGGACAGGGCGTTGCTTTTCTCTTATGCCAAGCCTCAGCTGAACAGCCTCACCTTGCCTGTTTTGAAAGCAAACAGGGCTAGAACAGCACAGCCATTGAGAGAGAGGAACCCTTTTCTGCCAGAAACTTGAGGGAAAAACAAGGCCATGGACACAGGTGTGGCATCTACTTCAAACATAAACACAAACTTCCCCAGAACTCTGCCTTCAGGTTCCGGTAAACAGCAAAGACACTTTCTAAATCACTGGACCTTACACATTGTTAGTTCAGATTTACCTCTACTTTCCAATGTAGAACACAGTGGCCATTTCCAGTCCTATTTGTAATATTTGCATAATCTCATAACTGTAAAGAGCAAACTGCAGAATCAGTATATAGTTGAATCAGTTTAGCAGTTTATCCAACAGTTATATGTAACCAAACATAATATAAAACTATTAGACCTCAACTGAAAAAACAAAAAACAAAAAGGAACTCGACAGGCGCACGTTTATATTTCAACAGTTACTTTAGTATAACACCTAAAGCAATACAACTGGGTATATCAAGCCTTTGAGCAGTATCAAACATTATTCATGAAACAAAACACAGGAGAAGATATTTTTCTTAATTAACTCATTTGGACATTATCTTAATTTCACCCTCAATTTGGTGGTATTCTATCAATTATATGAAAGGTCTCTATCTTATATGTCAAACAACGTTTAACAAGGCTTTCACTGTTTTCGGGAGCCTTGGGTCAGTCACTAAATCCAATGAGGCTGCACAACACATCAGGTATTGTGTTAGCGTCTCTTGTATTACATCTTTTAGTCTCAACAAAAATCTACAGGGATGCAATGTTTGTAGGTAATATTTCAGATGCATGCTTGATTTTATCAAACAATTATCAATTCATGCAGAGTGTGAAATGGATTAAAGTGGAGGCAATCCATTTGCACTCTTGACTATGACACATGGGCCTGCACTTCTAAACCACACCGAGAGAGGGTGCTGATAGTGTGCAATGTACAGCCACTAAAACAACAACCTAGTCCTGCAATGCTCGAAGTGCACACAATAGTAGAAACATTGAAATTTTGCCGAGGCCAGCAACAATGATGGTTAAATATACAAGTTCCGTGCACAAGAGGAGACAGGAATTTCAGATATGCAAGCCACAACTGTAAAAACACAAGTCCACACACATGTAAAAACTCAAGACGCATTCCAGCCAATTCAATATTTGTCAAACAATACTGAAAAGCGTAGCCTGCCAGATGCAATTTAGTGTCAGCCAAACCAGGGTGTTCAGTCTGTGGAACATTCACAGAGTGGTAATGATAGCTCTGCAAGCCACTCAGTGAATTACAGTGGGAAGCATGAGAGTGCACAGGGAGTTCAGCCTGTGACCTCCATACTGGGCTGCTGTGTGCAACAAAGGGAACTGAAAGCACAACAACTGGACCACATACACAACTAAAAAGAGGCTAAGCCTCTTGTGTGGCACCTCACCTCATCATACTCCTCTGGACAGCCCACAGCTCCATCCCCTGGACTGTAGTTTACACTGTAGAGCTGTGGCTCTGGACCTGTAGATATGAGGGGAAGACGACAGGTTTAATGTGTGCTAAATAAACACATGAAGTCAAACAGCAAAGGAGGCTCAACAAACACAAGACTGGTGTGTACCGTACCAACGTCCATGTGCAAACAAACAGCTAGTATGAAGAAAGAAGATGTCGCGGCAGGTTATGGAAGTAAATGTTTTGATAGAATGTATCATGATAGTACTATTAGACTAAAAATCCACTGTTACAAAGATACATTTTCTGCTTATTTATAAAACATGCGACTAAAAATCAAAACCCAACAACTAACATTTTCATGCTTGACAATTCATTAAATATGCATCTGCATTGTGTAAGTACACAATGTGCAATTAAATGTCCAGGAGCCTGTAAGCATGACTTCTGAGATACAAAAAATGATAATGAGACAGCAATCTTGGATATACTTTATTTGTGGCCCACTTTCTGGTTAACAGTCTTAAATGTTCATTTAAATGTCTGCCAGACTCATAAAGAAGAGCTATGATGTCAAGGAGACTCTATATACCAGTCTCTTCATCCTAGTGAGTACTGTGGTGTCTGCTTTACCTATGAATATAATTTCAGACTATATTTGAAGTATACCTGACACTGTATAATACTGATATACTATATAATCTAATTATATCATGTCACTGTAATCTATTATTAAATTCAAATATTAAACATGCAATGTTTTCTGTGTCATTCTTTTATTTCCAATTTAAATTTCCAAAAGTTTATTCTTAACCATGAAGCAGGGCAATTTATCTATAGTAGTAAACATTATGTAAGAACTGTCATGTTTTTTCACATAGTTTTCTTTTACTCTTTATTTTGCAAAAGAATAAAAGGTGACTCCATTCTTAAAAGATTCATGGTTTATATCTGTGTTTGACAAACTGATATTTCTGCTTATAATGTGTTTGCTCAAGTATACAATCAGCACATTTAAGAGATTGTGTCCTAGCTGCCCTACTCTGGCATATTTACAGTCAGCAATCTAAGCTTGATGTGACAGTAAACATTATGTAACTTTTACACTCGCATTTCAAGGGCTATAGAATGTCATGTAATAAGGTTATGGGCAAAATAAAACCATAAAAAAGGCGAAGAAGCAACCCATATCCAATTCAAATCTGTCAAAACAGGCCTCTGTTGAAAGTACCTGCAGACAAGCAATGTAACCTGAGACGGACCAACAAGAGTCCCATCAGCCACTGCGGCTCCTGTATCTAGTAAACAGAGCAGTGAATATAGCACCCTACTGAGAGAATAGAACACAAACAGTGTTCTCCAAAGCTGCCAGTAGACCAAGGGGGTTTTGTGCCCCCTGGTCTTATGTAACCCGTTGCTCTTGATGACTTGTACACATTGCAGCCCACTGAAGTCAAATGAGTCTGCACAGAATGGGGTTGTGCAGGAGAAGCTGGCTTCTGTTTGAGCAACACACCTGCAGTCTCTTGGCATAATGTCAAAATATCAGAGGACACAGATATTTTCTAGACCAACTTTTGTTGTTCCAGACATGCCACAGCCACTACAGGGGACAAGGCATTTCCATAGCCTGCAGGTCTGTCTTTATTAAAGTAGCCCTGCCAGTAACAAAATAAAAGAAGGTGGAGTGAAATTAAGTTTATATTGAAACTACTAGCAGGTTGGGAACTGGAAGAGCAGGTTTTGCCCTCTAATTACAGTGGAGGCGATGGAGACGGTGGTACAGAACATGACATGTAGTTTATCTAAAAATCAATAGTTTAGCTGTTACATAAAGTCAAAAGTTTGAGCTTTAAATCATGATTCTCAGACTAACTTGTGTTAAGAAAGACAAATAAAGACAAAGAGAGAAAACATGCAGAATTCTTGTAATTTGGGGGGATTTAAAATTGTCAAAACAACTGTACTCCGCCTTTATAAGCACGGTGGAATTCTGTCAGCAGTGTGTGAGTGACTTGGGAAGTTACAGTAGAGGTCTGATCTTCACACAATAATGGGAACTCTCTTCCAGCTGGAAATATATGAATCACTGTCCACAGTGCTGATTACACAGAAAATACTGAAGAGAGGCAGAAAAGACGGTACAGTGAGTAACGGGAACATGAGATAATGATCCCTGGCTACATATTGTATGCGTTGACCAAACAAGCCACCAAAACAACTTGGTTTCAAATGACACATGACTACAATTAAGATGTTCATCTACTGCCTATTAGGCCAATTATTTGAGATTGCCTATGCTGTGAAATAGCCATCACATCAAAAGGTTTTTGGCGATATATACATATAAAAGCACAACTTGTTTTGACAAATTTGTCAATATATGCCAATACAGGCATGTCTGTTTTTTCAGTCTGACTTTAAAGCACAGCTTTGCAACTAGTGAAAAGGAGAGAAACAAGGGAGAAACCGAGAGGACAGGGCTAAGAGAGAGGACGGTAAATAATTTAGATGAATAGGACTCTCTGCTCGAACCCCATCGCTCTGCCACTCCCGCTCTGAAACATTGCCAGTAAGCCCATGTGTCTGTGCATCTCATGCTTTCCAGTGCATGACTTATTAATGGTCTGAGTAACGGGAGCTGTGCGACCCAGAAAGCATTGAGAAAGACTGCTACCAATAAATAGCTAGGTGGATTGAGGCAAGCAGTGCACTATTGCAGTGACGTCACCACAACCTGTACAGTATGTCAACACAACCAGCAGGTGCTGTAAACTGCAGAAGAATTGAAACTCTTCTTTGTATGTCATTTTGGGTTAACCATCATGGACTTCACTAACTGTTATGACCATGAGAAATAGTTCAACTTTGAAGCCAATTCAAGATTTATATTAGATTAGATTTATTGCTGAGGCTGAGAAACCAGGTGTCATAGCTGTCAAGACAGGCTTATAATTGTTCCCGTTTTAGGAAGGATATACAGTACGAGTCATTACAACTTACAGCAGTTTAAAGCTTATAAAGTGGAAGAGGGAGGCAGCAAAATTGTAAGGAAGCATTTTGAGTCCAGGTAAGAATTTGGGTCAGTCTTCTGCCTTACAAAATCCCTCACCTCAGCTGAACGATGGATGTGAACATACTGTGTTGACAACAATATTTGGCGCCATGGGGAATGCAGAGAGATTGAGCCAGATGATGAAGACTAAATGTAGGAGCAAGAATTTGCTGCTGAGACTTTTTTTTTTTTTACACAGCAGAATTAGGTTAACGGCAAGTTAGCCAAAATAAAATAGAAAGAAATAGAAAAGAAAAGTGAGTACTACAGGCAGATAAAATCACATCAGTACATAAAACATAGTCCGCCATGCATCACAGTTATTTGATTAGTGATGCAATTATTGATATGTCCATGTTAATATGTCAGAATACTTTTAGTTTGTAGGTTTCACAAATCATTAAACGTAGAACCCCCTAGAGACTTATGCAACAGGCCAATTGAGTCCACAAAATGGGGACACTAGGTAAAGAGAAAAAAATGTAAGCTTACATTAAATTTGACAGAGCAGGTATTGAATATGAGATTAAAATCATTGTAGACACACACAGAGTGTTAAAAAAGTGCATCTGAGGACTCACCTCCATTGCTAATTGCAGAGATTCCACGGTGGAAGTCTTCAAAGCTGATCACTCCCAGGCCACTGGGATCCAAAAACTTGGTCAGATCCTTCACCTGAAAGATAAAAGTAACAACATTCAAAACAACTTTCATCATGGCAATCCCTCTCCCATAACCCTATCCTGTGTTCTGCCTAGATGCTTCAAGATGATGTCATAAATGATGTAAGGGAAAGTTTTCCACACAAGGGGGCAAATAACTTGACTGCTATGTTATTACTGCCTTTAATGAAAAAGCACATGCAGAAGAACAATCCAGTACTTGATCTGAACATAAGCTACATAAAACTACTAAGAACTCATTTCCCTAACATGACAGTTTTACTGCAGAATTGCATGAACTCCAAAAGTCACCAATAAAAACAACTTCTGACCTGCAGAAGAAAATCCGCTTTTGCAGACAGGGCAATAGTGAGTTTACAAGGACTTTAAAGTGTGCAAAGGGTACGGTCTTGATTCTCTTTGCATATGTCAAGGAAAAAAAAGTGGGACAAAAGAAGAAAATGTTACTGAAAGTTTTACAGTTGCAACTGTAAAACAAATGCAGTTTTTTTTACCACACAGATACTTTTTTAACTTATAACTAAATGATGGCTTGTGGAATCTTTCTCATATTAGAGGTTACATAAATCTTACATTAAAAGGAATCTCAAGATGTGAAAGAAAGTGGTTTACCCAATAACAGAAACAATCTTATTCTAAACGCAGTCATTAAAATGCATGTATATATTGTGAAGCAATATAGCCTTTTGTGCACAGAAACTTTGCTGCACTCAACTGTTAAATGAATTACATAACTGCACCTACATACTGTATATTCCTACAGTCAGTAACCTGGCAACAGAAGGATGTGTGCTCCAGTAACTACAGTACAGGACCCTAGAGCATAAAAAAAACAAAAAAACAACAGTGCACCTTGGATCAACAGTTTTTTTTTAAGATTGAAAACTGACTCCTAGTATATGTGAAATTAAATCTAATCTATAACAAGAGAGCCATCACCTGTACAAATTCCTTGGCACATTGCTCCAGTTAATGCTTAATATGTAGTTATGTGGCTCCCAAAGACCTGAGAACTGGATGTGTGCCTATATCTCCAGAATTATTGCTGGCGCCAAGCAATCAAAATCTATTTGCACAAATAATAGACTAAGTCAAATGTCCTCCATCACAAACTTACACTAACCCATTATTAGAGTACAATTTCAGGCGTGTATCACTGACAAAATTAGCTGGGAGGGAGCCTGAGAGTATGTCGGGTGAGGTTTCTGTGGTTTCGGCTCACTTCTTCCTTGAGAAAGTAAGCATACAATGTGAACATGGTCATTTCACCAAGACTTATTCTGTGTGTGGCTTCTCTCGTACACTTTTATATCAGTTACACAAAAAAACAAGTTGATCTTCTTAGCAACACTGAGCTCCGACTCAGGGGGCTGAGAAGGCTGAAACTCCTATTAAACTGACTTCAACAACCACCATGGCTTATGATCTGGCTTTGGTGAATTAAATCCAGCTGTACTTAGTAAGGGGAGGCTGATCTCACTCAATGGTGGTTGACGCTGCAAGCTGTTAAGTTTAGCATGTGGAATCAAGGCTCATCCAACTTCCATCTACATTGTTTAGCATATGACAAACTGGACCGAGCGCTGACTACATGCTACATTGTGAACAACAAATCCTTACTGAAATCGGCAGGAGGAGCTGGTTAGCTGTTAGTAGCCGGGGGGGACATGAAGTGTTCTGAACTCGAGTTTAATGTGACAACACAACAAGTTTACAGTAAATAAATGTACTGAAGCACTTCAACTGAGTACAGTTTGGAGGTGAAAGTAGTTTGAGTTTGGAATTACAGACACTTTACATCAGTGTTTACATTTGACCAAACTTCTGTCAGAAGACTGCTTAGGTACCTGTACTTACTTTTATAAGAAAAAGTGAATGTAGCTGTTATTGATTACAAAGTGCTTTACATAACTTACTAAATATAAAACAATAAAAAATAGTTTACGGATAACTTTTCAGTTTTGTTTTAAACCTATTTCTTTAAATGGAACAAAATAAATTCCCTTAACAATTTAAGGGTGTTTTTATAATGCCAACAACAACAGATGATAATACAAAATTTAAGAAACAACATTTTGATTATGGGACGGTTTACATTCACTTCAGGACGGTTGCAATTGTTTTTTCAGGATGGGACAGTGGTGAAAAAAGTTAGTCTGGAGGCCTGACTTTAGGCTGAGAACAGAAATTTGTGGCCAAAGTGAGAGGTAGGCGTCTGAATACAGCTCTTAGTTTTCCATTTCACAATGCAGCATCACAGTTCACAAAAAAGTCATTTTGTTCCATGCAGCTATTCAGAAACACCTCTGCTGGGTGAGGTGAGAAAACTGAGGTGTGATTGGGGAATCATCTATGAGTGTCTGTGGTCTTGGTGACATTTTTACATAACTGTTCTAATAAAGCAGTGAATTAGTGTTAGTTAGTGCGTCTGTAGTAAGAAGCCGGGGCAGTACACTATAATAACCCACCACTGAACAGGCTGGATGAACCACTGTGGCAGCCAAAGCAACTAGAGCAAATAAGCCTACTATAATGTGGATGCTATCCATGGCCTACATCAGAGCTGTTAAGCCTGCACACCAGTGCCAGGCCCCTCAGGTCTTGTGAGCAGAGACTGTTGGCTATTCCTAGGTCTAACCTAAAAACTAAGGTGACTGTGATTTCAGTTCAGTTTTATTTTGGCCCCTGGAAAAGTCTCTCTACAGCTGTTTAACTGGCAAACTGTCCCCTTTTTAACTTAATTAATTCACTTTATTTATAATTATAATTTAATATTGTTGGAAGTACTGTTTTTTTCCCCACGGATTATCAATTTTTGTACTCATTCTTGTTTTGATTGTTACTGTGTACTGTATTTGACCTTCTGACTGACTATACTGTTTTCTTGCATGGGTCTTGCAATGTCCTATATTATTATATTAAATTACATAGTTTACCAGCAAGCTAAAACAATTTTATAATGGTACTTTTTGTTGATAAGTATTTATTTAAATGTTTTATTTGTTTGTATCTTTGGTGTTACATTAGTTTTACAGTGTTATCATTAATACTGTATTGTGAACTGCATTATGTAATAATTTGTAATGTTACACCTAACAAGCACAGCCCTGATGGACAGTGGTAAGGCAGATAACAACTAAACTCAAAGGGAACTCTGTTAGCTCCACTGCTTAGCGGAGAAGTGAAGGCACTGTGGTTTTACTGTTTCCTCTATTTGTGTCTAATCAGTGCCGGGGCACGCCTGACCGCCTCCACACAAACCGCTGTTGTGCATAACCCCATGGAGAAGAATACCCTTTGGTGAGAGTCTTTCCTGAAGGGGATTTCACAATAGTTACCAAACAAAACTCAGATAACCATGATCAGAAGCCTAGTGGGTTGGCAAACGATGATGAAAAACACAGAATGATCTTTAGATATAATACTAACACACATGCACACAAAAGTGAACTCAAGAGAGGGGACGTTTCAGGGCATGGGACATTCCATTGTGGATTAGAGGGGCAGCACATAAAAGCAGCGGGTGAGGGGAGGCTGGCTAAAGTAGGGTTGGGAGTGTCGACTGACAAGAGAGACACAACCACAATGCAGTTCAGTATGGCTTTTGTGCAGAATCAGGGTCAAAACCAGTAAGTGAAACCAGTGAGTGGTGGTTAGAAAAGACTTTTGAACTGAATTCCCAGATTTGGCAGGTCAGCATGAACTATAGTGTTCTTAACACAGTCAAGAAATATCATGAAACTACAGTAAATCAGAACTCATGAATCGGTTTCACAACACCTACAGGCCGCAAATCAACCTGATTCTGATAGTAAGCCTAACTTCTATCTCTCAATGGTTTTCCTGCAAAAAGATGTCTCAGCCAGAAAAGTGGTAGAGGCAGCGCTTGTAAATTAACATAGTGAAAGAGCAAGTGGTGGGTTTTCATAGGGGAATATCTATGATTTAACACAAATGGCTGAGCATATGTTTGCTCTTAAAACAAGTTTGAAATATGACAAAGACAGTATTTTGTCTTCTGATTTAAGATTCTACATTATATGTCTTACATTATAATATGAAGCTCATATTCAAACCACACACAATGCACTATGTGTGTGTATGCATACTGTCACTATCACATCCTGGAGTAATTCTAGAGGAAACATTTGCATGCTTAGCATACAGTCACCAGCCGAACATGCATGCAAATACCTCATGAATACCTTCCTGCTGTCTCTTGACAGGTTGCTGGGATATTTGCAAAGTGATACAGGATAATACACATGCAAGGCCTGCTGATAGCCCTCAGCTAAATTATGACAATATCTTACTGAAGAATGCCTGTTTTATATAGACTTGGCAGAAAAAAGGAAAGCAGAATGATCCGCGAAGCTTGCAGAAAACTAAACCACAATAAACATTGTACATCACACTCATAAATTGTTCTTGCTAGTAAACCTGTGACATCCTGAGTGTCGCCCTTAACCCCACTTCCTACTGGCAGTCCAAACTTTAAATTTGTTTATAATTGTTATTTATGGATGTCCTTATGAATTAGTATGACCTATTGCCTACGGTTTTCTCAACCACACTGTTAAAATACTTGTGTTACCACCATGGTCCACAGTAACATTTTATTAATCTGAGCTGCTCAGGAACGATGGTTATTCAAACACCTTTTATCTCCAGCAATACAAGGACATATCAGGGAAAATCTTATTCAGATATGAAAAGCACACATGTATTTACAAACTGATATGAGAAGAACGAACCATTTGCTACCTCAGCAAAGAAACATTAAGCACTTTGACTTCAGACAGCTGCATTGTAAGATCAGGCCTGACTTTCCCACTGATCCTTGAGTTCAGCTAATCATGCCAAATCCACTGAAAGGTTACATGCATTATATAACATTCCACAAATTCTGAAGATTAGTCTGTCTGCTGCCTGCTTACTTATTGTAAAAGTGAAAGGCAAACATGTCTCCCTTTTTGAGATCACAAATGGACAGAAATCTGAGATGAGTTTCCTGTAAGGGCACAAATTAGCTCCTGCAGCTCTTGGAAACCAGATATTATATAGCTAAACACAAAGAAATATGCACAAGTAACCAATCTGCACAATCTGGTTAGCAGTCCAAGGAAAACCTTTAAGAAACAGAGATCCAAAGGAAACTTCTGGAATCTAGATATTTGGGAGCTGCAGCAGGAGAACTCCACCAGAAACAAAATAGCATGGAATAACAGTAAAACAGACCACACCTATGAAATAAAATCAACTCCCAGTGTACTGTAAATGTATCACCTTTAGCACTGCCTACGAAAACAACAGGTGAACTTGATTCACATTAGACTAACATGATAAAAACTCTGCTCCTGTGTCCTTAAAAAGAAGGTCATGGGCAGCTTGTGGATGGCACCCAAACCATGAAGTCCCTCTGACTCAGGAAAATACATTTTACTCTTAATCCTTCACAGTTCCCTGCCTAGGGAGCCACGGATACCTTCGGCTAGACACGGGACAGATCGGGGGCAATAGAAGCGCTTTGAAATGGGAGGGAAGGGATTATAAGCATTAGTGAGCCAGCATCACACTCTGTGTATAGAGTACAAACAAGTACCCATCTTCACCCAAAGGCCTTGTTCAAAGTTCATCAAAGAGTTTAAATTAAGTTGGTTAATATATTCTCCATGAACTATATTGCCAGAATCAGCCCCATATCTGAATGAACATTTAAAAACAGGAAGGGTCACATTTTAAAATGGATTTTAAATAGTGTAAAATAGATTACTACTAGATTATTCTTATTGCTTCACGAAGAAATAGAGACCAATAAATGAGCTGTAAGGGATCTAATACAGGGTAATTGGGGCCCACTTGACAGTTAAGCATATTTCTGTTCAGTTCAGTTACACCATCGTTTGCATCCTTCCATTTAGTGTTATTTGCAAATGGTGTAATCACTTTCTGAAGCTCAGTCTGATTCCTGTAAACATTTAGACAGGCATACTGACGAGCATGTCTGACAGGAAAAGAAACTGACTTAATTTTTACACTGTAGCATGTTTCAAACTCTGAATTTAACTTTCGGTTTAAGATGAGACCAACACCTAAAGCTACCATGCACAATGGGTCTAGGTAAAATACTTTAGTCAATAACTTCAAACAGGGAAAAAGCAATGACAAATTCTAATGGACTGATGAGAAGCAAACAGGCTCTCTTCCCTTTAACTGCTCATATAGAGAAATGCTGATTCTCCTAGTAAGACTATCAATTAGAATTTAATCAATGTAAGTCATTATGTGACACCTTCTGATTGAGAGGTTTCACTTTTTAGGAACAGTTCCATATACTTTGACTTGCAAGTAACAGTGGAACTATTTCACAAAATGTGGAACGCGTAGTGCAAAGGGCCATATGCAACAAATGGGTGAGGGTCATGGGTGGAGTGACATGCATCAGCCATTTCACAAGAGATTATCCCCAAACCACAGGCTATGCAAATGGGAAGATGGGTGTTTGTCATTTGACATATGGATGGGTGACAGGCCTGACCGAATTCATTACAGCCAATATGCTTGACAGACTTATCCGGATGATAACCCAAATCCTGGCTCTTGAACACTCACCAAATATAGATGAGAAAACTAATCCAGGCAGGGTTTTAATAATATGCCGCAGTATTAGCCAAATCTATAACACTGAACGTTGAGAGCTGCTTGGTATGAAACACACCAGCACCCAAGCAGGGGTCATGTTACTTCTGCTTCATTATGTCAGAGCAACATAAACCTGATGCAGTTCATTAAAACTCATTATCAGTTTTAAAAACAACACACTGTATGAATCTATATATATATATTGTATCAACAGAATAATACGAATCTCTATATAAACATTTTTGTGATCTCTCAGTCCAAATGACTAAATTTGGCTTATTTACGCACTTAACGTCCAACAATAGTGATTTACAAATAGATGCTAAAACAACTTGACATACTGATAGCAAAGTGACATCAACCAGATGGATCTCAGTTGATTGAATTTAGCATGCTTTTTCAGCAGAAAATCAATAATAAATCATTTAAGTATATGGAGTTTTATATGGTTTTACCCAGAACTTCACTCAGCATGCAATACCAGGTAGACACAAGCTTTAAAACAAGGAAATCAACAGACACGGTATCTCACCTGATCAGCCCCATAGGCAGCAGCAAACTCCATAAACTCCTCAATGCGAACAAAGCCATCTCCATCTTGGTCTAAAGCATCGAACACAGCTTTTAATGGGGATACATCTTCCTCCCTCGTACTCACAGCTGAAACCATGGGCAGCGAGTCGTCTACCACCATTTTAGAGAGGGAAATTGTCTCCACAGTTGGCTCACTAGTCCATCCAGCCTCAGGAGAAGAAGTTTGTAAATCCTGAACTGAAAAATCAAAAGAAGCCACTTCATGACAATCTGATCCTTCGAGCTGGTTACTGTCTGTCAACCGCTCCTCTTCCCTATGTTCAGTTGTCAGATCGGGAACACTTCCATTCTCTCCACCCTCCTGTGGTTTCAAGTCCCAAGATTCCTCGTCATGGACCTCATCAGCTGTCAAGCACAGATCCAAAGCCATTGCCTCATTCCCCTGATTTTCAGCTTCAGAACAAATCTTGTCTTCCATTAAATCCTTCGACTCATTTTCCACAGAGTTACTCTCACTGGTGAAATCCCCCTGGATGAAGGCATCTTCAGCCAGAGGCACCGTCAGTGATGAAGGTCCGGCTGAGAAACCCAGAGTACATGAGTCATTCTCACCTTGTTGCTCTGAAGTCAGATTTCTAATTACAGTAGCTCCTGCATGTTCCACCTCTGGCTGATCTGCTGATAAATCTAATGGCGCACCCGTACAGATAACAGAGGGAGGACTGGCGGGGCACAGGCTCAGACTGCTGTCACAATCTGGAACCTCTAAGTCCAACAAAGGCACAGATCCTTCGAAACACTCCAGTGACGTGCTGATGTGGTTATGCAGGAGGAAGTTCTCAGGTAAACTTTGCAGGGTAGTGCTACTGGTTACAGGCAGATCAGTCACTTGATCAGGGAATAAACCTTTGTCTCCGGTTTCAAGTGACAAAGTCTCCCCGCTCTCTGAGGGAGGGAGACCTGCCTGCCCCTCTTCAAACAGGTTTACCAGCTCCTCAGTGACACCCTGTGGGTTCAACTCACCTGGGGACCCTGGGGGGAGACAAGAGAGCTCATTTGAGAAGAGATCTACCAACAAAAATGGATCCCCTGTGTTGGTCTCGGAAATCTTTGATGGAGACACCGGTACACTGAGGCTTAATAGCTCAGCCTGACTACTGAGGGCATTTGAGCTCTCAAGAGGGTCCTCTTGTGTCGGACTCTGTTCCTCAAAGGCAGAATTTTTCCCAACCACACTAGTGAGTTTAGGAGAAAATAGCCACGACAATGTGCAGTCACTTAATTCATTGGGTCCCTCAGTTTTTTCTGTGAGGAACAATTCCTCTATATGAGTACTATGGAGAGAAGTTTGGGAAATAGTGGACTGATCGCCCTCAAACTGCAAATCCCCACAAGAAAAATTGGAGATATTTATTAAGTTGTCCAGCTCTACTGGCTTGTCCTGGAAAATGTTTTCTTCTTCACTTTGTTGGGTTGTTTGATTCTCGTCCCCATTTCTGAAATCCAAACCTGTCTGGCCACTCTTGTTTGGACAGATCACACCTCCTTTGTCTGAATCCAGTGTGTGAAATCCAAGAGGAAATGGCTGTTCTGACTCCCACTGTGTGTGCCCCAGAGGGCCAGACAGAACTGTCGATTCCATTTATATTGGCTGGTCCACTTTGCAAACTTGGGAAAGCTGGTGAAGTCTTATCTCACTGCTGTCGTCAAGATCCAGTTCTTCAATTGTAATGCCATGTTTTTAAATGGCACTATCCATATCCACTGAAATCTTGAACTTAATGTGTGGAATACCTACAAACATTGTCTACCTCTGACACTTAAAAAATGCTGGCAGGTATTGTGACTAAATAAATAATAGTAAAGACTAGTAGTCGTTTTAAGAGGGAAGGTCAGGAAACAATGTCAGTCAGGCCACGGATTAACAAACTGTAGTTGCTCTATTAACTTCAGAGGTTGCCGTCCACATCTCGACAGCAGTGTCCCCTAAATTCAAAATCCACACTTGTGTCTCAGCCTTGCTGAGCATCGCGCCGACGTGAATGTGTTGTGACTCACTGCGTCCCTGTCCGTCATGGCAGGTCCACTCCCGGTCGATGCCAAACAATTCGGCTTGAGCGCATCCAACGCCAACATGCTTCACTTCGGCCTGAGAGCCGGCGAATCCCCGAAATAAAGTCCCCGGAGTGAACCGACGGGAACCGCTGGCGGCATCTCCCCGCCGGCGAGCCCGCTCGGTTTTAAAGCGCGACGCGAAACTACCGCGTTAAGCCGCCAGTGTTTGTCAACACGAGCTCTCTCTCTCTCTCTCTCTCTGTGTGTCTCTCCCTCAGCCGATTATCTGACCTCATCCATCCACGGCTAATTTAACCGACGGCGCGGCGGGGAAAACTAAAAACCCTGCGCGTACCCTCCCGCCGTAACGCTACACCTCGTATTACTAAATTGAACGACTGGCAGAAACCTCGCCAGTGGATTTAAACACGCAGCCGGCGTGAGCTCCTCCTCCGAGCATCCCACTTCTTCCGTCCCCCCGGCTGCTAACGGGCGAGCTAACCAAATTAGCCTCTTAGCTGGCTGCTCGCGCCTGCTCTCCGTTAAAAATGTCACCGAACCGCCGCCTCGGTTTTCCCCCCCGCGGTTCGGACAGGTGACCGGGAAAAGGGGGGGAGAAAATGTCGCCCCTGCGTCGTCTTCACTTCGCCCCAGCGGAAATCCACCTGTGTCAGTGCCCGAGACAGGCCAGGCGGGGGGACGAGACCTCGCCGTCCTTTTTTTTTTTTCCCCCTTTTCTCGGATGCTTCCGTTATCTGTTCTCGCCTGTCGCCGCGTCCCCTCACCACGCGGGAAAAAAAGAGAGGAGGGGGGGAGAAAAAGAAGAAGAAAAAAAAAGAAGCTCCGTCGTTTGGCAGGCGGTCCGCCGATGTTGATCACGGACACCGAAAGCTCTCGCATCAGCATCAGCAGTGTCCCATCCTCCTCCTCCTCCTCCTCCTCCAGCCGCATACACGCCACTGACGTTTGACGCAAGCGTACAAAACACCCCGCAGTATCATCGGCTTTAAAGCAACTACCAGTTGGGACCAAAAAAAAAAAACAAAAAAAAACATAGTTAATATTCAAAACTGCACGCATGTGTTGAAGAATGAGTTTTTTTTTCAGTAAGCACTCCTTCACACCGACAGGGATTGGGGGGTCTTACTCAGTGACACTTCAGCAGCTGGGCAGATGTTTGTCAAAACCACCACGTTTAACCAATTAAATGGCTGCTTCTGTGGGCATTAATTACCCAGCAGTTGAAAATAACATATAAACCATTATGGCATAGTTGGAGAGCTCCAATGGACACATGAGGTTTATTATTTTGAGAACATAGTAGGTGTTAAAGGGTTGCATTTGTAATGTTTTGGCGCCCTCATCTGACTTGCAGTAGTGTTGATCTTCTTCATCCCCCCTAACTTCATTCAAGTTGAGAGCAGTGAAGAGGAAAAAAAAAGAGACTTTTTCTCCTAAAATAGTTTCATTCATAAGATTTTAAAGGGGCCTGAAGAATTCAAAGTATCCAATATTTGACAAGAAAATAGCAAAACAGTGAGAAAAATCTAACATGTTTGTGTAACAGTAATATGTTTTATTTTGTTTATTTTTTTCTTCAATCAACTCGTGACCCCTCAGATGTGGGCTTAGTGTTAGATTCGATTAGTGGTTTCCGACCTATCTGATTTGCATTAAAAACAGCTGTCGGCTCCATCCAACAGGTAGGATCCAAGGTTCAGCGATCAAGTAAAATGTACTCAAACAGCAACCAGAGGGAAAGGAGACAGTTGTTTGCAAAAAACACAAATGACTTTGAATGAATGAATGAATTATACATGTTTTATCAAAACACCACTTAGCAATACACTCTTAAAGCAACAGTAGGTGAGATAAACCACAAATACAGTACATGTAGCCTTATCAGTACTACAGATGGCCCCTTAGTTAGTCTTTTATTTTCAGCATTTACTTGTCTCTTTTCTTTTCAGATGACCAATAACCTGAAAGAAAATGAGAGAGACAAGTGGATTACACTGTATTCCTGTCATTTAAACACGCTAAATCCGAGATGACACAATGCACAGCACACATTCTCATTCATACTTTCTCTCCACATGGACCCCAAGCTGCACCTCCTCCTACACACCTGGGTCAGGAGGAGGACAGGAGAGCTCCTGTTCAGAGTTTAGCGGATTTAGAGGAGGCTGTACCCAATAGCATGGAGACGTCATTGGCTGAGGTCAGCCACGCCCCACCGTCCGCCACCAGGATGGCTCCAGTCACATAGGAGGAGGCCCGGCTGGCCAAGAAAAGAGTGCAGTGGGCCATCTCTGTCTTGTTGCCCGCTCGCTGCAAAGGAATGGACTGGAACGCACCAGAAGCCTCCCCAGTGGGACCACCTGAGGGATAAAAAAAAAAAGAAAAATCCATACTTAGATACTTTTACTTACGCTGTTATACTGTTCATCAGTGGTTCCCAACATTTTTAGTGATGCCTTCCCCCTTGTTAGGAAAATGACCAAAATGCATCTCCCTTGATAACCTGCCACCCCCCCTCTCCATCCCCTCGTAGCAGAGAGAGTGAAGTCATATGAAGCGCCAAACCGGACAACAGCCGAGCAAAAATTGCGCGAGGAATCAAATGTACGCCACAGATGTTGAAGGACTATAAGTTGCGAGATACAGAACGAGTTACCGCGCGCGAGAGAATGTGGATATATTTCTTAATTTCTATTTTTTAGTTGAGTTATTTGAGTTTAGTTTAGCTGCTTATTTGAACTTTCCACTTACCCTATAGTAACTGCACAAGAACCCACTGGGATATAAGTAGCTGGTTGGGAATCATTGCTGTACATCAAACTGTGATGTGAAAGGAATTCCAATGTGTGTAAAAAAATGTTTTGTAATTAGTTTTTTTGTGTGCATCTACACGCCCTGTCTACTTTTATTATTGATTTTATTTGTAATTGTAAAATGACGTCCATTAAGGTTACCAGTAATGGTGATGTCATCGTAAATGCAAGAAAGAAAAAGATTAGACAGAGACTATACGTAATGTACCATAACGAATATGTGGCTATGGTATTATTAACCAATAACATTAACCCTAAAAGGTCAGTTTCTTGAAAACCCTCCATCTTTATATGAGGATTAACTATTCAATTGTTTCTTACTATAAGATATCAAACCATTGTTTATAATAAAGGAATGCTTTTTAAATATATAACCAAAAAATGTGACAGTTTGTCAATATTGTGTTAAGTACATACCCAGTCTGCGGAAGCCCTCTGTGCCAGAGATAGGACCTGGAGCAACACTATTGACTCTCACCCCACTGGGGCCCCACTCCACAGCCAGGTGCTTGGTCATGGCATCTGGGAACAGGAGTGGCAACAATGAGTCATTAAATTCTCATTTTGATGTCATCACATAACAGTAAAAAAAGCTCTTACCATTTGCAGCCTTAGCAGAACCGGCATGCACCTGGAGGGCCTGTCCCTTGTATCCGAGTGTTGCAGAGATGTTGACTATGTTGCCACCATGATTCTGCACACAAAAATGATGGGAGACACATAATGAGATGCAATGAGTAAATAATCAAATCAGCTTCAGAGCGCAGAGGCAGCAGTTTAAAGCCCACTTAGAGATGACAAGGCATTCAGTAATGTGATCTTTACTGTCCTCTTTTGGTGACCAGGGTGAATTGCAGAGAGGGAATCTTACTGAAAGTTTTTGATTAATAACACAATTATGTTCATGCAGATACAGTATTGTCATCATTTCTGTGCTATGGGGATATAAGCAATTTACTTATTGCTCCTTAACTTAGAACTGTTACACAAATGTACTGTACCTGGAACCACTTCTCGTAAACCACCTTGCTGGTGTTGAATGTACCCATAGTATCTATCTCCATTACTGTCTTGAAGGCATTGAAGGAGAGCGAGGCAGCCGGGCAGAGGAAGTTTCCAGCAGCATCTGTCAAAAACAACACTGTGACTATAACTTAAGGCAAAAGTATGACACTCTGCTGAATAAAGATCCAATGCAAGACAGGCAAAAGAGTGTAATGTTAAATTTAGGGTTTTAAAATGCTTCTTTAAAGCTACAAACAGTAATAAAACAGTACTACAGTAATAATCTTGTAGTGACGTCAGAGTTTGTAGAGAGGACGAGGGTGAAAGGATAGAAGATAAAGATAGATGCAGCATCAGTAAAGTTGATGATTAATCCAAAACCTTTCACACTTTTCCTTTGTTTTCACTTATTCACCCTGCAGACACCTTCAAATGTATTTGCACCTATGTTAGCAGGAAGCACTGTGTAATGACGGAGAGTGTAAGGGCGAGAGACTGTGTGCAGCACAGCTCCCACCACAAACTCAGTAATCATTAGCACAAAAACGTAGCTCAGGCTTGTTTTAAAGAGGTCACATACTGTTAATAAGGATGTCTATGCGGCCCAATTCTTTCAGTGTCTCATCCACAGCAGCCGCGATGCTCTCAGGCTTCCTCACATCTATACACAAGGGGAGACAGCGGCGTCCTGACACAGCAGACAGCTTTTCAGCTGCCTAGGGAGAGACACAATCATATTAACATTTAGTTATGGTGCACGATATATAATTTAGGACTGTGGAAATTATGCAGGAGGAATAACCTCTTTGAGCTTGTCCAAGTTCCTGCTCGCAATCACTGTGTCACAGCCATGCCTGAAACAAAAGGAAAGAAATATAACAATGGGGAAAGAAAACAAACCACTAATGAGCACATGCTGCATTGTGTTGATTGGAACATGAATATGTAACGCGTGCATAAATAAGCCTGACAGGGAGAGAGAGGGAGTAACTTATAAGGAAACAGGTAGGACAGAAGGGCAGGGATAGGAGTCAGTGAATGCATGATCAAAAATGTGATATGAAGCATTGTAAAAGGCCACAGGCACACAAAAATGAGAGACAGCCATGGACAGGTGTGCTGCTTATTTTGATAAAAGGTCCACCTTTTCCGAGTAAATTATTGAAGAATTTGAACTTTGTCACTCAAGCATAATGATGACAGTCCAACTGACAGATAACCAACCAGGAGGTTTAAAGTACACCGACATATTATCTCACTTGTACATTTTATGGTTTAAAAGTAATTGTAATGACATAATGCTGATTACTGATTACATACTATGGAGAAACAAGCAGGTAGTCCTCTCACCTCATGAATATTTCAGCTATCCTGAGTCCAATCCCAGATCCACCGCCTGTGATAAAGGCAACCTGATCTCTGAAAAATGAAGCAAAAATTCTCAAAGGTCACTTCATGTAGTCAACAACATATATTTACAGACAACTGGGTGCATGCAGCAAAGCAATAAGATCACACCAGACCATGGGAAATACATTTAAAAGTGCATGTTTTCATGCTTACTTTAGTAAATCTGGGCTGTAGATGTGTGTGTACGACTTCAAGCAGTCATCTGAACCAACATCTTCGGGCAGCAGCTCTCCTTTACTCTGTGGCTCTGCCATGCTGATAAATAATGCATGTCAAATAGATGCAATCACACTGGAATTACCATAATCACAATGCAATAAATGACCAGTAAATGCAGGAGTTAGACAGAGCAAAAACACCTAAAAATACACTAGCCATCAGTTTGGTGAAGATAATACTGTTGGTTTTTATCATATTTAAATTATTCACTGACGGTAAGACTCTACTTGTTCCCATTTTTATTTTGCAGCATTTGTGTGCACATGCTGTCATGATTTTTGTGCCACATCACAGAATGAAAACTAAATCACAGTTACAGTGGCAGCTGCCCAGAAGTCAAGGCATTTACATACAGAGGTCATGAAGGTACATCAGCTCAAATACAAATTTCTTTTTTGGTATTGACCAAAAAGAGAAAAAACTACGGTACCAAAACGCAACAGTGACCCCCATTCAAACTGACTTAAAGTGAATTCAGACATTTGCCTCTCAAGGCTCTGTGAACGGCTGAACCGGCTGAAACTCATCGTGGGGCCTCCACACGCAGCTCTGCCAAACTGTAGGCCACTGTGGGGTGTTTTTGTCTCACTCTGTCTATCCCTGCAAACATATTGTAAATTGTTGCAACTGCTTTCTGCACCAAGCAGCGTACCAACAGCAGCCTTCAGGTGCCCGTCAGGACTGAGCGGTGAGGTTCAGCTGTTGTTGTTTTGTTTTTTTTTAGCTGCTGTCGTTTTACCTGCTGACACAAACAAAGCTACTTCTGTAGCGCCGAAAAGAGAAAAACCGTCCGACTCCTCTGTCGACCTGGACACGAAGCACTCCTCTCTCTCTCTCGCCTCTGCAGTTATTCCTCAGCCACTCGCTGTTTTTCGCCAGTAGGAACTTTTCGCACCCTGGACGGCTACTTTCTCGCCGTCCTTTGCGCGGTGCATCGTGGGAAATGAAGTCCGCCCGGGGTGCGTTCAAGAGCACGCACGGTCCGGCTCACTGGTGAAACATGTTCTCGTTTGTTTAGAATAGAATATGAATATGCAACAACAGGAGGAGTTTACAACTAAAGCAGGGTTAAACTGCAGCAGATACTGTGAGCAACAGACTTTAGAGGTCAGGATTGATTGGATTCATGCCAGAGAGAGAGAAAACTATATCAGACAGCATCCTGCTCTAGGGACGGTCAGGCCTGGGGAGCAAAGGAAAACCCAGTGATTCTGTTGCTCCTCTACAATAACCATCATCTTCTAGTATGGCACCAGCCAGGGCCTCCGCTGGTAAACCAACACTGCTATCAACGATCCAGGGTTTACGGTTTCAGGACTGATGCTGATCAGTGTGCATTAGGGCACAGAGTGGCCCTTATTGATCTGTACTTTGAGATTTATTGTTGGAAAAAGCCCCATGCAATAGATCCCTCAAATACTTTTGGGATGTTCTTCTTAGCACTGAGAGGATCAGAAATGTAAGATGAGTGCTTTTGTAACTTGATTTGTTTTTCAAGAGGCATGAGTAAACAAGATCAAAACTGCAGAGCTGCAAATAAACGTGAGTGATAACGAATGGTTATGCTTTTTTCTACCACAGATGGTTTGGCCAGGGTGTGTACTTCACATGACCTTCCAGTGTTCTTGCATTGCACTTACAAAAAAAAATATATAAAAACATGTAAAACAACTACAGTCTGTAGCTCAATGGTAATTGGCAGCCAGATGGCGCTATCTGTCAGCATTTCCTGCTTGAATCCACAACAATAAAACCATTCCTACTCTAATTGTGAATCCCCACTAAAGCTGCATAAGAATGCCTCCCTCTGTAAATACATCTATGGTTCAACTGACTGAGTGTTGATTCACTCATCTTCCTGGTGTCTCTGTTTGAAATAAATTATGTGCAAATACTCTCTGCGCTTATGTGTGATGGGATTTTAAGGGGTGACCAAGTAAGATGACGATCCTGTAGCAGCCAAACCCCTGAGTGTATTAAAGTGAGCAAGAGTGTATTTGTTTATGAAGTTTTCATTAGTAACAGAACAACAAAAACTGACTTTAAATAAGAGTCAAGAGTCCATCGTCAGAGGTTGCTTGTTATACATGTTTTAAAGAAAATATCCTGATGCAGGAACATGAAGGCATGTACAGACAGACAACCAGAATCACAGATCCAGACCGTTAATTGTTCCAATGAGCCTGGCACAGCTCACGCCATAAAGGTCCATTATCCTCTGCTGGCCCAGAGGCCCCCCTACAGCCCCTCCGCACTGACAGCTGGTCCTGGGCTCTGTCCGTGTGTCTGCTCTGTATCATTCCGTGCAGCTTTGCTCTGGCCTTCTGCCGGTGGGCTTGACTTGGCGGACTGTCCCTCCTTCTCCAGACCCACCAGCCTGCTGCTGACCTCCCACAGCCTGCGAGCTGCCTCCTCATCCAGGGCCTGGGGCGCCGGTTCCTTTTCTGTCATCAAATCATAATACCTTCCCGTCACCCCCTCCATCTCCTCGGACACGGCCAGGTAGACGCTGGGCTGGGCCCCCAGCTCCGGGCTCTTCACCAAGAGGGTGAAAAAGGGACCTGTAAGGGAGTTTGTGGAGAGCACAGCTTTTCTGGTTTAAACTCAGCCGGAATACCACTGTTTTAACAACCTTTTAGAGCCTATCAGAATACAAGTACTTTATTAAATGAATTGGCCAATGTCAAGTACCAGTAAAGTCCTACTGGATTGTTGTTGCTGTCTGTGGTATATGACAAAAGGAAACACTTGGATGAATGTGCGTCATATTTATTCATATCAGGCACACAGCAGATTTTAATTTTTTTATTTTATGATTTTTATTTACTGTAAGTGACTTCAATAACAAACACTGTTCTCCCCACAGCAGATTATTTTTATGTAATCAAAAAAAAATGATTAAAAATAATAGTATATTCATTGATGCTCAGAATGAGTACTGAGAAAAAGTATCAGCAACAACATTGGTACCATTGGTGTACTTTGATTTCAGAGGTTTTATTTTTATTTATTTATTTATTTGGTGTGATGTAGAACATTGTAGCTGTGGAGGGAAAACCTTGTAACAGTGATTTGAGCTACTTTGACTTTTACTTAAGTGTTTAAATTTCCTGCCACGTTATACTTATACTTAAGCATAATTCAGAGGGAAATATTAACAGTATTAACAGTTAAATATATAACAGTATATCAGTCACAGAGGCCTTTGTTCTTCACTGTGTAAAAGTACCTTTTGGATACTTTAAATACATTTTGCAAAAAATAGTTCTGTTACTTAAGTACCATTTTCAAAGTGACTAGTGGAATATTTGCACAGTTATTGCTACATTTACTGAAGTAAATGATCTAAATATTTCCACTGCAAAAGAAAGAGACAATAACTTTGAATTAAATAGCGCAGAAAGATAAACTTAATGTTTTTTGTTTTTCAGTTGTAGAGTTATAAAGTTTTGTGGACTTGAACTTTTAACCACAGAAATACAGTCAATTGCAGTTTCTGCTTATTTATACAGAACAAGCAGATAAGAATAGATAATTCACTGAGAGTAAACCAATGCTTATACAGCCTAAGTTACTCGGTGCATATGCATTAGATAAGCATTTATTGATTTCTCTAAATTCAGAATCCAACAAGGGAGCAGGATACTCACTCAGCACAGAGCTCGAGAACTGTGATTGGTGCAGACCCGTGTGCCTCCCGAGCTCCGTGGCAACAACGCCTGGGTGCACAGCATTCACCGTGACTCCCGCGCCTGTTACACACACACACACACACACACACACACACAGAGAGAGCATTGTTTAAAAATATATATCCAATGGCCAATTACAAACAAGAACATAGGCTGTACTCCCTCCCACACATGCCCACATATGCAACAGCCAGTAGACTTGCCTTGTAATCGCTTGGCGAGCTCTCTGGTGAACAGAACATTGGCAAGCTTGCTCTGACAGTACGCCTGCTTGGTATCAAACTTCTTCTTCTCCCAGTTCAAGTCGTCGAAGTCAATCTTTCCAACGATGTGGGCGAGTGAGGCCAGGTTGATCACTCTGCTGGGGGCGGACTCTTTCAACTTATCCAGCAGAAGATTTGTCAACAAAAAGTGGCCTGGAGGAAGACAGAAACTATTGGAATCAGGTAGTGATGGAGTTAGGGAGAGATTATTAAATTGTAAGGATCATTTGAATCTATTTTCTTACAGGGAAAATAGGCATCACTGTTTGTCTTAATGCCTGTTTTTCAGTACCTAAGTGGTTCACTCCAAACTGCATGTCGAAGCCATCTTCTGTCTTCCATGCTGGACATCTCATGACCCCTGCATTGTTTATCAGCACATCCACACGCTGCTCCTCTACAAGACAATAAAGATAATGTTTAAAACACTGTTACTGTGTGCTTTATTTCTATAATTGAACCCACAGCTGGAGAAGTGTTTGTTTCCTCACCTCGTTTAATTCTCTCTGCAAACTCTCGGATGGACTTTATGGAGGCCAGGTCGAGGGGACACGCGTAAACATGAGGATTCAGGGTCTTCCCTCGTATTTCCTTTGCCGCTGCCTCGCACTTCTCCATGTCCCGACATCCCATAATGATCCGACCCCCTGTTGACGTGTGAATGGGAAAAGGAGTGTGTCACTGCGAGCAAAGCAACTGCTGAAGATATGAAGAGTGACTTAATATTCTTCTCCACACCTCTCTTGGCCAGTTCTCGGGCGGTCTCTTTCCCAATGCCCGTGTTGGCTCCTGTTATAACCACAGTCTTCCCGTTAATGGTAGCCGTACTATGACACCGGCCTCCAGTCACGTGGTTCCTATGAGAAGAATCAAAACAAAGCTCAGTGCCATGTAATGTAAGCACGTGAGATTGTAACTCGAGACCAGGCGCCATGGGCTTTTTCTATCTCGTCTACCTTGCACCACAAACAATTGTAGTTTATCATAACTGTGTACATTATACAACGGCCCTCAAACCTCAATTCACCGCCCAATGCATTAATTCAGGAAGATATATGTCAAAGAGCTCCTGTTATAGGTCTACATCTCTGTTTATCCTTAATTAACTTCTTAATAAGATTATTACACTCAAGCCTAAATCACCAGCTGAGCAAAGGAGATGATAGGGGCCAAACAGCTCTGTACTAGGACTTGACTGGAAGTCAGCTGTCGTGTAAATCACTGTCACATTGTTCTATCTCATTAAACAAGATAGCACACATGGAAAAACTAAGAATTCCCTTAAGTTCACACTAGCTTTATTAACTGTGAATGGGAGAACAGACTGTCATTAACACCTTTACAGTCTATCCAATACGACACAATCACACTGTTAGAAATGTTGCCTTTGCGAAGCATATCCAACTACACAACTTCCTACTTAATAACTTGACGTGCGTTGGCTGCCTGACAAACAATGCAACTCAGTGTAACAACGGCGACACCTCTCTGACAGCAAAAAACTGAATTTCGTGGACTACATTAGGTCTGAATGAGCGTATCGGCAGCTACTGTCACACACACAGTGTAAAATATACAGTTACATCAGGACACAGTGGCCTTATGTCACATTGTGAAGAGTTACTCACTTCAGGAGAACGGCGCTTCCTATCACTGTCCCAAACACAGAAACGGGTAGAATATATTTGTTCATGACTCCCGGGTAATGCTGGCGACGACATACACATAGAAAAATGTTTAAACCTGGGCTTAAAACCACAAGCAGCACTCCTGCAGCGCAAGGTTACGCGCGCATGTTTTTGGCGTCACGGAGTAACACTAACCAACCACGGGGCGGAAGGAGCGCGATGGCATTGTGGGAAATGTAGTGCCAATTGTAATTTACATTAAAAACAAACATTAGACGACATTTTGGGGGGGGGGGGGGGTTGCAGCATTGTTGTGTGGAATTTGTAAGCAACATAAACACTGTACATTTAATAATGTTTTATCAAGAGATCTTCACCTCGACAAAATATCTTAGTCTTTACATTTAATTGTGATGGTGGCTTTTACTTCTGAGATGTGTGAAAGTGTT
Organism: Lateolabrax maculatus; assembly: GCA_031216445.1. Taxonomy (NCBI): domain Eukaryota; kingdom Metazoa; phylum Chordata; class Actinopteri; order Acropomatiformes; family Lateolabracidae; genus Lateolabrax; species Lateolabrax maculatus. Next base: position 12,356,630 of record CM062200.1, read on the forward strand.
GTATACTATATACTGTGTGTTATTTTTTTTTCTCATAAAAAAACTGAGATAAATCCTGTTCTGGGAAAATTCATAAATCTAATCTTAATCTCTTAATTGCATGTACATTTATGCATTTGACTTCATGAGAAAGTCCCTGTGGTCACACATTGTAAATAAAAATACCATGAGAACGAAATAAAATAGGCTCTAAGGATGAGATACTGCAGGAGGACTTAGAGAAGGAGAGGACTATATGAGTCAGTGGGAGAGGGTGACTGTGAGCTGCTTTTTCTGTTTTTAGATTGTGAAAAAAGATGTGAAATGACTCTGCTGTTGTGACTGCAGTCGGAAAGTGTTTCTAGTCTGGTGACACTGAAAAAGTGAAAGAGGCTGAAGGAAGAGAGGGCTAAAGTAGTTGCTTTGGAGGGTCAGACCAATGCCTGCAGGCGTGAGGTTGGGGTAGAGCTTTGTGCACCCGCAGCATGCTTTTGAATTCAATACTTACCTTAATTTCTCTGCCTAAATGTTGCTCCACATGTTCTCTAAAGTGAAAACAATCTCGTTTCTGTCTGAAGTTTAAGTACCTGCTGTTCAAAGCAAATGCTGCTAAATTCTCCAGAAATTTAGTTGGATTGTTTTTCTGCACAAGGCAGAGAGTTTGGGATGGGCTCGAGATTTCAAGCAGGGGAAAGGTTTTTTAAGTAAATACTGCGAGATGGTCCACATAATCATAGTCATTTATAGACAAGGCTGTAGCTCAGAATAATGAGCACCATCTGCACGTTCTCCACTTTTCCCAGCGACGAAATCGTCTATGACAAATATAAATCAAATACTCTCACAAGATTCATTTAATACACATTAATTGGAGTTTATGGCATGCCCAGACAGTTTAATATGTGCTAATTTGATTTTGTCTGCACAGGAAGAACAACACATAAAAAATGTTCTTACTTTTTCCTGTTGGTCTCAGAAAATACACAGTTATTCTTCTTTGAGCAAGGTTTATTTTTAAGTTCTGTTTTCATTTTAGTCCCAACCCTTCTCTAAAAACACAGCAGGGTGAAATAGAAGTCTAATCTAATTGTGGTCCATAAAAGGCATATTAGTCCACAAACTGTGTAAACAGCCCTCCACTATGACACTGCAGTTTATAGGGCAGCTAGGACACAAAGTACACAGAGCAAACTCTGCGTGAAGAAAAATTTGAGGACAGTGAAAAAAACAAGGCCACCCCCTTGCAACAAGATTTGGAAAACTTGAGGTGACACATAAAAAGTGAAAACTAGGACGTGAATGTGGTGTCTGAAAAGGGAGTGAGGAGGGGAGGGGAGCAGAGGGAGGAGCGGCCCTGCTCTATTTGTTCACAGCTCAGAGGTGCGTCCCCCTGGCGCGTTTGACCCTTGGTGCTCTCTCCTGTCAGCCCACAGTGCTTGACCTTCACTATGATTTATGACAGCTCTGATCCCAAGATACCAGAGGAAACTCTTTGCCTCGCTGCCTGTTTTGGCCTAACTCTGCCGCGTGAGACACCTGAATGTCTCGGATAGGTGCTGAAGATGCAGCTATTCAATATCCACCCATCTCCCCAACAAGGATAAAAACGCTTATTTTGTTTCAGGAAACAGGGAGATCATATTCCCCTGTGCGGGCCCTGACCCTGACCCTGGACTGCTTGAAAACAGCTTATCTTTCACTCTTTATGTAGTGTCAGTGTGAGCCTGGGGCTGGGGAGGGAAGGGAAGAAAAAGTATATGTTGGACAGAAAATAATAAATCGGTTATTGTGTGACTGACGTGTGGGGTCTGAGGGGAGATCAAGATGGGAGAAAGTACAACTGAAACATCTACCAAGGAACTTCATCAGCCCAATCTTTATTTATGTGAAACAGATTCCAGTCATTTCACCTCTCCAAACATTCACCCATCAACCCATGCCATCCCTGGTCTTTGACGATGACGACGCATGAAGGTTATCCCTGTTATGTCGATGCTTATTTCCCTCGGTCCAATCTGTTCTGCTTGGCAAACACGCCTGGCAGGAGGCCGGTTGTTGAACATGTACAGTAAAGGGGAGCTGCCAGGGCAGTGAATTAATCGAAAGTCTTGCCTCGCCGTTACCTAATAAGGACAGTTGGCAAAGTCACCGCGCAAAGTACTACTTGAGGCCATAAGCTGCTGAATTATGCAAGAGTGGAGCAGCCTGCCCCTCCAAAGCATGAATCAAAAGTTTAAAAAAAAAAAAAAAAAAAAAGCTCACGGAGGCATCGGGGCTCTCGTCCGGGCGCTAGGACCCGGGACACGTGAGCGGAGGGTGGAGACGGCGAACAATGAGGGAGCTGACTGGTAGGACTGGTGGAGGAGCAACATCTGAGACCAGCCCCCCCCCCTCATCATCATCCTCCTCCTCATCGACCCCCAGAGTCCCGCTGGACCGACGGACAAAACAGACGGACGGGTAGTGAGAGCAGGACGCTGTTAGGGGACAGTGGGGGACATGTAGGTTTGTCCACGCTGCAGACAGCAGAGGTATTCGCTGAGCCCCCCCTCTCTCTCTCGTGTGTGGATGTGAATGAATGGGTTGAGTGTGTGTGACTGTGTGTGTGTGTGTGTGGTGCTGATCTGGGTCATGCGGACCACTGGAGGAGCGGGAGACAAACACGCAGCGTCCTCCCGCCGCTCGGCAGGTTGAGATGCTGGGCGCTCAGAGGACGGATCCCAGCCCGCGTCCCCGTCTCGCCCCGGCACCCAGCACCGCGGTGATGCCTGTCGATCTGATCCTGCCTCCGAAGTAAGCCACCGACCCCGGGGGGGGAGCGTCTCCAGGAGCAGCAGAGGAACCAGCCTGGGTATAGGGCAAAAAAAAAACAAACAAAAAACAAACGGCGGACCTCATCCGAGCTTCGATTTTTTTTTCTTTCTTTAGACCCCTCTAACTGATCATTAAGTTGCTTCAAGCGAGGAGACTCGTCCATCATCGGATCGGAGCCGAGCAGCTCTGCTCGCCGAGCGGATGCAGGACCACGGAGCAGAGAGACAGGTCGCCAGCAGGTGAGCCAGCGACACCGAGCTGCACCCCGGGGTGCCCGACACCGAGCTGCACCCCGGGGTGCCCGACACCGGCTCACTCACACCACAGCACGCTCTCAAGAAAGACAGAGGGACACAAATCAGGGTTTAGGGGAAAAAGAAATACACAAACACAAACATGTGTTTAAATGGATCATTGAAAGCCTTGGGTTAAAAAATATTGTTTTTTTTTTGTTTGTTTTTTGGAGAGCTTGGATTTGAATGTTTTTTTCCCGATGCACAGGGACTGATGAGCGGTGACTTCATGTTGTCTGAACTTTGACTCCCTCTCATGGACATAAACACTAACAACAATAAACCCGCTGTACAATAAAAGCTTCGGTGTCAGCAGGTATTATGCAGGGCTCCAGCTTAAGGCCGTGATTAACTCTAACTAGTGTTAATGGTTGAGCCGCGACTTCATTTCTGTTTTTCACCCACACTTGTTCAATCCCTCAGCTTCCGGGATTCAGTCCGTGGTAGACAGATGCGGAGGGCGTCCGGGCCACTTAATGGCCCTTTTATACTTTGTCCAGGGCAGACAGGTGATATCTCATCGTTAATGCCGTCCAATGCATTTAAATGAGCAGCTGACTTGATAGAGCAAAGCCCGGAGGCTGGTAATGGACCGGCAATGAAACGCAACCAGCGGCCAATGCACACAAGCCTCTGTCACGTCCGTCGGATCGGTGGAGAGAAGCAGCAGTAATGGCTGGGGCATTTACTTTAAAGGAGCATTTCATCCCAAATTCAAATCCAATTCAGGGTCGCAGTTGCTCTGCCTGGAGCAGGTACGTGTGTTATTACCTCTATCATTAAAGCTTTGCACGGGCAGAAGGCTGCCATTGTTTTGTACTGTTTACACATCAGTAATTATACTAAGTGTTCAGTTTTACCTGAGTTATCACATTTAATATACATGACAATGGGAGAAAAATGCTGCACTGAAACAAACAGGCCTTAAAAAGTAAACACATGCATACTTGCGCAGCATCTCTGAGGAAAGTGGAGCCCACTTTGCGAACTTAATTATACGTCCAAATCTTCCTTGAAATTCTCCATCTTGAATTAAGCAAAAAACCTCCCATGTTCCAAACATGGCCTGCAGAACTTGGAGGGTAATCCGTTTGATAAAAGGAAATCAAGCCAATAGATTTGCTGCTACAGGAAGACATGGCTGCTTAGAGAACAAAAAGGATGTAAACATTGTCAATTAGGACGCGTAGAGGACAAGACGCTTTTTTCTTTACTCTCTCTTGCCTGCTGGGTGATAATAACAACACAAATATCTGAAGATTACATCCTAACCTGCCATCATGTCAGTGAGAAAACAGCTGCCTAACGATACCCCTTGTCAATCAACATACACACTTTGTATGAGTGCATGGATGTGGTCATAGTATGTATATAAGTCTATACTGCTGCATAATTTGCATTCATGTGTGTGTGTACTGTAGATATTAATGCTTATTTTATTATTTGGGTAATCAATGTTTGATTTATGTACAGTCTGTTCTTCTTTTTAATTGTCTTGTTTTTTTATATTGTGTCCTATACGTGCTTGTGCAGCAACTGCTAATATCCAGTCATGCAATTAAAGCTGGATTTGAATTAAAGGCTGAAAGAGAGAGAGAAAGAGAGAGAGAGAGAGAGAGAGAGAGAGAGAGAGCAGGTTGAATGCCCCCTCAGCAATCAACATTAGTGCACTGATTGTGGTTATAGGCTATTGTGTATGAGCAGGGTCACAAATCACCATCTACTGTGAGCTGCCTTGAAGTGGAGGGTGAAATGAAATGAAAAACGAAGCAATGTCCTCCTTAGTGGCGCTCTTACATCATTTAGCCACACCCCCTCCCAGACCCCATTTTCTGAGCTCACATTAGAGTCCCGTTTCCCCATGTGTTTGACATCAAAGGGACGCAGTGTAGAGCATGTGGTACAAAGGGAGGGATGCTTCAATTCAGTCTCATTGGATTTCCCCAATCCTGCTCTCTCTCTCTCTCTCACTGTCCCTGTCGCTTTCTCTCTCTAGTTACATGAAGCCTCCCCATTGGAACTTGAAGCTAATGGATTGTGAAAGAGTTGGGGTTAGGGACACTATGTTCCCAGTGTAGGTTATTGCAGTGATGTTAATTGCTAAATGATTTTTTGCAGGTTTACAGTCAGGGTCATTATGACATGGCATTTATAATCAGATGCTCTACAGTTTCTAATCCCAAAGCCTTAATCCTAAACTACAATATTGATTTATTCTGCATCGGGATACTTTTGTTGTTGTTATTGTTTTGACATGTTTTTGGTTTATTGTTGGGCTCACTTTTTCTTTGATGGTCATTTGTGGTCAACAAACTGCGCTGGAGCCAAGTGTCCTTGTAGTATCGCCATCCGTAGCCAATTTCCTCTCAGTCATTGTTTGGATCCCTTTAACCTTCCCAGGACTAAGGTCATCCCAGCAGGAGGCCAATGGCCGGCAGAGATTTCAGCCAGGACCTTTCGGCCGGCGGTAGCTTCATGGGATGTATAACATACAGTAGAAAGAGAGAGGGATGATGGGAAGGAGAGCACAGGCGAGGCGAGTCAGGGACGGGTTACACAGCACTCAGTCCCAGCAGGGATCCTCCATATGGTCAACCAGGCGAAGCTGAGAGCGGGTGATTTGTCAAAGTGAGTGTCCGTGGCCTGGGCCGCTGGTTCGCCTATCACAGCTCAGCGGGAAGTTTCTTCAACCTTGTGTTGATGGAGGCACTAAACCCACCAACCCACCGGCTCTGATGTTCTGTGCAGCCAAGGCAGGTGATTCAGTTTTTTATGCCTGAGTAGGGAACAGAGTGTCCTGACTGGAAAGCCCATTTGACTCTTGATCGAGTGGCAGGTTGTTTTGGATCACAGTGATTTGTTTTTATTCTATGCATCCACAACGAGATAACAAGGAGAGGGACACAGACAAAGACAAAAATACATGCAATCTATATGTGTGTCTATACATGCGGTTGTTTTATTTCCAGACAGATAGTGAGAGAAATCACATCAGAAACCTCATATTTCACTTACTGTTTTCCCTTTGACCCAGAGACAAGGCACGTTGGGCATTTTGACAGTGAATTGGACACAGGAGATCAGTCTTCCCCCGTAATGACTCCTCTGCCGAGAGCAAGGCAACCAGTCCATTAGTAATGGAGAGAGGTAGAGACGTGAGGCAGGCTCTGCAATCTATTTATTTCTTTCATTAGTCCCTTGTTTACATTTTCTGGAACAGACAAGAGAGAAAGAGGAGAGGAGGAAAGAAAGGCTGGACTAAACAGGGCAAACACTGTGTGTAAAGCTGCTGACTCTGATAAAGTGTTAGGGTTTTTTTTTTTACATTAAAATACATTTGTTACAGATGAAGATGCAACATTTTTTCCGCGACTACAATTCGGCCCATCACGTATATGTGAATCTGCATTCATGCTTGAACCTCACCCCTATGAAGTCTTTATGCGCTAATCAATGTCATGTCACAGTTCATTGCAACTGTATCACTCACATAGTTAACACTGGGAGAACCAGTAGCTCCCTGAATACAAAATGATTGTCCCTGATTAGAGTCACCTGACAATACCACAGTTAAAATGTGTCCACGTGCAAGCTCCTGCTTCCTATGTTAATGAGTTGTTAACGTTACTACAGTTAGTCTTTGGAGGACAAATAGGCCTGTTATTGACGACGACCTTGAACGTACTTAAATTTGTGAACGAGAGATGGGTATAAGCAGTAAGGTGTATGATTTTTACCATGTTCACTGTCTTAGTTTAGCATGCTTGCAAGTGTTAATTACCACTGATCACAAGGGACATCTGAGGCTGATAGGAATGTCATTGCTCTTGGCCATAAACTAAAGTATTGGACAAATTCAAGTTTTGACCCGGTATTGGCGCTAGATAAAAAAGGTTAAGGTATCACCACAGTTATCACAATTCATCCTGAAAGCATGGGAACATGAATGTGTGAGCCATATTTCAAGGCAACTCCTCCAATAGTTGTTGTGACATTTCACTCAAAACCACAAATGTGGACTTGTGTCAGGTGATCCCCAAAGTCATGCATACAATTTCCAATAGTTTCCAATAGCACAACATTTCCATTCAATAGTTGAGATATTTTAATCTTGACCGATATTGCCATCCTTCAGAGTCCGGAGGCTAGGAGTACACCGGACAAGAGCACACCCTGAGGCTGTTTCTGTCTCTGACAAGAGAGGCGGTCAGTGGCACCACAGGGTTCATTTTCAGTTCTCATCTCCAGCTAAGTGTGTACAGAAGAAAAGGTCAACTGCTTCTGCAGTTTAATCTCATGTGTGTAATGCGTGGAGTCAGCCACAACAGGTTTCCAGAACTGGATGTTTTGGGAACAACCTGTTTTTTAAGAGGGTTATACTGCGAATGCACTCAGCTCTGTTTGAGTAATTGCTAAATGGAGCGCCATTGTCAATCTGCATTTTAAGGGAAATTAGTGGCTGGAAAACAGATTATTGTGGCAGAGCGAAAACCTTGTATCTCCAAACCCTATTACTCCAGGAATTAAAACAACAGGCTTGTTTATAGACTGTCCTTGCTTTCAGACTGCATTGTTGAGTTTATTTATTGAGAGCTTCAAACAGTTTTGAACAAAATTCAGACATTCAGATGTCAGAAGAGTTTTCATCACAATTAAAATAATTTAAATATGGGAGTTACGAGGTCTTTCCTCAAATACAGTGAGAAAAATAATACAGAAATAAGTGAGCAGCCCAGGGATCTGTTTTAAAGGGCTTACAGATGATTAACAATAAGTGGGACTCAAAAACCCATTAAAATGTGTCTCAAGCCAAATCCTCATCTGTATGTGGAGCATGTTGCTGTTACCTTGTCTTTAGCCGCCTCAGAGGACAGGAGAGGAGCAGAGGGCAGCATGGGAGATCAGTGGGGCATGTGGCTGTGGTCGAGCACGAATGCGTGCGGAGGCTCACAGCTGCTCCCTCTCAGAGGTAGGAACAAAAAAGGCCTTTGATAGAGAGTCACTGTGCGACTGATACACCAGAACCCCCCCCCCCCCTACACCCACCAACAGCCTCCTCCCAAACACTCACACACAATCACCTCCGAGAGACCTCATAACTTCATCCCCACACCTACGGGGCACTACACTGCAGTTTCTGGTTCACATTTACAGCGTCATCACAGCTGCGGAGAGCACCGTCTCCCTATACCACTCATCACATTTCAGGACACTTAATCCAGTTCTGCAAAGGAAATGACTGCAAAGCATCCTGCACTTTTGGGTGGGGGTGGGGGGGGGGGTGCTTTTGTCTCTGTGGGAGCTGAGTAATGTGATTAAGATCCATGCTGGAGTGCCGCATATTCTGGAGCTGACTGGAAGAAGTGCCAGTAAACAAGCGCTCCCTTTGCTCTGCTTCATTCCCACTGATAGAGGCTACGGGGCCATGAGGGGTGGGCGGTCAGAGGGAATGTGCTTCCAGTCTGTCTGTCCTGTTTAAATGTTTAATCACCAAACCTGGACCACAGACTGATCTGGATGATGATCAACTTTTGTGTTGACTTGCTGAAGGCAATCCAGTGGGCACGCTCAGCATGAGTAGGCTACAATATTCATAGTCTCTTATATAACCATCTCCTTGCTTATGATAAAATCAAGAAGCAAGTGTTATCTACAGAGATGCCTACGGTACGCGGGGCACTCTTTCTATTTGCAGTGTTCTCTTTTTTTCCTCGACAAAGAGTGATGAGCCAAGAACACAAGGCTGCAAATGGTCGCATCCTATTTTAGTTTTCACTGTCTAATAGCTATATTTATCACTCCCTTCCCACAAGATAGCTGAGGAACCTGAGCAACTTCAGAGTGTCTGAACAAAACTTCCCCTGCAATGTTTTAATCAACTGTACATTAGCTACTGTGCTTTAATTTTGCTGTCCCCCCCCCCCCCCCCCCCCCCCCAAATGCACTTGACAGTCAACACAGACACATTTGTGATGCCGTCGTTTAAACCAGTGGTGCTGAGAAATTGGCTGCAGGGAGAGAAGAACAAAGTGCAAAGCAGTTGCCTTTGAGTGACGGATGAAAAAGGCCATCAGCAAAATTGTTTGTGCTGATTTGCTGCCTATTTGTGTGGCATATGAGCATGCCTGCTGTGCATGATTGGATGATTAAATTTGATTGTTCGGGTAGACAATGGGTAAGATCATTAGCGTGATCCACTTCATTTCCTTAAAAGGTCCATTTTGTGCCGTTTGTTCAATAGTTTTAGTTTTCGTTCATTTTTTACTTATCGTTTGCCCAAACACTGTAACAGACGCTAACATGCACCGTCACTCATCTCTGATTTTTAATTTGTTGTCAGTTGGCACATTTAGGCTGTCTAACTCTGTCTGAGCTTGCAATTAAAGCAGCTATATTTTTCCCCTCCTAGGATCAGTTTGACCTATTTCAAGCTTGGCACTTCTGAAAGTCAGCAATAACTTTTCTGTTGCAGTTTTTTTTTTTTTTTTTTTTTTTTTCAGTTTCAGCAATTTGACTGAAATACTTAACAACAGCTGTGCAAACTGAATATGTGTTCCAGGCAAAACTAAGCAACCCCTTTGCTCACAGCCCCACTGATTTCTACTGCGTGTATGTATGAACACTTCAGAGTGGCCACAGATGATCTGTGGCATGCGTTACCAGCATGTATACACCTTGAAGCTGTCAGCCCTCTCCATTTGTTTCCATCTGTTAGTCCTTCCACCTGGTCATATTGATTTTCCTATAGCTGTCTGCCAGTAAGTGCTGTCGGAGACCAGCCATATCTGAAAGCTGGCTGGAGTGATCTAGAGGGACAGCAGGAAGTCCAATACATTTACTGAAAGCACTTCCCCTGTTGATGCCTTCCCTGAATTGATTGCATGGAAATGGAGGTCTGTTAAAGCCTTCTTCGCCATGTGGGACACAATGTACAGACAAGAATATTGGGATTCGCACCAACAGATATAGAGATACTGAATAGCTTTCTGTCGTTAACACATACATGCATAAAATTGATATCGCTTTCTCTCTTCTTCATTTAGTCTGCCCCACAGCGTCAAGGCGAGCCTGTCTCTTTCTCCATCTGGGCCGGGACGGGTGGGCAGCGGCGGGGGCTCCCCTACATCCAAAATGGGCTACTGCGGGGGGGTGCCTGTGGAGGACATGCAGGCCCTGGCCATCACCTCTCTGTCGGCAGCAGATGTAGCCAAACAATATGAGCACATCCGTGAGCTGGGGAAGGGCACGTACGGCAAGGTGGACCTGGTGGCGCACCGGACTCAGGGTGAGTTGGTTAAGGCATCGGGGGTTCAAAGATCTTTACCTTCTAACACTGTCTTATTAGTATACCTTGACTGTCAGACATCTAGTAAAGCATAAACCAAAAAAAAAGGAATCACAGATCTCCAAACCCACATTGTGCCAGCATGACTCACAGTTGAGGATAACCAGTCAAGGCAGCGTGTTATTAAGTCTCAAGGCACGGTGCCGAGAAATTAATTTCAACAGAGTTAAAAGGGTTTGCTAAGGATTTCTTTTAGGTCGACTGTTTAATCCTGGGCTGTAAGAAAATCAAGGTTAGAGAGCTGGCTCAGTCTGAAAGTGGTATAAGTAAGCATTGTAAAGTAGTGTAGAATGAGGCTGAGAGGGCAGTGGAGATTATAAGTGTGCACACTGAAAAGCCTCTGTATTTATGCAGCTGTGATCATGAACAGCTGGTTGTATGTGTGTAATGGAGGTGAGATTCATTCACTGTACATGTTTATATGAATGAACGTAGCAGCTGTTATAAAGACAGGGTTGGGTAGTTGAAAATCTCTCCCCTCCCTTCGAGTATCAGGTAACACTTTGGAATGTTTTGGATAGTAAAAAGTTGGCAGTACTGTTCAGCGTGTTTATATCTGATTTTTTTGTAGGCTCCAAAATGGCGCTGAAGTTTGTTACCAAGAACAAGACGAAGCTCAAGAGTTTCCTGCGGGAATACAGTCTAACAGGCTCACTTAGCTGCAGCCCTTTCATTATCAAAGTCCTGGACGTGCTTTTTGAGACAGAGGACAGCTATGTGTTTGGACAAGAATACGCCCCCGCTGGAGACCTTTTCGACATCATCCCCCCACAGGTAAAGCTAACGTCCTTCCCTCCACCAATCACCATCCTCACTCAGCCAGAGCTGCTCCAATCAGTTGCCGTGTTCAGACACGGCGGTTTTAACAAGCTCTCCTGGGGTTGGAGCCTTGTCTTTGTCCCGCAGAGCTTTCACTTTTGCTTTAGTGCTATTCCAGTTGATGTTCTAGGAGTGCTTCACTTCAAGGTTCTTCTAAAGACTCATTAAAAATGGTTGCAATGGAACTCAAAACGGAGACTCTTTTGTTTCAGTTTTCCTTTTCAGAGCATATCACTTTCCACCCTGTACTTTCATTCTTCCACTCAATATAACCATCACCTATTCTTTTTTAACAGTACTGTAACCTACTCACCACAAAGCCATTTTCTTGTATCACCTCCCATAGTCTCACCTCCTACACAATGTACTGTGTCTATTACTCTGCATTGATCAAAATCTTCTCTCCACTTTCTCTTCCTCTCAGGTGGGTCTGCCCGAGGAAATGGTCAAACGTTGCATGCAGCAGCTGGGCCTGGCCCTGGACTTCATGCACAGTAAAAATCTGGTGCATCGGGACGTCAAGCCCGAGAACGTGCTCCTGTTTGACCGCGAGTGCCGCCGCATCAAGCTGGCCGACTTTGGCATGACCCGGCGCGTGGGCTGCCGCGTGAAACGGGTGAGTGGCACCATCCCCTACACGGCACCAGAGGTGTGCCGCGCCAGCCGCGCCGAGGGTTTCCTCGTGACCACCAGTCTGGATGTGTGGGCGTTCGGCGTGCTGGTCTTCTGCATGCTGACAGGCAATTTCCCCTGGGAGGCGGCGCTGCCGGCCGATGCCTTCTACGAAGAGTTCCGGCGCTGGCAGAAAGCGGGCTGTCCCGTGGGAACGTACCCGTCTCAGTGGCGCCGCTTCACCGATGACGCCTTGCGCATGTTTCAGAGGCTCCTCGCCGCCGAGCCGGAAAAACGCTGCGGAGTCAAGGACGTCTTCTGCTTTGTCAAGTATGAGCTGGTCAGCGAGCTCAGGCGCAGAGCGTCTTGCCGAGCCAAGAGGGGCGAGAGGTCGAGCTCGGGAGTGTGCACTGGCAGTTGCACTTCCTCCTCGTCCTCCACCTCATCGCGTTCCTCCCACAGACATCCTGAGCCCTCCACTCCTCCAGGAACATCCTGCCTGCGTCCGGCGCCACTCAAACGTAGTGTCCTCTCCGACCCATTATCTCCCAGAGAGGAGTCTGGACAGCACCAGTCTCCAGGCCGAGACAAGAACAAAAGCCAGATGGTGATGGCAACTGCCATCGAAATCTGTGTGTGACCACACTAATGTTAGCAGTGGAGACTAGATGGCTTTTCACAGTAATAACAAGCTGTGAAGAGGTGTTAATGACTACCACATAGACTCCAGTGAAAGAGGAGAGGTACTTTAACCATGAAAGAGAAGCTCAGGATCACATCCCCGGCTGTGGAAATGGACATCATCAATCAGCGGTACACGCTTGGACAGCTTATCACTGGCACATGCCGTTTAGGTTTTGATTTGTGACCAAAGACTGCTTCCCAAGCTGAGAAGCCATGCAGGCAGTGTTTTGGAGTCCGCTGATGTTGTTCCTCTCAGCAGCTCATTCTGCCATCCAGACATTTGTGTTTTCTGCCCATACACTGTGGTGGTGCTAATGATTCTATATTTAGATAGATTAGATAATTCTATAAAAAATGATTCTGTCTTTTCTCACCCATCACTCCATTTCTCCTTAGTTGTGTTTAAGTTATGTCTGTTTACTAGTATTTATTTATCTCAGAATATAAGCTCCGGGGAGGCCAAAACTTCAACTGATCAGGTGATGCCGTTGAGTCGGAGGCCAGTGATCTGAGGGCAATCTACGCAACTACATTCGACTGCCATTTCTCAGACTTCCTGCCAACTTCCAATGCATAAAATTTGTCACAGACTTTTTCAAGAGAAGGTATTATAAAGAGAAAAGGAAAACAAATAAATCTTAATGTAGCAGTTTGTATGAGATGTCTTTTCATGTGCGTGTCTAGACTTAAGGACAGATTTTCAGTGATAGGCGTCACCTCAGGACACTTCAGTGGGTCAATTCCTGTTTTACTATTAATGGAAAGCCATTGACTGGCTGAAAGACACATCGGCCACTTTTGAATTGCTCTCAATTAGATTCATTTCCAACGTAACACAATAGAGAACAGGGATTGTACATTTTCCGAGTGAAAAAGGTGGTGAACAAAGAAGAGGAGAAGAAATGTCTTTTTAATGTTTCTTTTCTAACAGTCGTGTGTGTTTGGATGTGTATGTGTGTGTTTGAAATGCTAAAGCACAAGACTTTTGTAAAGGAGGAGAACTCTTAGTGAAAACTACGACTCTATATTGTAAATAATTTGATATTTCTAGGAGTGCACCGTAGTATCAGGTAGTTCAACTATGTAGCGGTACTAATTTTATACGACAGGGAAAGGGGATTTAGGGTTTTACAGTTACTGTCGGGGCAATGCACTGTATGTAGCAACAAAATATGACAGATTGTACAGTATATCACAACAAATTAAATATATAGAAATATGATCTAGAGCCTATCACAATGTATAACATGGTAGCACTTCCTGTTGTCTTTTTTCTTTTATTGTTTTGCGTTTAATCTGAACTGAAGTTTTCACACAGATTGGTAAACAGACATCCCTCCTTTTCTGCATTTTGTCTACCTTACCATGAGCAACATCCATTTCCTGTATAAAATCATCGTGCTTCCTGTTTGCCAATGAGGACAGCCCGCTCTGTCCTCATTCAATCAGTTAAAGCTACTGCAAAGGGCTGCTTTGCAGGTCGACGCCTTCCAAATTGATTTCCCAGCGTCACAAAAGGGGCTCCAATATTTGATTATCAAGATGCAACATATACACACAATTCTAGTATGTTGTTGCACCCCGTGCCCTCACCTTTCATTTAATCGTCCTGCTTCTCTCTGGGAATTCAAATGTATCACGCGAATAGCAGAGCCCAGGTGTTTATTGTGTGGAAGGATGACCTCCGTGTCAGCCACTGATGTTCTGTGAGCCGATGATTGGTCCTGACCAGCTTCAGCTTCCAAAGAGTTACTGCTAATTATGAGAGCATCTAAAAAGCCCAGTATGCTTAGTGTGAATGCTTCAATGCGTGCTCATTACCATTGTTTTTCTTGCTTGAATTGCATTGCTGTTGTGTCAGTCAGGTGCGCGTGTGTCTTATGTCCGTGTGTGTGTGTGTGTGTGGGTGTGTGTGTGAATGTGTGCTTGTCTTTTCACTTGCCTTTTTTCCCCCACTCATCCCCTGACAGCCCGTCAGCTCGGTCGCTATAGTGACAGTGCCGGTGCTCCTCTGGTTCAGCCTCTGTCCTCTTCTTGAAAATCAAATCTAATTGAGCCCAAATGAAACAACTGGTCACCAATCACCCCCCCACCCCCAGTCACCCACAGCTCCTCATGACAGTTGCTTAGCTTATTATATTCAATGACACATTTCTGCAGCTACACATATTCCTGTATTTTATGAGACCAAAGTCTTTATCCAGTCTCATCAGACATAATTGAAGCTGTTGATGGTCCCTATCATTTTTCTTTTCTCTTTCCCTCCTCTTGATTTTGCAAAGGTGACCTGATTGAGGCTGAAGACTTGTCAAAGGGATGTATTGTATGCTGAGATGCTGGCTGCCTCATAGGATCGGTCAAAAGGTAATCTGTCACTAGATCGTAGTGGACTGTGAATTGGCCCTGCACTGACAGCTCGCTATTCTGCCTGTGTGATAACGCAGGAGCTACATAGTAGAAAAAGTCAGGGATCAGATGGACAGTGTGCATAAATTATCATAAAGTCAACGTAACCCAACATTACGTTATTTACGTATACATGTAGCCCCCAACTTGACATGTGACAGCATTCTGATGTGTGGTTTTTGTTAACCATCATAGCCATTAGTATTAGTAGACTGCTATCAATTGCGGCAATGTGCAATGTTATTTCCCATGGACTGTTACGACAGGAATCGAGCTTAATGATGACGTGTCAAATTATATCATGTTTTATTGAAGCTCTCGAGAGTAGCCTTCACAGTTTATCCAGATCCGGTTATCAAACTTTTTTTCTGCCAGCAAGTGTTGTTGTAGAATCACATGTATATATTCACTCCTACTGTATGTATTGTGTCTTTAACAAAAAAATAATAAAAAAAATAGGAATAAACAAAATGTTAATATATGTTGAAATAAATTTCTGCACCACATCTTATGGCTCCAGGGTATTTCTGTGGGTAGTTAGAAATACTGTGGTGGTATTATTTTCTGCCAGTGTAGGCAAAGCCAATTCAGCCCAGCTTTGTATGGTCCCCAGACTGCACATTAGATGAAGGTCAGCTTGAATCACATGTGATTTCCCGAGGCTTTGGTCTGGTTCGCCAGCGAGCCCCCAGACTATTTTAATATGCCGACTTCCTTCTGAAAGCCCAATTAACACATCTGTAGATAGGAGTTATCTGCTGCCCTCAAAGAGCAAATGAGTTCAAGGACGGTTAGAATGTGTGACTGAAAATGAGAACAGTTATCAGCCCAACATCCCTTCATACTCCGCTGTTGTGTCGGAGTCTAGGAGTTTGCTCAAGTTGTTATCAGACTTGAGTTTAGACAGTGGCGGTAAGCTGGGGTGTATCTGCCACTAAGGAAAACTAATCAGTTCAGACAGGGCAAGAGAAAGGAAAGGTCAACCATGACACGCAGGGCTTGTGTAGTGAGTGGAAGCTTGTCCTTTGTGATAGCCTGTTCTCTGCCCTTAAAGGGCTAAAGCAGCCCAGTGGCAGTGTAAGAGTCCTAATTGTGTTAGCCCCAATGCTGAGCTTTGAAGATGAAAGATACTGAACTCAAGCTGAGCCCAAAAGTGGAGAGATTTTAAGGGTCAGGTCCCTAAAATCCCTCAAACTCACACATTCCCCCCCATGTATCCCTTGTGCTATTAACTTCTTTCTGGTTAATGCATCAAAAAAGCACATTTTACTCAACAGAAATTTGTTTTCCCAGAGACAATGTCAGAGTTTCAGAGGATATTTCACAGACATGTTGTGGTTGCGTTATTCCGTATCTCGATGACTATCTGCATGGCTAGATACCAATAGAGTTAAGGGGGGAAATTTTTTTTTTTTCCAATTGGGCTGACCTGAATAATCCAATGCTGGATTATTCTTTAGCTGCAGCTTTTAAAAGACCGTCAGCTAAACCAAATTGATTCCCAGGACTGGAGGTGGAATCTGGATGTAAAACTTTCAGTAGGTGGTCCAGAGCGTGGACAGCAAAGGAAAGTGATCTCCCGGGATGCAGCTGTCTCCATGAGATCAAGTGTTAAATCCTCTTCAGTTCTGCTCTCTCAGCAAGGGCTAATGTCGGTAAGATGAGGTGACTGTGTGACTGATGGGGAGACCGTTTACTGTGCTGATTCGTGTCAGCATATCGCAACAGTCAATTGCCAGGTTTCACTATGATCTCTGTGATGTACCGCTTGGACAAATATGACAAAATTTGAAACGAAGTACCAGCCGAACCCTCCCAAAAAACATCCCGCTCTCAACATGGGGTTATCACAGCACGAAAGCAGGAAAAAGAGGCTGTCAAATCCTCGTAGCTTCGCCGGGGTGTATGAATCAAAGTGAACGTGAAGAAAAATAAATAATTAAGGTGCTTTTTCAGCACGTACTTCAAGTGTAGCCGAATTGTTTAACATTTTAAAGATATATTTAATGAAACAAGTTAAGCCTAAAATTTGTATGTAGCTTTTAACTTTGGACAACTTTGGTGTTCAGCTCAAACATCTGGCGGTGCATGTAGCCCACAACCTCCAAATTCTGCCTGGTAATGCTTACTCTACATCTTTTCCAAAGCTCTTTCGCAGATGAACATGAGGACAGATTTGTGCAAACAGAGATCACAGGCATGTAATTACTGAGCATTTCTGTCCTGCTGGTGACCAATAAAAAGATGCAGCTGTTGTGTCTTTACATAAACCACCTAATGTGGATTACTTCAAAGGAAATTCTGCTGCGTAAGTGAGCAAACAAGTATGGGCGAAGCATTCTTCTGGAGGTTGAATGCACTGTAAACAAAGGACAGATGTATTTTTAAGTTTTCTAAGTTGCAGACTGCAGAGTAATATTATTTTCTGCTCATTTTAACACCACGGGGAACATACTGTACAGTATTAAACCTCCTGCGTCACCTCAGCTTCCTGCCTCTGCACCTAGAGATGAATCACTCAGAAACCATCAGATGCACCATGAACTATTCTTCTGTCCCTGATGTATTTTGCAAAACAGCTGCAGGCATGACGCTGGAAATGCAGCCTAAGAATCGAAAGCCGGAAACCCGGGTTAGTGATGGTGATCTCAGCAGGGGTTGACTGTGAAGGGATGTTCACCTCTTCCTCAGATCTAGACTGAGGCGCCACGTGAAATAGGGAAATAGTGTCTGATCACAGCTGGAGAGCTGGGAAGAGAAGGGAAAAGAGAGGAGAAGAATGTCAGAACAGAGAGGAGAGAGAGCGTTAGGGATGCGTCAAGTGGGACAAATGTGTTTGTGTGTGTCCTGGAGACGGAGTCACACAAGGACAATGTGAGCTTACACCAAACAATGTACATCCAGAACACCCTGTTTATGCTAAATTTGCTCTGTTTTTAAGCCACCGCGAACCCATATTCCATCAGAAACCTATTTGTGTGTAGCTTACTGCATGTGTGTTGCCTGAGGTACGCCACAAAATTCTGTCAGTGCCAGACATAAACTCTCAGACAGTATGTGGTCGTCTTCTACCATTGCTATAGCAACTGAGACGATCCCAGTTTAGAAGAGCTGTAACATTTTTTTTTCTTTTTTTAGAAACCCGCATCACATTCCTTGCTGCGGAGCTACTTTATGAGCACTTATTGAGTGTTTGATTGTGTGTTTTTGTTTTCGTTTATAATACTGAAACATTTTGTTCTTTATGTTAGAGTGGGTGTTCTGTCTCCAGCACCGATGGCGCATTGAGCTGGAGGATACCTTTTTGTGCTGCATTTTTCTATATCTGTCAGAACACAACTGGCTTCCTCTGCGAAAAGGATCCAGTACAGGCTACAGTATACAGTACTGTATGTGTCTGTTGTATCATGAATCAAGTGTCTTGCAATGACTGAAGGATAGTATCAATTTCCTCCAAAATGCAACCAAAAATCCCCCTCCAGGCAAGTTTTTTAAGTTTAAGTACATTTTTTACAATCATTTTTCCATACATCTTGATAACTACTGAGCAGATTGCCACATGTAATTTGCTCTGATCCCCAGTGAATGATACATACAGTAATTAATCTAATGACCCTTTGACCTTCCCTCTAGCACCACTTTGACGGCCAGATTATGATCAAATTTTCTGTGGGTACTCATGGTCCATAGAGTATGAATCATAAAGGTTTTGGTGACCCCCTGATCTTCCCTCTGGTGCCACAATCAGACCAAAATATGTAAAGAAAACACTAAATATAATAGGAAGATTGCTATAAAATGTTCTGATAACATTCATGCTTTCCAAAACCTTTGCATCTTCTGCCATCATCTATGAACTCTCCTCTCGTGCAACCCTCAGGCGAAAATATCGTTTGAACATACGAGATATCACAATCTATCACATTCTACTAGGCAGATTGTAGATTGTGTGGGTTTAATAGCATTTTAGATGGATTTTGATGCACTGTGGAAGCATAATGCAGTGTAATTAAAGGGATCTTGAAATAAGCACAACCCAATATTAAAACATCAAAAACGTTTCTGAATAACAGGTGTTAATGTGAGCGAAGAGACAAAACACTGTAAGATGTAAACACAATTTAAGGTGTACTTAATTAAAATGTGCCCAAATCAGGGCTCAGATGGCCATAAACCATGTTCTGTTTCACTGCGTGAATTCAGAAGTCACATTCAAATTCTGTCAATCATGAAGAATCCTGTTGTTCACACTTTGTCATATCCATACTTTCACCACTTTAGGGCAGAAATTATCCCTGCATTTTGAATCCTGAATGTGTACTGCCGGCTGCCACGAGACCTGCATGTGCCACCCACTAACATCTGTCACGCTTCAATTCTTCCAGCTCTTCACCTCCAGCCTATAGGATAAATCCACCGCATTGTTACGTATAATCTGTGATGATCTGTGATGTTCTACTTCCACCAGGGAAGCTTAAGGATAATATGATCATATTTACCGCACGATATTAGAATAATATCAATCTTCTCATCTCTCTCTCTCACCGCAAGAAAGCGAATACCAGTATTTCCCAAAATGTCAAACTATTGCTTTAAGCATTATAACTATGTATGCTGGCAGTGGTGTAAGGTAGTTAAAACAGGGCCCAGTGCACACTACTTTGACAGCGGGCATTAGTGCACGCTAGTTACTAGTTATGAAGCACACACCCACACACACACATACACACTCATGTTTGTACAGCTATACTTGGGAGGACATTCATTGACATAATGCATTCCCTGGCCCCTTACCCTGACCTTAACCATCAAAACTAAATGCCTGACCCCAACCCGTACCCTAACCTTAACCTAAACTTAATTCTAACCTGAACCTTAAAACCAAGTCTTAACCCTCAAACAGCCCGTTGAAGTTGTGAGGACCGGACAAAAATGTCCTCACTCCCATGGTCTTAAATTCAAATTCGTTCTCACAAAGAGAGTTGTGAGCGCACGCACACACACACACACACACACACACACAGACACACACACACATACACTATAAGGCATATATAGATTTTACAGATTATTCAGGACTAGTGTTATATCTGGCTTGCTATCCTAACTTAAGCTGCTGCATGGTTGTTGACACACCACTGAGAGCCGCGATGCTGATGTCACCCGAACTGCTGCATTGCTGTTAGCAGCTACCACCACCCCATGGGCCCCAGAGCAACCTCGCTGCCTGCTCTGCATCTATATTTACGCCCCGTGTGCTGGAAATGTGGACATGGCAAAGTGATCCTGGAAATTTGAGGTAGGTCAGTCTTCTTAATTGTATTAAATGCCTTAAGCGTGATTTTTCCTTATACACATATGGTGCAATCCCCTTACATCAAATTTTTCAACAAGGAAAACTCCACATCTCATCTTGTAGGTCAGTATTGGTGATATTGAGACAGACATGCTGAAACACAACATAATAATTAACCATAACCCAGAACTATGATTTTTTTTTTCTTGCCTGTAAACTGCACAACTCCCTTTAGGACTGTGGTAGACAATAGCACCGTCCGCATGTCACTGCCAGCTTGTAAATTGCAAAGACCCCTGGGATGCTGCTCAAGCGCTTCTCATAATCAGTGTTGTTACTTTCAATTATCTACTAATGAGTTTCGGTAACAAGTGGGGAAACAAGAGGTGCAGCTGTGACAGAAGAATTACAGCTAGCGGCTCTGCAGAGATGATTCATGTACACCACAATTCCCTGATAGCAGGAAAGCAAACCGCCATCTCCGGCTGGACATGGGAGATGATTTCCTGCATTGTCTGCCTGCATTGAATAATTTAAATGGCTTCTTATTTGGCTAAGACAAGCGGAGATTAATCATTTCCCCTGATTACAAATAGACCCAAACAGACCTTACTTTCTGTAAGGAAGCCAATACTTAAGCTGCCCACCTCAATAGCTGTGACATTTTAAACTATTAGGGTAGGAAACACTTTCCATCAATGCTTTTATTTGCAGCCCTGTTCGCTGACTCCCCTCCAGTCAGTCCCTCAATTAGCGTGAGGGGTATTTAAGATACCTGCTGGGACATGGATTTTATATAATTGAGAAAATAGCCTGTTGCCAAGGATCACCCCCCTTGGTGAGGTCCCCTCAATGCATGCTGTGGTTAAAGAGCACTGAAACACTGTGTGGCTGTGAATGTCATAGTACTGGTAGTCTAATAACAATAATATTAAACTGCAAAAGATTTCTCAAATTTCTTTACATGTGTTTGATTTGGATTTGCTTTCATCTTGGCTGTTTTCTCTTTCAAATTTCACCCTGCTGCCAGTTATATGTAGTGAATGTTAACTTTGAGTATGGGCTCTGTATTTATTTTTCCTGGTGGTTACCTGTAAAACCAACAAACTGCGCAAAGATTGTCACACTACCATATAGGTTTGATGAGTCAAAACTGTCCCTTCATCACCAAATAACAAATCAACAGCCAACCACCAACCCTGTAAAAGCAGTGCCAAATAAAATAATCAGCACAGAACATGAATAAATAAATAAATACACGATTTAGTGCCCTCAGTTTATGGTGGGCTTGTTTAACTCGTAGGCTGTTCTCTAGAACAAATTAGGTCAGACGGCTGACTCACAAGGTGATGCAAAATGAACTGCTTTGTATCACTGTCACTACTGAGTGTGACTGAGTTAGATATACAGTAATACACACTGTGTCCAATCCACTATTTATCTTAACTGAAGGACGTTATTGTTCTCCCAATATGATCAGCTAAGATGATTTCCCCAAAGGTCCTCACAATTACCCTGAGTCCTGAGCGACCACATACTTGGCGCCTATGACCTTGGGCAAGTATTCGATGTGTTTTCCTAAGCCTATGAAATACAGAAGTTACATTTTTCCCCTCAAGAAAGAAATGCCTGACTTCATTTTGACAGCGTTTTCCATATAATTTACCTTGAACCTGGTGCCAACTGTTCATAGCAGACTACCCCACATACTGCAGACATCTTCTGGCTCTCAATGTTTGTGTTGCCTGAAGCTAGAGTGAATCAGAATAAAGCTGCAGTGATTTGGATGGGAAAAGGAAGTCAGCCCTCTCTGTGTGAACACATTTATCTGACTGGCCTCTTTTTCTCGCCCTGTATCAAATAACTGACTGTCTCAGTATATCCTGTCCCTGCAGTTTTTGAACATTAGTGGCCGGTTGATGGAGCTTGCTGCCCTCCTGCACTGACAGCTAATGAAGAAGCTTTGACGTCACACACTAGACTTACTCACCTCAAAGCCCATGGCACCACCATCAGCCATGGACGAGTGTGCACCGGAGACACTCTCCTGTCTGTAACAGATAATTCAGCCAGCGGTGACCCAGCACAGCATGCGGTCCCTGCCAGTTAGAGAATGAATCTATTTCAGTTACTGTGTGACACACTTATGGAAGAAGATTATAAAGCAGGAGAGATGGTATTGGAATTTGTCATGCTCATACTGAGCGGTTAAATTTAAAAAAAAAAAAAATGAAATTGTTGGGAAGAATTTTAAGATGGACTTCATGATGGACTTCGTCTTTGACAAAGGCCAAATTTTAGCTGCAATTTCATATTCACTTTTCACAATTCAAGTTCAAGCATTTACTATACATACACTTAGTTTTGTAAGTACATTTACTCAAGTACTGTACTTAAGTATAATTTTGAGGTGCTTGTACTTTACTAGAATTTAAGAAACTATTTCATTTATTTTACGGGTCCAAATTCCTTCATTTATTCCAAATATATTCCTACTAAATTCAAAGGAAGTTTCCTGGAGAGTATGAAAAATTGGATTTTACATACGGTCAATAAAGGTAGTGGAATAATAAGTACAGTATTATACTTTGAAAAGTAGTGCAGTAGAACTCGTACATTTATTGGTAACAGTTCATTGTATGAGTCTGTAATTATTATTTCAGTTTCAGAAGAAAGAGAGAACTATGTTATGAGAACTCTGTTATAAGGAAAATAAAGACAGTGTTCAATTGATAAACTTCCAATTACTAGAAATGAACCTTTTGGTCAGTGCACAGTAGGTCAGCTAAGAAAGTAAAAGTAATGTTTCTATAGGCAAGTGTACAATTCAATATATTTGAAGAATTAGGTCCCCAATAACAAAAAAAGACCATTAATGAATATTCACTAAATGGAGACAACTGCATATAAAGGCAATGTAGCTAACTAAACTCTAACTGAAATAACAATGTTTTGTCTCTATTTTTTCTCCATAATTAGAATCAAATAACATTGTTTTTTCCATCAAACTACAGAAATTATATAATATATAAAAAATATAATTAAATTTTTTCGCCTATATACCTCTACTCCACCACATTTCAGAGGAAAATATTGTACTTTTTGCTCACTGCACAACATTCTTTTTAAAACTGTAGTAAGTAGTTAGTTTTCAGATGATCATTTTACATACAAAAAAAGTTATAGTTTTATACAATGTGGTGCATTGTTATAGATTTTGGGTATAATAAAGTACATACAATTAGCTCCACTGACTTAAGGTATCAGTAATAATAACAAAGTTTTATTAGCTCTACCACTGCACTGCATACAGTACTGTAGAACTGCTGTACTGATAAAGTGGAGATACAGGGAGATTCAGCTGCCTGTGTGGCGGAAAATAGAAATGAACTGAAAAAAGTTTGACATATGTTTATGTGCTACGGGTCGAGACTCGAGTGAGTCATACAACCCTGTGAATGAACTGAAGGAGTGAATCACACTCACTGATTTCACCACCGGCAGCTTCACGCTGCTCTGGATCTCTTGTCACAACCTGTGATCTTGGTGTTGTTTCTGGGAGGGGGAGACAAAGTTTGACTGGGGTGATAACACACACTGCTGGTTTCCAAGAGGTGATTAAAAAGAAGTCCCATGCAGTCTGAAGTGGTTGCTTTGCATCTGGCGTAAACACAGCCGCCTCTGTTGCCAGGGTAATCTCAATTCAACGCCATGGTTGGTAACAGGATATGACTGGATGCTTGTTGTTTGTCATTTAAAGGGCGGAGGAGAGAAACGGCTTTTATGAAGCAAATAGGAATCCTACTGAGAGCCATCCACTCACTGTAAAAGATAATACATCAGGAAAAAAAATGAGATGCTTTGGAAATCCATCAGCTTAGAGGATGTCTTATTTGACTTAATTTGCCCATAATTTGAGTGTTTTGTGTAAGTAAAATGAATATGATATGACTTGACAACTCACTCTTCTCAAAGAAACAACAGCTCTATATCTCATTAACTGCATTAACACTGAAGTACAAGGTGACAAAGACTACCTCATTAATTATCTCATTGTATATAATATAATTAAGACAGTTTTGCTCACTCTTCAATTTTAACACATCATTAAAGCGAGCCGAGGGTCTGCTTGAGCACTGGAAGATATTGCTCGGCTGATGAGGTCGCTGAAGAATTGAAGGTCAAACTGATTTCAGTGCAGAAAACTTTAAAAGCAGCATCTGTCAAAACCTGAAGTTTTGTGGCAAACAGAGTATCTCAGCGCTGCACACCAAGAGACAGATTGATTACGTGAGCTAGAAAAATGCTGCTTTCCCCTGTCATATCTGTGATATTCAAACCGAGAAGGAAGGCAATTTCTCTACCGCTTTTTGAATGTTTGTTGTCAAGCCTGCACTCAGTCTTTGCACTTTCGGAACGACATAAATGATCTCATTCAGGGTGAAGTTAGGTCTTTTTCCCAAAGAAACCTGGTTGTCAACACAGAGTTAAATATTAGTTATCATAGTGAGAGTGCATCCAGTGAATTACTTTCTTTCTCTTTCACTGACAGCTTCTGAAAGAATAAACCTTCATCTGAGCGAGGGCTCCTTTTAATAAAAAGGGAACAAGAGCTCACGTAAATGTGGATTTAAATATGAGAGGCCTGAATGCCAAATTTAATATCTATGGTACAAAATTACAATAAGAAACACTTCAAACAGGTTTGTTATTAGTTTTTGTAATGTAAGGTCTTCTAAAAACAGAACCTTTGAGTTGTCTTGCAGATTTTGAGCCACATTTAAGTGAAAGATCTCTTGGTGGCAGAACATCTGGGCCACAAAAACATGAATTAATAACTAACCATACTATCCAATGAGGAGTATGTATCTCTGTGTTCTTTTTTTTTTTACATAAATTTAAGGAGTTCCCTTATGGATTGAGGACATTCTCGTACTTTTTAAGCAAAATAAATAATTTAAAACCCCATCTATATCTGAAAAAGACATTGTTACAAAGCTGAAAACGCGGCTGTTTCTCGGCTCATGAAAAGTTGACATTTTGGGGATATATGGTTTTCACAGGACTACATCAAAATTCAGCTTTATTGTTCAGGGGAGAAATAAAAATGATTGATGTTCTTGTATTTCCATTTTATACCACTTTTTACTTCTTAACTTGCTTTCTAATTGTGCATATACAGTATATTATGTAATTTCCTGCTACATCTTTCCACCAATGTTGATGAATAATGAGAAATATGGCCTTCACCTATTGATTACATAAGTTTCACTGGGCTGAATTCACATGAGAATCTCTCTAAACGTCTAAACTCCTGCCAGTTACATCAGAAATTAGTCTGGAAAAAGATACAGCTCCACCTACAGCAATCAGACCAGAGCTGTAATCAGAGCTCATGAAGTGCAAACTGAACCTGAGAATAAACTCAGTCTATACAATAAAAATAAATGCATTAACAGCACCTGATTAAGTATCAAATGACCCATTATGTCTTCTATATCGAGATCAGGTTGCCCAGATATAATTACAATATGTTCTGAGGTTCTGGTTTAAGCTTGTTACGCAACACACTCAGTGGTTGATTAAATCTTGTCACATTACGTAAGCAAGACGTGGTACAATGGTGTGCAATTGGAAAAGAGTTTAAAATTTAATCGTTCCTAAAGTACTTTGGCCTGTCTGACTGAACTGAGTCTTGGCAAGGTTGGACCAAATCAAAACAGATGGAGCAATTTGGAAGTTAAAAGCAGCTTTGATTGTAAACATTTATGGCGTTCCTCATTTGAAAGCAGCTTGGACGGACAGTGCATTTCAGGCAACCATCAAGCAAATGTTTGCCATTATGAGAGTCTGAGACAGGAAGTGTAGTTTTGGAGGAGAAGGGGATAAACATGCTGGTGACTACCACACACACACACACACACACACACACACACACTACCGCCAATCAACAGCTTTAAAGTTGAGGTTGCCTAGCAGCAGACAAAAGGAAGCCTAGTAGCTTCCTCTCTGCTCTCCTCAGCAAACCTTTGTGCTGCTGTGGGCATCGCTGTTTTGGATAAATTACTGCTATGAATGGAATCAGAAGTATTGTCTGCAGTGAGCAGATTCCTTTTTACCCTGCACAAATCTATTCATTTCATTGTGGGGATAATAATCCAGAGAGAATTTTCTACTGTGATTAAGGTGCTTTGGTCATACTGACAGTACAAAGCATATAACTTCCATCATAATCACAGAAAAAAAACACCCTTATATGATAGTTTCCAAAGTTTGCTATATTAAACTTTTCTTTTCTCGTATAAAAAAAGGGATATTTTCTAACTAGCTGGGGTTACCTAAGAGTCTGCATAAAAACACTTTTCCAGCCCTCTTAGGCCTTTTGTATGAGATTAATTTCTGTTACCAATACAATTACTCAGACTCAGCAAATGAAACAATGCTTAGGATAACAAATCAGCACTGTGGATTCAATGAGCATTTTGCATTAGTCATTGTAATGCACTGTATTGTTTTACTCATGCAGTAATTCACTGTACTTGATAAAGAATAAATTAATAAATAAAGATTTTTTTTCTTTCACCTTGTGTAGGTACGCTTTGTTTTTCCCACTCATGTCAATTTTGTTCTTCTGGTTTCATCTCACATAAATACGGGCCCTCGAGGACTTAGTGCTCCGTAGTAAGAGGGACACAGAAAGTGTGCAGAGGCAGCAAGAACACGTTAGCATCCTTTACATCCCTGTCTTCATAAACCTTTCCACATCTCCCCCCTTTGCATGCATGAAGGTTTTATTCCCAGCTCTCACTCTGCAATGCCGTGATATCGAGGACAGTTGATAGGGACGTGAGTAATGTGTGGCATGCACTGTGCTTATTCAAACCCTTTGTCATTTTGTACTTGACTGAT
Organism: Lateolabrax maculatus; assembly: GCA_031216445.1. Classification (NCBI taxonomy): domain Eukaryota; kingdom Metazoa; phylum Chordata; class Actinopteri; order Acropomatiformes; family Lateolabracidae; genus Lateolabrax; species Lateolabrax maculatus. Next base: position 12,383,787 of record CM062200.1, read on the forward strand.
TAGCCCGGGACAGTTGGAACACTTCAGAAATGTGATAATTGTGTTTTTATGCCGTCCTGATGAGTCCGCTGCACTCATGTTGAAGAGGGAGCTAGGCACTGCCGCGCTTTGTACCGAGTTGCAATCATCCTCCTCGTCAACAGTTAAATTTTTAAACAAGTTAGTTAGACATGTTAGTGTTCCCATCACCAAGAGGAAACAACAGCTCTGCACACACCACGGTTTTGTTTGCTTAAAGCTTTTCAGACAGTAGCTCATTTCCTGGTTCCGGTTCATTTAACGCTTTATAACCTGTTTAAAAGATTATAAAAGAGTGGGATAATAAAGTGGCAACAGATAACTTTTCAACTTTTCCCCCTGTTACACCCCCCGAGCGTTTCCAAGGGGTATTATTAAAGACAATAACAATCACAAACAATAAATATTCAACAATCTGTCTGCTTATCAACTCCCTGATGATAACAGAATTTAGTAACTTTCTTTGCTTATTACAGAAAGGCCACTGCAAGAAAACACGTTCTTTGTTGCTAACGCCAGGCTCAAATTCTGCAAATTAGTACTTTATCTGCCCATTTGTTTCAGGTCTGTTTGGACTTCGGATCGTGCAATTCTGATTACTTCATCCGCGATCTCCGGCTCATTCAAGAGATCGCCAAGACAGCGGAGGCTGTAACCTGGCTCTGCTGACCGAAATTTGCTCGCAGGCCGCTTCGAGGCCGTGAAAAAAGATGGGTAGAAGAGCGATGGATAAGGTCTAGGCCGAAGCTAACTCCTCACCAGCTATCTCCACCCAGCATTTTCCTCACCAGTGTTCTGAAAATGGATGGGCTGCGGCTGCGGATCATCACTCAGAAATGGATTATGGACCATCATGATTTGTCAAGAAAACATGGCCAGCCGATGACTGCCAGCAGCCTGGCTACTGTCTTAAGCAAGAAACAATCGTAGGAATCCCGCCTTGAACTAGAAACCTCAATCTTATTGCTGTGATAAAGGCAATGTAAAACATCCAGTAGTATTAATAAGGAGGCAGGTTGTGTTCCTTACTGATCAAGTAGAAAGAAGGCCTTGTGCATTTTCTGGGAAAAATGGTGCTCGGTAGCAGACAGAATTGCAAAGGAAAAGTGAGGCTTACAGGAAACCAAAGAAAAACGGTGACGTTATTCTATAGCCATAACACTGGGCAATCAACATTTACTTCATGATAATAAGTTAAAGCAAAAAAAGTATTTTTCACTTTTAAAAAGTCACTGCGGTTAGGTTTATTAATACAAGTGCATGGAGAGGGCGAGGATGTGTATTTGCAAGGAGGATGTTATGTACTGTATGTATTTATAGGGTGAAAATAATAGGTCACTGAAGAAGGTGAAGAGAGACGTACCACGGTAGGTAAAGTACAGGCAATTATGTTTTTCTCTCACATACCCTTCCCGCTACCATTGAGGACACTGAGGTCATGTTCTCTGTATTCATTTATTTGAACTTGGGGGCATTAGCAACATGGGGGAGTTTACATTGTACAATTAGAAAAATTGCATGTTGGATAAAAACACATGAAAGATTCAATATTTCTCAAGCAGTTTATTCCTTGAAGTATGGGGACGGCATCATTTATACCTTCATGTGAGGAATTCAGATTTACAGAAAATATTTCAAGAGCACTATATAATTGCATATCAAAAATCCAAATAATAAGAACAAGTTGTGAGTTGTTTTCTGAGGAGGGTAATGGATGCATCAGGGGGACACGGACTCATGAACTCACAACATATTTCCAAAATCCTGGCCACAGCCCTGCTTGTACAGTGTACATTATTTATATATCACTGTACATATGAACACAATATGTTGAATATCATCACAAAAACATAGCTGTTTTTGTGATGATATTCAACATATTAATAGCTATGTTAATATTCTTCAGCTATTATAGCATCAAAATCTAGCTATTATGGTGTTTACATACGTCAGCTCTTATGATATTATAATATGATACAAGATTAAAGAACTGTATGAATGCATTTACCTCTGACAGTTCAGACCGTACTGTACTGAGGGCGACGGCATGCAAGTGTACCCCCATTCATTTTCTATTGGAAACGGGCAAATTGTTTCACAAAGCACTGTGTTATTTCAGGCAACACCGGACTGACCAGGGATGCAAAATTTGCGTGGAGACACTGTAATGATTTGCCAAAAAACAGACAAAGAAAAAGTGATGTTGTGATTTATCTAAAATTCAGCTTCACATATTTGGTATCTTTGGTAACTTTTGGCTCTCCACTACAATTTAAAATATATGGGTTTAAGCAATGTTTGGCTAGTTTGTAAAGAATGACCCACTGGCGGGTCAGTAGATCACCTTTGACTGATTAGTTGCGTGGAACTGAATGGCACAGATCATAGAATAAACCACTGGACCACTAGGCTTTAAGGTCCAGTCACTTTATCAGTTCCACAAATATGACAAAACATCTTATAATGGTAAAATGTCAGAGGTGGATCATTATCTAATCACTTATTGTTTAGAGCAGAGTTGATCTGTTTACCAAGTTTCATGGGAATCCATTAACACCCTCCTCAGGTACCTAGCTGACAGGCTGACTGGGCAGATAACAAATTGTCCTTGGCTGAAGTAAATATAATATGGTGAAAAACACAGTTTAGGGCATGTGCTCACACAGACAAATCCTAAAACGTTATTACCAGCAGTCCTGGATATATATCCTATTATGTGCACAGCCACATTCTCAGTTGAGGCTATCAGTGTGTTGTAGTCATTACTTTGTTAAAGAGGCTTGTTTTTCATTCACTCTGGTCGAGCTTTAAGTAATGCTGTTTCCAATGAAAACAAATTTTTATGTAATACATCACAGATTGCCGCACTGTGGAAATTGATTTAACCAAAGACTGTCTTAAGCACACTGCACGCTCTGAAACAAACAAAGCAGGAGGTGTGGAGCTGATGAGACATTTAAGTGCTGTAAATTCAACATACATGACATTTAAGGCAGCTATAATCGATATTTTTATATCGTAGTGATTAACCTACAGAGAATTATCACCTGGATCTGCAGCTCCCCTCTGCTTTGTGGAGCTTTTTAGTGAGTTAAACATCAACTTTAGTGTTTTGGTTCACTCTCACCGCTCTCATGGTGTTGTTTCAGCAAAAGAGCTCTAAAAACCCACTGTACACTATCCTCTCCAAACGGCAGACGGACACAGTTAGCGACTGGTGAAAATAACAGAGCATTTAGCAGCTAATGAGCCAGCTATTTCCCTAAGGAGATCGGTGGAGCCCAAATACAGAGCTAAAAGAGATCAAATATTGGATATGTAAATAAGCAGCAGTTTGCCAACGTGTTCCCATATCAACTTAAAACATGATGATATGTCAGTGTTGTGTTCACAACTTGTTTCCACTGTCCCAAAGTGGCCCAAAAATGTGTTATTGCAGCATTAAAAATGGGAATAATTCTAAATAAGAGCAGAAACAGGTCAATATTCAACATAGAACATACACATTTCTTAAAAGGGCTTGTAAGGTAAATCATTTCTGCAGACCTCAAAAGCTTGCAGTATGGAGGAGATTGCTATTCAGCTCGTGTGGTCCAGTTGTAGTCAAGTGTAACTCTATTGATACATAGGCTTGTAGCTGTTATTTTGACAGTGCAATGCACAGTGTTTTGGCAATGTGCAAATAATCACTCTCGGGTAATGGTTAAATAATTTGTTGAGTTTATTTTGGTCTTTTTCAAACTCCACTCAGGAGGGATTTGATGATGAAAACAAGGGGGAGCTTTGAATCTGAGTGGATCCCCCTCCAGTTTCTTTCTAAACATCACTTCAATTTGAAACACTTGCTTAGTGCAGTAAATTGGCATTTGCCTCGCCGTGGCATGCACAAACATTCATTCATCAATCTGTCCCCCTCTCACATTCCCCCTCTTCATCTGTCTCCCTCAGTCGCCCTCCCTTTCCACTCCCAATTTCCATGTCTCCTTTCATTTTCTCTCTACTCTCCCTGCCTTCATGCTCAGTCCTGTGTTTCCCTTTTGCCACTACCCCCCTCTGTCTGTTTCTCTCCCTAGGACTACACCACCTACTCTCATACATCTGCGTCATTCTTCCCATGCAACTACGTCAGACCTACTTAAGGATCCTAAGGGGGGAGAGTGTTTTTTTTTGTTTTTTGTAATGCACCCTTTTCCATAAAGACAAGTATGTGAAGTGTGGAGGGGAAGAAAAGGGAACGGTTTAGGCTAAAGTAATAAGGAAAATAGAGAGAGAGAGGAAGTTATAGAGGGTAAGGATGGATGGCAGTGAGAAAGTGGGCGAGAAGGAAATGTAAAGGAGGGGGGAAAGTAGGAGATGAGAAAAATGGGGTGCAGAGTTGTGTGTTAGGAGGAGGGCTCTGCTTGAACATGTAGCATGATACAAATGTGTGTGTATCTACACACACATACATATATGTGTGTGTGTGCGTGTGTACTGTATAGTGAAGTATAGTATATGATGCAGTCATCTGTTTCCTAACTGTGACTGTGCGTCGGGGCAATAATACAGTACTTAAAAGCAAGGTTGCACCAATCACATTGTTTTGGTCCCGATCCAACTCTCAGTCCATTAAAGGTGAGTATCCGCCAATACCAACATGGAGTCCGACCTGATATTTCTCATCCAACACTGTGTGGGTCCAATTTTTTTGCAGAACATGGTGGGAGGTTTTTGACAGCTGGTGTACTTAAAGCAAACAAATAAAGGACAGAAAATGAATTGGGCTTTATATAGCTAATACTGATCCACAATGAAGTTTCCGGATCGGGCATGTTCTAGTGGATAAGTGGTTAATATATACAGTATACATATACCATGGATTAGGACCATTCAGATGTAAGTTATATTAACATTTGGTGTTTTTATGATACAATTTTGCATGGACAACACTTTGTTATACTATCTGCATGTTATGTCTTTGCATGCTGGGTTGAATCTGTGTTTTTTGGTTTAGTTTTCTTCTTTTTTTGTTTTGTTTTTTGAATATTTGGAAGTGTGTTGTTTGTGACGGAATCAAATCAAATCAAATATTCAAAAGATGGTGTTTGACACGGTGTTCACGTGACAGCTTATAAGATTGTAAGATTTTGTCAATCCAAAATATAATGCTCTTTCTTGCACTCTCTACAACTTAACATCATCCCATCTAAATCCTCTTCACTGGCCTATATGTGCTTTGATTCAATAGGCTGCCAAACATCACAAATATCCTTGAAGTCGATGACATTAGAAGGACATCAAAATAAGCAGAATTTCAAGCAATGGCAGAAGGGAAGCTCAACCCTGACACTGAAGGCTGGTCTGCTATTATTGTTGGGCCTTGATCTCATTAATCGCCTCTCTCTTGTCTAGAAGGGACAATGAGCTTTCATACATGGAAGTGCTGGAGAAAGCAGGAAAACTGTAGCCTCTAAATGTTGAAATATTTTAACATGACCTAATGGATGATTTGATTATGTTTTAAAAGTTTTTCTGTGATGAAATGGCCAATAATCAGAATCAGAATCGAAAAGTACAAGGAATTTGACTCAGGTTTCTTCCGTTGTTCTCAACGTATATACACAGAAATAGAAAAAAAACAAAAAACAAGGACAACAAAGCAGAACAAAGGTAAGCATTAAAATTGAACTACTATGTACAAATATAACAATGAATATATATACAAAAGTTTATATATGAACGTAAAACACAATGAAATGGAGAAATAGTACAGTGATGCAGGGTGCACATAACAAAATAATAATAACAAAATCCTTCAATTGGGCTCTAAAAATATATTTGTGAATGTTTATCATACACATTTTGCATAAACTTAAATGTTGTGCTTGCATTACTGTCCCAGCAGAAATGCCAAAATGATGGCTCCCTCACTGTCATAGCCCCCTGAAGGTCTTACATCATCATCATCAGCGTCAGAGATGCCCCAGTCTGGTCTGCTAAAGATGGATCACATCTAAACTGGCAGTTATTAAAAGAAGACCAAAAATACTTTACCTGCACACTTGCCAGGAAATCTAAACAGGGAATCGGAAATTCAGTTAACTGTGGTTAAAAAAGGACTCAGTGAGGTGAATTTGTCAGTTCAATATGATCCTTTGAGCTTTAGATGTGTGACTCAAACCTCTATAAGGAAAGATGTTTTTCTCCTCCGCTTCACAGTTTCGATTTGTTTGGTTGCATACACCAAATCTATTCTCTTTATCTTGATTTTTTTTCAGTTTTTGTTCATTTCTCCCTCCGCCTGTACTATTTATGCCATGCTCTTTATTAAAAAGCTGTGGCTTACAGGGGAAGTGCCATCTGTCCTTGGCAGACTTGATCTTGGCGCTGATTCTGACGAGCTACTATAAATACAATCAGGACATATGTGATGGAAACGCACACGTCTGTAGAGATTAAATAGGCTGACAAGGTTGTGATATGTATCATTTCCAGTGTGGTCACATCGATATTGACTGCGCATTTCAGAGTCCATATGCACATTTTGAATAATCAAATTAATGAATTTAATTGATTTTGTCAGCTTAAGTGACAAAAGAGGATGAAGGTGAGCAAGCAATAACAGCCACTGCCTCTCGGGAAAATAGAGCTGTGTGCCTATTAAACATTAAGCCCCCATCCCAACACACACACACACACACACGGTCCCTGACAAACCGCTCGCTCCTCCCTCAGGATCATCAGATCTTCAGCTGCAGTTCAGTGTTGTTCTTCTGGACGATTGATTTCCCCGATGCACTGAGCAGCCTCCTCCCTCAGCACAGGAGTGTGTGTGTCTGTAACTGCAAACTGAGAAAACGGAGGCCAGCTGTGTGTTCCAGGGTCTCGGTCCCCCTTCACTGTCCCTGTCTGACCCATTTTCCTCAGCACACTGTGGCCGCTGGGACAGCAGACGGACCACAGGTGAAGAGGAAAATGATGATCCGTGGTGAGAATGTAAATGGCTTAGGGAGAACTGCTGACCACATATGTATCATGCACATACAGTAAACACTTCTGTTGTAGTTAGTATTTATGTCGTACACAGATATTCAGTGCAGCTAGCCCTGTTTGAGATTGTCTCCCACAGTATGTTTCCCATACAAAAAGCTCAGGGAAGCGACTGTGCGCTGCTCTTTATTGGAGGGGTTGAAGTTAACCAGATGTATATTTGCCAATCCAAGCGCTTTGTCCTTGAATTCTTCATTCTCGTAAAACCAGAGCACACTGTTTGAAAACTCTTCTGAAACGGAGCAAATCACTAGGTCTGAGTTTGTTTTCGAGTACAGATTGAGGTCATTGTTACCCTTTGTGGCCCTTGGGGAAAAAACTTCCACTGCAGACTGCAGTTTTAACCGACTATAGTTGGAGTGGGTGTTTTCTAATCTCTCTGTCCTCAGGGGGCAGTAATGAGCCCGTTACGGTTTAGCGCACAAGACTGAGGTGAAGAAGATGCTGCACTTGAAAACTTGCTCGGACATAAAAAGGGAGTTTCATACTTTATCGGAAGTGTATTTTTTAGTTTTAAAGAAAACATTTCAAGGATGAGGAGTAACTGGTCAGTTTGTTGTTAAATGTAGATGGACTTCTGCAAGGGTGTTTGTAGATTTTTGCATGGCTGTTTTTTTTTTATACCTGTATTGCTTTTGCGTAAAACATTTATCTGTTTTTTCTTTTATGTTACAAACTCGTCTCGAGGATCAACCAATCAGCTTGCTTAACATTCATGTCCAATGTCCATGTCCGTTGTTGAGATTTGAGAGTTGTGCACATTTGCTCCTCTGCAAGCCTCTGTGACCAGAGTAATGCAGAACATTGTCAAGTCTGTATTAGGTGTATAAGAAGCAGAATTTCTTCACAGGCCTTCACCATTAGTACTGCAGTACTAGAAGCGGGCTATCGAGCTGCAGTGGGCAGGTAGCTTTACTAGACTTCTCATTGTTTACAGCAGTAGACGTTGACAAGTGGCTTATCTCCTTAATGTTTGTGATTTGCAGAAAGGATATCAAGATGCAGCAGAGGTCTGGGGTGTCTTGTTCTGTCTGGGTGGGATCTCTTGATGGTGACGTCATTCTATGAAGACAGAACAGAGCTACAAAGCAAAGCTCTTAATTTTCTAAGTGGTCTTCATTCTGAACCACCTCCATGGGTACAGGCTGACGGGAATAAAATTTGGCCTGACAATGAAATATATGTAATGCAATGCATGTAAATGGCACAAAAATATCCACATCGGTGTTGGCATTAGCAGTCAAAGGTACATATTCGTCAAACCATATTAAACATGTCTTTTCTCAGGACACCACCAATCATGCACAGAAGCACTTATGCAAACAAGCAGACATACACACTGCAAGAAGCCTGTGTTCCCTGAGGAACTTTGCCTTTTTAGCAAACCCTTGAATAAATAAACAGCACCACCATGCAGCAGGATGTGTTAGAATAGGCTTGGAGATGACAGGTTAGTTTAACAAAACACGAACAGCATGAAAGCAATTCAGCAAACCACTGTCAGTCCCTTTGCTGAATATATTCTAAGAAATATATGTTGAAAAAAACAAACAAATTACATATGCAGAGACAACTTAAACTGCAGGCCATAATATAAAAAAAGAGTAAAGTCAACAACAAATATGGTTAAAAGATCAGTTTGACTAATACGCAATTATCCAAAGCTTGTGTGTGCCCATGAGATTAACACACACACCACCGAGAGCATGGAGAAAACACATGACAATCACTTTTTGAAGTTGGGCTCTAGTTTTCTGTCTTCGTGGATAAGACTGGTGTGGCTGACAGCGAAAGAAATGAGACCCCGTCCTTCTCACACTCTAATGAGGACCTGGTGGCGAACTAAACAACCTTCTACATGATTAAATTTGTACAACTCATTAGGCAGCAGTGATTGAATATGCAGACGTGTAAACGATGAGGCTTATGTGCCTGTGACCTCGCAGAGTAGGAACACACCCGGGCTCTGTGCACGGAAAAGCAACCTTTAACGTTTCTTAAATCTGCTCTGATCATTTTCAGCACAGCCAGCGGCAGCCAATCCTAGCAGCAGCTGTGAACAATATTCCCAGGGTGGTGACCAATCAGGACCCCTGTCATTAGAGCAGTAGAGTTAGACTTAACAATCAATTCATTTCTCCTGACAGCCTGAAGCCTGGGGCAAGACTTGTGTCAAAGGAAAAGCGGTCTAACCTTCAGGTTTCCATGTAAAAAAGGTACTTTGGTGGTTGTGGGTAATTGAAGATGCTGAAATAACACCTGAGCACAAATCTATATTCGTTATGAGTCATACTTTCATCATAGGCACCTTTTAAGAGAATATGAATACTGTTTTGTACTCTTTTCCAACAGTAAATCAATGAATAATTACTTTATAACACTTAGTATTCTCTTCAGCACTGAAGATACTGAGATTCATGCTTGCAGGAAAAGACAGGACACATGCTGTATGGATGCCTCCAGAGCTTTATGTCCTCACAAATAAATTGATTGAAATTAAATGAAAGAACTGTGTGACAGGATTGCATGTATTGTTGCTGAAAAACTGAAGCATCCTCTTATGTATCTCTGTTGTAATTATGGCAGAAGGTGAGAAGGGTCCAACAGAATTTTTACATAACAAACAGTGACGCACTTTAAATTAAAAAAAAAGTACTCAGCCTAGCAACCTATATGTCCAAGTAACTATGTATGTGAGGACATGCATGAGGACTGTGACTACTATTTCTCTCAAGAAAATCTATTTATGCATGCAGAAATGCACTGCAAGTCAATGATATGTATTGATCTCATTGTACTTTCAAGTACTTTCGAGTTGGCATATCTCCTCGCCTGTCAAAACATCTCTGGAAAAAAACAATGACAACTGTGGGGGAAACAATGTGACTAGGCATGGAGGAAAGCTGCTAAATGATAGGAGACATTCCTGTGCGGTTAATCCAGGTGCCAAGTTAACCAGCTCGCCTTCAGCGCAGGGTGAAACACAAAAGGCTCCCAACAAAGAAGGTTGTCTTGATTTGTTTTTTTCTGAGCTATTCATCACTAGTGAGGCAGTCAAAAATAGCTCGCTCATGTTGCAAATGGAGAGATGAAAGAGTGGAAAAAGGCACTTGGGGAGAGAGAAGGCTTTCCAGGCTAATTGTGGTAGCTTCTGATACATAGTGTATCAGCATGCACGGTGCTGTGTCTGTAGACTTTGTGCCAGCAGAAACAGTCTCCTGTGGGCAGCTGTGAGGAAATGAACTGTGTGAAAACATGGTCAAATTTAAACCCAGCATTTCTTTTAAAGGTGACATGGCAGAAACCTCAGTACTTTTGAATGCACTTCTGTTACAAGGTGTTCTTGTATTTGAGCAAGATCTCAAAGTGGACTCCCAGACAAAGTGACTCCTTAGTATTGTTTGTGCTGTGGGACACCAAAGTGTGATGTATTATCTTGCATAATTTCCCCCATTCCCATTCTGGAAAACCATTAAAAATTAATGAACCCTAAGAAAATGGTTAGTCTCCAGACTGTAAATTAAATTTTTAATTATGATGACGCATTCAGGCAGGACTATTCCCAGGACTGCACGCAGCTGAACCGCACAAGATATGAAACCAGGAAGAAGAGAGAGCAAAGGTGAAGATGTGTAATTATAGCCAAAAGCCACAGTGATGGTCATTTATGGTTGCCCATGCTGTGTGGGAAAAACATGTCTCGCCATCTGTGTAAAGTAGGATTTTTAGGAGTTTTAGAAATCTGAATTTTATGTGAATCTGTTGTCAATGTTTTGGTTTATAGCAGTGCCCAAAGCACTGAGTAGAAATGTAATTTGATTTGCGGACTGAACTCATAGGATAAATACACATTCCCCACCCAAAGAAACGGCTCTATTATCATGCAATTGGATCTAATTTTTTTCAGTTTGCATGCCTTGTCTTGTCTTACCCTTGATTAAGAGTTATCCCTCTGTAACCCAAATGCAGAGACATTTTTACTTGCAGCTGCTGTGCTTTGCAGATATAATTGTGAGCAACCTGCTGAGGAAAAAGGGTGCATGTTTATGCTGTTTTGAACAGTCAGTGCACCGTAGCATACTCCACTTTTACATAACTGAATCTGACAAGGCCATTTCACTTTACTATCCCGAAGTGCACTTTCATCTCCACTCTGACTTTCCAATCAGTGCAACACAGTTTATACAGAACCAGACAGGAGTTTTGCTATATGTGATCATGTAAGTGTTACACAGAGACTCCTGTTATTTTCACAAATCTGTAAAAAATACTCGATTATTACGTGGCTTTATTCTCCTGGCCTAATTCTCAGCAGATAATTGCATTTGCTAGATGTTGATCTCAGTCCTGTATTCGTCCCAGGAGACATGTACTGGGCTTGCTCGTTCCCTCTTCTCAATGATGAATAGACAGGGGAAAGAATAAAACTTAAAAGATTATTGTGAAAGACAGACAAATACAGCGTAGAGAGAACATATTATTAATATTGTCAAGGAAGTCAGTCACACATTGCATATTCTGGTCCTGATATGGCCTTCAAGCTTATACTGTAAAGATCAGGCTTTCTTTTATAGCAGCTGACGGTATTGAAGCCCTTTATTATTCACAAAGTAATATATCTTATATGATATGAATAATTTCAGTAGGCTAGACGATGCATAAATATAGAAAATACAACATGCTGCCAATGATAGTTAATACAACAGCGGTATGTAAGGAAATTATAGATAGGCTGCAAGCTTGTCATTTATTCCTCCCAATGCCAACATTCAATTACATTCTCTGATTCAAAATTAAATTAAATGAAAACAAACAGTACAATTCTAATCATTATTAAACTACTGAGAACTGGTTTTAAAGATAACTAGTGTTACAATAAATATTTTAAATTCATTTTGTTTTATATAGTCCCATTCCCAACCAGGGGTATTTGTACCCAGTGGGGTACTTCTTAGTTATAGTTAGCTGAAGGTGATAGAAAATGGTTTAAATGGCTAAAAGTAATGGTTAAATGGTTAAAATAGTTACCTAAAGTAATGGACAAATGATTGAAACCTCTAGCTTCTGCAACTAGAAGAATGAATGCAAACTTGATTAAACTGCCTTAACATTGAAAGTTTTGAAGGAAAACATTTTTTGGAATGGTATACTTGTTTATTTGTCACATATAATGGTGTTAAATAACAACCAGCTTAAAGGAAATGGAACACGACAGGTGGCGTTGATAAAGGGTCACTTAAGTTAACTAATAGTTCTGAAAAACGGGTTGGAAACCAGTGTTCTACGGTGTCTGTGGTACTTACTTTACAATCAAGTGCCATTCCTGTGTGCAGCAGTGTCTTGGTGAATTAGGAAAAATGTCCTCAGTCTTACAATGAGAAACAATATATTAAACATTATTGTCACTGCTGTGAAAAAGTTCACTTGGTGATATTGCTCTAACTGGGGAAAAAGAGCTAGCTGGCTTTTAGCAAACACACTTATTCAGGTGCACCTCTATGCTACTTTTTTGGCCCACTTTCCTCCATTTTGTGGATATATTTGTCTGGTTGAAAAGTGGGCCAGAACCTTCCCATGAGCCTCCACATGTAGACAGGAATAAGATTTATTACCCAGAATGCCCCACAGGGGAACGCTGTCCCCTGCCCTGTCTCGGCAGAATCGATGAAACATAGAGGGGAGAGGAGAGGAGTGGGAAAGAGCAAGACGAAGAGGAGAAGTAACAGCTATTTTGGATTACAGCGCACCCGGGAGAAAGGGAGACCATCTTGAAAAGAAAAGAAAATGCAGAGAAAAAGACAAAGGGGGCAAGCAAAATAGCAGAAGGTCCACAAGTTCTTTTAGACAAAGTACAGCTACATGAAGTACAAATAAGCTATACATTTATACAGGTGGTGCCATAGCAGTTGTTTCCAGCCTTTATTACTTTTTAGCCATGGAAGTGAACCCCCCCAACTGACTAAGTTGCCCATGCAAAGTAGTGAACAGTTCAACCAAAGACGGTCTTCATCTGCGGGTCTCCTGGCATTACCAGCCATCAACCTCGACACAGCGTGTGCCAGGGCCTTCTCCTCTGCTGCACCCAGACTTTGGAACTCACATCAGAAACTGGATTGTACTACAGAATTCAAAGCTGCTCTTAAAACCCAGCTTTTTAAAGTAGCTTACTCATTTTAACTGCATCCACTGTATCTGAATTTATACTACATTATTGTTTTTTTAACTCATTGAAGAGCTATGCTTTGCTGTTGAATGTACTGATGTTTTACTTATGGCTGTTTGTTGTTTTATTAATGCTGTTACTGATGTTTTGTTATTGATGCTTTGTTGTTTATTGTATGTTTTACTACTGGTTTTATATGATGTAAGGTGACCTTAAGTGCCATGGTAGGCACCATTAAATAAAATGTATCATTATTATCATTAATATTAAAAGGGGATGATATGTCAATATTGTGTTCACAGAGAGCAGAAAAGAATGCTGAGAGCTATTCCGTGTGATACAAGAAAGAAGAACAGTGTAAAGAACGTGTGGTTCTGAGCTATATGTTGAGAACCACAGTGCTATACCATAAATTTGGTATTAATCTATCCTTTTAAAGCCATTTGTTATACGTCGCAACAAAGTATAGATCCTCAATCATTCTCAATTGTCATGTCAGCTGTATCACACATTGCTTTTTGGTCATAAATCCTGATACTTTAACTTTTGTTCAGCTTCGGTTTGATGTTCATCCCCTCATCCATCAGTTATTGATAATCTATCAGCAGACTCCACTGTGTGATTTACTGAAATGGACTCTGTGTAAGTGGACAAAGCAATTTACTGTCAGGTCTAAGAAAAATACATCAATAGATGCATCTTTTGACAAATAACATACTATAAATGTGTCTATAAATGCATCAAAATAGATTGAAAGATGTAGTGAATGGAATTTGTTTTAAAGGACTTACTTTCAATACAAAAACATCTTGAAACATCCAAGTATAGTAATGTAAAGTTCATGCATTTTAACAGGATATATGAATAGTCAAATGTCTTATTTCTCAATGATGTGTTTCTATTAGTTTAATACACAACAATATAGTAGTGGTGGAAATAGTTCTCAGACATTTTCCCCAAGTAAAAGTAGCAATATCATAGTGTAGAAACAGTCTGTTACAGGTAAAATTCCTGCATTCAAAGTTTTACCTAATAAACGTATATAAATGTTAGTATCAAATACACAATACCATTATTAGATTATAATAATTGATGCATTTATGTGTAAGCATCACTGCAATGTTGTATCTTGTAAATGTGGGACTCATTTTAAACTGCTTAATTTATGGGTATCTTTATCAATTATAATACATCATCATTTAGTTGATGATTAACTATAGTAACTATAGCTGTCATACCGTATAGATTTAATGGAGTAAAAAGTATAATATTTGCCTAGTGGAAGTAGTAGAAGTTTAAAGTAGAAGTATAAAGTAGCATGAAATGGAAATACTCAAGTAAAATACCTCACAATTGTACTTAAGTAAATGTACTTAGTTACTTTCCACGACTGCAATATAAGAGTAAAGTCAGTTTACTACCAAACCACTGTTCAAGTAGCTTTTTAAATTATTTTTTTTTAAATTATGTACATTTTAATAGTAATTATTTGTGGCACTTTAAAAATTGCAAGTATTGCTATCTTGTCACAAATTATATGTCAACATACATATAATGATACCCTCATAGGTTTACAGTGCCTATTGTAAACAGGGAAGGGGCTGCTTGTCTCAATGTGATTTACAGCCATTGTTGACACAACTCATTGACAGCTTCTCAAAAATGGTGAAAGCAGCTCCTGGCTCCTCTGTTTGTTCTCGCCATCTATGATAGACTCATTCAACAGCCACTCAAAGTCCCCATGAGCTGTTGTACAAAGCGACACTAACAGATGGTTAGCGCGTGTTTGTGTACATACAGCACATATGTAGGTCAGGTACACCACAGTCGCTGGTTGCCATGGGAACTGGGTATCAAACATGACTGCAATCTCTCGGAGAAATCGACTTTTGGCCAGGCTCCTGCTCTCGCACCTCTCATCCCCTCTCAGCAGTTAACCCTTTCGGATTATGTGGGGATATTCACCGGAGAAAGTTAACATCGTCAAAACAGACTGAGCCTGCAAGGGTTATCTCTGCTGGTGATGAGAAGGGAGATGAAGCATCACTTTAGATCAATAATCCAACACACATCTGGTCAACCAGAAGCACATTGGTGATGCCGTTGCTGCCATTAACCTAAATCTGCCGTACAAAATCCTAATCTCACACTCTGACCTGTAATATCATCTCCACCTCACACTTGGTGCCTGTCTCGGATCTGTTCACGAGTGCCTATACATGACCTTGGGGATTCACAGGGAACACAAAGGGATTCTCCCTGCCTGTCTCTGCCTGTCTCCCTCCATCACACACACACACTGTCTCCACACACACACACACACACACACATGCACTCTGTATGGTAAGCGCACGTGATTGGATGCAGTGAGCTGCTGATGCATGCTGAATGCTGATGAGGTTCTTTGGGTGCTTTCTTGTAAAAAAAAAGAAAAAGAAAGGGGGAAGCGGTAGAAAGCTTCCTCTGTGCCTGTAAGACAGAGAGGAAGGAAGGAGAAGAGCGCGGGGGCTGGAGGGCTTGGGCTGGGGGCAAACCTTGCCACATTATTCCTCAAAGTCAAATCCTGCCCTCACCTCCTGGTTAGACCATGCCCGTGCGTCTAATCACATACAGATAGATGCAAATCCTTCTACAAAACTCACATGTAACTCTGTGTGACGCATTGCCACCCTTGATTATCACATAATTCATGGTCATTATGCCATTGGGAACTGTAGTGTAAAAACACTCCAGTTAACATGGCCTCCCTCTCCCCCTGCATTGTCCCATGCTTCCTGTGGTGGATTCATACACAAACCTGCTTTGTCCTCACAGCGTCCCAGTTTTTATGTCTGTCCAGGCTAATGAGGTGAAAAATTAGCTTGAGGCACACCAGGGAAGCTTTTAGGGTCAGCAGCATGCAAAGCAATTTTTGGTGTGAGATAGCTGCAGATAGGACATGCATATTTATAAACAGGACGAACAGAAGATCCTACAATAGGCCATTGATGACATCAGGTTACCAAGGCCCAGGTCGTCCGAAGCACCGAGTTTGTGCCAAATCTTGTGATATTCTAAATTCTTCGTATTGTCATCAAATCCCATTAAAAGACCAAAACAAACTAACAAGTATTTCTCTGTAGACTTCCAAACAATTAAAAACACATCAATGAGCCACATCATTGCACTGGGTGACAACTATCTTTGTTATATTGAACATGTGCACTGGAGTTTGTTATGAGTCAGTCCCACAAGTCTCCTGCTTCGGCACTGTAAATACTCACTAATGCACCAAAATTAATCCGCTGCTGAAAATAGTCCCCACAAAATGCACTGCGTGTCCTCTTTGAGCAACGTTTGCTAAAAACTACAGTGCCCAGTTGTATCAGGAAGTAGTGTTTTTTAAATGTGTCTTCAGTACGAATATATGGGTTTTGGTGCCACAAACTCTGTAGGGAAGCTGGAAAATATTAGAGAGGGACTAACACATTGTTGGTTTTGTTCTTCTCATGGGATTTGTTAACAGTACAAAAAAAATAGAATAAACTCTAAACTAATCGTTTAATTCTTGAAGCTTTCAATAGAATGTATGTCATTTGTGAGCTGAAATGTGAAGATCTGTAATACATTTATGGTGAGGATTTAGAAACCTTGCCTCTCTTAAATGTCAACTGTTTACTAACAGGCTTGACATCTTTAAGGACAAAGGTTTAGAAAATGACCCCGGAGGAACACCTAAAGGAAATGCGTTATAGTTCAAATGAAGTTCAAGAACAAAATGCACCAAAATGGAGTCACAACTTCTTAATATAACAGTAGTGGTTTGTATTTTGTATTTGCAGTGGATATGTGGAAAAAGTCTACATTTCCCTCAGGTTAATCGATCTGCACCCAAGCAGAACTGTAATGTAACATGCCTAGATTTTAGACTGTAGGTGGTCTTCCATGTGGAGTCTGGGGCAGGATGTTCTGTGGTTTTATTTTACTTCCCCTGCTCCAGTATTTGATCTGTCTAGAAGTTGGTCTCATATTCCCAGTGGGTGAAAATATCCTCCCGTGCCTGCTACTGCTGCTCCTGAAATCCATCTGATGATTGAGTCAAAGATGATGCCGGCTGTCTTCACTTACAACCAAATGACTCAACACTCACATCCAATTGCTGTCACACTATGCACTGCAATCAAACAAGTAACACGACAGCACACTGGTCTGAGATTGAAATGTGCATCCTGCTGTATTTTGCACTGCTTAGAGGGGCTTTGTATTTTCCTGATCATAATACACTAAACCAAAGAAAACAGTGGGTCCAGGGCCTGTTCAGGTTCTGCTATCTCCATGAACTGCGCTATGTGAATTTCTGAACTGAATTTCACTTAATTTGATGTATTACACTGAATTGGCATAATACAGGTATGCCACTGTTGATTAATAGTCTGTCAGCTGAGGTTGATTCAATTCACCTCCTCCACAGTTACTTATAAGTATTAAATGAAACTCCAATTAACTTACTAATGAATCTGATGGACAGATGAGCCTATATTTCATTCCAAATTAATTAAGCTGACCTTTTATGTTACACTGAGTATACCATCTTTCCATATTATCTGCAGGGGAAAGTATTTTCCACCACAAGCAGGGGCCAGTGATGAATCAGATGCAATGACATCTAAGTAGTGACTCATCAAAACAAACCAGCTAAATGAATTAGAGGTACAATGCCAACAGGTTGTCGACTCCTGAAAAGCAATGCAGCATTTTGACAGAAATTCAATTGAAATGTTCAAATACCTGCTCACATTGCAGTGCCAGCTTCATGCACACTCCATAAACAAAATGTTTACATCATTAACATTTCAACTGACCTTTTTTCTGTGTCAAAATATAACCAGACACGTCAAATAGCCCCACACAAACACGAGGGAAGAACACACATTCACCAGAATATCAGAGAAAGACCTTCCTGTATGGGCAGAATCAGATATAAACAGTTTTTCCTTTGGGAATCTCAGTTATTACAGGCATTTTTGTTTATTTTCCCCAGCTGACAGTTTAATTTAGTCCACAAGCCTACAATACATAAGAAAAAAACACACCTCCATGCTTATAGGGCCATCTTGTGGTCCTAAGAGGCATTAAAGTCATTCCCACAACATTTCCAAAGAGGTCGTATCAGCAAGTCGATAATATCAGAGTTTGGCTGGTAACAGTGAAGTAGCAAAATAACAGAGATGCCTGTTTTCAAAATGGGCTCAAGCTGAAATCTCCACTTCATGAAAAATGGCAAGCGTAAAAAATCTGACACATTTCTGACTTGTGATGCACAACAACTTCCACCGTGTCCACTTCCTTTTAGCGAGTACATATAAGTAAGTTTGTGTTACCTCTTTCTGACACTAAAAACAACTGTTTTATCTCTTATCTTATTCTCACTTCCTAAATATTGTGTACTATAGAGTGGCTATTCTCATGTTAAGATCAGTATGGTGGCCTCAGTGTGAAAATATGGGTGTTTTTTTTTTGTGATTTTATGCTTCTAAGACATACTTACATGATGGTATATACGACCATAAACTTGAAATATAAAGCTTCAACCTTTAAAAGTTTGGCTTTCAGAAAAACATTCTTTTAAATACATAGTACACAACATGAGGAGTAATTAAAAACAAAAGGGAATATATTTAGGAACAATTAAAAGCAATGTATTACGTGATAAAAACACTAAAAGGGTAAAGAGTGATTCATTAATAGATGTCTATAAATGTGAGTTTTATGCACTGTGTTTAACTTTTAAAAACAATACTGATGTAGTCAGGTTAAATTCCTAAAGCAGTTATCTCAAAAGGTCAGAGAAAAAACTTGTTCATAGACCAACCCCAGCCTTCAAAATGATCAGCCAAACCTCGAAATCCATTTAAAACCTTAAACAAGCAGTCCGTATAAAGATGCCAGAGTGAACACATATTCATTTTGTCTTTGATATTAGCAGTTTATGCTATGAATAACATCTGACACAGACTAGAAAGCGTGTTCATTCACATGAAGGTCCAAATACAATATTTTCAGTTCCTTTTATGTGGCAACTAACATTACCTCTTTTTTTTTATTTTTTCTCCACAACAGAGGAACTTTCTTTGTTAGAATATTGATTCTAAGTTAGATACCTGAATGAACAAGCAGCTTATATAACCAGTTGAAGTGACTGACCACTGAAAACATCACCTCATTAATGCATCGGCACAGACGTAGCTCTGAGCTCAGACTAAACAAAATCTCTACCCTAACCTAAGACCACAACATACTGTAGTGATGATATTGGCAAAATCTGCAATGTTGTAACTATTTATTTTCAACCAAATACCAAACTATTAATAATTAGACCAGATATCTCTTTCAGAAGACATTTAGACACATGAACTTTGAGAAACAGTCACTTTTAATGTGGACCAAACAGACAAAGGCCTATCTCAGTCACATTCATTCAGAAAACTGCAGAACCTAACTATAGCACTGTTTTTAAGAACAAGGAAAAACAACATTCAAGTTATACCAAACTTTAACAATAACCCAAATCCAAGATTATGTCAAGTTTAATATTTATATTTTATCAACTTATCCCAGCAGCACCCAACAATATTTGTCCTAACTCAGATACTGAATATTTAGAATTAATTTCATGTCATCATGAGTGTCACTGGAAAGAGTTTCAGTTGCACAGTATGGTCACTGGTGGGTTGATAAGTGAATATAAACATAATATAATATAGTATAAAGTTATACTATAGACTTATAGAAATACTATTCAAACAAACAAATTAAGAATAATACAGATGAAGTAAAAAACGTGAATAAGATATAGGTAAAAGTTTAGACTACCTCTGTTTAAAGAAATTTGTATGTTAATTCAGGAAAAAGGAAGAATAATTACATACATAAATGAATGTTCCTCAGTTTAAATAAAACTAAATACAGCTGGTTTATTGAAAAGTGGGAAATCTGACTCTTTCAACATATTGTAAACTCCCTGTCAGATTTTTTTTTAAACTGGTTCCACAGAAATGAAACTTTGTGCCTGTTGACTGAGCAATACAGTAAAATACTGTCCCTGAAACCAACTTTGTTGTGGTCAATTTCACATGAAACGATTCCACTGGATCCTCAAGGGCCACAAGTCAGATGAACCCAACCAGAAGTCTGCGGGAGGAACGAGGCTGAAAACGTTTCTCAGTAACCCTGTGGCATTTCAGGTTTGTTGATGTGTGGCAACAAATTGAAACGTTTGCTATCTGAGCCACTTTAAATACATTTACTCAAGTACTGCAGCCTACTGAAATACAATTTTGAGGTACTGGTCCCTTGAGTATTTCCATGATACATTGGTGAAATACATGAGATACCTGCTTGTAAATAAATAAACCCGACATTAAAAGTAATGTACACATGAATGCATAATCATAATTCAATAATATCAGTATAAATTATTATCCATTCTGCACAATGAATACTTTCACTTATTGTATTTTAAGTAGAACTATATATTGATGGTAATAATTTTGTACTTTTACTTAGGTAACATTTTGAATGCAGGATTTTTACAGGAGTATTTCTACGCTGTGGTGTTGCTGCTGAATACACCTTTGCAGAAAGTCAGAGGAAAGAAAACCTAAACTTAAAACCTAAACTTAAAATAAAATAAAAAAAGACACGGTGTGTGGTCAGGGCTGTAAAGCTGATGTCTGGCGGGACTCGGGCTCACTCAAGTGTTAAAACTGAACCCGCTCGCCCCCCATTTCACCGCAGCGGGGTCAGGGGCCCCTCCAGGTCTCTTTACGAGGCTCCTCGTGATGAACCCCGGGGCCATCGCGTCATTTCGCCCTGAACACAAACGTCCCCACAGTTTCCCTCGGTGTCAATAACCGCTGCGGCCTACAGTGGCAGGGCTTTATTTATTTATTTTTATTTTTATTTTTTTATTTATTTATTTATTCTAACTCTCCCAGCGTCACGTCTCGCTCCGCAGGGTTTTCACTGGCGTCTCGTCTTCAGCTGCGGGCGTCTGAATTGCTCCACTGAGTCGCAGGAGAGGGAAGAGGGAGAGAAAAAAAGAAAGAAAGAAAGAAGAAGAAAAAAAAAAAGCGCTTCCCCCTGGCAGGCACCGTCCCCCCCCCCCCCTCCTCCTCCCTCAGTCAGGCTGACCGCCCACAGCCCGGGGGGAGAAAGTGCTGCTTTGTGAATGAAGGGAGCGGCGGAGGGCAGAAAACAAACTTTGCCGGAAAAAAAAAAAAAAAAAAAAAAACCCCGTTTCCGACGCGTGACGCTCCTGGACGGTGCGGCGGAGGACACCGAGCAGCGCGGGGGGGACACGGTGAGTCGCGACGCCCTGTTTTTCGGGACCTGATAGAAAAGCACATTGACAGCCTCTCTTTCTTTTTTCCTTTTCTTTTTGTTTTTTTTTTCTCGACGGAAAGATGCCGTGCGCGGCGGCCCGACCGTGACTGGAATAACTCGTGAGATCTTTCGAGGCGCAGAAACATTTTTTTTTTTTTTTAAACTCCGTAAGATTCTTTCTTCACCTCCAAGACGTCTTTATTTGGTCCCAGCGTGGGTTTTTTTTTTTTTTTTTTTTTTCTTTTCTCCTTCTTCCACGAGAGTGACTGTCGTGCAAACTAATGTGGCGTCTTTGAGGCTCGTTTGTTGAAGCCAGCGTTAACAAGCTGCGTGGCTCCTGAGTGGCTCGGGGGTGAAGTGGGATTGGTGAATGGCATCATGTGTTTGATTTCATCCTAAAAAGAAAAAAAAAATAAAAATAATAATAATAATAATAATGACACAGTTGTGATTGGTTTGGGATGATCCGTCCGCTTGGTTGCTTGACCCCGTTTGTTTCAGGGCTGAAGCGTTTCACCGATTCATGCAAAGTTTCCATCCGCTGGCCAGTGTTTCGCAACATTACATGACTCATGCAGAAGACGTGCATTCCCAATGTCACCATGAACAAAAAATAGACTCATAGAAGACTCTTTCATGATATCATGAGGTTTTCTCCCCCCGGGGAGTCTAGTCTGCAAGTAGTAAACACAAAATGTGTTTCTTACACAGCAGTGATTCCTTTTTTCTGTGGCTCAGATTTAGCTGTGTTGCTTTTTAAATAAAATCACAGCAGGCCTTATTACTTCAGGTTAAGTAAACCACAGTATTAACACTCGCTCAGTACTTTTATTTTACTGAGGAATGCAACTGCTGATCTTTTTTTTTTTTTCTTTTTTTGTGCAGGTGTTTCAGAGAAACCGTAAATCATGGTGGTCAGTTTGGCCTGTGTGGCCTGTCTCTGCCTGGCGGTGGCAGTCCGTGGCGACCCCTGCCTCATCATCAGCGAGGTCAACGCCGACAACCCGAAGCTGGACACCACCGAGTTTGTGGAGTTGTACCACACCAGTGGACAGCGGTCTTCACTGGACGGCTACACGCTCGTGTTCTACAACGGGAACGGAAATATAGCCTACAAGGTGCTGGACCTCAAAGGCCACAGCACGGACGACAGAGGGTTCTTCCTGGTGGGCTCGGTGGACATGCTGCCCAAACCGGCCATCCTGCTGCCTCCCAACACGGTCCAGAACGGCCCGGACGCCATCGTCCTCTACCACACGTCTGCCGCTCGCTACAGTGAGAAGATGAACGTCACGGGCCACGGGCTGGTGGACGCCGTGGTGTACATGACCCGGCGTACCGGGGGCGCGGAGTTCCTCGCCGAAACCCTGACACCCGGGGAGCCAGCCTTTGTCGAGGATGAGACCGCTCTCGAGGGGGATGAGTCCATCGAGAGGTGCCTGCTGTCTGAAGATCGCTGGGGCTTCCAGGTGTCCTCGCCCTCCCCCGGCCAGAGGAATAACTGCACCCCGCCCGCTGCCCCGGCAAGCATTCCCGTCATTACCGAGCTGAAGCTGGGAGGAGGCCAGGTGGACGGGTTTGTGGAGCTGACAGAGGCTCCGGCCGCAGGTCCTCTGGTGCTGGTGGTGTTGGACGGTAAAACAGACCGGGTCAGTGTGAGCGCGAACGTGGATGTGGCCACCTCCAGGAACGGGTTGATCTCCATGACCATAGAGAAGAGCTACATGAAAGGTCAGTGTGCGGTGGGTTGTCGCGATCCCTGCGTGATCGCCGGATTGTTCCGGCGTTTAAGTTCATCAGACTTCACATGTAGAAGCTATGTGGAGCTTCAGTGTGTTTTTTTTTTTTCTTTTCTTTTTCATTCATTCATTCCCTTTCGTTTTATTGTAAATGATTTGTTCCTGTTTTGATTTCTTCTTCTCAGGAGATGAGTCCGGTGCAGTGGCTATTTACAGCGGCAGAGCCTCAGACTTCCCCGTGGGCAGTCCACTGAGCCAGACACAGCCTCAAGATGCATTTGTGTTTGCTGGACCTGGGAACAAGCCTAGTGCCAACCTCACAGAGACTCTCATCCCAGGCAGGCAGCCCTACCAGCTCAGCAACAGGCAAGACACTATGATAGTCAAGAGTTTCCATTAACCCTTCCTTTAACTTCGGAAGTCAAACCACCCCAGTTTGACTGGAGTACATGCAAGAGGTGGATAGACTCAGTTCGAGTGTGGTGAAGCCCATAAAGTGTTTTTCGTGTTATTATTAGATGTGTCAGTAATGTTATATTTGAGGCCATAGTCAGTTAAAGTGTTGTGAAACACGTGTTTCACTCGGAGGGGAGGGGAGGGAGGGGGGGCAGCTTGTGACCACTGTTCCTCTTTGCTGATGCATATTTTCTGTTTGGCATGTGTGATCACTGTGGGAACAGAAGTCACAAGGAGGCTCTCACTCACACTGGCCCAAAGACACTTCAATAGATATTTGCGGAGCAATACTCAAACGCGACCAGCAAGTTTAATTAACTCGTCTCTGATAAAAAAAAAAAAAAAAAAAAAACGAACATGATGCAACAAGCCTCAAGCCTTATTCACACTAGATGATTGTAACTCTGATTTTCCGCTCGCCGACAGTTTAAGGAGATCGGAGACAGAGGCCCCCAGCTCAAGGGGCAAATTGGTGTTCGCTCGGCGTTCGCAAATCGGGGCTCGGTCACTATGTTTGAACCATTCAGTGACGCGATCAGGGAGCTGGCCGAGAGCCATGAAACGACCTACAGCCAGTGAGAGCAGACAGGGGCTGGCTGGATGACAGCTCCTCCGCTGTAGCTCTCTGAATAGCCTTATCGTGCATCCTATCCCACGGGTCACAAACATTAACATTCAGGTGAATAGCGGGTGGGTTGCAGGTGGGTGAAATAATACGTCATTAAGGAGGAAAATATGAATTACATTCTCTAAAGCGTGGGATCCCACGAGAGACTCTGTGCGCATTTATGTAAGGGGCAAAGCAGCATAACTTTATTTAATCTTAAAATTTCCAGAAAGGCAGACAGGATCGGTCAGGATCTAATGTTCATTAATTTTCTGTGTTCTTCTACACACACACACACACACACAGAGAGACCAGGTTCATACAGGGAAACTGTTTGGATTAAAGCAGCCTCCACCTGATAAATCCTGAGCTCCATCAAAGCGGTCTAAAAATTAAATTTCAGAAACTAAAGGTTTAAGTCTGTTTCCCCTGGAGAGTTTCTTCTGTCTTCTTTTGAGTTTATAACGACAGTTTTTAGTTCTGCTTCTTAAATGTCCCACCACATTTGCTGCAGTGAAATTGCTAAATAAAAGTCCTGTCCATTATATGGTATTGCGTCATTTCCCGTGTCACTTCTCGCGTATCCACTTCTCCCCTGGTCAGTCATGTAGTGTGGAAAGCACAGCGATCTGACGACTTTGGAAGTCATGTAGTGTGACAGCTGCTTAAGGGGTTTATAGACACTAGTGGCTCTGTGAGGCTGTACCTCAGTGAAATAGTGCTCTGGGCAAATCGGTACCTGTATCTGTACAAACTTTCATGACAATTCATCAAATAATTGTTTGTTTGCCAACCGCAAAATATGAATGTGTCATCCAACACTGACCAATTGTAACATTATAACCCTTCAAAATAGTGGTAATTTAAGTTCCCTAATGATTTCATTACTTTGTCAGTTTGAGAGAGGGAGGCTTCTATCTGAGTCGCTGTGGTGTGGCCACCTGGGCCAGAGATCCTGGTGTCTTCTGGGAGGCCCAGCAAACTCCTGGACAGCCCAACCAGTGCCCCTGGCCAAAGATCTGCCCTCACAGTATTGGTGAGTGTTTGAATGTTGAATGTGTTTTAAGATCTGTGTATTTGATACAGCTTATGAGATTCAGTCAACTCTGAAGAAAAAGTGCTAGTGATTTACATTAGTCTGAGCCAATGTGCCGTTATTAACCTGCCAATAGTTCCACAGAATGTGTTTTGAAACCTTAATTACATTATAATTAAATAGTGTATGTTTTATTGTTACATATTATTGTCATTATGCTCTGTGATCTATAAATTGTGCACCAAGAGAAGGAAAAAATACCTCAAAACACATCTTATCGCAATCCTTGTCTCATCTTTCCCATAATTTCAGCATTTAAGTTTATATTTTAAAAACAAACAAGAATGCGTGATTGTTGAAAGATTTGATTTCAAACAGCATGCATGACAAATTGATACTGTAAATGAGATGTAGACAGTAAAGAGACCCTGTGGTGAAACAAAAAATAGTGCATGGCCCTGAATTAATATGTTTGAGAACAAGATACTTTGTGGCAATGAGAAAATTAGGATGAGTCATCTGCATGGAGAGACTGTTGTTTATCGTTTAATACTTGACACATGTAGCATAAGGAGCTACATGTACAGTATAAGCATGCAAACATGGATACATCCGCGTTGTTTTTTAAAAATCTTAATCTTAGTCAACCATGGAGTAATTACCAGAAAGATTTGTTCTTTGGCTACTCAGAATACACATCCGTACACGCAGACAGTGTGCTGACCTTGGGGAAGTTATAGATTTTATCATTAACCGACCGAGGAACTGGGGAACAAAGCTACATCACTGGAACAAGTATTGCAAATGAAGGAACTGAGAGTTCATGGGGGATGCTGCTCCAAGAAAGAACTGCTATTAAGAGAAATGAAAGCCTGCTTGCTAGAGAAATGAGTTGTGGTTTCATTGAGGTTGAGGAAAACCTTATAAAATATTGTAGGTTTGTCAAGTCCCGTGAATATGGTTACAAACTGTATTTTCCAGCATCAAAATACGATAATCAAGACCTGCCGTGGGTTACACCCAGATAAAACAGATACATTTTTTTCTAATTTATTTGGTTCAACTTTAACCAGCAGTACTTCAGCCAGAGACACGTCTAGAAATTGTGGGAAAGAATCTGCTATTTGACAGAGCTCTCATCAAGTCCTCAGCAAGTCAGCAAGCAAGTACCAATGCTTCAGTCACATAAGTGGGAGGTTGTGGAGGTGGAGGGACTTGCAGCAGGAAGCAGCGCTGGCATGAGGGAATCAGCAGAGTAATAGCGAGAACTGACAGTTGTTAAAGGCCCCCAAGTGCACTTGTATGAACATTTTTGGATGTTGCTGATCAGCTGGTAGCCAAAAAAGGATAATGCAATAATGATCCAGTGATACTGAGCATGAATCATACAGAAGACACAGATGAGCTGCTGTTGCTCTCCCTGAACTAACTCAAAGGTCCATTTAACCCAGTTGTGCACCAACACAGTTGGCAATGAGAGATTTTTACCAACACTTTGGGTGATCATCTGGCCAAACTTGCTTGTTGTTCGCATGTTTCCAGATCTTACCAATTACATTACCGAGTACAATGTTATCATAACTGAGAAAATGTAAGAATAGGACCAGAGTGGAATCTGAGTTTCAGCACTTCTGTCAGGGGACAGCGCCAAAAAGAGTCTATACTACTCTTTAGATTTGTATTATTCATCTGTGAGATGACTATTAAAACTTCCAGTCAGGTTTAAATATCCCTATCCAGTTTGACTTTAAAGAAGACGGACGTCTGGAAGCACATGTCTGCATTTACAAGGCCCACTTTTTTGTTACAGTCGTTACAAGGCAGTCTGATTATAAAAATAAAAACAAGTTTTTTATGTGTTCTGTAGTGAAACATCTTTCTTCTTTATATTCTGCTTTATTGTTTCATCTTATAGCCTGATAAAGCTTTCACTTATGTTAGGAGAAACTATATGAGATCAAGGCAGCCACCTCATATAGGCAACAAGGAGTTACAATGTACTCAGTGTACTCCTGATATGATGTATACTGTGGCCCTAGAACCTACAGTGTGGGTTTCTGAGGCCTTCGTTGTTTTGTGCAAGGACCTTAATGCATTCAAACTGACATGCAAGTGTCGTGTAGCTTACACCGTTGACAAAATTGTGCTGGACTTATGTAATATTATGACTATAAAGTGTAGAGAAAATATCATATTACAAGCACTAGAGTATGTAGTTTTTTTCGCCTATCATCTAATTTTATGTTAACATTCAGTGTTTCCTTCCTGTGTGTCCTTAAAGCGATGGATTACAAAACCACTTGTATGTGAAACTCTACAGTTCCCCTCAGCTCGACGGACCTGTGTGGCATCTTTTAGCACTGTTTTCAGCTGTAGCAGGCAGAAGCTTTGGAGAGGATCGTTTACCAGCTAAAGAGACAGATTTTTCTTTTTTCAGAACCAGGTCGAGACACAAACGGAGCTAAAAGGAGAGTTAATATTGGACTAACAATTATCAGGTGGACACAGAAACGACTCCATTTGATTGCTTATGTTCCGTATCTGCTGAATGTTCAAATACTGTAAGCGACTTACACACTTCGCGCACAGTATAAGAAAGTTATACTATGTCAGTGTTGTTTCCTTCCTCATTAATCATTTTTAAAAATCAATCAAATCTTCTTCCCTATCTTTTTCTGGAACAATGCAACATTTCTCTACGCGTTTTTTTTTACCACGTCCAACTGTTGATCATTGGAATAGGGTGAAACCTGCATGCCCGTGCACATACACTTGCATTCTCATGGGAGTGCCAGTAGAGCAGGAGATACAGTACAAACAAAACTCATCAAGACATTGCACTCCATAGTGTACCTTTAACTAACTACCAAATAAATGGCAACTTGTAATGATCAGCTTACATGTGTTGGGAAATATGCTTTCAACATTTTCGTCCTGAGATTAAGATGAGAATTTTCATGTGTGTATGATAAATACGAAGCTACTGCCAACAGGACACTGGCCTTCCTTTAGATCCAGGCTTACTGTTTCTCCCTGCTTCCTCCTGCTTCCAGCTTTTTTTTTATGCAAAGCTGAGCTAGTGGTCTGCTGGGTGTAGCTTTATATTTAGCATACAGACATGAGAGAATTTCAAAAGTTCTTTAACAGGCTTTGGTGTTGGCATGCGTTGCTCCATTATCTCAACAAATCCCTGTGGATTTGACTCAGGGCTTGTTTTTCCTGTCTCTAAACAAGAAAATGTGCTGCAGAAAATAGCTCAAGAGACTTGTCACATTCGATCCATAAAACATTTACAGCATGTTCTCATTTGACTCAAACATGCTGTCAAACTGTGGAAAAGTAGCAAATGTGTTAATCAGTAGACTCTATTTATAGCATTGTTCATTATATTACCGGGCATATTTTTTCCACTAATATAATGCAGTCTGAAATGTGAGAAAATGCAGCCTGTCAAGCACATTATAGCTTTTCTTTCCTGTGAACATTGTTCACCCCCATGACAAGATAATTACAGCGCACTAAATGTTTCAAATTGTTCTACAGAATGTTGTACAGTTGTTGTAGTTTTTTGAGTTTCTGTATGAATGATTCGCAATACGGTGTCCTTCCGTCTCTCATCAACATTAACAGCAACATAAAACAGAGTAACAACATCATGCATAACTTTCACCTTGCATGTAAAGATATTTTAGATATGTCTCATATTTGTTTTTCTCCCACAGTTGTCATCAAAGGATCTCTAAGACTGTAATGAATAGACTATAACTAGATTACTAGATTAATTAGCACCTTCCTTTGTGTTTCAGTGATACCAGGCGGTACAGATTCACCACCTCACCTCCCACCCTGGGGCAACAGCGACTTTCTGATCAATGAGCTGAACACTGATACACCTGGCGCAGCTGAAGACGGCGAGTA
Organism: Lateolabrax maculatus; assembly: GCA_031216445.1. NCBI lineage: Eukaryota > Metazoa > Chordata > Actinopteri > Acropomatiformes > Lateolabracidae > Lateolabrax > Lateolabrax maculatus. The sequence continues at coordinate 12,413,117 of CM062200.1, forward strand.
CATCGAGCTCTGGCACCCATCAGGACGCCGAGTCTCCCTGCAGGGCATCTGGATACTGCTGTTCAGTGCACACAACAACAGACCCTACAAGGAGATCAGCCTAAGTGGACACTTCACCACCTCTAAGGGCTACTTCCTGCTGGGCAGTGACAGGTTGGTGCCAGCTCCATCACTCCGCCTGCCCCCCAATACCATCCAGAACGGACCAGATGCCGTGGCACTCTATCGCAGCCCTTTCGGTCCACCGTCAGCCACGCAAAGGGGGATTCCCACCAAAGGCCTGCTGGACGCCGTCGTGTACCGGCCGAGGGGATCAGATAAGGAGGCGCAGGAGCTGAGTAAAGCTCTGACCCCTGGACAGCTGCCTCTGCTGGAGGATCCCGAGGTTCTGCCTGGTGATGAGGCCCTCAGCCGCTGTAGAGGCCTTTACCCCTATGACCTGTCTGCTTTTTCAGTGAGTGCAAAGGGCGAAGGTTTCACAGGGCATGCTGAAATGAAACGGTCAGTCAGGATGTGCTTTATGGGCTCAGAGGCTAATACGCGCTCCTGACTAACTCACAAAACAAACAAAATGGTAGAAACACAACATTGTGGAAAACAAAGAAAACAAATGCTCATTAAAACTTTAATTTCTAATCAATACAAATAAGAGTAATTAAAGGAATAGTTCGCCATTTTGGGAAATTTGCTTATCCGCTTTCTTGCCGAGAGTTAGATGTCGATATCGATACCACTATTGTATCTATACTCTAAATAGTGTATGAAGCTACAGCCAGTAGCCAGTTAGCTTAGCAGAAAGACTGGAAACGGAGGGAAACAGATAGTCAGGCTTTGTCCAAAGGTAACAAAATCCACCTACCTACCTCTGCACAGGTAACTAACACATTATATCTCATTTGTGTAATCATTACACAAACCAATGAGTAAAAATGGCACATAATGGTTTTACAGGGTTTAATGACTTTTTTTTGGTTGAGTCCAGCAACTTCCCAGAGTCCTGTTGTCACCATGAGATTGCAAGGCGAGCAATGGAGACTCCAGAGAGCTACTGCACGTAGTTCCCAAAATATTGAACTCTTCCTTTAAATATGTGGCTAGTTTATGAGCAGAACCTGAAATGCAATGTATGAAATGCATTAATCACTACAGGTGGCCCCACCCACCCCTCTGAGGGAGAACAGCTGCCCCCGTCCCCCTCCAGCCCCCGAGGGTGTGGTCCTCAGCGAGGTCGCTAGTGGCCATTGGACCAATCACAGCCAGCAGAGGGCCTTTGTGGAGCTGCACGGGACCCCCATGACAGACCTGCGGGGCCTGGTGCTCACTGTGTTTGACCAGGTGCACAGTGGGACCGTCATTGCCCTCCCATTGACCGGTTCAATTGACCAGGATGGATTTTACATTGTTGGAAATGTCACTGGAGCAGGTGAGGGCAGTAGGAGATGTTGCTCAGGAATAGACGATATTTTTTCATTTCCCATCTAAATTTTGATATAATTCTCTCTCCCACGCTCTCTCTGTGTCCTTCCATCCCGCCATCTCTCACTGTACTCCTTTACCTCCTCTCTCCCCTGCATAGATCAGACTTTCCCGGAGGGCTCCACGGTGCCGGTACGAGGAGCAGTAGTCCTGTGCTACGACCTGTTCAGTGTCTGCAGAGCTGGCACCGCTCTGACCAACTCCAGTCTCAGAGATGTGCTCGTGTTCAGTGAAAACCAGCAGCTGCTCTCCTCTCTGTCCACCACCAGAGGGAGACAAGTGATTCCAGCTCTCAAGTAAACACTGAATCAACCCAACAGCATGATTCACTTAGATCTCTTACCCGTTGACATGTAGAATTAGCAACCTGCAGTTAGGGCCTTTAACAGCAGAGCAGGAAGCTGACATGACCATAGTATCTGACAGTGTGTTGCGTGTTAAAAGGCCTTTTTCACAGCAGGCATTTTGACTAATCGTAGTAAACAAGGGTGTTAATAATGACATATACAACTATTCAAGGAAGCCACAACAATGTGACAGTGAGCCAGCATGCACTATACAAGGGCTCTGCAACTGAAGCAGCTAAATGGAATTTAACCATCATTAATTTTATTATTTACACCTGTGCTTTTCGTCCAGTTACATGTCACAATATCCTCAGTGAAAAAGGCCCGTTGGTCTCAAGGTTTTTCACTGATTTTATCATCTGATACAGCATAAGAATTTAATACATTTGAATGAAATAAAACCATAGAAACCTTCAGGAAAAAGTAGCAGAAGAAATGTGCGATTCACGCAGCAAACACCACATATTAGTCACAATGAGTGAGACTGACAGTGTTTGATCAGACTTACACACTGCACATGTGCTTCACATAATTTAATTTAAGCAGCATGAAGCAGTGTCAGAGAAAAAACAGAAAACCTGAGGTTCTTTTTTCCAGGTGGAACATGTAGGTGGTAAACGGTTCAATCAGTCACAATCAGCTGGGTATGTGGGGGAGGGCAACGTTTACCACCACCACTGACCAATTCCCTGTGGGAAACCCTGGATTTCTGAAAGTGATTGGCTTAGTGTAGCCCACAGAAGCACTCATATTCCAGCAGTGCAGCTCAGGAAAACACCAGGTGGTTTTTGTACACAGTCTTTTTATAGAGTCAATAAGATGATGATTGTGGAAAAAAAAGAAAAAAGGACACATTAAGGTATAAACCCCCACTGAGAATTAGCTCCAGGAAGATTATAGGCACACAACATTTGGGTCGGATCCACTTTATCTCTAATCTAATTCTCCTCTTTAGCGTCAGCAATGGCAAACAACTTGCTCATTCAGTAGATTTTGTTAGTTTTAAGAGTGCAAATGTCAGTAATTGAATTATTTCCCGTACTCCCTTATGCCACTTAGTATGTCAATTTTTTAGTTTTAGTTTTTTACCAATTCTACTGATTCTTTTTAATTCTAGTTGCTTATATATGTTTAATTCTGCTGAGTCATCTCTTCAATAATCAGATTTCCCATGTAGGATCAATAATTGTATTCTATGTCATTATAGATGCAGATTTCAATCAGTTTGTTCTCCTGTGATTGGCTAATAAAAATAACCCTGGTCTCTTTCATTTGAACCCTCTAGTAGGTAGATGGGTAAATCCTGGTTAACAGAGCCATTTTATAACCAGGTACATGAGACTGAGAGTCACTAAAAAGTAAGCTTAATGGGAGCCGGACTAAGTTTGTGATATAGATTCCAAATTATGTATTTATGTAAGGTTTAAACATGGCAGAGAGCAGTGGAGTGGCAACCATTTTTGTGTATAAAAGGAATCCATGTTAACCTGTTTTGAAAGAGTATTACTCTAGCTGTAACCATGTACATTTTGCAAAATACATTATTGCCTTAAATGCAGGTATGCATGTAAACCTTCATTCTTTTTTGCCTTATGTCATTCTAGGCAGACTTGCTTTTTTAACTTTATCGTCCTTACTACTGCTGTATGTATACAGTATATGTGTATTCATACATATATTGTTGCATGCATGTGCAGGTCAGTGGAAGATGGTCCTGTTTCGCTCAGCCGGTGCTCATGCTGTGAGGTGAGGAGCCCTTCCTCCTGGACAAGCTCCTCGCCCACACCTCACAGCAGCAACCTCTGTCCGAGCCCCGCCTTCTCAAGTCACATTGACCTTTGCCTCGGACCTCTGTCCAGTGACTGGCAGGAGCAGTCAGGAGGTGAGGCATCATAACCAACAAAGCTCAAATGTATAAAAAGGATGCACACATTGTGAAGCTCATTGAGGCACATTTGTTTTGTGATTTTGGGCAAAATAAATAAAATTGATGTAAAACACTGCTATGCATTTTAAAACCACTATGCATAGATTTAAAACATTTCTGACTTTGGCACTCCCCCAGTGGTAGTACATCAGACAGCAATGCACACTGCTACCCACACTCCACCGATCTCACTTTGGGACACTGAGATGAATTGGTTAAATTATCACATAATTCTCTCACAATCCTAACAGGGATTCTCATTTTCTGCAAATAACAACTTATATCATCAGAGAATTATGATGGATAATATAATCACACACAAATTCTACACATAGTGACCCTAAATATACTTGAACAGCATACAAACATTGCAGACACAACTTGTAACAGTAATTGTTTGGTCATAACACTGTAAATATGCCTTGATAAAAGCTGACATCCTCTTCTCCGTTTGTCCCAGACTGCAGTGGTCCAATCCAGGGGAAGAGGGTCGCTGAGGTGGCCCACTTCCTGGAGCAGAGGTGTCACTGTGGTATCTCTGCCTTGTATCTCCAAGGTGAGGCATTTTCACTCAGTATAAATTGAAACCCTCACATTTGGCTGATTACACTCCACTTTTACCAGGTCTGGGGGGAAACTTGACTCCTAACAATCAACAAACGGTGCAAGTCGCTGTTACCATGGATTTCTAGTAAAGTAGGGATAAGCAATTATGGTTATGTTGTAGGAACACCCCATTATCAGCTGAGTCCGGGTTCATTTTTACGGAGTGTGCATTTGCTGCATGTGATTTATGAAAGCAGCGCAAATATAACAGAGATTGCTTAATAATAAAGTGGTGCTTCAGTACAGTAGCAGCCTAATAATGTAGTAACTCACAGGAAATGAGAAGCACTCAGGAGTGCTGTCCAGCAACACTCGCAATCATTTCCTGCCCTCGAAGTATATTCTAACAGAAGGAAATCATTTAGAGATGGATGTGTGGCTATTCCCTTGTCATTATCATATCCTGCATCCCTCTTATACTCTAAATAACTGTCATAAATTGTGCTCTTCAAACGTAAACTCCCATCCCCAGTTTTCTGTTTACAGAATGCATTTATATACCAAGCTAAAGCACATCATGAACACTTTCATATGTAAATAATGAGACATTTGTCTGCGTGTTTGTGTTCAAGGAGCCAACTTTTCCTGTGTGTCTGGGTGGCTGCGAGTGTGGGGGAACATCCAGGCGTTGTCGGACCATCAGAAGGCCCTCATCATCCAGACATCACACATGAATCCTTCATCTGCTCAGGGAGACGTCTGCTCCTCTCCAACCACGGACCGTTATACAAGCACAGGTAGACAAAATCCAGCTCCCGAGCACAACAAAGCAAACACCGTCAGTTTATGCTTAAAATAATGGGTGTCACAGCTAGCTCATCATCACTTCAAACGAAAACGGATACTAATCAGCTAAATTAATGAACTAATTGTCTGGATTGTGACAATCTAGCCTGTTCAACCTTTTTTAGTGTGTTCTCTGGGATCATAAAACACAGCAATTACATTCCTTATGTTTACTCTTTAAAAAACGATAGGAACTTTATTATATAGCACTTTTATACAAGAAATACAGCTCTTAATGCTCTAAATTACATATGCTATGTTTGTTATTGACAATAGACGGACTCACCACATCTCCATGGATTGTTTGGACTGATTGCAGAGTGAGAAGGCGTTCAAAATCAATGTCGCAATAACATATGTTATGTGTCGCAGATCTCCTTTTAATACCAGGTGTCACTGAAGAGTCAAAGAGAAACAGACAGGCTAATTGCTTAGTGTCTGATGTGTCATACAGTATGTTGGGAGATATTCTAGCTCCTTACACAAGTTGTGGCTCTCCTGAGCAGGGACATGAAAAATGTATAATGCAAAAACAAAATTTGCAGGTAAACATAATTTAAACCTTAGTATAACAAACTCTTACCTGTTATATATACTGCTGCACTCTGAGTCTGCTATATGGAGTGTGAAAATGAACTTAATTTTAATTAAATCAAACCCTGTTTTTGACACTGCAGCCATTCAATATATTTACATTCTGTAATTACATCTCTATCTAGTATTTTCCATAGTTGGTGGCGGAATCCACCATTCCTGTATGGTTTTCCTATACCTACCTACCCATTCAGAGGAAACAATGCATGTATGTAATAGAGCATCACTGATTTGAATTATATCACAATAATATCAGCCTCACAGTTTACTGTTCACTCTCTGACAGCTATATCAGAGCTGTTTTAAATTTTATTGTAAAGTAATCACCGGAAATACAGTGTATTTGCCACCACGGTTGGAGCTTACCATGATCTTTTATCAAAAATAATGGCCAAAATACAAGGTGCACGGACATGGCGTGACACTTCTGCCTCAGCATGGCTCCGGCAGAGCACGGAAATGTAATGAGGCAAAGTTTTGCAGGTACACATAATTCAAGCTTTTAGATGAGGACAGCGTCTTTTATACTCACGTAGCACTGTGAGTCTGCTGCATGGAGTAATAGTCTGTGCTCACAGCTGAATTGTTTTGATAAACTGCATCCTATCAGGTCTATTGTGAATTAAGCCTCGCCGTACATGGGCTTATAAAATCTGAAGGAAACTTAATTTGTTGCTGTGGATGTTTGAATTGCCGTGTTGTGTTTAAATGCATTAACTTGTTCAAAAAGTGTAACTTTCTAAGAGTTTTTATTTGACTCTCTCCTAGCGTCTGCCCTGGGGTTACAGATAGGGCTGATAGTAGCAGTGCTCCTGCTGCTGGGACTAGGAGCTGCTCTGTTCACATATTTCTACAAGAGGAGGTGAGGACTTTTATTATTTGCATTATCCTCCTTATGTCTCTACCTCTTTACACCACGTCGACAGCATTTCATTACTATATTCTCTGCTGGTTTTCTGGAAATCTTCACAAGCCAGATTTTTCACCTTTTGACTTGTAATTCTTCTTTTGTTTACACAGTGCTAGAGTGTTGTGAATATGATATTTAAAAACAAATGACTGTAACTGAGAGTCAGTAATGCTCATTTAGCTCCATTGTCGGGAGTCTCGCACTGAAGATATGTTTCTTTTGTTTCCTTTTATTCCTTCCTGATCCACAGTGATAAATCCTCAGATAATTGTTAGAAAAGACTTTGGTTATACAAAGTCTTTTTCTTCTGCGGTTACATAAGTCTAAATTCTTAGAGGAGGAAATGAAAAAGTACCAGCCTGAAGTGGTTTTGAAGCATTAGGGAGAGAATATGAACTGCAACCATTTCACTGTTAGTGAAGATACTCACAACTGTTGATATGAGGATTCAAAATTAACTACATACTAAATTGGATGTGTGTACTGTGTATGAATGATAAACAATGATAATGTAAAAATCTGATACAGTATAATGAATCTGTGCAACATATTCATATGTATTAGGTTTCTCAGAGTTAGTTGATACCACTCTCATAATTGTATGCTAAATATGAAGCTACTGCCTGCAGAAGATGAGCTTAGTTTAGTGTGTCGGACTATTTTTGGCGCAGAATAGTTGCCCAGCAACCAGCCTAGACTACTAGTCCCGACCGAGAAACAGTCTGGCTCACATAACAACGATTTGACATTTTTAAGCTTGGGTTTTTGTACAGATTAAACAACAACACTCAAAATCATTTAAAACATTTACATTTAACAATTATTTATGTAGCAGATCACAATAGCATAAAACAATCTTTTTTGAATGTGTCACACTCACTAATGTTAAAACTAGGGCCCACCTTCATAATCCTCCTCATAATTTTTAGTTTTTGTTGTGCATATTGCCAAAAAAAATTAAATTTTTCAAATGACCACGAAAGTAACTGCCACATACACAAATAGAAGCATTTGGGGCCCCCGGGGGTCTGAGTCTGTAGAGAGTCGTTCGCTTTGGCACAGTTTCAGTCTTGTGGAATAGCACCTTTTCCATAAGTGTGAAATGTCAGCGGTAAATGTCAGGTTTTGGTGTCAGACTGTAGCTCAGAATTAAAGAGCAAGACCTTCTTTCTTGTCTTAACATTTTACACAACGTAAAACAGTCATACAGGGAGGAAATCGATGGTTGGGATACAAATCCCTCCACCGAGCATATTTATCCCCCTTTTTCTTAGCTGGAAAAACCTGCTCCTGAATGCTATTCGCTATCATTCTCTTCACCTGTGTGAAATAAACATCGAAAGCCCTGGAAGTTGTTGAAAGTAATTCTGGGAAATGCAAAGGGTAAAATATAAAACATGACTGATAAATGACTGCTGGAATACTTCCAACATAAGATACTGAAGGCATGAAGACTCGATTGTGTGTGTGTTTCTTAATGTTTTTGTGTCTATTCTCAGGCGTCCTCTGGACTATTACACCATGGAGCTGAGTGAACACGCAGAGGGACTGTCAGATCTATAATTAAGGCTTTGAATCACTGTGTTTGCATCTGGAAGTGCTCGTAGGTGGACTTCAGCAGAGAGAGCCTGCAGGGGTAATCAGAGGTTCATTTAACCTGTACGTAATTGATGTTTGCGGTTGTTTTGAAAGGAATGCCACCATAGGTGTCCTTCTGAGTGTCTATGGGGCATCACTGATGAAATGATTCGTAGTTTTTCAGTTAGCAGTGTGGTTGCATTCAGTGTGTGACGTGATAGTTCATGGCACCGGTGACACTTAAGACATGAAAACCTGGCAACCCGTGAGTCGAATTTATAAACACAAAATAATAACATGTTTTTTCTAAAGGTTGGTGTACAACCTTTGCCTGTGAACAGTGCTGGTTACTACTTTTAAAGGAAAAGGAAAAGGGAGATAAAAGGGAGGATTTAAAAAAAAAAATAAAAAAATACTTGAGTCCTAAATGGTCATTTTTGTTGACTTGTTCATGTTACTGTGGAAAAAGCCTTTTACATTTTGAGATTTAAACAACCATGCTTTTGATTAATGCAGGAAGCTCTTTCCTTTGTCACATTCTCAGCTGGTACTAGTAACAGTTTTTTTAACAACAGACTTTATAACCAATATAATATTTGTTAATCTCACATTTATTCTTCAAAATGGTCGACTTCCTGCTTTGTTTTCCTGCTACATGCTGTAAAAGTCCATTTTAGACTCTTGTCACTAAAGGGCTTGATTGTTTTTTAAATGTGAATGTCGTTAGCTAACTTTTGATGAATGTCTGTAACCACTTTTGTATGCTTACTTAAAGCAAACTGTTTACATTTTCTTGATTTGAAAATTTGAAAAAAGGGATGTGAGAGACTGATGTTGAAGTAATTTCTTGAATGAAGAGTATTTGTTTTTAGAAATGAGAGATTGCTTGGTGTTTAGAAAATCAGAGCTATTTTATGTTTCACTTGTGTGTGTGTGTGTTTTTTTTTGTTTTTTTTTGTTTTGTTTTTTTAGTGGCTCAGTGCCTTTACTTGTACAACTGATTCCTCATTTATTAGAGGGAAAGTACAGCCATCTCTGCTGCAGCCATAAATGTAAATACCATGGGTATGATGTTAGTATTCTCAGGGGGGGAGCAGTTATCGCCAATCTGAAATGATAACTTATTGTAGAAATACAGAAACTAGCTGGGTCCATCCTTTTTAAAATAAATTCTAAAAATCAAAGTTCAATTTGACAATAATTATAAAATTGCCAATACAAAGTGCCATTAAATAAACATATAAACTTGGATATGCTCCATTTTTAATATAGTTGATACGCTGCTTACAGTACCTTGTAATGTTGCCTTACTCATCTGCTGTAGTGCACTGAATTTCAGTTTGTTTGTTTGTTTGCTCTAATTATCTTGTTGAGATTTTCCTCCTCAGTACCATTTTTCTCAGTTCTTATTTCTCATTTTTTGACATTTATTAATACACTTCTGTCAAGCAACATTAACTTGGATTTATTTTAAAGCAAGTTATACAAAACATACACGTAAAACCAGCAAAATGATGTAAATTAAGGCCTTTTTTTAGCTTTCAAAGTGAACAGATATGCTTCCCCCTTGAAATTATGTTATCTAATGTTCATAAAATGTCTTCTTTATTTTTAGTTTTGTGAAAAAATGTAGAATGTTTTAAACAAAAAGCAGAAGGAGGCAATTGCACCTCAACATTACACCCAGTAATATATTGAAATGTGTCAAATGTGTTGAGTCTAATACATTTTGTGAGATATGTTCATGCTGAAACACAATTTGATGTAACACTTCTGCTCAGAGCATTTGTTTAACATTCATCCATATATACTGTCTCTGTGTGTGTATGTATATGTATGTCTGTGTGTGTGTGTATGTATATGTATATGTATGTATGTATATATATATACACACACACACTATGTGTATATATATAGTGCACTGACAACAATAATAAGAAGTTTAAAATAATTAATTGGCACGGCATACAGCAGAAGGTGTCACAGATAACATTGGAAAGAAAACTTTGTATCATCTGCATCCCCAGGTCATAATTTAAAAAGCTTTCTTTCTAGTGTTTGCCTTCCAGTTTATTTCCAGTTTTCCTTCCAATGTCATGCACATGTAGCAGGTTTGAAATAAAATACTTTCACTGATGTGCAATTAAGTTTCACAGATGTTTTTCCACCTGTTATGTGCCCGTGCTCTCTGTTTGATATGATCCATTTTCTTCCCCACTTGGTTCTCAACTATCTTAATTATTCATAATCTCCAGCCAGTCACGCCCCGCTCTTCTGAGAGAACAGATGTTCCTACAGTCAACGTCTTTGCTATTTGATCATCCTGTGCTGTGTAGTACCTATTATGTATTATGTGTTTTGAGATGTGTACTTGGTTTCCTGTCAACATCAAGAGAATCCTATCCTTGCTCTTTACAATTTTCTAACCAGAAACTTTGGTTTGAATTGTTAATTATCACCTGTCTGCAGCATAGACTGGTCTGTAGTAGTACTCACGGATTCATTTGCAGCCCGAAACCCTTTGTGCTTCTTTTTGGCAAGCCTTAACACCAGAAATCATGCAGTATCTCTCGTCTCCGCTCTCATCTGTGGTTCAGCGCTGTCTGCTTAGTTGAGTAGCAGTCTAAATAGAAGAGAAGCTTGGTTAAACTTTCAGGCTGTGGACAAAGTCACTTTGCGTGCACAAGTACAAGTTTTTTTCATTCTTTTCGCTCTTCAACCTGCTTACCACAACACAGGAAGGCAGATAAGATAGACAGGAAGGAGCTGCAGCATGAAACCGTTTCTCCAGTAACAGTACTGACTTAGGATGACTTGAGCTGCTGTGTATTTATGACTCGTTTAGATTGTTTGCTAGTCTTCAACTAGATTTAACTGCTTAGAGATTCTTTCAAATTCACGCTTGAAGTTGTCCTACACCTGCTTTTGTGAGAATTATGGCGTTACCATATAAAACATCTGTGTGGCTTGCATCTTACATCCTTTGACACCTTCAGACAACTTCAACGCTCCCATGGTGAGTTACCCCAGTTTTGTGTACTGCACACTGCACTTTAACCTTCACAGCTACAGGAGGTTTCTAAAACAGACTGCAGCCATAAACGTTAACTTTCCATCATGGCCTTGAGTCTTATTTTATTGACAACTTCTCTGTCTGGCTTTTGTCCTCGGACAGCTGGCATGCTTGTATCAAGCAAATTATTTTGCTGCTTTCGTTTTTGCTTGTTGCTGATCATGATAGTTATTGTGTTATTTGTAGTTACTAGGCGTGTTTACTGCATTTCTACGGTATAGTTAGTTTGGAATTAAGTTGTTTTGTCCATTAAAACCGTCCGTAAAATTAACAGCGGAAGCTGGCATGCTGTCTCGGCTATATCTGAGGTCTGGGTTTTTGAATAAGCTTCCTTTAAGAGAATTTACGTGATCAGCAACAAACCACACAGGAAGGCATTGCCATTTCCCGTTTGTCTCAGTAAAACCTCAAACAATTTAAATTCAAAGTTTGCACTACTTTCACTGCACTAGCTAATGCAGTGCATTAAAACATGAAATGACAAATAGATGCAGTACAATGTGCATTGCAAAAGATAAAAAATAAATATGTAAGGAACAGATCAAGTAGGATGTGTCTTTGTCTTTTAAAAGCTAAAAAGATGTAAACAGTCTGTTCCACTACTAATTTCAGCATCCTTGTGAGCTTCAGGAACAGCTAATCTGGGAGTCAGTGGAACACAGTGACCTGCAGCAAGCGTTCCGATAGTGAAAGTGTGAAGTGTGTGGAAGTCATTAATGTAATTTAATAAAGGCTATAAAATAGTTTGAAAACAATGAGAAGCCCCTTAAAGGCCCTGCACACTCATGGTCAGTCCCCACTGGTGTTTTCAGTTATTTTACGTGATTAGACGTCTCATTAAAACAAATTAAGTTGCCTTGAAAGTGGCCCTCTGACCTGATGCTACATATCTGTAAAAGCTACAAATGCATTTCATTTGATGAGAAAATAAACTCAAAGGGATGTCAAACGTCTTGCTTGATCTGACAGTCATAACCACAATGCTGAGTGATGTCGTAATTCGCTCTGGTTAAGAGCGTCTGTCATGTCTTGTAAATAAATATAGATCAGTGCAGAAAGCGTAATATCCCTCTGTTAATTAAAAATAAATCTTACCATTATCAGAAAAAGCTTTATAAATAAATTGTTCTGTACATTGTGTATTAGGCCACGCATTACTAATGTAGTAAATTCACATTTGGAGCATTAATCACCCCCCTTCATCACAGCCTGTCATGCTCAGTCTATGGTAGTTGCACGTTGTGTATGTAATGCTTTTTTTATATTGTGTAGACACGAACAGGAACATCTGAGGGCAGGGTTTACCATACTTTCTGATGGAGAGGAAGACGCATTACGATTCTATCCTGGATCGAAGCAAACGCATCATGTGGCAGGACGACTGCTATGTGGATCTTCAGTCTATGTCCTCCTCCGTCTCCTCTCAAGCAGAAATGGAAGGTAAGAGTTTCTTTAACAGATCACTCATGTCTCTCATGTATTATTGGCTTTAGTGGGGGCGAAAGCTTTCCTGTGTTTTCTTCAAAACTTCTTCCCTTTTAATCTTTCTTTTAATTAATTGTGGGAGGATGATAATGATGAAGATAGCAATGAATGTTTGGTCCTGACCGTAAGATGAGGGCAATCCTTAGATGTCAATGTAAATATAACAGTACTAATGATGGTTATAACAACATCATTAAATGGAATTTACATGAAGTAAAAAGGTACTGTACTTTCATTTACAGCCCTGCCAAAACACTGTCTCCCGTTCTATAATACTGATGGTCGATCTTCGGGTGCTTTGATATTATCGTCCATGTCGCACACATCACATTCACTCATATTCAGATCCTGGTGTTCTTATCATGAATGTTTATCAGGTGACATTAGAGCCTTATCAGTGGAGCTAAACAGAAGCTGTGATTAGTTAAATCAGATGAAGGGACAATCTATCTTCCTAATGTTGTGGAAAAAAAGTTATTACAACTAAACAGGGGTTTTACCAGTTCACACTTTCACAATAAAATATAGAGAGTGGACTTATTGAGTGTGCCAGCCTGCTCAGTCAAATTAACTATTTCAAATATCAAATTGGTTGGAATATATTTTACCATAGTTTAATTGAGACTTTGTAGATAAAAACCTTTTTCATGTTGGTGTGCAAGTTTTTCACTTATTTTCAGAAAATTAAAATAGGGCTGTTCATACTAAAATGTTCTGCCTGCAACGGTTCCCTCACACTGAATTATTCTCCTCTACTACAATAAAGGAAATGTACTGTATACAGTACATTTTTAGGGTAAAAAATTACATTTTGTGACCGTTGCCTAGTAACTATTAGTCACAAACAATAACACACCGCTTACCACGTCCGCTTAGCAGTTTCCTGGGGGAAACCCTGATACTGTTCAAGAAGCTTTAAGGTGTTAGAAATTACTTTGATCTCGCAAGAAAAGGAGCAAGAAAATGCCAAAATGGATTTTGGAAACACTTTCCTGAACATTTGCCAGTGCTTTTTAATTTACTCAGAGATGATGGAGAGTCTTTCTTTGCTAAATATCCCAAAGACATTTTATGCAAATTGATTCACTTTCAACAAAGCAAATGCTCCTGACATGTACTGATTTTTCAGGTTTGTTTAGCTTTAAATTCAAGAATCTAAGTCTGTGTTTGACTTCAGTTGGAATATGAGTACAAGCACGGATTCTCTTTATTTCCTATGCTCATTATGCTGAAGACCTCTTAATTGTGATATGTTTAAATGCCACCTGGGGGTTTTGGATGGATTATTGAAGACATCTTACAAAGAATTTGGTCGGAAATTGTGATGAATAAATTTGTACTGTTGATTGACGGTTGAAAATGCTGCGGAGAGATGTGGGTTCTTTCTTTGTTAGGTAATGCTGTCACCATTTTTTTCACAAGCACTGGGACTGTTTGTGATCACAGGCTCATTGGTCAGAATAGTAGCGTTAAATATAGGTCTCTACCACTAATTAAATTAAGTTTGTAAAAAAAAAAGACTGAAAGAATCCTGAACTCTCCCTGTTGAGTTAATATATTTAATTGGCTGTTGTGCAGTATGTTAAGGGTTTGCTTTGAATTATTTCATACTTCAAATGTAGATTAAGGCATACAAATGCAATTTATTATATGGAATTTATTATATGCAACAAGAAATGCTTCCAAAAATGATTATTATCTGCAAAATACCAACATTATTCTGTAGAACTAAACAACAATTGAGGGTAACATTTGGTATCTACTGCACTGATTCTACATTAGAATAGTGTTTTGGATGTTCATGAATGTTTGCATAGATGACTTATTGGGAAGTTTCATGGATTTTTATTTTGTGGGATCCAAAGAATGTATTAGGAATCCTTTTCTTCACGACGCATTGTACATAGTACAAAGTACAGCTGAGGATGATGGAAATGTCATTAGTCTTTCAAGTATTTGATCATAAACCAAAATATTTGACTTTATTATCATCACCAAAGTTATTACAATTCATCCCGGGGGGGGGGGGGGGGGGGGGGGTTTCATGAATGCCTAAACTTTACTTTTAAATTTGCCACATTTGCCATTTATATCTTCGATTACAACTAGTCTGTTATATACTATGCATTTTTCTATATTAACCAACATGAGCTGTGCGGTTATGCAGGAGAGCTTTAACCGGTTCCCCTTACAGTACAAAGAATGGGTGCCTGTGGTATTGGAGAAGGCACATCATATGCACCCTTCATATCAGATCAAGTGGTTAGGTTGGTTACATGCCCATAGATATAATAGATACAGGCAACAATAGTAGGCTAGGCAGCTAGTAACAATATTTTAAGGTGAACTTATTGATGCCTTCAATTGAGACTTGACTTGGACTCAAAAGCTTGAAACTTGCATAAAATGACTTGTGGCCTGTACACTAAACAAGATTAAAACACAAACTAACTTGTACTTTGAGTAGTTAACTGACCAAGTACTTTTATACTTTTACTTGAGTAGGTTTGTAAAATGGTCATTTTAATTTTACTTGAGCAATGTTTTATAGAATAATTGTACTTTTACTGGAGTAAAGATTTTTAGTACTCTACCCACCTCTGGGCTACAGTTAAAGTCAGGGCCAATGTCAGTAAGATACATTATGGATCATAAATACTTGTATCAAATCTTGTGCAAGTTCATCAAGTAGATGATGAAATTCATACATATGCAATTCATAGTGAAAATTACGGAAGGAAAAGAGAAACGAAAGAGAAGAACTTACTGTTATTTAGAATTACAGATATTGTGCAATTTACCCAACAAAAGAAAAAAGACAGTACAAATAAATAAATAAAGACAACATAAAAGAATCAGCAAATTGCATTTGAATATTCGTGGATATGTGAAACAGTGGAAAGCAGCATGAACCCTCAGGCTACAACAGAATATTTATTTAAAAAATAGTATATGAATAGTTTTAAGTAACTGACAAATTTTTTTCAGTACTCTCTGTAATTAAGTCTGACAAAAAGACAAGAGACTAATAACCTGTTCTTCCTCTTTGGCACCATGCTTTCCTACTACACATCAAGAACGGTTGTTCTAAAGAAATTACAGCTTAATTGTCTCTTGATAATCAAATCAATAGTTTCCTAAGAGTTTCCTCTGCCTTTCTATTTTGGTTCAGATCTGAGCTGGATCCAAAAGCATCAAGACCAGCTGCAACGCTTCATTACGACCTCCTTCCTGGAGGGGATTTTAACCCACCTAAGAAAGGTGGATGTGCTGAGTTCAGCTGAGGAGACCAAGATCAAGGAAGCGGGTCGACTGCAGGACCAGGTTATCATGCTCGTAACTATTGTCACTGGCAAAGACACTCAAGGGTCTGATGCCCTCCAGGGCTTCATAGAGAGCTCCGATTCTCAGTTGGCCCAGCTCATCATAAACCATGGTAAGGAGCTTAAAAAAAAAAAGAATTGCCCTCAGCAAGTAGTTAAGACCATCCAGCAATATAGGATGGTGGTTTGGTCCCTGAATCCTAACCTCAGCCAATTCCCTTTTCCACAGATTCCATGGTGAAGGAGCACAAAGAGGTGCTGTTGCGGCGATATGAGCAGTACAGAGACAGAGATTCGGTCAGCTGCTCCAAACTGAACATCTCCTCGAGACCCTTGCTTCTGGTCGATGGACTCTCGGACCTCCAGCAAAAGGAACATGACTTAATGCAGGTGGGGGTGACTCGAGGAAGGAAAAGAAATCATCTCAGACAGCTGGGGCTGGCCAAACTGTTTGACCCCCTGACCCGGGTCAGTTTACCTCCCAGGGTCTCCCTCACAGTTGGGGTGGCTGGTATCGGCAAAACAACCTGGGTCCGACACTTCATCAGACAGTGGAGCCAAGGGGCCATGTGTACGGATGTGAGCTTCGTCTTGCCTTTCACTTTTTGCGAGCTGAACTCTCTCGAGAAACTTTCTGCTGAGAGGCTGGTGAAAATGGCTTTTCCTCATTTAGCGGACCCCAGTTTGGTCCTGAGCAGCTCCTGCCGCACACTGCTCATACTCGATGGTTTGGACGAATTCCGCTGCACCCTAAATTTCTCTGATGCAGCTCCTTGTAACGACCCGAAGAAAGAAGTGTCCATCGACGACCTAGTTACTAACATCATCCGGGGGAATCTGCTCCCTGATGTAGCAGTGTGGGTGACTTCCAGGCCAGGAGTGGCCTCACTCATCCCTGGAGGACTGGTTGACAGGGTGACTGAGATCCCAGGATTCACCCCGATGGACATCCAGCTCTTCCTAAACCACCACTTCTCTGAGAGGGATTTTGCCACTAAAATATGGGTGCACTTGGAGTCCCATAAGATCTTGATGGTGATGTGCTACATACCATGCATTTGCTGGATAGTAGCCGATACCCTAATGTACATCATGCAGAGTGGAACACAAGAGAGCCTTCCAAGGACTTGCACTGAGCTGTACGCTCACTTTTGTTCTATGAAGGCCGAAGTAGGTGAACCAAGAGGCAGGGAGCCCGTGAAAATGGAGCAGCTCCATGGGAACAATCGTAAACTGCTGGGAAATCTTGGACGCTTGGCGTTTTATGGGCTCCTCAAACACAAGTACACCTTCAGTGAGCAGGACCTCAGGGCCTATGGGATAGATCTACTGTTGACTCAATGCAGTCTTGGTACTGGAGTTCTTGTGCGGGAGGAGTCGGCCATATACACAACATACAGATTCACTCATTTGACTCTGCAGGAGTTTCTTGCGGCTACTTTCTACCATGTCTCCTCCAAGCGGGCCATCTTTGACTTATTCTCAGAGAGCACCATGTCTTGGCCCAAGATCGGTTTTCAGAACCACTTTAGAAGTGCCTTTCAGCACTCGCAACAAGCTGAAGATGGTCACTTGGATGTGTTTGTGCGCTTCCTGACAGGCCTTTTGTCCTCTGTGGCACTGAGACCTCTCGCTGGGCTTCTGGCCCTCGGAAAGGATGACGGCAATCAGAAGGCATGGGCAGCAGGGTTTTTACAAGGCCTCCTAGTCAGTGGGGGTGCTGTGGTGTCCCTGCGTGCAGTCAATCTGGCCTACTGTTTACAGGAGCTGCAGCATACCGAGATGTTGCGGAGTGTGGAGGAAGATTTACAGCTTGGAAGCCTCGCAGGGAAATTATCACGGGCTCACTGTGTTGTGCTGGGCTACCTGCTGCATGTGTCCCCAGAGTGCAGTGAACAGACCAACCTAACAGGCTCTCTGAACTACGCGACAGTGAAATGTTTGCTCCCACAGCTGCTGTACTGCAGCCATCTCAGGTCAGTTACCCAAATCACTTTGTCCCAATAAACTAAAACCCAGAAGAAAGATTGACGTGTAAAACCCAGAACTTATCTACTCCACAGGTTAGAGAATAATCACTTCAAAGATGATGTCATGGAATTGCTGGGAAGCCTCCTGAGTGCCAAAGACTGCCATATCCAGAAGATAAGGTGAGATACCGCTTACTTTCCAACTCCTTATCGAGGTAAAGCATCATACGCAGAACATTTTACAGTCTTCTGAACCACTGTATCGGATGCACTTGCCTGATTGCTCACATAAATGGTGGAACTTTTTAATTATGGTTTATTGTCGGTCTTGTTGATTACAAGGGTGTAAGTAACACTCAGTGATTACCATGTGGTTGTAGGATTGGTGCAGTAATGACGATGAATGTGATTATCATTAATATTTGGTACCATATGACTGTAACCTTTATTATTCACCCCCTCAGTTTGGCAGAGAATGCCATCAGCAACAAAGGTGCCAAAGCCCTGAGTCGAGCCCTTCTGGTGAACCGAACGCTAACCTCTCTCAAGTGAGATCTTTTTGTTACCTTTCACTGATTACAAATGAATTTAATGAACGGCTGTCACATTTGAGTTCATAAGAGGAAACTGGTGGGCTTCTCTTGGACCAAACTTAAGTTGGGTGCTCCGCCTAAAGAGAAAGACCCAGAAAAAAAGGGGGGACTCCAGAGATCAATAACATGCCATAACACTTTATTTTCTTTAAATGCTGGAATGAGATGAGAAATGACCGATGGATGTGAATCCATTCAGCAGTTGTGTGTAATACAAACTATATTACAACATATTCACTGCTGGCATTGGCTGATCACAATATTTGTGACTATTGTAATATTACTAAGTCCATGTCAGAGACAATTATACTATATACATGTATACTACATGATAAATGATAGATGCTGACAAAACATACATTTGGTGAGCATTTTGATTCACATTTCTATAACATTTTATACCAAAGAATACCAAAATTACCCTCACTTGCTGCTACTCTGGAGAAACATACAATCTCCTTTCAGATTTTGACATATTACTTTGGAGTGGAGTGGAGCATTTTAGATTTAGATTTTAGATAACTATTAAGTTTTATATACTGCAGCTTTAACAAATAGAAGTCACAATATGTGCTTATCTCCAAGTCCCCATTTGCTGCAATTCTTATGGTCTCTGTCTTCCCATTCCACAGGCATATACATTGCTACATGTTATTTCTCTTATGATTCAACATTGCTGTATGTCATCTAACTACCGTTTTTATGATTTAGTCTCCGGAACAACAACATCGGCTCTAAAGGTGCAAAGTTCCTGGCGGAGGCCCTGAAAATGAATCAAGTCCTGGTATCAATCAAGTGAGTATTGTTGCTATAGATTTTGGTTTATGCCAGTGTAACAATCAAGGTAGAGTAATTGCTCAATTTCCTTAACCACTCATCAGCTTCCAGAACAATGCCATTGAGGAGGAAGGTGCTCAGGCTCTTGCAGAAGTGCTCCAGTGCAACCGCAAACTGGTGTCTCTGAAGTGAGTTTTATCTGCCTTCCACTTGTATTGTTGCATGTCCTAGTGTGTGTATAGATGTGTGTGTTGTTCATGCTTATTATGTGGAATAATCAGTAATTTTTTCTTTCGTGCGTCTAATGATTCAGTATACAGAAGAATACGATTGGAGCAGGAGGAGCCAAAAGGATTGCAGAAGCGCTGAAGACAAACCGGACTCTCACAAAGCTGATGTAATTTTAAATTAATATATTCATTGACTATACTGATGATTAAAGATGATCAGCTATAGCTCTAGCTTTCTAGATTTACGTCTAGGTGTACAGTACCTCACTAATAGACTAACTAGTTGCTAAATTCACTCATACAATAGGCTAGGTTCCATGTTAAGCATAAATAATACCCTTGTTTACCCTGTTTACCTGACCCCTGTAATTGGGTCACATATTGATTGTCAAGATTAATGATTTAACTTTTTTCTTAATGTGTCCAGTCTATTTTTGTTTTTGTCTGCAGTCTTAGCAGTAACCAGCTTGGGGACAAAGGAACGATCGCTCTGGCAGAGGCTTTGACCGTCAACCACACTCTGCTCTCGCTTCAGTCAGTACCCTCTAGACAGGAGGTGATGGATGATAGCATTTCACAACGTCCATCACCTCCTATTCGAAAGTCTACTCTGCATTTTTAGATTGTATGTTGTTACACTTTGGTTCATTTGACCTTTCTTCTGGCAGACTTCAGAGTAACTCCATCAGCAACAAGGGGATGACCGCCTTAACCAAAGCCCTCAGGCTGAACCATGGCCTCGTCTCCTTGAAGTGAGTATTAAACTCAAAGCTTCTCTCTGTTTTACCAGGTAACTTTCCTGTAACAACCTAATTTCCTGCAACAAGGGGGGTTTTGTCACCATTGGACAGAGCCAGACTAGCTGTCTCCAGTCTTGAGCAGCTACTGGCTCATATTTACTGTACAGACAGCGGTATCGACTTTTCATC
This sequence comes from Lateolabrax maculatus, assembly GCA_031216445.1. NCBI lineage: Eukaryota > Metazoa > Chordata > Actinopteri > Acropomatiformes > Lateolabracidae > Lateolabrax > Lateolabrax maculatus. Next base: position 12,433,721 of record CM062200.1, read on the forward strand.
TAACTCTCTCAAAAAAAGGTGAATGAGTATATTTCCCAAAATGTCAAACTCACTTTAGGAGAAGTGCTGCTAGATTTATTTATATATAAATAAATACTAGCCAAATGTGATATGGTATATGGTGTGAGACTCGGCATTAAGATATTTGGGAAAACTGTCATTTCTAATCCTTTTTTTCCATTTTATGTATTTTCCTAGTTTAAGGGAGAACTCAATTGGGGTGGAGGGAGCGAAGAACATGGCCCACGCCCTCCATGAGAACAGCTCTCTACAGGACCTCGAGTGAGTCGCCTCATCAATAGTAGTGTATAGCTTAATGGGCCACAGAGTCACTCAGGGCATGATGGAAAACTTCAAATCCAATGCAATTACCGTTACTGAGGAAATATAGTGACATTCACATTTTAACATTCATGGCATTAATCAACTCAGTGTTTAAATGTAGTTCAGTTTTCAGACTACAAAGCCACGTGTGTTATCAGCTTGAAAGCAGACATATTCCGAATGCAGAAATGGATTATAAATTTCACATAACGTAGATAACAAAGTGTCAGTGGGCATTTTGACTATTTTTTACTAATTTTTGTGTAATTGTTTGTACTAAATCCACTGTGTATATGTGTGTGTCTTTGTGTGTGTATCTCAGTCTCACAGCCAACCTGTTGCATGATGAAGGGGTTCAAGCTATAGCAGGCGCAATCAAGATGAATCAAGGCCTCACCTCTTTGCAGTAAGTGAGGCTTGTAATGCAAATGCAAGCAGGCAAATAGACACACACGAGCCTACAAGTAAATCAGGCATCCCCAGTATTAACATTTGTATACTAACTACTGATCAAATGACTATAAACAATGTTAAAGGGGTTGCTCGTAGTGATGTACCCACAGAAAAATATCACGTGACTCTGCAGTTGCCCTCAGCTCTACTGGGCCTTTTATCGTCTTTAAGTCATTGTTTTGGTTTGACAGCCAGCAAATTCACTAGTTTTTAAATTCACTCTCACCGCTCCACCCAGCATTGTTTTTAGCCCCTTCGGGCAGCTGTAAATAGCTCCACCGTATGCTTCCTGTTCACCACCAAACACCAAAGAGCATGCAGCTTAAGTTAACAAATAGCTGGTGAATATGTAACAGTTAAATATTCTAAAAAAAAAAAGCAAATTGTGGAAACTAAAAAAAAGCATTAACGTTGGATTTTTTTTTGTCAGGTGAACACAAACATGACTTCCAATTCAACACTATTTGCTGCGCCTGCTCTAATATGTAAATAAGCCACTCTTTGCTAACACGTATATCATTGTTGTGCCGCCCCCAAGTGGTCAAAAACCCAGTTCATGCAGGTTTAAAGATTAAAACTAGTCACTCTTAGCCACCCAATCACCGAACACGATACTTCTATTGCTGATGTTTCCTTGCCTTTATTGTTTGTGCCGGTGACATATAAAAAAGTACATTGCAGTATTTGCTTCGTAGTTGACTTCACGTGCCTCTTTTTCTTCTTTCACAGTCTCCAGTGGAATTTCATAAAGTCCTCTGCCACCAAGGCCCTGGCCCATGCGCTGCTCTCTAATAAAACAATGCAGCTCTTGGAGTAAGGCTATCAATGAGGCCATCAGGCTTCATTTCACTCACCTCTCTTCCACTCACTCTTTTCTCTGTAATTAAATTGATCCCCCCATAATTTCAAGACTGTATTCTGTCAAGCGAGTCTGTGCTGACATTATTGTGAGCAAATGACATGATTTTATTGACTGGTTGTGCTCCCATCAACCACTAAACAGTTATGTGACTTGTGAATCACAGGGATGTTTTGTTATTTATAATTGTCCCTGTGTCTGTGTGTGTGTTTGCGTCTCCGTCTTCTGCTGCAGTCTACAGGAGAATGCTATCGGGAATGAAGGCGTCATTTTTCTTGCTGAAGCCCTGAAAACCAACGCATCTCTGCATACATTATGGTTGGCATCTCAACTGCGTACAATGATTGATATATACATATAAATATATACCTTCACATAAAAGTTGACCAAAATCTTGTGTGTGAGAACTTGTTTTGCATCTTTGTCTTTTTCTGTCTTTTATCTATTTTCTATTTTCTTTTCCCATGTGTTTCACTGTTTTGTGTGCTGTCTATTTAGTCTCCAGGGGGTCTCAGCAGGTACAAGTGGCGCCGTCGCAATGGCAGAGGCTTTAAGGACCAATCAAACGCTGCAAACATTAGAGTGAGTCCAAGTTCTCTGTTGTTTCAAACTGCTCCTTTGGTTATTTGACATTCAGACACATACTGTACACTATAATAAGCAAACAATTTAAAACCAGCGAAGCTCAAGCTTGCTCCCTATAAGCTGCTGTTTTCTGCTTTGTTAGTTACAGAGTTGATTGTATCTTACGTATAACAGGCCATTTGGCTCAAATGAGGCTAAGCATGAGACTGTTGGGTTGATGAGAAGCACCATTACTCCTCTTGAAGCTAATTTTCTAATGTTACTTTGTCTAAAAAACATTAACCCTCGCATTTGTCTGCTTTATAGATTTAGTTTCTGGGTTAGAATTAGAGCTTGGGAATTTGTTTGTCTATTTAAGCCCGACAGTGCCAACACCCAATTTAACTTGCTCTGTAATTGTGGTCTGGCAAAGCTCCACAGCTTGTGGGACATCATTTCAAGTAGGACGTACACTACAGTAGATGGTTAGGAGCTATTTCCTTCATTGAGACATTAACATGAATCCTTCCTACACCTGTCTGGATGAATGCACCACTCATTTGTCTGTTCTTTATGTCCACATTTCAAACTACATAAACAACACGGCTATTCTGTGAACACTGTCACATTTGCTCATAAACTATCCACCAAATTTGGTTTGTGATTTATTTAATGTTTGTGCTTTATTTTATGTCTACAACACCATTTATCCGGTTGGGATCAATTGATTGTTACTGAATATTTGATTGACAGTCACTCAGTTAACCAAGAAAAAACAATGTTTTTACCCCTTTACATTGTTTTCTTTCTTTGATTTTTCCATGCAGTGACTCTTTCTATATTACTGTCAGTCAATTTGCTGTGATTTTATGCCTCTCAATATAAATATATTAGCCTGGGAACTAGACGAATGTGCGAGCTCATGTAGCTTATTATTTATTTCCTTTGGCAATTGTCTGGCCCCTCTCTCATTCAGACTGATTTTGTTGGTACAGTTATCTGGCCGAGCCAGTCACAAGTTCAGGCATCTTCATAAATAACCAAGATGACGTTCCCCCGCCCTACAGCGGCAGTATTAAACAAATTGGATGGTAAATTTTCTCTAAAAGAAGAACAAACAACTGCACCTAAACTTTATGTTGATAAGAAATATGTGTTTGCCGTACTTCTGACAGGACGTACCGCCTGACAGGACGGCGCCTCGTTGCTCTGATTGGTTGTCTCCGCCCGTCGATAACGCCCCTTGAAAATCAAACATGAGGTTCCAGACTAGTACGCATTTGAGAATTAAACTGGCGATGCCAGAATATAAATATATCACAATTAGGGTAATAATATGACAATGTTGGATTTCCTGGATTAATTTCCTGTATTACTAATCGTAATAGAGAGTGAGCCACGTCCAGGTGATGTATTATTTCATAAAGAGTTTCTTTCATTCTTTATGGAAAGTATGGAAATTAAAATGTATATCAGTCAGTATGTAATCAGACAAGCAATCAGGCAAAAAGTATGCAATTAATTACAAAAGAACAACACAGCAGAAAAACAAAACATCCCAGTAAAAGAATAACAACATAAAAGAATATGCTTTTCATATCAAAAAAACTGTGAGAAAACACACACACGGGTGGAACAGAACCTGAGCCAGATGAGGGGTGGGACCTCAGCTCTTTGTGAACCTCAGCTCTTTGTGAACCTCTCCAATTTTCTCTATTATGCAGCAAGCACAAGGCTGCTCATTGTGAAGCTGTCCCAGCCCTGTTGAAGAATCAATTGTAAGATTTCACTCTGTGTAAAAACAGCACTAAAAGGATCTGGTTCAATTCTAATCCTCCTCAGTATTCAGTTTCCCTGATATCTCTTGTCCTTAATCTCTATAAACTCTTGTGTTTCTTTTTCACTGTTGATGCTGGCATTTATGTACAACAACTATTGATATGTTTTACTCTTAATGTTGTTTCAGTCTACGTGGGAACGCTGTAGGGATGAAGGGAGCGAAGGCTCTGGCTAACGCACTGAAAAGCAACAGAAGCCTCAAATCGTTGAAGTAAGTCCTGTTTATCGTGATCCATGTGAACCAAAATGTCAGCATTACCAGCAGCATTACAGCAATGAGATAACATTGTGCGTCACTAATCGGCTCAACCAATGAGAAAGCTTTATTCTCCATGTTTGGTAACGAACAGTGACTGTTAAAAAATGTAAACTTGGAACAAATGTTCAAAATCCAACGCTTTATACTTAAATCACTGCACATTTGATTAAAGAAAAAATGATTGTCTCTGTGTGCATCATCAGTCTGCAAGAGAACTCTCTGGGTATGGACGGAGCCATATTCATTGCAACAGCCTTGAAAGGAAACCACCAGTTGACATACATCAAGTGAGTTTTCTTTTCTGCACCTCTCCCATATTTTCTCTTACATATACACACACTTTATGTGATTGTGTGTGTGTGTGTGTGTCACAGAGAACAGCACATGGCAGCCTACTGTCATTCTGCTCATATTTATATATATATATTTAAGTGTTTCTGTGTTTCTGCAGTTTGCAGGGGAATGGAGTTGGAGAATCTGGAGCAAAGGTCATAGCTGATGCTATAAGAGCCAACGCTCCGGGTTGTGTGGTGGACATCTGACCAAGGAAAGAACAGCCTGTTCTGAGGAAGATTATAAAACTATGTAATATAGTTCAACTACAGCTGTATGTTGGTGATTCAGTATCACCCTGTATCTGTTAGATAGGAGTTTCACTGTGTTTGTAAATAGATACTCGGATATTTATTATGAATTTATTATTGAAGTATAGCAGTTCATCAAAAGGATGAAAAAAAGACTTGACTAGTTTGATGATATTTTTATGTAAAATACATTCAGCATCTATCATTACAGAGTGTAGCTGTATTGCAGTTTAGCTGTCCTAATTAAGATTTAATTCTGTATACTTGCTCTATTTGCACAAATTAATCTGGTGTATAGAAAAAAAATGCCTTTGCTATTCACATATTTGATTTATTGTGTCTGCCTAACACCAGTTGTATACTAGAATACTCGGATGACTCAATGCAAAAATAAACATTGAGAGGATAGAGTAAAAGTTCACTTCTATACTTGTCACAATTTTGGAACAAATTTTTGGGATCTTAATTTTTGTGTTTAATACAAACATGTTTTATCATAATGTTGGTTGGCATTAAAGAGATATAAGCAGAAAAGGAAGGCATATATTGAAATTCTATGAAGATGGGGGTCTGTCCTTGCCAAATCATATTTACACTTACAAACAAAAGGAACTACAAATTGTTGAATAAAAATAAAGATAGCACTCATCTTATATATCAAACACAGAAGAGGAAATAACCAAAACCATAAAACTGACATTTTGGTTCAATCAGTCAACTTGGTCCTCCTGACAAGCCACTGAATGTATGACACACATGTACGCCTACGGTTGCCAGCTAAAATGATTGAGTTTAGGTAAAGTAAGTAAGTGGCTTAAGAAAGCAGTGGTTAAAGCTGGTATCCATGGCAACAGGCATCATCACAGTAAAGCAAATCGTCTACAACAGGGTTGTATGGCCCTTGACATCTATCTATAATATCCATGTTTTGGCTTCTGATTCTCCGTCAGTGAAGTCCCTTATGGATTAAAGGAACATCCACATGATAACCATACCAATGTGAGCATCCACACACTGCTGCCCGCCCCAGTTGTGTCGGAAGCTTAGGAAAATGGATATTAATATGGATATTGTTCACTCTGAGAGTGATCCCAACAATGTCGTTCCCCACAGTCATTATAGTTGTGGTGTAGACTCAGCCATCCACTTGGGTTGGAATGATTTTTAAAACAACATATTTATAGTCATCTCGTTATGATTCTTGGTGCCGACTGTTCTTAAAGGCCTAGGTATTCCATTTCACCTCACATATAACTGTTTAACAAGCTCAGCTGGTTTATACACATTTTATTTTTCTTCTTTTTTTTACTTTTTCACATTTTACAAATTTTATTAACTACCTATAGTTACTTGTGGGCCTTTACTGAAAAAAATGTTAATGTAGTTGTAAAGGATCCAGAGTCTACAGCCATGTTAGCAGCTCTGTGAGACAGAACTTAGGCACAGCGGTGCTTTGAGTTAGCTGAGCCAATGTATGTAGTTATGAATCAGGTACATAGTAGGAGAGAGTAGTTGCCAAGTGCTTTAGACCATCTGTGCCCATACCTGGTTTAATGACAGAACGTGACCTAAAGCAGAAGGATGCAAATAACAAATTATCAAAAATAACCAAAGCGGAGATTTAATAATTTTCTGTTTTTCAATGTCTTAATACACAGTTGCCTTGTTGGCTACAACCACACAGCACACAGGAGGTGATGGATGATCATTTTGAATGATCCCAAACCACGCTCCATCCAGAGAGAGTTGGACTAATGAGTTTTCTCTCTCTCTCTTGTCCGTTGTGCAATGACAGACTGTTTTAAAGCTTGTGTTAAGTTGTGTCTTTTTTCTTTGTGAAAGGAGATGACATACTCTTGTGTGATTGCTTGTGTACAGACAAAGCAGCATGACGTTGCAAAATGCGTTTTGACACTGTGTTTTGCTATGTTTGTAGTTCCAACAAAGGATACAAATAGAAGTGGTGCCTGTACTGCCAATAACTGCACAAAACCTTTTCTTTGGCATCTCTGCAATCTGCAGACCTTTAACCACAAATATGTGAATTTTACACATTACACACGCTTCTGCCAGCTACGAAAACAAGCAGTCAGCATTGATCGCCAAGGTGTGAGTGTGCAATTAAGTCTGGTAGTGAGTCTGATATTTTTATTTTTTGCCCAGTTTTCAAATAATATGAAACAAGCAGGACAACATATAGTGCACCGTAAATAAACAATAAGAAACATAAAGCATATACACAAGAAGGAAGCAACGAAAATCCATCGAAACAAGAACAAAAACATCTCTCACAAACGTTTCTTTCACAAATGCATAGTTCATGCCATCCACCATTAGCTGTGTCACCTTTGACCAGTATTCCTTCCTAAATGTTTCCAGGCTGAGAAAGAAAGTCCCTTTGACTATATATTAACACTCTCTACTGGGAGATAGTCCATGTATGGCTTCCTAATGTTTTGAGAAGACTGATCATTACTTTTAACCCAAGAGCTGACCCTCTCGTGTGGTAATACATGAAAGATCTGTTTGTACCACAAAGTAACAGGAGGAAGAAGAAACACTAACTTATCAGGAAAAAGAGGTTTTTCCAACTAAGATTTCAGCCAAATCTCATGGTCCTCATCGGCAGAAGGAGTTTGCTTAGTCGTCATGGAAGTGATGTAGTTGTTACTGCCAATTTAATTCTACAGGGACCCCCAGAAGCATCCTAGTGAGACTGACTTACGTGGTTGGGCTGTCAGAAAATGAGTCCGAACTGCTTGTGACTAGTGGTGTTTGGCAGCAGAAACAACATCTGCTCTCTTCTAAAGATTTTTTTTTCAGCTTTGTTGATAGAGACAGAGGGACAAGCGTTAAGAGAGTAGATATGCAGCAAAGGACCGCGGGTCTCAGCCTTGATGGTATGCGCTCTACCCAATGAGCCCCCAGGGAACCCCACATCAGGTGTCTTTGAACACGAGAAGAAAACCAATCACGGCGTCGACTGGGAAAGGGTCAATGGACATCCACCAAAAGATAGAGTCTCAGTCACCTTTTCAACTCTTTAACACACAGGTCGCTGGGGTAAGACACGTTTTACCAACCCTTAGAACCAGCTGAGCATGTGTCCATTTTGTTGCTCAGTTTTCTTTGCTAGTCAGAAACAGAGGCAATGACATGCTCCCTGATCAATATTCAGCTTGTCTAACAAACAAATGCATACACTGCTTTATCATCTATTTTACTCTAAATGTGACCATAATATACAAAATGAACATCATGAAGTATTGAAGAAGACTTGAAACTAGCGATTGAGACCATAAATGTATTAGAAATATGTTTACTGGGGTAATAAATGTGAGAAGTAGAGTCATTTTCTCATAGATTTCTATACAATCTGACTTCTTTTTGCAACCAGTGGAGTTGCCACCTGCTGGCCACTAGAGAGAATGCAGGTTTAAGGCACTTCTGCGTTGGCTTCACTTTTCAGGTCTCGAGGGGTCCTTAATGTCCCTAAATGGCTCCTGGAGTCTAACAGGGATTCAGAGGCTGGATATGTAAACAATGTACATACAAAAGAAAAAAATCATGCCTACATTATTTCCCACACATTAACTTATTTGACTGGTGGAGCAGACTGAGGGTTTCATATACAGACATATGATTTCAGACATGTATATCCATTCATGGCTGTGGGAGTGGAAATCAGACTGTGTGACTGTGCACACAATGTCACATTGATTGAAATTTATAAACCATGTGTATACTCTCCCCTATAAATCTGACGCAGAGCATTCTTATGCATATTTCAGGCTTTGTTCATCAACCCCAGGAGTACCATTTTGCTCCCAGCAGTAATCAGCCAGAAGATGTGTCCCATTTTGCCAGCATGAGCTATTTTGTGTTTGTTGCATTTGTCGTTTTGAATTCCCACTCTTTGCTCATTGTACTGCATTTGCATTTCCATGATTGAATACATTCAATACTTTCAGATTGCATTGACTTACATAATTGGAACAACAGCCTGAATTCTCAATGAGATTTGTTTGGCAACTCACTGCACAAAATAGATACAAAGTTTTAGAAAGTTCTTTGTGATTAGAGGCACTTGAGTTGCCTAATTTCATGATATACGTACTTTATTGAGCTAGATGTGCCAGTTACTTCATTATCCTATTGATCATTAAGTACACTTTACAATATTTATTAAAAAATCTTTATTAAGCAATATTTTTTTCATATTAAAGTTGCAATAAGAAATATGTATTATATATATTATATATACATATATATTTTATGATCTGAAAGAAAACTCAAGATCACCAAAGGCCTTGAATAATTACATTATACAAAGGAGTCTATCAATGAGAACATTGTAGTACGCATTTAGGCCTTTTCTATACCCAGCTGATCTCAAGGTCTTGTGGACAACTCATTGCATTGATGGCAAGGCTCAAAGCACTGTAACAATGTTCAAAGGAGGTGATTATATATGTATATATATATATATATATATATATATATATATATATATATATATATATAAAGAAAATAGAAAACCTGTGTGATCACTGAGTTCTTACACAACAGACTTGTATTCCACTGAAATCACACACCGTCTTCAACCTGATGTCTTGATACTGTGCCTAGTTTTAACTGTATGATGAGAGATGTTCTAGACTTGAGAGGTGGCTTTAAAAATGTTTAATCTTGCTTCATCAATGAGGGTGGCGGCTGTCAGCTTTCTCAGCGATTCCACTGGATTTACAACCCAGTTTGAGAGCAAAACATCTACTATGCAGCATAAACCATTTCACCACTGTTACACAATTTATTTGCCAAAATGTCGCTAAATCTGTTTGAGTCCTCATGCAGAGGGTCCAACTTCTACTCACATTAAATCAAAGCATGCAAAACAAGAACATTTCATATGATGACACGCAAGTTTGCACACACTAATTGTAATATGAAATGTGTGCCTTATGTTAAACCTGCATCAACTGATTGTTGGGCCACAAAACAAGCAACACAACATTTACAAATTATCACTCTTGAAGCTAATAAGGCAAATGTGTTAGCAAACAGATGCCTATTTACACATCCAGCAGATTGTTCATTCTCATTATATCTTAGGCCTATTTGGTGGTCTCCCTGCATCTCCCGAAAAAGGTACATCTGGCTCTTTAGCAACTAAATAATTCACTATGTTCACCAGCGAGTCTCTAACTTTGTGTGTCTGGTATTTGGTGCTGAGCAGGTATCTTACAGTGAACGTTTAGAGCTTTTGACTAAAAACAGCTGCTAAAAACAGCAGTAATGAGAGTGATGAGAGTGGACCAAGACAACATGTTGCCGGCCAGAAAATTACAGCATTAGCTGAAAGAGAGCTGAGGGACAGAGCAGAGTTGGATAATAATTCTGTGTGGGTTCATCACCATGAGCTTTTTACAATATCACTTCATCAATTGTTAGTATAAAATATTAGTTATAGCAAAGATGCGAGACTGAAAGCAAAAAAAGACAAAAAAAACAACTAAAGCCTATATCAGAATCCTTGTTATAAACAATATATACTGTAGAGCTGCCACTTGAAAATAACAAACTCAGCTCTTGAAAAATAAATCAAGGATATGTTAATTTATGTCCAGATGGCAGTAATCCATTACTATTTTTTTCTCAGGTCTTTGTTTAAAAGCTTTCCAACAGTCGCAGCTATCTGGAGAAAACTTGGATCTAAGAGACTTATTCCTTTTAAATGAAATCTAAAAACACATCTCTTTGCGTTTGGGCTGTTTTTGATCTACACTACAATTTTCATTTCTTCATTTATGATCTTTTATTCTCTTTACTTCTGCTTTTCTTTTAATCTTACATTTTATACTAATCATGTAATTTATGATGCTATTTTAGGTGAATGTCTTCTCTAAAGCTCTTTGAATCAACCTGTACATGAGGTTTTCTGTTTAAATAAGTGGTCAGTTGTCAGTCTTGAGTTTTCAGCTAGCCCATGACACTGAACTAAAAGGTTTTACCACACATCATTTCATGTTCTCTGGGAATAAATGCAATTCAACTTTAGACTTATTTGTGCTACCAGGAGTCACGTAGTCCTGAAAGTGTTCTGGAGGGGGGGGGGGGGGGGGGGGGGGGGCCTTTTCAACTTCAATTTAAATAACACACTATTTATGTCAAAGATCCACACATAAATTTAGAGACGTGATAGGGAAGTCTATTTGGCTGCTGTCAAGCATCAAACCCTGGTTCTAATCAGACCTGCCACTTTACACTCTCTTCTCATGCATCCGGCATCTGTTTTTCCGAGTCTTGGCATCCAGACTAGCTCCATCCAGCACATTATCCCCATGCCCCTGGATTCCTCCACATATACTTCAACAATGAAAATGTTGTTATTAATATGCAGACTGGACAGCCCGGCCCCTTTCAGCTTTCCAGTTCACGCAGACAATAAATTAAGTTCGACAATAGGTAGGCTCTGAGAGAAACAGACTGCAGGATGAAAGAATCAAATCAAAACTAGAATGGAGATAAATACCAAAACACCCTCAGATAGGTTGTGCTCAGGCCCTCCTCAGCCTCATTAACTTTGACAAGAGATCGGCACAGAAATAGATCCTCAAGGAGGACAGTAAACAAAGCTAGAAGAGAAACCTGTGCTTTCATTATTACTGCAAACTCTCTATTCCGTTGTGGTATACATGCACCAATGGTCAAGGCCTCCAGCCTGTAGCTTCATACTTAGCGTACAGGCATGAGAGTGGTACTGATCTTCTTATCTAACTCTCACCAAGAATGATTTGACATTTCCCAAAATGTCGATTCATTCCTTGAATTGAGTCAAATAGCCACAGACAGAGCCAATATGAAGTGGTGGTGAGCACCATTCATCAGATTAGATGTAAGAAAAAGCCTAAATGTTTCTAATATCAGTGCTTTCAATATGTAGGAAATATCAACATTTGCCAGCGTGGATTGTTTATAATGTTCCATGCTGACTGATTTAATTTCTTCTAAAAAAATATCCTTTACTAGGGAATGAGTTATTCAGCATTATGCAATGAAGATAAACAGAGAGGCTTGGTATGCTGAGCCAATTAGTACGTGACTAACATATTGATGTAAACATTATGGAGATGACTGATGACATGAATGTCTAATTTGTTTTGCTAATTTGTTAAACCCTTAAAGTCAGTGAGTTGGATAATATTTTAAATTTTTTCATTTAGCTGTTGGGTCTCATTCAGAGAATGAATAATCAAGATATAACACACTAAAGTTATTTTTGTTGTATTTTTGACAAAGCCCCTTTCCCACTGGACAAAAAAACCCACCAACACTCACTAACATCTGGCTTATGTCTTCAATGGGAAAAGGTACAATCTGCATTTATTCCCGCATCAAATGACTGTGCAGTAATCACGGGTATTGATTGGCTCCAGCTCCGATCGACATTGGTGGAAACATTACACCTGGGTGGACATGGAAATTTGCGTTTGTGACGTCTGTGACAGAAAGACAAACTTGTCTAATGGTAACATGAGAGGAGTCAATTGCCTCTACTTTAGCGGGTTTATACCCGCTTTAAAAGACCTACACATACACGCTAAGAAATAGTGTGGCACACAACCTCATATATACAGCCAAGTCTCATTTTTACATTTCTTTTTTGTTTAAATAAATTAAACAAACAAGATGTAACATGGCAATCTGTGAGCTTTAAATATTTTGATACCATCGGACAGAGCAATGCCAGCTGTTACCCCTGTTACTAGTCTTTGTGCTAAGTGTCAGACAGTGCCACGGCCATGCCCCAGTAGAACGGAAATCGTCACGTTTTTGGTTAGGTTTAGGTCAACTAGCGGTTAGGGTTAGTGTAAGTCTCCAGGGAATTCATGTGAGTCAATGTAATGTCCCCAAAAGTGATGGAAACCAACTGTGTGTGTGTGTGTGTGTGTGTGTGTGTGTGTGTGTGTGTGTGTGTGTGTCGTTCCTGTCCTAGGGCACGTTCAATCTGAAACCGGTGTGCAGCGCTTTGCTACAGTTTCTGGGTTGAACGACATGTTTCCTCAAAACGCTGTGGAACGGTGTGCGACAGGCTTTGAGGTACGTTTTCTCGTGTTTGGTGGCAGTGTCAGAGTTGCTACGCAATCAGCAGAGACATGTCTATAAACCCTGCCGTATTAAAAAGGCAGCGCGCACAATGCCATGGTTGCAACACTTGCGTAACACAACAGGGTGTTCAACACACCAGCTCGTCACTTCTCCAGCATATCTCATGATGAATGGCCACAATCAACCACAGCTTGTTTTTTTGTTCGATTCACAGACTATTAAATCAAGGACACTTAAGAAGGTGCCTGTGTAGAAATCATTATATAATCTAGAAGATAATTAATCTGTAATTCCTCAAGATGTAAATAAAAGAAAGTCATTTTAAGGAAGTTTTATTGTTGTATTATTATAGTGTTAATAGGCCTACCACACCATAAAATACTCTATTACAAGAAAAAGTCATGCATTGACAATCTTACTTAAGTAAAAGTTCATCTCCCACTCGGTGCCAGACCGTTGTCTCAAGCTACAGTGGAAGTCACACACTCAGGGTCCTTGTTGAGACTTATACTAGTTTTCTTCCTGTTCTTGTTCCAGCTATTAATGCTTGTTTTGTCCGACGTGCCTCGTGCCCTGGCGTCCTCTGCAGACGATGCCGCCTTGCCATTCTCCATTCCTCCTCTTCCCTCAGCCTTCACCAGGCTTTATACCTCTCCACTCCACGCTGTCCCTGCATGTTTCACAACAAAACTTCCTAATCTCACTCTACACCATAGTAACATTGTGACAGACAGACATGAGAGTTGTGCCAATCTTTTCATCTAACTCATGGCAAGACTTGACTCAATTTTTAACCCCTAAATTTAGATAATCCTAATTCTATAATTAAACGTTACACATTAAACCCCACACTAGGTAATCGGAAACCCTGAGATTAAACTAGGGTTGATCCTCAAGATAATTTGCCTTATCAATTAATCTGCTGATTATTTGTCGATTAAAGGTTTAGTCTATGAAATAGCATAAAATTTTGACTCATCATGACTTCCAAAAGGCCACTGTAACATCTTCAATTTGCTTGCTTGGAGCCAATCCCAGCTGACATTGGGCGGGAAGCGGGGCACACACAATGAATAATAAGGCGGTGCACACACAATAAACTCAGCTAGATATAACATAACATTATTAGTTTCTATAAGCCATTTGACAACTTTAAAACCACAGTTTACAGGGCACAAGGTTGTACTGCATGATTATGCTAATGTTATCTCCTTGTTGGAAATGTGTGTGAATGAATGTGTGCCTACAAGTGACAGTGACTACGCTTACATGCACAAAATATTCAGATTTTGCCCTTATCAAAAAATAAACAATATTCCTACTAAGCTGTTTACATGGTGAATGAAAATGAATCTTCCCCTAATACATGCAAATGTACATACCCCAACTAACTTAAAACACACCCCACATCTGGGGTCTTTCAAAATGTTTAACAGTAGGTGTGTTTCTCCCTCTTATTTTCTTACCAGGCACAGAGCTGACAGTAAACAGGCAAGAGGCCGTGTTATTGGGACGCATATTCCAAATGCCCTGTATAAATGTCCAAAGAATGCTTCAACAACCCAAAATAACATCGACATAGTCCACATTTCTTAATCAGTCGGTGTGTGTCTCATGTCCATTCAGAGTTTTCCCCTTCTGGACACACATTAGCCATATATGTGCTTGAATGCACCAGATCAGTGGGTGGAAAGTCACTGAGCACATTCACTCAGGTAGCCTAAAGCTGAGGAAGATAACTTTGGAGAAACCAGCGAGAGAAGCTAGAAATTTGGAGTATCCAACCGCCCAAAACACATGAACGCGCACTACCTGACTACTGCTGGAGGACGAGTCCACGAGAGGGCAGACACATATATCGAAACACTGTACATATACAACGATGAGCTGTAAACCTCTCTCACAGACATATGCACATCAAACATGTCTGTATATACAGTACTATGTCTATGTGAGAGCGTTGGGGAGAGGATTGTTGTCATCGCTAAATGCATCCAACTACTGCATGTCTCATTCACGTGTAGGAAAACACTATCACGATGGTCATAAACAACAAGCATGGCTATTGTTAGTACTCACAGCTGTCAAGTGAGCATGTTATAGGACATTTTATTGAAAATTGAGTTTGACACAATGACTGATTGCTGGCTGGATAGCAACAGCGAGCTGCGGTGAGGTTGGATATCTGGTGGTGGCCAATGAGCAGGCAGGGAGGCCGTCCAAGCATTTCATTTAGCTGCACGAAATGTGGCGGGGCTTATTACAGGCCTGCGACAGCCACAGATGCCGTTTTTTTTTTTGTCTAAGCATTCGATTTGTTTTCTTCTCAGGCCACTTTATACTTCTACACTTCTATACTTTACAAATTAGGATTGTTGCACAGAACATACGCAGTAAAGCTGAATCAATAAGCTGATTAATCGATTGACGGAACTTTATGTGGCAACTATTTTGATAATTGTTTACAGTTTACACGTATACGTGTACAGTAAGTCATTTTTCATGCAAAAACATTTCATGTTTCCATCTTCAGAAATGTGAGGGTTTGCTGATTTTCATTTTAATTAAATGAATCATTTCAATTTATCTTTAATAATTTTGAGGTTTGGACTGTTGGTTGGACAAAACAAACATTGTTAAGGTTTCACTTTGGGCTTTCACAAACCAAACATTCAATCAATTAATGGAGAATAATCACTAGTTGCAGTCCTATACAAAACAGTTCAAAATGAACTCCACTAAAACCAACTCCAACTGTTAAATCCTGCTTTCACATTCATGCATGAGTAATAATTATCTAATAATAACAGTCACAGGGACATTTTTCTGCATTGAGTACTTTGTTTTAATACTTTAAGTGCTTTTCCTTGACTATACCTACATACTTTTACTTAAGTGAGATTGTCAATGCATGACCTTTTCTTGTAATAGAGTATTTTATGGTGTAGTAGGCCTATTAACACTATAATAATAACAATAATAATACTTCCTTAAAATTACTTTCTTTTTTTTACACATGGAGGAATTATAGATTAATTATATTATAGATTATATAATGATCTCTAGGCAGGCACCTTCTTAAGTGTCCTTGATTTAAGAGCCCGTGAATCCAACAAAAAAACAAGCTGTGGTTGATTGTGGCCATTCATCAAATATGTTAATCTCCTGCTGCCTTCTTTTGCTGCTCTAAAGCTAAATTGCCTTCAGAAGCAGCTTCTTCCCCGCCTGTGCTTCAATACAGAGAAGGAAAAAAAAGAGAAATGACAAAATGCGCTCAAAGCACTCAGTCAACATAAATGCGTTCAAAGAGAGCGTAAACGCACCACTAACTGAGTCTGAGTCATGAACCAGATTGCAGCTCGCTGTCTGTGGCGGGGAGGCTGCTTGTTCGTAGATGTGCTCGACAGTCCCACACTAACGATGAGCACCCAGGGAGAGATGAGCGGATCGCGAGGCTCTCGGCGGACACACCGCTCCGCGCAGGTTCAGCTGCAGTCGCGCTCAGGACGGAGCGTCTGCACAGCGCGTCTCTGAGAGCAGCGTCCCCCCTTTCCTCAACCACCACTCTTCTGTAAGTGACATGCTAAGGTTTTGTTTAATTTCCTATTATATGCTTGCAACTCTTCTGTGCAGAAGTTGTCCCATAATGTATTTTTGTGTTTTTTTTTTTTGTTGTTTTTTTTTTTTTTTGCTGAAATAACCGTGATTGTGGAGTTTTTTTTTTATTTATTTAATTCTTACAATTTGACTTAAGCAATATTAGAAAATGCATGCATAGCAAGAGAGGAAAAAGACAACCAACACATAGACAGCCGTAACAATAATATGCATACAAATATATAAAGGTAACTACAGCCTACTTTTGTGCGGAATTTAAAGGGTTTGCAATGCGAACTGCATCAGCATCGTAAGTCAATGAGGTTAAGTTCAATCACATGATGTTGCGGTAACTGCTGTGAGATACTTATATATCGGGGTTTTTTTACACTCTGTTCAGCTGCTTGTGGCTTTATGTTCTGCCTTATATGTTCTTGTTCTGCTCAACAGTGTTGTTTTGCTTTGTGTTTTATGGTGACTGAGTCAATGCATTGTATCAACTGCATAAGTAAATTTGCAAAGCAAGTTTGAAATGTGTTTGTGTACCACTTGCATAGAGTGCTCATTAGTCCAGGGTAAAGGGCTCACACTTGAATACCAGCGTCCTGCAAATTTGAACAATCACAGGCTGTGTAAAGCCCTCAATTTGTCATCATGATAAGTGGTTTTACAGAAACAGATAACTAGGGGCCACTCCAAAAATGGAATTATGCATATTACATTATGCTATTTACATTATGCTTCCTGCCAGAGTGGGGGAGAGCTCCACAGGCAATGACTGTCAAATGTCACCTACCAGGAGAGAGAAATCAAATCTTTGTGTTGGCAGCCCGTTGATACAAAGCAGCAGGCTGCACTGAGCCCGAGGTGGGACCACCACAGATGGCAGGGACATGGGGCCCTCTGAGCTCATTTTGCTAATAAATAGTAGCAGGGCTTTAGGTCAACCTGTGGGCTGTGACACAGCGCCACACAAGACCACACTGCCAACGTAAAGTATTTGTCACATTTGTCAAAAAAATGTCACAAACCGAAAAAATCTTTCATCCAAGTCCTGTGGGTAATTCACACTGCCTCCTGCTCAAAGACTTTCTGGACTGACAGAAAATGGAACCAGAAAACAACATATAGCCTTTTAGTGAGATCATGATCATCTCCTCCTCCACCAGAATTTTAAATTACAAGTAAATTGTGTTAGAGAATTCAAGTTTTATCTCAGCTGGTCTCACGCAGAGTTATGCACTGCACCACTATCTGGCCCTGCCAGGCAGCTGCAAATGTACTGTTCATCCAAGGCAGAGAGCCTGTGAAACTTGTCTGTAGGTGATAATGATGATGGTAATATAAACAGTAGATTTCACTCTGAGCTGAATCCTTAACATTTTTCTGATGGCCTTAGGTTGTGTCCGTAGAAAAATAAAACAGTCTTAACTTTCCCAATTTCATTCTAAATAGGTTCTGACTATGTATTGTGTTTGTGCTGGAAAAGTGACAGAAGTAAGCATATTCAAACAGGATACTGAAAAAAATTACTCTACCCCCTCAATTTTATTTAGAGAAACATGTCAATTACAATAACAGAGACCAGAGAAATGTCTCTACATAACAATATAAAAAAGATCACATATTATTTTAATAGCTTTTTCATTTTTTGAAGAGAAGATTGTATCAATGTATTGTTTCATTTCTTTAATAAGTAACAAAAACAGGGGTTTTTAATTGGTATATTTAGATTTGTGGGTATGGTATTTTGCCAATATGATACTTAAAGTTCCCTTCCACTCAATCTGGCTGGCTATGATGTTTGAGCTTCACTGTGCAGAATGGTGTTTGTGCATAGTTAATTGTAGAAACGAGACAGACATATCTTGATGTCAGAGTTAATTTTTGAGTTTGCTGTTGATGTACACTGTTGTCCCTCAATGCAATGCACAAAGGAAATTAAGGACCTACTTACAGCTGCAAAAAATAAATTGATGGTTTTGATTGAGTTACAAAAACTTATTTGGGAAAACTTTAGTTTTTTTCTTTAAGTTTAATCGGCAGTTGCAGTTTATGTTTGTCAGCACACACACTGCATCATTATCTTTTAATACAAAATGGAAAAGTATATTGATTTATTGTATACTAATTGTAAAACAGTGTACAGTACATTGACAAATAGTACTTCATATAGTGCTTACCGTTTACAATTAACATGTAGTTTGTAGTATGGTACACACATACAGTACATGTCATGAGCCCATTTACTACCATCAGGAGTCACTATACAGTCAAAAATGTTCACGCTGGTTCTTTGCACATCCCCATCAGTGATTTAACACTGATACCAGTGTGTGTGTGTGTGGTCGTGAGAGAGGGAGCAAAGGATGGAAATGGGAAAAAAGGTCAAACTCAATAAGAAAGCATAATTCTTTTCAAGTTGCATGTTATTAAAACATTTTTCATGAGAGCCACTAATGTGTGTTTAGTGACTCAATTCAACAAAATCTGATACATCCAAACATAGTTCATTCAGCTTGCATTGGTTTAAAAAGCTCACTGCTGCTATAGTGTAGTACAGGGAATTGTAATTGAGAGGCTGTTGAAAGACAGTAATTCACATCTTTTTCAACATGATTGATTGATTGCTTAGCAACAGGCACCAATTGGTGAGAAATTGCAATTTCTCTTGAGAAGTATTTCCTTATGATGGATTTGGAGGTAATTTTATTCACAGTCTACAAAACAATTTTAGCTTATACTACGGCTCATGTCCATTTTGAAATTTTGAAATTCTTGGAACTGCTTTTGCAGTTTTATGGACAATGGAGATCAATTGACAGATGATGCACTTCCCAAAATGTCTTTGAACTACAGTATGAACTATGACAGCACTTAATGAACTGAACACTTACAGTATGACTTTCAGTCGTGGAAATAGTTTTCCTTCCCCCTCTCAGTCCTTTTGATAAGGAAGTCTGCAATGACGGACAGGATGAAAATGATAATGGCTTTGGTCTTCCAGATGTTTTTCAGTTTTTGTAGACAGACCAGAATGACCTTCAAAGTAACCCATCTGCAGAAGTTTGTTCCAAGAAGCCTTGAATGTTGGATTTGGAAGTGAAAGAAAGTTTTTCTAAAGTATTTTTCTGTAAATCCTTACAGCTTGAGATGGCCAGTGGGAAAGTCTTAGAGGAGACTTATCGGAAGTGGGTCCAGTATAAAGAAGACTGTGTCAAAATGATAGAAAATGAGCCACTCCTTCAAGGTAAACTTGATTAATTTAGTATTGAGTCATAATGCAAAAGGGAATATTGGCAAGAGGTAAATAAGGAGATGAAAGAGAAAATGTGAAATAATGCCATTTAAATTTGCACCAAAAAAATCATCTATGTAGTTTTTTTTCATTGAGGAACAGATATCTTTTCAGTTTCTTATTGTTTGCCTTTCTAGTGGGCTTGTACTGTAACAGGACATTTGACAGATATGCCTGCTGGCCGGATACTCCTGCCAACTCTGCGGTCAACATCTCATGCCCTTTCTACCTGCCCTGGTATGACAAAGGTACCGAAATATAAATGTGTCCCTGTCAGTTTCCATTTGAGTATGTTTTTGATGTGTGGCTGTTGGTTGGTCACTTGTTAGATGAGGTATCTGTACAGAGTAAAATGACTCAATGAATACAGGTAAAGTGGAAACTTGCTGTAGATATTTAAGTTCCCCAAAACTTTACATTTATATCCCAACTACTGACACAAAGAATGAGAGTAAAACAGTGTGCAGGGATCTCTTAAACAAATACCAGCACTTCTAATTAAATCTCACTAATTAACATAGTACATCTGTCCATACAAAAAGGGTTATAAAACTTTGCATCTTGTTTGTTCAATCCATATAAAAAGTGAAGGAAAAAACAACACATTAGCTATCTGTTTCCCCCTGTTTAGCCTTTGTGCATGGCTGAGAGCCACTGGCTCTAGTTTCATATTTACCGTACAGACATTAGAGCAGTATCAACCCTCTCATCTAACCTTCAGCAAAAAAGCAAATAAGTGTATTTCTTAAAATGTCCAACTACTAATTTGAAGCACTTTAGAATATAAATAAATATTGCACACATTTATGAAACCTGATTTAATTGTTTGACGTGTGTGTGTGTGTGTGGGTGTGTGTGTTCATTGTGCCTGAGTATGCATGTGTCTTTGTGTTTCCTTTCATGCTGGAATGATAACCTGATATTCACCTCTTCTTACATCTTCTGCCCTGTGTATACTGCAATTGGCTTCAATCCCCAGTGACCCTAATTAGGAATAAGTAATGTAGGTAATGACTGAAGGACAGACTGTTTCTCCTCCAGTGTCCCAGGGAGTTGTGCGCCGGTGGTGTGGCTCTGATGGCCTCTGGGAGAGAGAGGACAGCGGGCATGTGTGGAGAGACATGAGCCAGTGTGAGGAGGAAAAAGAGGTCACGTCTCAGGAGGTACAGTGACCAAAATGTCTCCAGCTCAGGGGGGGGGTAATTGTTTACAGCCGTGAGCACTTCTCTTTGCGCAAACATCTGTATTACATGTTTTCTCTGTTGAGTGCTGCTGAAACTGGTGTTGGTGCTCATGTAAAAATCTAATGGAAAAGAACAAATGCTGATACAAAGTGATATGTACTGTACTGTATGAGACAACTATAAACACTCTTATGAATGCAAACCTTCTATTTCCAAACTGCAGGTGTAAAAAGAAATGTCACCTTTCTAAGAATCACAATAGTAAATCGGTGTCACTGCTCTCATCAGCATGCAGGCAGGTTTTTTTCAGCGAAAAAAGCTCTAAAATCACACTGTACCCTACCTGCCGGGTGCCAAGGAGCAGACAAAATGCTAAGGTTGCTCACCTGATTTCTAACAGAAGGCATCCAAAGCTTTGAAATCCTGACAGCAAATACCTGCATGACCCATGGTCCACCATTTCCATACGCTGCCTAATTAGTCTCCTTCTAAGGACAGTGGGGGCATGTAAATACAGGGTATGACTAACCTCTCTCTGACCCTCCTAATGGGCTAAATTTCTTTCCCACTACACCCTGACCACAGGTGACCAATGCAGGAAGGTATTTTAACAAATTACAGTGTTTCACTTGAATTCTGGGAGAGAGAAATGATCTAATCTTGGCACTGCACTTGAGTTGACAAAGTTAAGTCTGAGTCTAAATGTACACCAAGATTTCCAGCCGTCTGTGCACAGCTAAAGCCTAAGTATTCCCTATACAGAAGTGCAAAATATTGCATAAAGCCAAAATGATGGTATTTTGCTATTGTTATAGCATTTGACATCAGAAATTACCAGACATTCAAGGCTTCATGTCTGCAATATTGTGAGTGTGTTAACAGAGGAGAGGTCTGATGGGTTTATGACCTGTCTCTCTTCCCCACAAAATGTCCAGACGAGAGTCATTCATTTGAAGTTATAGTAGTGAAGTAATGTATGAGGTCTGACTTCCAAAAAGTGACTGGTGTGGATTTGTCTTTACAGCTGTGGTTCAAACAACTGATGGTGAGCTTCAGGATGTTGTACACTGTCGGCTATTCCTTGTCCCTCTTCACGCTTATAATGGCTCTTATCATTCTTCTGAGCTTTAGGTAAGCAGTCTAGCAGATGTGCAGAAATGCAAATGCCAGTAGATAATCAGATAACGTGCCACAACTTCAATCTAAATACAAACCAGATAGCACACAATTGTCTTCAGCACTTATAACAATCAAATACTAATGGAGATATTGTATTATGTAAGCCAATATTGAATGGAATCAACAGATCCCAATTTTGTGGTTGTATGTGACTAATTTTACTACTTTTAGTGTGCATCTTGATGAAACAGAAAAGTGAAGTGATTAAAGGGTGATCAAATAGTGCTGGTATATATCTAAAAAAATGAAGGACAAATTATGTGCTTTTGCAGGTCAGATAAAAACAGCCCATTATAAGAAAATAATAGAACCAACCATATCAAGAAAAAATAGGCTACAAAATAAATACAGCCCTGGCACACAAATTCAATTTTTTTGTCCTTTTATGTCCCCTGACAGGAAACTGCATTGCACCAGGAACTACATTCACGCAAACCTCTTCCTGTCACTCATCCTGCGAGCTATTTCTGTCATTGTTAAGGACACCATGCTTGAACGCCACTGGGGACGGGAAATCATGAAACAGACCGACGTGAGAGAGATGCTTAGTCACCAGGTAGGTTTTGAAATGTACTGATGATGGTTTACTGTTGTTTATTTGTTGTAGATCACCACAAAAAAAATATCAGTGTATATAACACAGATGAAGTGAACACATTCAGATACTTTAATTAGTCAAGCATAAACATTATGCAATATAATATAATTTCTTTTTTGACCATTTCCTCTAGGCTGCCATTGGCTGCAGGGTAGCACAGGTGATGATGCAGTACTGTGTCCTGGCCAATCACTATTGGTTCTTTGGAGAGGCAATTTATTTGTACTCTGTGCTTATTGCCTCAGTGCTTATCGACAACAACAAACACTTACCATATATCTGTCTTGGCTGGGGTAAGTTTCATCTCTTTGTGTCCAAATGAACATGCATAAGGAGTTTTTATGGGATAGATTTTTGAGAAACGATGCCCCTTTGCCATCCTTTAAAATCTAATTACACTTAAGACCAAAGAGCACCGCACCACAGTGATACAGAACAACTCAAATTCAAAAATCAGGCCCAGTGCAACAGTAGAAACTTCTTGCTCTCACACCTCTGCCCCTCTCTAGTGATAACACACCATTATCATATTTCTAACTGTGGTATTCTTTGTCAACATTTGAACTTTTACTGAATATAAATACAGAGGGCAGTGTGACTGAGCAATTTTCAATAATTTTCCAGTCTACCTTTTATTTAGTTTCAAGAACTAAAGAGTTTGTTTTTGAATTTTTCAATCATTGAATCTTGACATTTTTACTATCTTTGTCTTAGGAACTCCTCTTCTATTTGTGGCTCCCTGGGTAGTGATGAAGCTATTGAAAGAAAACAAAGAGTACGTGTGTGTGCGCATGTGTGTAGTGTCTCCATGTGCCTGATCACCCATTGCATAGACCCCCCTTGATCCACTGACTGTGGAGTGGAGTAACATCTGCCTTTTTCTGATCAGGTGTTGGGCTGTCAATGCGAACATGAACTACTGGTGGATCATTCGTTTCCCAATTCTTTTTGCTTCACTAGTAAGGATGACTTATGCAAATAGTCTACTTAGTGTTGTCACATCAGCTGACATTTTGGACTCCTCTGTATAATATATGGCATATTGTATATTTTTTGCACAGGATACAACAATTCATATTTGGATTTTCTGATCAACAGATCAACTTTCTTATTTTCATGAAGATCCTGAAGGTCATTCTTTCGAAATTACGAGCCAGTAACCAGAGTGGATACCCTGATTACAAACTCCGGCAAGTTGTTTCAGCATATTTTCAATGATGATGATGATTATACTTTTGACTTTTCTGTCTATTTTTTTCATGCCAAGGCCATGACTGTGCCTGTCACAGGAAAGTAGTTATGGATTTTGGTTGAAACAGGACCAAAGATGTAGCCAGAAAAATGAAGACAAAATACAAAGTGTATGGTGTTGTGACAAATTGCTCTGCTGTTTGATTTGTCCTGATAGGCTTGCCAAGGCAACCCTTACCCTCATCCCTCTGTTTGGGATTCATGAAATCGTATTCATCTTTGCTACAGATGAGCAGACAACAGGCGTCCTGCGCTACATTAAAGTCTTCTTCACTCTTTTTCTCAACTCATTTCAGGTAGGTTCGATTACACCAGAGAGTTTGATTGATTACTTGCCATTGCTGATGTCTTGACATTGTACAGTACAACTATCTAACTGTGTGTTCCTGTATAGCGAATACAGTACAGGTTGCTTAATCTAAACAGCACTTTTCTTACAATGTGGATTCTCTCCAGGGCTTTCTGGTGGCTGTGCTCTACTGCTATGCCAATAAAGAGGTTTGTTGTTTCATCTCATATTCTCATTTAATTTTTTTTTAACCATACCCAGAAGGTAGTAATTAGCCATATGTACCAGTCCCAGTATCTCAGAGACAACACACGTGAATCTACATGGGTGTAAAAGTGTAAAATCCGATTTAAACTATATTAAAACAACGTTAATAATCCTGGTGATGGGATGATCAATATTAATCTTCCTTCCTAAGAAACCCATTTTGGGTTGTCAGGTGGCAGTTTCCATTCCACTTTCAAGCATCAAACTGGAAAATGTCACATGTTTGGGTAGTATACACAGAATGGAACATTAACTTCTGATGGCTCACCTTTTCTCTTGGTGCAGGTGAGGACAGAGCTGAAGAGGAAGTTACGCAGCTGGAGGATAGAGGCTGAGACTTTATGCTGTGGACAGTGACTAGCCGTGCTTGACACTAGAGTAGACACTTTCTCTGTCGCCACAGTGCCAGAGCGCAACGGATCCTCCACCACAGCGATGAGAGCGATGCCCGAGGGTTCACCCACTCCTGAGAGTTCACAGGTTTTTAGACATCAAGTTCAGCAAACGTCCCCACAGCCTAATTCTTCTTTACTGCACTGTCCATCAGTGGCAAATAGAGACAACTCCCTGCAGCCTGGGGATCAGGATGACACCTGCCAATCAACTGTGGCAATGCAGTTGTCCTTCGTCATTCATCTTCAAGACCCTGTGGAGTTACTCCCAAATGTTGTAAATACAGATTCAGACTGAATACATTCTTGAATTCACTGTACATTTTTAGATTATATGCGGTTTATTGTGAATATGTGAATAGGTGATTGTTAATATGTAAGTTGTGAAATTGTGAATATGTGATTGTGATCATTTAAGACTTGAGACATTTAAGACTTTAAGTTAATAATACAAATGGAGTATAAAAATATACACAAAATAAATAAGATATTTGTTTAAACTCACTTTTAATGGAAGTAAAAGGATGGGCAGTTTGTTGTCTAAGAAAGTAGTGTATGGGGTGATCACTGTATCACTTAAAATGAGCAGTAGTCTAGTAAACAAAGACAGTGTCTTCTTTACAAAATATCTTGGGTGGTAATTTATAGCCTTTTGCTCTCATATTTTAAAATGCCAGTTTCCAAGTAATACCGACTGCGTCTATCACTTTTCCAACCCAGTTTAAATGAAACCACTCCCACTTCTATATGATAAAAGCCTCGACAGCTGCATTCCCACGGAGGAAACTGCACTCACCAGATGTGCTCAGCCTGCCAGATCTGCTTGGGGTCCTTCGTGTAGAGAAAAAGATCTAAATCTTATAAAATGTAAATGCCAAACTTTACATGTTCTTATTTCATATCTGTTTGTGTAGAAAAGTTCACTATGTGTGGACACTGGACACTAATGGGAATGCAGCCGCAGCCATCGAGGCTTCCATCAAGGCTTTCAAGAAAAAATTGTTGCTTGTCAATGTCCTGTGTATCTGCATTCACGAAAAAAAAAAAAAGGCGAACTGTAAGATTTCTTCATGTTCTTTTTAACTTACACAAATGTTGTCATGTATAAAACTAAATGGCAAATCTGGAATCATATCAGACAAAAAAAAAGACAAATTAGTTTGTATTTTGGAATATACATATAATACATCATTATTTGCCCCTCCATGTCCCCTCTTTGGCATCATTTGGCATCTTTCTGGTATGAAATGGCAACATTGGTGAGTTGAATTTTAACTTTTAGAAACAAACATGCACATTTATGAGATACTGTACAATACATGTAGGTAGGACCATGGGCACCTGCTTTGTTTTAAAATGGGGGAGCAAACCTGGAAAGATACATAATTACACCACCTAACCTCTTGGATTAAGTCAAGAAACCGCTAACTGCACTAACGTAGATTAGTTAGATTGAGGATGTTTTGGAAACCAAGAATGCATCAAGAACAATATATATAACTGGGTGGATCAGGGGAGGGAATGATTATTAGAAGAATGGCTATTTCATAGTTGAAATTATATTTATAAAAACATTATATGGCCTAAAATGGTAGCAGGGTGCAGGCTACTAGGCCAATATGATTTGGATAATTAAAAGCTGGTTAAACAATGTTAAACCTGAGGGTTGCTATTCTCAATACTCACAAGGCCATCTTCAAAGTCTAACATTTGACATTTAACACAACAGAGTAAGGAGGCTTCCCTACGGAAGAAGCTTTGCTTTAACTCTGGTGAGCTATGTTGTACCTACTTGTAGCAGACAGACACTGACAGGGCACGGACAGAAGTTATCTGTCAACGTGGGCGGACGTGCATTGAGGCACATGCTTGAAATTAACATAGGTGAATATTCACCTCCTGTTCACTTCCATTCTGTGCGAGCACAAGGGCAGACAAAACATTAACTTCCGGTGGCGAACAAAAATCTTTGCTTTGCGTGGAGTTCATCCTTGGTCAACTATGACCGGCGACTTTGCAGCCTCAACCAAAAGCAAAGAAGTGTGTGTGTTTGACCCCACTTGGCTGTAATTGGCTGATGTTTTCTTAGTGAGCCAGGATGGAGGAGACTTTGATTGTTGCTGTGTCTAACCAGCCGGTAACAGACATGCCCATCTGTCTATAACAGAAAAATGTTTATTATTTTTTATTATGATATTATTTTTAATCAGAAAATTTATTATATAACACTATTACATGTTCTGATTAAAAAAAACAATAAAAGAAAAATGTTTATTGGTATCGCAATGTAAAAGTACATAAACTTTAATTGAGGATTTTACCCATGTCCCCAACTCCTGCCTACTAAATTGCTATTTTCTCTCGAGGGGACACTCCATTTGCAGAAATCTCAATTTATGAGCACCTGCAGTTTCAACAATGAAGGAAAAGTCTGAAAGAACTGTTTCAACATGCTGCGAGTATCCACTGCATACTCCAGATAACACGTGCTGTAAGGCTCAGACTATTTTGTCCCTCCCTCAGACACTCAGAGATGGGCACAAATACGTCAAAAGGTATCTTGTTGCAAATTACAAATACTTGCTCATCAATTGTATCAAAATAAAATATTAAATGCAGCCTGCATGCTGCCGCAGCCACAGTAACGTGTATGCTGATTTAGGGGTAGTTAGGTTACTTTATTCAGCTATTAAGTGTCTGGATAAGCCTTGGGTTGCATCATAAAGGTCACTGAAAGGCTGTGTGTTGCGTTCGCTGCCATAGAAAAAAAAAAGTGTCTGTTCATGCAATGTTACTACGACGTCTTCCTGCATTCTTCACTGCAGAGTTGGTCCAGACAATGAAAAACAAGTTACTAGCTACGACACCATCAATCGTGTCGACACATGGGGATTGAAAGTTTACTTTTTGGATGTTGAATGTGCAAAAACATGTATGTATACTGTTATGTGCGAGTGGTGAGCATAGACATTGTATGTTTTTTTTCTGTTGCTGTACATAGAGACCTTTTGTATATATAGTCTTGTGAAACTGCAGATCTGCCAGCCTGCAATAATATGCGCTAAGTCATCTAACTAGGACCTGTTGGGTAAAAAAAAAAGAAGAAGAAATGTTGCCATCCTGCTATATTTCAGGCAGTGCTTTAACTTCCGTGATATGATTTGGAGTGATGTGAACAACAGTCAACCTAATTAAAATACTTGCTTTGTTTTTCCTTTTCCAGATTTGGTTTTAGGTTTTAGGCATAATTTAATTTTAATTGACTTGCTCAGGTGGACCATATTGTTTTGTAAAATACTTCCTCATCCTTTGTTTATTAACTGCAGTGTTATATTAAGCGTGGTGTGTCCTACCCTCAGACTCGTTATAATGTTCTCCTCTTTGATGCTCCTTTTTGCTGACCTCACTGTGCCCACTTGCTGTACTGCATAAAGGTGTTATCCTGTATTTGCTGTATCCCAACTGCGCTGCCACTCTTTAATGATGTTTCTTTTTATTATTCCTTTTGCTTCAGATTTACTGAGTGAAATGCCCAGGATCTCTTCTTGTTTCCGCATCCTTTTGAAATTAATGCATCCACAATTTCATTGACCTATACTCCACTGTGCTCTGGTACCCACAAAAACATTAGCATCAATGGATTTGTTAATTCTTAACTGGGTGAATGGCCCGACGGGAGCACCATAGAAAACATTCAGAGAAGTACCTTTATTGTTGGATGTTGATCTTCTGAATTCCCTTGAAGATTTGCCCACTATTTCAACATTAACTGTTAGTGTCTAAGACCCACCTTAACCTGAAGAGTGGACACAGGAGTAGTTTTGTAAGCGCCACAACAAAGTCTCAAAGCTTGAGCTTGCACCACCTGCAACTTCTAGGTTTTTGCTGCTAAACCATAAATAAGTCACCTGTAGTCTTAAACTGATCCAATCAATGCTACATAAATTCACCATTCTGATGATGTTAAACATCTCATCATATTCGATAATTGTTTTTACATTTGGAGTTATTTTATGAGTATGTTCATTCCATGTTAACTAAAAAATATGAAGACTTTCACTTGTTCTATACATAAATGTCTTTACCTGTGTATCAAAACCTATCTTCCTAGGGAATTTTTTTATTTTTTAACCACATTAACTGCCTTTTGTATTTTACTGCATAATATGATTAATATTATTTCCCCTTTTTAACAAAGCTCCATCATTAGCAAACAATGACCATCCAATATTGCTCTGAATTTGAGGGAAAAATAATAATTTATCATAATGAAAAAGAGTATTGGACTAATGACACTGCCCTGAGGAGTACTATTATCTACCATACATCTTTCTGATGAGGCTGCCCCAATTCTGAATAAATCTATTGAATAAAAACTCTTTAACACAATTATATGTCCTACCTGCTATTCGTATCATATTTAATCTGATCATTACTCCCTCCTTCCAAACCATATCATATGCCTTTTTAACATCAATCAAAACTGACAATGCAGATTCTTTATTACTTTATACTTTCTTAATCTCTGTTTCCAGACACATAACAGGGTCCATGGTTCCTCTGCCCCTCCTAAATCAGATGAGGTGATAAAATTCATCTGCTTTCCATATAAAATGTTCATCTTTCTGTAATCATTCTTTCCATTATCTTTCATATAAGCCACATCAGTGCTATTGGCCTATAGTTCACAGAATTGATGGGTCCATCCCTGGTTTTCTGATTGGCATAATCACTGCCTCTCTCCAACCAATTGGCAGTTTTTCCACTTGCCATACAAAACCTAAACGCTTCATAGATGATGTGAAGAAAATCTTGAGAGCTGGTTAACTCTTGATTAAAGAAGGTTCAAGAGACCTGAATGACTTACGTAGAAATATTAATTGAAGCTCAACTGAGGAGAACAGAGAAAAAATACATGTGAATCCCAGCGTACTGTTTCTCAAAGTACTTTACAGGCTTCAGAGTTTCAAGGTTATTCCTAACCCAGCTATACATGTGTGAAGATTATACTGGGTATTGTTTACCTAAGTCGCGTTGTATGTCCCTCAGGTCCCACACAGTGCATTCTAACTCGGTGTCAGTCTGCCGAGTCTAACACAGCGTACAGCATATTTAACTGAACTGGTTTCCTTGGAGACAGAGCCAGCCCAGCCTCACCAGGCTCTAACAGCGAATGAGAGAGTTGACCTGACCCGGGGAAACACTGCCTCGTATTACCTTTACCTTAAAGAAGGAAAAATATTGCTCTCTTAGTATTCCAAAGCAAATGGTACATCCATACTGTAAGTATCGTCCCTTCTCTCAAGAATTCCAGGGTGAGCTGATCTTTTTTCGTTGCCCTTTCTCTCTTGACTCCTCAAATCAAGTTATCAGAACTATGGATTGAGTAATGGCCTTCACCATCATCTCCCCCACTCTCTTAGGATTCCTCTCACAATCGTAATCATACCCTATACATCTCCCACAGGTGTTGTTCTATCAATTTTATTGCAGAAAGCCTGCCAGCTTTTTTTTTTTTTTATTTATGTATAATTTTTCTAACCTTCTAATTCTTTGTAGTAATACACTACACAACACTGAAAAATGATCACTACCTGCTGACATTTTCTTCTAATATGTCCCACTCACATATCCCCACTAAATTTCTAGATACTAAGGTTGAATCTTGTTCTGAAGTGTTCCCTGTGTGCACATCTAATCCAGTCCTTCTCCCATCATTTATACAAACCATGCTTCTTTCTTCTAGCAGTTCTTCAATTACCTCACCATTTGCATCTGTTCTTATTCCTCCCCATAATATGCTATAAGCATTAAAGTCCCCGCATACTACTCTAAATGTACTTTCTTCTCTGATAAATGTTGCACATCCTCCCCCTACTCTGTCCCCCCATCATACCTAACAGAACCATATCCGGCTATTCTGAAATCCAAATTTCATCTCAAAACATGTCTCCTGCACGCAAATGACATCTGGCTTACGGGATAAATCATCTACATACTTCTTGAATTTCTGTCCGTTGGCCAACAAACTGCAAGACCATTATCACTACTATCCAACCCATGATTGCTCCTGGCTTGCTTGAATACGGCGATCAAACCCCCTCACCTCCTCCCATGTCAGTGTGCTGATATCTAGATGATGAACTTTAGCCTTTGCGATTATTTGTATTTTCTCTGTTTTGAACTTAACCTCAGTTGTAGCATTTATTACCCCCTGCTATGAAATCGACTAGCTTCTTCTTGACTTTCCCCTCATTTGCCTGGTCTGATTCTTTTATTTGTGGTTTTCCTGCTCTGTTTCTCTCTTCAATTCCCCCTCTCTGACTCACCATCTCGGCTTCCCCAGCCTCAGCACATGTGATCTTACCCTGAGCCCTTGCCTGCTGTATTTCCACTTCTCTCCCAGTCTCCCTTTTTGCTGTGTGAACTTCATTACCCAGAAGCACCAGGGAAAGTAACGCGCAGACGTCACGGGGCCGTGCTGTCGTTGGCAACGGCGGCGGCGGCGGCTGGAGCGGGAAGGATCCGACTGCTACAGCAAGGGCTTGATGTCAACTCAAAACTATTGTTTACTTGGTGCCCGGGAGGATTGGAAAAAAAAAACCTCGCGTCTCGTAATGATGTGAGACTAAATGTGTCATCAGTTTTATCCCTGGGAGACGGAGAAGGAGCTTTCCCGGGCATTCACCTCTCTGTTTTGCTAGCTTTCGTCTCAAAATTCCCACCGACTGCAGGAGTTTTAACGAGACTGAGACATCAACAGGTGGATTTCCCATCAGCGACATCCGCTACCAATGGCCTCCAAAGGTAAAATGAACTTTAAAATGTTGAAATTAAGCCGCCAGGTTACGGGTACATCACATTTTACAGCCACGAAGGCTGTGAGATAGAAGCCATAACTCGAAACAACAGTTAATGCTGGTATAATTGACTTACCGTGAAGTGTAGCGAATTGTAACTGAACCCTGTTTTGACTTCGCAGGTTGGCAGCATCCTTATGTCAACATATTCAAACATTTCAGAGTTGAAGACTGGAAAAAGTCTGCAAAAGAGGGCGATGTGTCAACACACACGGTAACTTTGCTCCACACTATTATTGTGATAATTAAAGTTATACTTTTCCCCTGAACTATCTTTCGAGCCTACACATGGTGGTCGATTCAGGGCGCAGTATCACTTTTAACTCTTAACCATTCATACCAAAGTTAGTTTACTGTATGTCCTTTTCATGATCCGCCCCCAGAACAAGACACTGAAGTGTTCAGTGTTCCAGATCAGGGGTCCTGTTCCTGCCAACAGCTACATCCTGGTGCCCAAAAACAGCAGCCAGTCTCTGTGGCTGACAGGGCGCTACTTCTACCTTCTCTTCAGGCCCACCCCTGGGAAATACTTTGTGGTCCACCTGGATGTCTCTGCTGAGGTATAGGACCTAGTTTTGTTGGACGGTCCTCGGCATGTGTGTGTGTGATGAAATCAAGAGAATTTATTTATTATCTATCATTTAACAAGTCCTTTCATTTTTGTATTAACTCATGTGACTGAAGTTTATTTTGAAATCCATCAGGAGACTAGTCCACAGCTCTGTCTTTTAAGCTTTCTTTGTAATTCTTTGACATTTCAAAGCACGCCTTTATAAGGTGTTGGCATTTCAATCCACTTGAAATTCCGAAGGGGGAGCAAGTACTCTGCACGTTGTTCTCACGTTAAATACCATCCAATTGTGTGAAAAAGTCAACTTCCTCTCATTACACTTTTTGGGCTTCTTTGTTCTAATTTATGTAGGTAAATCCAATTGATTTGGCTCAGATTCAAGCAGTACTGAAAAACATGTTGGCATTTTAAAACTATTCAAAAAGAAAACCCCAACAACTTGCTTAGCTTCTGAAATAGTCAACCTTTATCTACTATAAATGCCACGTATATGGTGAATGTAAAGATTGATTGAAACATGTTTTTCTTTCCCCCTCTCTGTGTGCCGTAATGTGTAGGAGGGCCAGGTGGTCCGTATCTCATTTTCCAACATGTTCAAAGAGTTCAAGTCCACAGCTACCTGGCTTCAGTTTCCTTTCCTGTGTGGAGGTGCAAAGGATTCAGTCTATGAAAGCACAGCCAAATCCGCAAGACATGGTAGAATACATGCACATACTTACGTAGACATGAGCCACTGTTCGTATGCATTTGTTTTGATAGTTCACTGTACCTTGTATATAATGTAAATAATCTTGCATGTCTTGCTACAGTACTTGCAGTATTTATGTGTATGTGGTCCAGGTTTAGTGGGTCCAGCTCCCACTTCAGTGCGTTGGACCTGTCTGACGCTGGATCTGCAGTACACACTCTCTCTCTACCTCAACCGCTGCTACAGTCACCTGAAGAGCATCAAACTTTGTGCCAACATGGCAGTGAAAAACATTTTTACCAGTGACCTGCTGCTAGATCCAGGTGAGACTCAGAGAGCCCCCCCCCCCCCCCCCCCCCCCCCCCCAAATGATGGCAGCCTTTTCTTTCTTTTTTTTAGCTAATGACTGCAGACTGCACACTCAAGATTTCTGAATAAACTACAAAGTGATTCTCATCCACTTGTGCAATTTTCTCTTGCAACAGGAGTTTCCTTCAGTGAAGCCAAGCTGATGGGTCTGGTATCTTCTCAGGGAACAGGTCCCATGCCCAGAGACATGTCATTTCCTGTGCCCAAGGGAGGCTCCTGGCATGACCTCTATGATTACATCAGGTACTATAACATCACCTGGGAACAGAAAGTACATTACTGGAATTGTGCTAAAAGCAAAATTGACCCTAAACAACATTTGATCATTTCTAGGGCCATGATGTTTGGTAGTGTTTTGGTGTTTTTATGATCTAAAGTCTATATTATTATTGATTTTAAAAAAACCTCAGCTTTATCGCACTGTAATGCCGCGTAGTCCCTCATCTTGTCCTACCCCAACAGGTTTCCCTCAGAGGGAACAAAGTTACCCTTTGATTCCATCCAAAAAAGCAATCCCAGGCTTGAGACTAGTAAGTCATCACTTATCAAACTGCTCATCATACAGTGTTTTACTGCCCTTGCATGCTATATTATTTGGGTCTCACTCCTATTTATATTTTTGATACAATTTTAAGGAGAATCTGATTAAAAAAGTATGTTTTTCCCACTTGCTTTTAGAAGAAATTCTAATTCATTTTTGCCTTGCTATGTAATAAAAACTAATTATTCTTGTTTTTATATTGTATTAGTCAAAATGAACTAAGCCATTGGAGCTTTAAAAAATCCTTATTACAGGACAAATACGTGGGATCCGAGCTTCTGACAAAACATTTTCTTGTAGCCTACACACTTCTAGGTAATCCTAATTGGAATGTAATCACTGACTCTCATATCCCTTTCTTTGTCAGGATGTGTCTCCAACCAAAGAAGCCCTACTAGACAGGAGTCTCGCTGTGTCAGTCTCAGCAAACCAGTTCAGGACCGTGTGTCCCTCATCCAGCAGATCACTACTCCAAAATCAGTAAGACTGATAACATTTAGTAACCTCAAAACAAGTCTCTGTGATTCTAATCAGCTTGAACTTTGTCTGTGAAAATAGTGCAGATGATTGAGCTTGAGTCTTTGAATTACAAACATAGTTTTCTAGGAGGCTGCTATTTTTATTTGTTTATTACATTTTTTTTCCGTCCCTCTCCTCAGCTCCCAAGGAATCGAACCCCCTTGGTGACCAAAATACCCGATCTGGGTGTTGTTTCCACTCACCAGGAGGATGACTGGCTTTGTCATAATGATGACCAGCATCAGCAGGAGTCCACATGCTCCAATTCACACCAGCTCACATTCAGGCCAACCTGTGATACTGATGACGGGGGAGTTCATGTGTATGTGCATCCTGAGGATGCCTTCAGCAAACTTGGGGAGGAAAGTGAAGAAGAGGTGAAGCTTCATATTGACTATATTGTACATTCAACCGAACTTAAAAATGCATGTACTCAATGATACCTTTTGTAGAGTTTTGTGGCAACATTGGAAATAATGTTGATCTTGTTATATTCTCAGTTTGTTTGCACTCGTGTTCCACATCCTGTCCATCTATCACCATCTAAAGAAACCAGACAGCAGGTAAGAGATGAGTAAACCAGCTGCTGAGGCATAATTTGTTTGGCAACTCATTCAAAGTCATTGTCTTTACTTTTTGTGCTCTCCTTGTTAGAAGCTGCTTCCAGACCCGATTCTCAGGCTCAATCGAATCATCGGCTTTGGAGGAGCTACTACTAAATGTGTATGCTCATTTGGAGATAAACCATCAGGCTGGCTTACCATACATTGTGATTTGGAAGGTCATGAATAAAATGCTTTACTTCAAAGACTGGTAGAGATGTAACTGCTGTACTTCATTACACTGTAGGCTCTGTGGACCAAATTGGGTGATGCGGTGGTGTATCCATGTCACGCAATTATCGTTTCTATGAAGATAACCTCTAACCAGCAGAGATTCTTCATCGGCCACACTGATAAGGTAAATGAGCTGTGATGTGTTGTGTTTCCTCCGCAGCTTCCAATGTGTAGGCAGGCACAGCTGATTCTGGCAGCATCCTAAATCACTTACTTTAGCGAGTCACCTAGTTCCTGGCCTTTTTAATGCAGTTGCTTTCAGTAAAGAGAGAGATTTTTTTTTCTAGTGTACTCAGTACAGAAATTGAGTCTTTGCAAGATCTGTCCATGTGTTTTCTCCATAGATATCTTCACTGGCTTTTAATGGCAACACAACACTGTTGGCCTCAGCACAAACTGGCAATCACAGTGTAGTTCGAGTATGGAACTACCACAAAGGAAACTGTCTCGCCATGTTTAGGACTCATGCTCATTCACTGTCCTCTCTTGGGTAACCAACTGCATATACACATGCACTTATGTACGCAAAGTTATCTTACAATGAGGTCTAAGCTTATGTTGAACACTGCTCGCTCACACAAATGTTGTCTTGTTTGTTCTGTTTCCATTTCGAAGCTTCTCGTATGGCGGGGGTATTCTCTGTGGAGTGGGTAAAGACAGCCACAGTAAAACAGTAAGTGCCACAAATGCAAATCTAATTTGTGTATAAAGGCAATAAGCACGAGCTGTACTCAGAATCCATAGAGAGAGCCATGTATCATTACTGTAGCTCACTTGATTAGGTGAACAAACGCTAAGAAAGCACATTGGATTGTTACTTAGACTTTTAAATGACATGCCATAAATTGCTGCCCCTCATTAGAGACCATGACTCAGCAAAGCAGCAGGCTGACTGACTCTGTTGTCCTAATTCAACCCCTTAATAGATGGTGGTGGTGTGGAACACTCTGAACGTTAGTAAAGGTGGAGAAGTGACCATCTTAGCCAAAGCCCACACAGATGTGGACATCCACACCATGAAGGTGGCCTTCTTTGATGATACAAGGTACCCTCCCTTCTCTGTGTTTGTATTTTTCGTTGAGTATTTAATAATTGTTTTTAGCCAACTGTGCACGTTTGCATATTTGGGAGCATTTTTGCACATATGTTGATCCATCTGTTGACCTGATGAGACTAATTGTTGAGGACATTGGGGCATCTACTTTGTTTTATCTAATAATGTTGACAGCCAATGATCCACACATTACACATTCTACATATACTCTATCGGGTCTATAGGAAATATTGGACGGACATTTATACACATTCCTCATGGAATGAGGTGTTCTGCAGAGTTCTGATATTCCTACAGATGTGTCTGGACATATTTCGGTCCACTCTCATACTCGCAAACCTTCCTTAGTGCAGGAAGGTGTAGAAGGCCTTGTTGAGAGAGTGGAAGAGGTGAAAAGGTTCTAGGTGCAGGCGTAGGAGCAGGAATAATATAGGGCTCAGCATGTCAGTAAATCAGAACTCCTAGACCATGTTTAATCTGTGAGTGTGCTGGTTTAAGGATGGTGTCATGTGGCCGTGACAATATTCGACTGTGGCGAGTGCGGAATGGGACGCTGCGTTCCTGTCCAGTGAACCTGGGTGAATACCACTCAATGGACTTCACAGATGTGGCCTTTGAGGAGGGAAACTCTTCCGAACAGCGTCTTGATGATCGAACACTGTGAGTGAGCAAACAAGTCACTGAAAATGTCCAGGTTTATGTAGAATTGGAAGAAGTATGAATCTTTAAAAAAATATACTGAAAACGTTATTATTAAAAAATTCCCTCTGATTTTCTTCTCATAGATTTGCCAGCAGTCGGAGTGGCTATATCTTTGAAATTGACTACAGCAGAGTTGTTATTAGAAATGTCAGGAGGCTGTTGCCCGCACATAATCGGCATGCAAACGGGGAGAAATTGACTTTTAACACAGGTGCGTCTGAAATCAATCATAGAGATATAGTGTTTGTTATTCTGTAGTTTAAAGGAGTGGTTGGGTAGAGAGAAAAACTTTGTAAAGAGCCTGTGAAGGCATCATGGTATGTGTGTGCCCCAGGTCCAGGCATTGCCATCAACAGCATCAGTGTGTCCTCATCATTCTGTGCCACGGGCTCTGAGGATGGCTTCCTGCGACTCTGGCCCCTCGATTTTTCTGCTGTCTTCCTGGAGGCTGGTAAGCACAGCAGGGCATGGAATAACATTTGCCTGCAGCAAACTAACAATAGCTGACAGCTCCCACTCCACAGGCCCCGATATAATCTTGTATGTATGTTTGAATGGTCATTTTATAACAATTAACAGAGTCCAGTCAAGTCCAGTAGTATCACACGTCACTATCCGACATAAGATTTGCACTGGTTTACTCACAACTCCTCTGCCTTTTCAGCTGTAGCATAAACATCATCGTCTACATCCTTCAAGTTTTCGTTATGTTACTAATCTTCAAACATACAACGCTGTAAACATACTAATTTGTAAATTGTAAATTTGTAAATAACTTTTAATGTTGTTTGAGAAAAAGGCACATTGCTGTGCTGTAGCACTATCGTGAATTGTTCTACATTTTGGTAGTAAAAGCCAAGTGTGTTGTCTAAAATAACAAAACAAAAATAATAAAACAAACCTGACATATGTATACAGCATTTGTTTTTAGCTTTCATAACATTTGTGCATTTACATTCATATCCATGAACATAGAATAACTCAGACACATGTCAATGTTTTCCAGAGCACGAAGGACCTGTGAGCCTGGTGTCAATCTCATCAGATAATCTTCAGGTCCTGGCAGGCACGTCCACCGGTAACCTGGGTTTCCTTGATGTGAGCAGCCGTGGTTACAACACACTGATGAGGTCACACACAGACACTGTGCTCGGATTCAGTGTTGATGGCATCCGTCGACATCTCACAACAGCCTCTTCTGATGGCACAGTGCGCATCTGGAATATGGATTCCTTGCATCAGGTCAGTCAAAAACTATTTCAGCAAGGGAAATAATTTCAAGAGACACAGTGTTTGAATTTGTTATACCAAAAGGATCACGTCTATGTACACAGTCTCACTTTAGTATTACTAGACATTGGCAGACATGTACAGTATGTGCCTTTTTGTCAATTTTCCTTTCTCTGTTTAAAAATGCCCTACAAGGCATTTCTGTTCCCTATCAGACTCTTTTCTGCTTTAGAAAAGGAGAGATAGTTGTTAAGGTTGTCCAGGTTTTTTGGCAAAACTGACCACCAAACTGTGCTTTTTCTCTGTAAGACTGTAGTCTATCACAGTGTTACTTGACTTATTTACTGTTTAACTAAATGTCTGTTGTTGTCTCCTGTGATTAGCTGTATGATTTTGTGTCAGAGGACAACCCCTGCTCAGTGGCCTTCCATCCCAGCGAACAAGTCTTCTCTTGTGGGTTCACCTCTGGCGTCGTCAGAGTCTTTGACATCTCCAGTGCCAAGCTGCTGGCTGAACACAGGTATGTCTAAACTAATGTGGAAGCTCCAGCTCCACCAGTGGCTGCAGTTCTCTTTTTGGGGGGAATATCAAAAGCTTTGTGCACATTGACTATATACAGTACTATAGTATGATATGTCAAGGAATGTCCAATTACTGGAAAATACAGCTAGATATAATTTTTCTTTAGACTGTCCCCTCCAAGAGAGAGGGGACAGTGACTCATGACTGCTTTTGTGTTCTTGTTTCTCTGTGTGTTTGTTTGTATTGACGTTTACATATATACTGTATATTATAGGCAGCACAGAGGTGAAGTGGTGGGTCTTGCTTTCTCCCCGGATGGAGAGTTCATGTACAGTGCCGACTCTCAGGGCTCTCTGGCACTTTACAACGCCTCTGAGGAGGAACACAGTGTGATCAGAGCTGTGTGTATGTATACACATGCACAAACCAATGCACAAACACACCTGAAATTAATTTCAGTACATTACACTTATGAACTTAAATCAGCTCATTTTATTTTGTAATTTTCATTATGCTATGAAATTTACAACACTATTAGATAATGCATAGACTTACTTATATATTGTGTATTAGCAATTGTTATAGTGAATTACTCAATAGCTTACCGGTTTGGAACACAGACACGAGTTAGCATCAGGCAGCCATTTACAACATCAGTGTTTGGTTAACTCTGTTCCTGATTGGCTAGGTAATGTGGTGGCCCGGGGCACTGAGCGCGCTCCAGACGCTGTCACAGTGAGCAGTGACAGCCGCTGTCTGGCTTTCGTCGGTCCCTCAGAGTACATTGTCACCATTGCTGACTCACGGTCTCTGGATGAGGTATCTTGCACACTCACCTTTCAGCACCATGCCATTTGTCACACTGCTCAGTTAAATTAGATTGTGAGGCAGCATCACCCTCTTTTTGGAGATTTTCCCAAAACTAAATACGATACAGAAAATGTTCCCAAGACTAACCAATATCTTTATGTTTATGGGTTCATCACCTGAGCTTTGGAGTTCATGTTGTTCATGTTGCTCTTATGTCTTAATGTATCTTATTATGTGTCCACATTGACCCTTTCTATCGCTGTGAAGTTGCTTCATGTAGATGTGAGTATTTTGGACGTAGAGAGCCCCCGTCTTGATTCTGCACTGAAGGTCTGCTTCTCTCCGGCCTCCACTGAACACTTGTTGGTTGCCACATCTGCTAACAAGATCCTCTGGGTTAGCACCAAGACAGGCCGTCTGCTCCGAGAGGTAACACTGCTGAACTTTAAGTCATTAGCTGAACGTGTTAAGTACTAATAATCTTTAAATGAATGGTTGAGAGGGGTGGGAAAATTTCTGTCAGTACTTACGTGCTGAGTCTGTACCCTGCCTATTCTGTTACTGTCATTGAGTCCTTTTATACAAATGAAAATAATGAATAGCCCTGTTTGATTGACATTGAAAATGTAGGTGAGTGAAAATGTAGATACTTTCTAAATTAGTGAGAGCAAATATAGTATGTGTCCTAAAACGATATGACATAGTTATAATTGTACTTGGAGGAAAAAGTAGTTGAGTTTTAGGAGCAGTTTGAGGATGGCTGTTGGGTAGAGCTTAAATCCAGAGCCACATGGCAGTACACAAAAAGAAGCTGACAGAGATACTGATAACAAGAAGCTCACAGAATGTTGAAAATATGTTTGTAAATAGAAACAGCAGTAAGGATGTACAGTACAGCCTGTCTCTACACAATCATTTGATTCTTCTTTGTGTTGTTTCTGACTGGTTTTCGGTCCTTCTGACAGGTGTCTAAGGTGCACAAACACCAGTGCTCGTCCCTGGCTGTGAGTGAGGACAGTCTATTCCTGTTGACAGCTGGACACAATGCTGTGAAAGTGTGGGATTATAACATGCAGCTGGATATCAACTCACAGGTAGAATATCTTTTAAAATTAGTACTTTTGACTGGTGTGACAACCTGGATTTTCTCACTATATTTCACCACCTGTGTACACCCCCGGGAAACACCTATTTTCACAATCTACTCACTGATTTGTTTCCGGTTCACGCTACAGTTCAACTCCCTTTCGTTGTATCTGTCATTCAGTTTTTTGGGGAGAGCAGAAGAGAGTATCAGCTGAAGCGACACGCTCAATTGTGTGGTAAACACTTTAAGGTCATTTATTTCAGTCAGATCTACACTCACCAATACTCTATATCCTCCCGGATCGCTGGTCATTCACCCACAATCCAGCAGCAAAAACCCAGACTGGACTCTTGGACTGACTGGACTGACCGACTGTTCCAAACTGAACTGAATTTAACTTTGCTTACATTCACCAGCTGAACTGGACATAGTTTTATTTTTTCTTTGGGCAACAGACTGGAATAAAAACTATAGAAAGTCCCTAGCAATTTTCTGTCCATCAACTAATCGTTTCTGCTTTACAAGCAAGGTAGCAACAAACAAGTTATTTTACAGTTAAAAGTTACATCTTATAGTTTATTCTGTGATTATGCATCACAGGTCAGGTAATGTCATACTCCTTAAAACTGTACAATTATGTGGTAAAATGTTGCCTTCATCCTTACCAAAGAAAGTATGTTGTCTTCATTTCATTTAGCAGTAGGAGTATTATTAGTTTATGTTTGTGTCAGTAGTAAATGAAATACGTGTTTCTCTGTACCAGATGTTCATAGGCCACAGTCAGCCTATCCACCAGGTGAGCTTCACCCCTGACCAACTGGGCGTCATCTCAGTGGGAGATGCCATATTCCTTTGGGACTTCCTGGCACATCCTGTTGACTCTTTGACTGACAGCTGGTAATAACACCTGTCACATGTTTGAATTTTGTTATCAATGTGTGTGTTACACTTTGCAAGTTTTATTGGTAAATGTCCGATGCACTCTGTCTTCACACACAGTTCACCTCTCAGAGTAAGCTACAACTCTGCTCCTAAATCAGGTAACTTCATTTAGGGTTCATAGTCAAGCTACAATAGTCTAAGATGTACCTAATTCAAATTTTCTTACTGATTATAAATTAATTGTTGGTCTTGTGTTGTCATGTAACAGTTAAACCAGGTGCCGAAGTGAGTAGAGTTCAGTTGTCCAATGGGATGCCTCGACAGACGGCGCCTCTTCCCTCTTCACCGCCACCACGACTGGATGTCA
This sequence comes from Lateolabrax maculatus, assembly GCA_031216445.1. Taxonomy (NCBI): domain Eukaryota; kingdom Metazoa; phylum Chordata; class Actinopteri; order Acropomatiformes; family Lateolabracidae; genus Lateolabrax; species Lateolabrax maculatus. The sequence continues at coordinate 12,475,805 of CM062200.1, forward strand.
GTACCCTTGACCAAGTTGACCCAGGGGGTAAGTTCTCTTTTTCAATTTTAAATGACCCACCAGCACATCCTGACTATTGTTAACTGTATGATTACCTGTCAAAACTGACAATTTTGAAGCATACACATTTGTAGCTGATGTCTTGCACAATTATGCCTGGCATTTGCACCTTCTGTTTGTATAAATGTATGTAAAATAGGCAGTCTAATTGCAGTTGGTTGTTGATGAATTGTTTCAGATCTGAGTACATATTGATTAGGAACCTCTCTTTAAAATACAGAGACACAATGATATCTTAACACTCAGACTTCTAGATTTTCTGCGCTGCCGGGTTGAAGTTGTGTCTGAAGCACAAAATGAAGAAATTTAAGAATTTGTAGCTGTTTTTCCATATTTGAAGAATTGTCTGCTGTCAGGGCCACAACTTTGTGTTCTATCATTCAGCTTTGATTCCAGATTCAGCTTTGTTGTCCAAGCATGTGAACACACATACAAGGAATTTGACTCCTGTAAAAATAGTCTCTAAGTGATGACAGCTTGGCTGTCACTTGCAATTATTCATTGGAATCATATGTCAATATAGTGATAACTTCCATTTTGCCAAAAAATACACTTAATACCGTTTATTAAATTCCTTCACTTCATATATGAGTCTGGACCGACATGGATGTAAACTGCAACTTGACTAGTTGGTGGAGGCATACAACTGCAAGGCGATGCTTGTGGTTTAGTAGTTGCTTAGCAACACCAAGATTTATGTGCAATACACTTGTATTGAGAATGTATTTGTTGCTTATGGCCACAACAGGTGGTTCAGTGGAAACAGGCACTTGATACTAAGGTTGATGTCTATTTTTATTTTATTTGAAAAGGGACGATGTATATTAATCAACATTCAAACAAATGCAAATACACCCAAGTTAGCTCAAAGGCTAGTTTTTATCGGCAGTCCCTTTGCCTGATGTTGTTGGGTATCCTAACATAATAAAAATAATACAATGTATTACAATGGTTAAAAAACATACTACATTGTGGTAAAAATCATATACAATATAGTTAAACAACGTGCGGACAAAATCCAATAGCAGATGATACTGAGATAAAGCATGCATAAATGTATAAACTCGGCAGACATTTTTGTATTTGATGAGGTTTTCTCAGCCAAGAAATTATATATTTAAAATATGGCAATGATGAAAACTGAATAGCTTCTTGTCTAACGTTTTAAGTGCTTGTTTGTATAATGGTTCCAGTGGTTTTAAGGCTGTAGTGTATATTAGACCAAGATCTTAGCTGCTTCCATAGGAAGTTTCTGGTATACCTAAAATTTGCCAAACTGAACTTTATTATAGACCCTTTTTTATGTGGGTTTTTTTAGCCAAGGTTTGAAAGTCCAAAAATTTGAATTCTGAGACAACTTGTAGACTGTCTCCTGAGATGAGAATATTTTGCTCTACATCTACGCTGTGGACTTTGGAGAAAATCATACAAACACATACATTTGGAAACAACATTGGTTAAGCCAGGATGACACCTTCAACATGACATCCATTAGCTTGATTGTGACTTTCTCTCCAGTTTTACCATTAATAAAAAAAAATGTTAGACAGCGTTCATTAAGATATCACACTTTACACACACAGAAGGCAGATCATTAATGTACATGCAAGCAAGGGGCAACCTCCGGCTCTGAAATCTGAAGCCAATGTGGAAGTCCCTTAAACATGCATTCTTTCTAATTGCCAGCAGGGGGCGACTCCACTGGCCCCAAAAAACCAAGATGGCAACAGCCAAAATGCCAAACTTAAGACTTCAAAATAGTACTCCACAAACCAATGGGTGACGTCAAGGTGGCGAGCCACTTGTTTTATACATATCTAGTATGTTTGTTTTCCAGTATTCCAATAAATCCTGTGAATAATTGGTTCATCATTGTTGTGGATCATATCTGGGTGGATCATATTTGTTGATGAGATTGTTGAAGTGGATTGATGTTTTTGGTTGTACAAACTTCAAGATTAGCGTATAAAGTAAAAGAGCGACTGGCACACCTGATCGACGTACCAACATCTTCACATTTTTGAGGAATGCCTCATTCGTGTCTTCTCTCCGGTTTCCCCTGCTGTAGCTTTGGGCTCCTTGTCTATTTGTGATGACACCATGACCATCCCAACTGTTGTAGTCCCAGACACGGAATCAGGTCCTTCCTCTGACCCCAGACCTGCCGTCTCCTTCCTCAAAGTCACAGAGCTGGACAACACATCTCCCCTGAATACCAGTCATACGGAGAGTGGTAAGTGCCCCACTGCATTGTTCTGCATTAACAGTAAACAGACTTTTTTGTTCTGTTGTGTTTTTTACTATTCTTTATAGCAGAATATACAGCATTTTCTCTATTTTTTAATTAATGCTATTTTGTCATTTAGTTGAGTTGAAAGGGAAGAAGCCAGTACGTCCTGATTGTTACAGGCACTTTTTCCCACGTTTCAAGACCTCTACTCTTGATCAGGTAAAGAGCACTTTGTATAATGATAGACTGTAGTCATTGAGTGTGTGTTTTTTTTTTTTTTAATTAATTTTTCTTTTCTTTTTTTTTTTTTTTTATGTTTTCTCTGATCCAGGCTGCTGTGGCTCCCCAACCAGGAGAAGAGGGCATAAAACTAAAAGCAGTGATTGGTTACAATGGCAGTGGCCGTGGCAACATGGTGTGGAGCCCTGACCAAGGTTATCATAATAATAATAATAGTAAAATAAAACTTAAACTGTGTGGAAATATTATTTGTCAGTTACTTAAAAAAAAGGGACTGGCTATTGTTTTGCCCTATCCAAAAATTGATTTGTGTTGCAGGTTTGTTTGCGTACTCGTGTGGCTGTGTGGTGGTGGTGGAGTACCTTCATACAGGAAGTCAGAGACACTTGCAGGGCCACAGTGAGGAGATCTCTTGTCTTGCAGTCACAAATGATGCACAGGTATTATTAAAAATTCTAGACTTCAGTTATATTACAGTAAATTAAAGCACAGTATGTGGGGCATTGATGGGGACAGTATTGACAAAGACTTCATGTCACTGTCTACTCAGGTCTTTTGGGTCCTCCTAACATGGTTTTGACCTTTTGGCAGGTATCTTTAAACAGTGTGGGTGCAGCTGGCAATGTTGCTATGGGAACAGAAACTGTAATCTGTAATAACCAAAGTAATCAGCATCAGCTAGGGATGTGCATCAACATCACTAAGCATTTTATTACATTTAGTGTGATCATCTACATCTTTTTCTATTTTGTCAGTAAATGCATCCTACAGTTATCGGAAATAACAGTCATTTATTAAATTTGTGTTAAAGATCACTACAAAAATGTAGGCTCAAGTTTGACATTTTTATTAGTCTGAAAATTATGTATTTATTTGCCAGTTATTATTTCAATTAAACGTTTGGTCTCTACAATGTCAAAAAATATTGAAAAAATGCTAATCGCAACTGGTGAAGGTGACGTTTCCAAATGTTTTGTTTTGTCAAAGAGAAGTAGCAAATCCTGCCATTTGAGAAGCTTGAATCTCAGACTTGATAGCATTCTTTCACTAGTTTTGCTTGAAAAAAATTTGTTTTAGCTCTACACATAATGATTTTAGCCAGCACCAGTCAATTTCACCATTTTAACAGACAACTGTTCCCAGCAGATGTTATCAACTGTAGCTAATCAGCATTAATGCTGTGATATGGTTAAATCACAAAAAGAAACTTTAGCTGTTGTGTGCTAAATGTACTCGGACAGCTAGTATCTGTACACTCAGCGAAATATTAGAAAAAGAAAAACTTTGTATCTTTTTGATATTTGAAAAGTTAGAAGGGGACTGTGTGTCCAACAGAGTAGTGACTCTTTAGGGAAATTACTTATAAAGAAAAAAGATCATTTTTAGACAATGAACATTTACGTATTACACAACCGCTCTAAAAAAGCAGAGGGAGATAGACAGGGTAAGCAAGCAAAGTGGATTGACAAGATATAATGAGCGAGCAAGAAACTTGCTATCATATTTAACAGAATACAAACACAAAATGAAGGTGCTTAGAAATCAATCAATTATATCCTAGGATCTATAAGTCCCTGTTCTTTGCTGTATGGCAGCAAACTCAGTGGTCTTGGCTAAGCATGCACAGGTCTCACGATCTCATTTCATGTGATAGCTCTGTTTCCAAATACACAGCATATATAATGCATACATAATACATATTGTGGACATTTAGCGCTATGGGGAAGTATAACTGGAGTTGGTGAGCATATTTTTTCCATGTCCAAGGGGCATTACTAGAACAAAATAGGTTGAACCGGCTTCAGCCAGTCAGCTCAGCAGGGGAGGAACTGGTATTCCAGTTGGTTGGTTAGTCATCGCAGGGGATCGCTACCTACGAAGGAGAATTAGCTCGCCCCATGCCCCAGTCATTTGGCCAGGCCAGCAAAACTGACATTCTTAAATCCATTCTCACAGGGAGACAGGAGAAGGGCATGTCTGATCAGGAGATGGTTGCACTTTCACGCTTAATTGTACTGCTTGCTTGATCACTGCTGTGCGAGCTCTTTGTGTTCAACACTTGTCACGGGATGATGTGAGGTTGTCTCTGAGAACAGAGGTTGATTCCACGTGAGTGGAAATACTTCTAATGTGTCAAATAATAAAGGAAATCAACCCAAAGAACCAATGAAAATCCATAATGCTACTTCATTGAACTATTAAAGCAACTGGTTCTTTTCAAATGATGTCTTTTTTTCCAACGCAGGGAAAGGGGAGTTATTGTTACTCAAAAGCTATTGGATCAGATGTCTGAATCATCTCTAGGAACAATTCAGACACAATAATCTTGGGGTCAGAAGTCCAGGATTATGAAACAGTTTATTCTCTCTTGTGTCCCGTCACTTTAATTTGATTCCATAACACACAGATGTTGCCCTGTGTCTTTGTTACCTCTTGTCCAGACTGTGGCATCAGCAGCTGGCGGCAGTAATGGTAGCAGGAGCCTCATCTGCATTTGGGACGTCCAGAATGGAACTTGTCGAAATACCATGTCCTATCACAGGGGGGCGGTACAGTGTCTCGCTTTCTCCAGGGACGATTTTTTCTTCCTCTCTGTCGGTCAGTAAAATATTTATTGGATAGCATCCATCAGTGATGAGCGTTTCCTGAAAATTGAGACTTGACAAAATCAGCTGTGGCCAATAAAGTGAATCTGCTACCACTGACCGCCGATTCTTACTAACATCCCATAGGAGACTTCTCTGACCCAGAGGTGGCTCTGTGGAGCAGTAACACCTTCCAGCTGCTGTCCAGTGTGAGTGTGTCGGGACCGATCCATGACGCGGCTTTCAGCCCATCAGCAGCCACACAGCTGGCCTGTGTTGGCAGCCAAGGGGCTTACTTCTGCCTCATCCACACACATGGCTCGGATGTAGACCTCAAGGTAAATAACCATAGATAAGTGACTTGAAAATTTAGTAAGGAATGTATGTGTAGTTGACAAAACAAGTTATCGTCCACTTAAACGTGGTGCAGCCTTTCAAGTTAACTATTTGCATTTTGATTGGGTTAAGATTTTAGTTTTATTTGCTTTGATATATAGGGATTAACCGCTTCTTCACCCTTGTAGGTCCAGAGGGTGAAAGCACCAGTAGAGGTGGGTGATGTGGAGCTGACGGCTCTGTGCTACCACATGGGCTCCTTTCTGTTCACCGCCACAAATCGAGGACACGTTTGCGTTTGGGACGTTAACACACACCGCTGCTTCATGACCTGGGAAGCTGATGAGGGAGAGATTGGTACAAATTGACCCTCTCTATACTCTAACCATCTAGTTTGGATAACAATATTTTTAAAGCTAAATACTTTTAATGGTTTATACCGAAAAAACACACAACAGAATTATTCTCTTGTAGTTACATGGATTGAATTAAGGAGATTATTTTGACTCCTGTGGATTGCAACTATTTTGGTCCTGTGATACTATACATGTTAATTGGATATGGTTTCTTGGTAAAGGAGTGCTGCTGTGTCGAGGGAACCGTCTATTGACAGGCAGCAACACCCGCTGGTTGCGACTGTGGGAGGTAGAAGCTGTACAGGGTGTGAAACCTCGGGAGGAGGTCTTGAGTTTGGAAAACAGGTCTGTAGCTCATTCTCTTATGATTTTTCCTGTCTGTTTTCTTGGCAGTATCTTTTTATTTAATTATCTAATTTGATGTATACATATATGCCATTCTAAATCAGTTTACTAATCTTTGTAGATAGATAGATAGAAGATAGAAGATATATATAGGTAGTATATTTATGATTTCTGCTTTTTCCTGTTTTCTTCCCCTATAGATATTGCTATGTGTTTGTAATGTGATTGTATGTGTTATGGATAAACACCGCTTTATGGTGTTTTTTTACTTCTGTTAGGCTTGACTAGTAGACTGACTTTTTTCTTTATAGTAAGTTCTGTCTGTCATGTATAAAAAAGCACACAAGTGTCAAATGAATGGAATTGTTTTTTAATGTGTACTGTGTAAGTGGATAAGGAATGAGAATGTGGTACCCTTTCAGTCTCAAGCGATGTCTCAATTTTACAATTTTACTCTTTGTTTTTGGTCGCCTGTGTCTGTCCTTCAGTGGTACCATGGTGGTGTTGGAGCAGGAGATAATGCTGGATGGGACGACAGTCAGTGCAGCATTTGATAGCACAATGGACATGGGCATCGTTGGCACCACAGCGGGAACCCTCTGGTATATCAACTGGTCGGATAACAGCAGCATCCGGCTGGTCAGCGGGCACAAGACCAAGGTACCAGTGTGAGCTTTGGGAAATGAAAGACAACCATATGCACACCCTGTGTTTGTAAACAGATCTTTAAAATATATTAGCATAGTCCTCAGTGGTTGGTGGCACGGTCCCTTTGGTGATCCTCTGGCATCTAGCGCCATCATCAGGTCAGAATTATAATGTGTCCAGTACTTAGGTTAATGATCAAATGTTTGCAAAACTAATGACATTCCATCAGCCTCAGCTGTACTTTGTGTTTACATTACATTACATTTATTTAGTTGCTGTCTTATTTCAAAGCCACTTACAATAAGTGCATTCAACAAATGGATACAATCCAGGAATTGCAAGAATAATGCAATTACATGAACTTCAGTAAATATGAAACTTTTGCATGTCAGCATTGTCATTGTGAGCATGTTAGCATGCTGACGTTAGCATTTAGCTCAATGCTCCACTGTGCCTCAGTACAACCTCATAGAGCTGGGATTATGTCTGTAGACTCTTAGTCTTGTTCTATTCATACAGGTTTCTCTGTAATAAAAATGAAGGAATGTAGGAAACTGGTCACTGACGCACTTTAATTAAACTTTTACTTACATCTGCTTTTGCCGCTAATGTGAAAGTCCGAAAGTCTGCTGTGAGAATCTGTATTAATTGCTTGTCAGTCACACATCAAGGATGACCGCCCAGGGAAGAGAGGTCTTTCATATTAATTGCAGTTTGCAGCTGTTAAGGACGGAGCATTTGAACCAGGAAATAAAGTTGGTAGAATTTAAGTAAAGAAACAGCAGGGAAGCAATTAACAGTTTTTGATGACATTTCCTTTATCAAACTCAAAGGCTGTCTTAAGATCAAATAAGGGTTTTTGCTCCTAGACTAAGGAAAGTCCTGCTTGGGGAATAAAGACTTGCTAATAATTATTTTCAACATGTTATTATTATAAAGGTTTTTTATTGTGCCTACTTTTGACATAATGTTTTTATGATTCATGTTCTAATTCACATTTATGTATTAATTGTTTATTTGACTATTTCACTGGTTTAATATCCTCCCTCATTGTATGCCCTTATGTGAAATGTTTACTGTACTTTTAAATTAGTTGCAATATAAATACAAGTTACCAAGTTACTCATAATTGTATAGATTAATGAGGGGTTCACCATTAGACAAAAATATTTACTTGATTTAGGCAAGGGGTAAAGCTTAAAAAGAAACATAATTCTGAATGCAGCAGTAACGTGTAGCAACTGCAGAAAAAATGCCAGATGAGAAGGATGAAAATGACCTGATCTGACTTCTGAGGAAGCTCTGTTTTTCAGAAGCGAGGGTCATGCTGTTTATATTAACATGGAGATCCAGGATTGTCTGGATACGTGTTCAGACAGTTGTTGTTGTTGTTGTGTACTCAAGCACAGGAGGCTTCATTCTCTGTGTGGTCTCCTCTCTGCTGTCCAGGTGAATGATGTGGTGTTTAGCTCTGATGAGAGACACTTTGCCACCTGCAGCGAGGACGGCAGCGTGAGGGTGTGGTCAGCCACCAGCAACGAACTGGTGGTGCAGTTCCAGGTGCTCAACCAGGTGAGGGAATACCCTTGGGAAATAGTCTAAATTAATAGGTGGGTCAGGTCCAGTATATTTTCCCATAGACACCTCAATGGAAAATCTTAGATTTCATAGGGGAAGTCCAAGAATATCAGGGCATTTTACAAATAACACAGATATGACTATACATATATATTATACAACCTGATTAATATATGTATTCGACTAATTGGTGGTCTTTTAGTGTTTCTACCGCATAGCAAGTTCAAATATGGTGGTGACATGAGAAAGTTTATGCTTTATGATTTGTTTGGGCTGGTAGGTGGCACGACTGCATAAGTGGGTAAAATCACAGCCGCTGTGCACCAAAACAGCAGACACCCTTTACAGAATACCCCCCTCCTGTTTTTCTCTGTGGATCAGGCATGTCGCTGCGTTTGCTGGAGTCCTCCTTCCATTAAGGAAAGTGCATGTGTGGCTGCAGGATACAGCAATGGGACCCTGAGGATCTTCCGGCTTGCCTCCTCAGAGATGGAGATGAAGCTACATCCCCATCATGTGGCCGTCACTGCCATCCAGTACTCTGCTAATGGTGAGAGAGGACAGCAATTCTTAAAACTTCCATCTTCTGTATTTACAGTGATTGTAAAAACCCCACTTTGCCTCAGTTTTCCTTGTCTCCATGTACTGTTGATTGTTTCATGCGTTTTAACACCCTCCAGAGAATAGGTTACTATTGTAATGACACTAATAGAACAATGTATCAATGATCAAAGACGGGTCAAAGCAGAGTTTAATAGTCAGGAGAAGAACTTCCCTTCAAATTCAGAGCCCCTGTGTTAGCCCATGTGCTGGCAGTATGTTTCATGATGTATTAAAGCTGCTATGTTTCATCCAGTTTGGCTCTGTAACTGTTTTTGGCCCATTACAGGTCATGTGATCCTTTCAGCGGGGAAGAATGGTCTGGTAGCTGTCAGCAGCCCAGTGAATGGAGCAACTGTCCGCGTCATCAGGGACCACAAAGGAGCGGCAATTACCACCATTCAGTGTGTGAATGAACAGGTCAGCTCACTGCATCAGACCAAGGAGACAAGCTTTAACAGAGCTTAACATGGCAGCACAATAAAAAAAAAAGAATCATATGTTAGTTGAGAAATTAAGTGGCACTCGGCTTCTCCAGCACAAGTGCTGTCGACAGGTTTTCTGCCGGCCCCAGGAGTTGTCTGACAATACCTTCCGTCAGCTCTCCGCAGCTGCACCGTATAAGGTTATGGATCTTATGTGATGCTATTTGAACGCAAGCAAAGAAATGCTCTCTGAAGATCTTCCTTTGGTTCTTATGACATTTTATGACATTTCTTCATCAGTACGTACGTGTCTGAAGCTCTTTTATCTTCTAATCCTCAGTGTAAGAATTTGGGATTGGAAGGAAGCGAGATGTGGTTGACTGCCAGTGCTGACAGACGGGTCAGTGTGTGGGCTGCCGATTGGTTGAAGGAAAAGTGTGATCTGCTGGACTGGCTGACATTTCCTGCTCCGGCTTATTTTGGGGTACTGGATCTCATGACTAATGACTAGAAATGTCATGACTGCTGTATATATTTATTTTGTTGTTGTTTTTAAGACTCATAGATATTCACACTCCCGTTTGTTAAGACACATTGGTATACTTTATAAAAAGTTTAACGTTTAACTATAAGGCTAATACTTAACCTCGACCCTTTACCCAAATATTACTCAAGAATTGTTCAATCAGATTTTACTAGTATTTTCACAGGTATTAGGTATGTATCAATACTGGGTACCTTTTTTTTTTTAACCACTAGTAGCTGTATGGAACCAAAAAAAAAAGATCTCTTCTAATCAGTTCACACAAGCATATTGTTGTAGCCTGTTCTGGAAATCTCTGCAAAAAATTAAGCTCAGTCCATGTTTGACTATTACGCATGTAATATTTTTGTCAACCTTTTGTACTATAGGATGAAAGCCCACCTCCCAGTCTGGCTGCCTTCTGCCCTGCAGACCCCAGCCTGGTGGTCTACACGGGGTACGGAGTAAAGAAAGAGCTGTCCTTCTACAGCCTGGCTAAAAAACAGGTTCTGCAGCTCCCCCTGCTTCACTCCATTACCACTGTGTTATGATTTTTCCACAAATGTCCACAAATGTGTGTGTAATCTCATCCAGTATTTTTTTTTTTGACACTACAGATTGTTAAAACGGTTGCCCTGCCCCACTGGGCCACATGCTTCAGCCTCTCCAGTAAGAGTCAACTCATAGCTGTGGGATCAAAAGGTAAACTCGGATGTTGTATTTTTATGATGCATCTCCACATGGGCCCAGTGAAGAAAGTAGATTCCAGTAGTGGAAGTTTGGAGCATGTTTGTAACTCATTTCTCACTGTGTCTAATCTCTTATTAGAGCGAGTGTTGAAGTTGATCAAGTCAACCAGCGGCAGGTTCCAGGACTTCGTGCAGCACAGTGACTCACTGCAGACGTGTCACTTCTCTCCCTCTGGGACGCTTCTTTTCACTGTAGCTTATAATGAGATCCTGCTGTGGGAGGTACAGGGCCTCTGAGGGCCTCAGATCTGAACCTTGAACCTCAAACCTTGTAGGTTTATCCCCTTCACAAGTGCCTAGTTTATATTATTGCTTTTATGTAATTTTATTGTACCATAGATATTTTTTTTAAATATATTTCCGGGCAATAGTTACAATTTGTGAAGAAGCTTTGTGTAAGATTTTCCATATTGCAGTCTATGGTTCATGTGTATAATTTTAAAATAGATTGAAAGGATGGTTTTGCTTGTCCAGTCAGTTTTAATGTTCGACTATTTTTTTTTCTAATTTTATGTTAGAATGTGAATATGAATACTAATGGGTGATTAACAGTTGCTGTGATGTCTACTGTTTTTTAATGTTCGATAGACTCATGGTTGTGCTGCTCGGGGATGGGGTTTAAATAAAATACAGTATGAAAAGTCACATCTGTAATGTAAGATGCCTCCAACAATGCTAGGATGGTGCACACACACACATACAAAAGGAGAGACTGCTGCAGAAAAAGAACATTTGTATTTTGTACTTTTCTTTCCACCACAATAACAAACGACAGGTGCACAATTCGGAACATTTTGCATGAATCTTCCTGAGTTTCCATTTAGATTAAAGGACACGACAAATGCTCCTTTCTGTCACAAGGACTTGAATTCAGGCTTCCCAATTTGAATGACAGTCTCTCTCTAATTACCAGTGCTGGGTGACTTTTCTGTCAGAGTTTGCCCCTTCAGTATTCAGAAATGTTGCATACACACTGCAGATACCACCTCCTTCACTTCTCTGCTGAGAAACAATGACACCCCGGGGGAGCAAACTCAGGGCAAACTTCCCTTTTTCCCCTCATACAAACGATAGTTAAGGTTAGTCAGTGGTGACTTGATTATTTTTACATATTTAAAATTAATATATATAAAATATAACATGCACATAGCCTGAACACTAAATGGGTAAAATACTCAGATACAGGTCCCAGCATGCTGCTCTACCAGTATTTATTTTTACATGAGTGTTCAAGCAGTTTTGGGAAATATGAGAATGAGTGAGGGGAGGTTGAGAACCCTTAATTTAATAGAAAAACAGCTGGAAGTAGTAAAACAAGATTGCACCGCAGGCAGATGGCAAAGACAGGTCAATTATTGAACATTGAGGACGGACATGTTTGATCTTGAAAGCTGGTGAACAAACACTGGGACTGATAAACAACACATGCACATGACAATTGTAGTGTTGATAGGAGGGAACTTTTTTTTTTTTTTTTTTACTCCCTAGGAATAATCACCTCAATGTTGTTTTTGTTTTTTGTTTTTTTTTTTTTACATAGGAACAATCCTAATCTGTTGGATCAGAATTAAACTCTGTACCTTGGTTTGTTTTAGGGAGAGAGCCGCAGCCGGCAGGGTGACGGCCCGGCCGGCCGGCAGAGGGCGCCTTTTCGCCGCCTCTCCTCCGGTGAACCGGAATGATACGCGGTTTCACCTTGGCTGGAGGGGGGGGTGCAGATCGCTGCGGAGCGGCACACGCTTTTATCGAAGCTGGACATTTGACATTCAAATGAAAGATAAATGTCCCTGTAGCACTGCGGCGCGTCTGACTGTTGTTCCGGCGGAGAGGAGACATGAAGCAGGACGTCAGGATACTGCTGCTGGGGGAGCGTAAGTCCTCCGCACCGGCAGCCCACCGCGGGCTAAACCACTAGTTAGCACGTTAGCTGCGGGAGCCGACCGACTAACTTGTCGCTGGTTTAACCCGGTTAGTCCCGCTGGCGTGGCGCCGAGGACAGTCCTGGAAAGGACGTTTATGTCCCTGCACGCGTTACGTCCCCTTCAAATAAAACGACGTGTTCGCTGCGGAGTGTTTTCAAATGTCAGTTTCCGCTATGCTAACTTAGCCGAGAGTAACTTTGCCTGTAAGTTGTGAACTGTTAGTTAGTCAGTCAGTCAGTCAGTCAGTCAGTCAGCTGCCACACAGAAGTTAGTAAACGTGTTTTCTTTGATCGGCTGAATGATCGTCGGTCGTCCCCTGAAAGCTAAATACACACAGATGTAGTTTACTAGTCTGTTATTAGTTCTCCGTTAGTCGGACAACATCGGCACGTTAGCCGACGGTTAACTGGCGGTTGCCCTGTGAACGGACGTTAGGTCAGTTTAACTAATTAATTTACTTAATTAAAGTTACCAAACTAAAGTTATGATCGTTATGAATTACCTTCATGGCACTTATTGGAAGTGAAACATTGTACATGAGCTTAACTGTGTATGGAGGTTAACGGTTCAGTATAATGCCAGTTATCAATAGCTATATATCAATATATACATATTATGTTTTAATATTGTTTGATTCAGGGGCTAAAGCCACTGCACAGTTGCAGTAAAACAGTGTTTGCTTCGGTCCACTTCAGGGCATTGATGTGAATGAGAACATAAAGAGTAATAGTACATTAGTGCAATAGTACTTCAACAGTAAGTGTTATCACTTCATCACACAAGCCACAGTAGTCTTCCTCTGGCAGCCGCTCTCATCCTCTCCATGTTGTCTCCTCCAACAGCCAAGGTGGGGAAGACATCCCTCATCATGTCTCTGGTTGGAGAGGAGTTCCCAGAAGAGGTAAGTGCCCGTGCAACTATTGGTGCTTGCCGCCTGCCTCTAATAGCCTGTGGTGACCGCTGTTTGCTTATTGTGGCCACAGGTGTAATAGGCAGTACTGCTCCGAGTCACGGTCAAATATCATGGGCACAGCAGTTACAGTAAAACAGTCGTTGGCAATGAAAATCTCGATTATCAAGGTCCCTCCAACAATGCTCATACGATAGGTATAGGTCTCCTTTAATTTGTCACCCATCTGTTTATACTGTTGTGATGGTTAAACAGCTTGTAAACAGGTATTAAAGTAAATATATATATACAGAGATGTAAACTGCTACTAAACAGTAAGTAAAGCAGTATAAACGTTAAGTCTATCAGTGTGGTGCGAGTAAAAAAAAAAAGGAGTCAGTAAGAATGAGATAGACGGATCTTTAGTTTAACATATGAATGCCTCAGTCACTAATCTAATCTTTTCAATATCCAGTACGTTGGTTGGAAAATCCCTAGTTTTTTTTTTTGACATGATGAAATCAGACTGCTCTGCTGTGTACTATGAGGCCAGTACTGAGTTTCTGTGTAATTGTCATTACCGCTTTTTGATTGCAGCTTCTCTTAGTTTCAGTACACGTTCTGGCAAATGTGTATGACTGTAGGTACACAGTAGTTTGATACTACTCAAAATGCCGTAGAGAACGTCTCTATCCATACACATATGGTATAAATGACTAATACATTTTCACACATTTTCCTCCGTCCTTTTGTTTACTAAAACCATAACTGTGCCCATGCTTAATGCAAAATAGAAAACATATGTTTGTGTTAAAGGAGACTGTAGCCTGATTAAGTGATGGTTGAGAGTTTACCTGTGACCTGCGATCTCTGACAGGTTCCCCTCAGAGCTGAAGAGATCACCATCCCTGCTGACGTGACTCCAGAGAAGGTGCCCACACACATAGTGGACTACTCAGGTAACATAACCTGAAGGCTAACACACAGCGCCACCATTATTCAGTCCTCTGACTGTTCTCAGTGCTTGTTGCATATTAAAACACCAGCTGTAAAATAATTTAGTGTGGGTGTGTTTGTTGTAGCCACAGATGATGAGATTTGTTTATGTTTTTCCTTAACCCCAACAGAAAAAGAGCAGACTGATGAAGTCCTTAGAAATGAGATCATCAAGGTAAGTACAACATTCACCACTAATAAACATATTGTACTTAATCCTTTTTAACAATTGAGACTTCTTTGTTAACGTGATGAGCAGATAAAACCAGATGCACTGAAGGGTTGAACTGGGCTGTAACTACCTTAAGCACAACTGCTCAACCCCGATAACAACAAATAACAACTTTGAGCCATATAAATGAATGTAATTTGTTCTGAGGTCTGTCACGGTTTTGTTTAGACCAAAGTCATATTTGTAGGAGTCCCAGCATTTAAGGGGGAAACTTTGCTGATTTTAAACCTTATCTTTTTCTAGCTGAGTTAGGGATATAGTGTGTCAACGTCAAAAGACGGCACTGGCGGCGGAAGAACAACAGATTTTGCACCTGCACCACAGAGACACAGAGAACATTGGCAAAAAACTGCGGCCGATTTTCACACTATATCCCTAACTTGGAAAGATGGAGATAAGGTTGAAAATTGGCAGCGTTTCCCTTTAAGCCATTTAACCATTCTTCTTTACTTTTGTCATGTTCAGGTTTTTTTGTGCAATGTCATGGCATTAAGTATTATTTCTCTAGGATTTTGATAAAAGCTATACAAAATTGGATTGATTGATGTTGAATCTGTTTTTGGTAAAACTTACTTGTCAGCTGTTCTTTTTCCAACCCACACAGGCTAACGTGGTGTGTGTAGTGTATGATGTCACCAACGAGGACACGATAGACAAGGTAGTAACCTGCCAGTTGGTTTACATTGTCTCATACTGTACAAGCATTTCACATACATATATCACATTTACTCATTGCATTTAAAATACAGAGCAGTTACACTTGTGTCACACGCTGCCTTGTTTTTCAGATCAAAACTAAATGGATCCCTTTAGTGAATGGAAATGCAGAGAAAGGGAACAAGTATGTATCAGCTGTTGATGGGTGTGTGTTATCTGAGCCATTAAACTTTGCGCTCCTTCCCACTGTTTGCATTTAATGCTGGAAAGCTTGGTAATCTAGGAATTTGAGCCGGTTCAAATCAGCAAAATGTGGGGAGATGATGTGGGGAGGATGAGAGCATCCTCCCCACATCATAGCAGAGTAGTACACAAAATTTGAATGTCAAGTGATTTGCATCATATCTCGTGTTTGCATAATTTCCTGTATTTTGTTGTATTGAGAGTTACTTTTTCTCCATGTGTTACGTCAGAGTTCCCATCATCCTCGTAGGAAACAAGTCTGATCTGCGCTGTGGGAGCTCAATGGAAACCATTCTTCCCATCATGAACCAGTTCTCTGAGATAGAGACATGTGTTGAGGTGAGGCTGAACTCTCTCTCAGACTTCTCCAGCCTGCTAATCACTGCAGTCTGTACACACCTGCTAACCTTACCATTGTGATACACACGGTTGCTGGGTTTCACCCAAATATTTACACATGCACACTTTATCTGGCTTTTAGATTGCTCCGATAATTGTGTCTGAAATCTGCTCTCTGCTCTTTTTCTCTTTCAAGTGTTCTGCAAAGAACCTGAAAAACATTTCGGAGCTGTTCTATTATGCACAGAAGGCAGTTCTTCACCCCACTGCCCCTCTTTATGACCCTGAGGACAAACAGGTCAGCCATTTTTGGAAATGGGATGCCAACTGTGGAGGCAGCCTGGTCGTCTGTCTCACTCCACCTATTTACATATGTGCATAGAATGATTTTTTGAATAATGATAAGATTTTTGTCATCCAATACTTTTCCCCAGCTAAAGCCATTGTGTGTCCGAGCCCTCAGCAGAATATTCTACATTTCCGACCAGGACAATGACCGTATCCTCAGTGACGCCGAACTCAACTGCTTTCAGGTGCCAGTTCAAATCACTTCACATGATATCTTCTCAGTTATTATTTTAACCAAAGCATTTTGTTTGATATAAAGAAAATCCATCCATTTTTATGTGTAGAAATCTTGTTTTGGCAATCCTCTGGCACCTCAAGCCTTAGAAGATGTGAAGACAGTAGTTTGGAAGAACACCAGCGACGGGGTGCAAGACAACGGCCTGACCTTAAATGGTAAAAATCACGAATGAAAAAATGCAACTTTAAACCATGTTGTTGCAAGGTCATACTCTACTAATGGCCAAGTGTTGTGTCTCTTCTTTTCAGGTTTCTTGTTCCTTAATACATTATTTATCCAGAGGGGCAGGCATGAAACCACATGGACTATCCTCAGGAAGTTTGGTTATGATGACAACCTTGAGATGACTGATGATTACCTTTACCCTGAGTATGTGTAGTTACACTGTTGTACTGTATCTGTCAATTCACCTGCACATTTAAAATATCTGATAAATATAGAATAACAACAGTCTGTAACGCAATATTATTGGAGAGTAAATATCTCTGTTTTATATAGTCGTTTATTTCAGATTTGCTGTATTTCTCCTGTGTTTCTATTTGTCTTTGTCTGTTTTTAGTATTGCAGACTAGTCAGGAATGCCCAGTTAAATATCTTCTGCTCGTTTTCTCTGTTGTCAGACTACGAGTTCCCGTTGGCTGCACCACAGAGCTCAATCATTTAGGTCACCAGTTCCTCAAGCGGCTGTTTGACAAGTACGATGAAGTGAGTAACAATCCTGGCTACTGCATGTCCCACTGCACAGTAAAGTTTAACACAGAAACAATATGATTATGTATTTTATGTATTAGGAGAAAGTATTTAAAATGCTGTAAATTCCCAGTGGTGACTCTACATGGCATATTCAGTAATGGAGGGTTTCCTTGTTCTCTCTCTTAGGACAAAGACTCTGCCCTGTCGCCGACAGAGCTGAAGAACCTGTTCTGCGTTTGTCCCTACATGCCCTGGGGTGCTGAAGTCTACGTGACTGTCCCAACCACAGACGAGGGCTACATCTCTAGTCACGGTTACCTTTGTCAGTGGACGTAAGTATCTCGCTCGATTGTTAATGAATTTACACGGCACCAAGCATGCAGTCATAAGGGTGCACGTGTTCTGCACTCTTCACATGTATGTCAATCCCTTCACATGCAGGATTTCTGCATACCTTGACGTCCACCGTTGCCTGGAGCACCTAGGATACCTAGGCTACCCTATCCTCACTGAGCAGGAGTCACAGACTGCCGCAATCACAGGTGTGTGTGTGTTTGTCAGATTGACTCTAATATTTGTAGGCAATAGCAACAAAACTCACGTAAATTAGAAAAGTTGAGACTGTCTCTCTATGGCACATGGAGGACATACTGTACATCCTCTTTGAAAACCTAAGTCCAGTCTCATAGTTAAGCACTGTTCTATGGAATGATTACTGGTCTTAATCCTGTCCACTGCCTAATAGATTTACATTCATGTACATTTGTCCTTGAGGTGTGAAGGAGTAGTAATTGGGAGTGGCATGGGTGTCTTCACAATTACACATGCATGAAAATTAAAATATAATGCCCTCTCCACATATGATATTCTGTACATTTTGTTCTTTTGCTTCTTGTGAGCATTAACTGAAAGAATAATGATGACTGATTAAATTAGTGATTGATGATTGAGCTAATATGAGGAGCTGTTACTTGGGTGTATATGGCAGTAGTGTCTCTGTGCAGACACACTGTGTGTGAACAAGTGGCAGTCTGAGTGTGAACTGGTGGCAGTCTGAGGATGATTTGTTAGGAAAGCTTGGACAAGCTTGGTAAGTGTGATGTAATATGTGTCACTGCTACTAATCACACACATTGTATCCGTCTCAGAGGTGAGCACCTTTCGCTGACTCTACTGTAGATGTCAGAGAGGCCAGAAAGCAACACAGACAAGGGGACTTGTTAGTGATTTCATGGTGCTGAATCAACCTTTCATTAATGTTAAGTGTTTTTGTACATTTTCTTTCAGCCATGGCAGCAGTCTCACTCTGAGAAAGGCAATGTCAGTTGGTTGCTAATTGTCAGTTGGGTTATCAGTCAAATACATTTGTCCTGAATGAAATACCTCAATAACTGTTGGATGGATTGCCACAGTGTTTGGTACAGACATTCACTGCCTCTAGAGGACCAATCCTAAGACTTCAGTGATTTCCTGTTTTTTTTTTTTTTTATCTAGTGCCACAACAGCTGGGCTGAGTAGTTGATACTATCGGTACCTGTGATGTCGTGTTGCCTAACACAAACTTGATTGACATACCGAGCACTTACACTGGTGTAATGTGCACCTGCATTATATTCTAAACCTAGTTATTGTGCCTTGTGGAGAAAATCCCCTAACTGCCACTAGAGGTCACTTTATCCAAGGTTTAAGTTGTATAGACTTTTCTTTTTTTTTTTTTACAACCTGGGTCTTATCTTCATATTATTTGCTATCATTCCTTTACAACAACACTTTATTCACAAGTTTAGCTGATGAGGTCTAAGATGCAGCAGCTACAAATCTTCAGGGAAATACAAGTCAGCACAAGTGATGTTTTCTCCACGCTGGACTGTAGCCTGTATGCTCTGTTTGGTAGCCAAGACAAACCAAACAGTGATGAAACAGGAGAGAAGACTCATTTGTTGTCATGTAGAAGAACTGAAACACAGCTTTGCTGTGTGTTGCTTTGGTTGATCTTTCTCAATTGTTGCAGGAATTACACCCTCTCCTTTTTATTGACGATGTTGGCCTCCCACCTCAGGGCTTTGAAAAATAATGCCTGGACAATGATTTGCTCAGAAATTATGTTTTCCTACTGTGTAGAAAACATAATTTTTTCTAACTTCACTTAGCAAGTTGTCAAAATTTTAAATGAAAGACCATTTTTAATTTTACCATTTGGTGAGTAAGCTAGTCAAATTCTAACTAACAGAGCAGCAGCAATGTGTGTTCATGAATTGTGTTTATGTTTTGTGTTTTTGCTTGTTTACGTGTGCAGTAACACGGGAGAAAGAGGTGGACCTGGAGAAGTGCCAGACACAGCGATCAGTGTTTCTCTGCAAGGTGATCGGACCGCGGGGGACGGGCAAAACAGCCTTTCTCCAGGCCTTTTTAGGCCGCAACGTTGTGGTATGGCACCATCTGCTAGTCTGGAGCTGAATATTAAATGTTGCATTAATAAACTGCAATAAACGTACTTAATCTGTACTAGTCTGCATCATCAACTTTGATAATGCCAAGTAGTGACTGTTCTCCTGTTGCTTTTTCCTCTTTTGGCTCCTACAGAATAAGGGAAATTCCAGCAGTGCCTTCTCCCCCTATGCCATAAACACTGTCCAAGTCAGCAAGCAGGAGAAGTACCTTATTGTAAGTGGCTCCCATCCAGATCTTAATGACCCTTAACATCTGACCCTGACTAAAGCCTGAGCACCACACTCTTCTCCTCCCCATGCAGCTCAATGAGGTGGATGTGGAGGTTCAGTTCCTGAAGGCATCAGACGCCTCCTGTGATGTTGCTTGCCTCATGTACGACGCCAGTGACCCACATTCCTTTGACTATTGTGCCAGTATATACAAGGTCAGTCAGCAACAGTTACAGGAGCATTTAAAGGATAATACCTGAGAATTATAACTTTTAGTTTATGCCGTTCACAAAGGTTACCCATTTACTTTACACTGTTTTTGCTGGTGTTTGCACACAGTCAGCCTAGTTCATTATGCAACACTAAAGCTGCCTTTAGCAGTTTCTACAACTTGTTTTTAGAATTACAATTGCAGATTCTGGAGTTGAACATTGCCAGTGCTTGATAATCCATAATATAAAAACTTTGATGGAATGAAAACTTAATTTGTTTTTTATTCCTGATGTACAGTAATTTCATGGTGCTCAGTTTCAATCCTATTTACATGCTTTATAGAAAGTATGAGAAAACACAAACCTGCTTCCAGCATCATTATTAGTTAATTGATGTGTGTTCTATGAAGCAATAGTTTGAGCTGCAAATATTACTCTGCAGTTATTAAAAAGGAGAAGGCAAATCAATTCTAGCTCCTGCTTCATTCAGAATCTCCTGGAAACTGGTAAACATCACTTAACCAAAGATATTTCCCCTTGGAAAAGGGGGGAAAAGAAAATTAAAGAGATTTAACCACCTCTTGAAAAAAACAATATTTATTTAGTAGTATTTATTCTGATCAAGATGTTTACAAGAGGACATTTTATTCGTCTTGGCCTGTTATTCTGATTATTATAAGAACAAAAGGCTCCATGTAAACAGTTTTGTTTTTAATTGCTTTCTGTCAGACACTTGACACCCACTGGAGGAAAAGGGTGTCTCCACCAAAAAAATAAACATTTCATTTTACAAACTTCAGATCTGTGCTCATGATAAAAGATCTTTGCTCATGATAAAAGTTAGACTTTGTTTACATTTATTTTGTGTTACCTATATTTTAATATGACCCCGTTGAAAGGTAGATCTCTTTTCTCTCAACTTTAGTTCTCACTCTATCCCGTTTCTTAATTAGCAACACTACATGGAGAGCAACATCCCATGTGTGCTGGTCGCCTCCAAGGTGGACCTTCCCGAGGTCAAGCAGTTCCACGGGATGACTCCAGCAGAGTTCTGTTATAAACACCGGCTGCCTCCACCGCTGCCCTTCTCCAGCCTGTTCCTCGACTCCACCAGCAAGAACATCTACACCAGACTGGCCTGGGCAGCAATGTATCCGTACGTTCTAGTTAGAGAAGCTGCTGCTCTTAAGTAAAATCAGACATCATTGAAAACGTGGATTAGTCAAATGAAAATATTGTTTATAACATTGAGTGATTTAAAAATGGTAGGTAGAGACATCTGTTTTGCTTGTGGCATTAGCTGTGTGTTGCTTTGTGTGACTGACCTCTTTAATTATGTTTTTGCTCCAATCTCCAGACACCTGAATGGTTCAGACATGAGCAACTCATCATTCTGGCTGAGAGTGGCGTTGGGCTCGGCCGTGGTTGCCGTCCTGGGCTTTGCTATCTACAGAGCCGTTGCCAGGCTGAAATGATCCAACAACCAGCTGAGCTTTTCTTGTTTTTTTTTTTTCCACCGACACTCTATCCATCCATCCATCAAGACCAAACCTCCGAGACCAGATCCAGAACCACCGCAGTCTGAACTCGACTTAGTCCGCATCGTTTTACTTCCTACCCCAAAGGCTCCCAGCAGAGTCTTCAAATCTCTGCCCTTCTCAGTTTATGACTTCTTCACTTTATCCTCCCCTCCGTGGCCCATGATCGCAACCCTCCAAATGCATTGGAAGCTAGTGATCACATTGTTCCCCGCGCTGCTGTGCCCAGCTTTTTCTGCCTTACACTATCCAACCAGGCTGTGTACGAGTTAGCCTGTCAGCGCTGAGTGCATTGATACGTGAAGAACTGTTCTTGTCCAATAGGTGCTTTATCAGAGGGAAGGAAATGCAGGAAGACAGTTGCATCTAATCTAGTGCTTTCCCCCTCATTTAGTGTGTTGATGGTGAGATTGGAGAGTTTTTATATACATGCAGTGTTTCCTAAGCATAATAAAGAAAAATGCCAAATTGACTAGACAGAAAAACCAAAGGGCAGCAGAAGAAGCATTTTAACAGAGCAAACATCCTAATTGTCTGCCACTGAATCTCTTGCTGGAACTTCTTCAATGAGCAACTGTTCCTTTTGAGCGTGCAACCACAGATACAAGATGTTTATCTCTGATTTGCCAAATAACTCCAGCTGCAATGAGTAGTCATAGCATGTTATTTGCCCTTTAGGCATATCGTTTTGCCTGAGAATGAAACATTATAATGTTTTTAGTAGTCAGGTCTCCATTGACCTGCTGTGACAGGGACAGGTGTGCATGAAGAAAAATGGCAGTGTGTTAATGCATTTGCAAGAACTCATAAAATATTTTCTCCCATAAGAGGAGACAAAACAAACCTTAAAAATGACAAAATGTTGAAAGAATAATCTGGTCAAATTTATCTGCTTCCTTAACTGTTTCCCTCTGTTCACATTGAAATAGAATCCATGAATTCTGATCGAAACTGAAATAGATTGGTAATCTGTGCTTTATTTCTATTTACATACACCTGACACTGTGCATACACTTTGACCTTGTCACATTATCTTCCATTGTATTGTTTTCCAACATGAGTCAGTCATGTTAATGTTTGTTTTGTTGCTTAATTTAGCCGGGGACCTGCTGTTTCTGCAGAATACACTTCTGTGACTTTTAAAATATGGCTGTTTTTCTTACTTGAAAGTGAACTGATTTAGATGCTTAATAAAAGACCAGACCAGACTGGGTGGGGACCTTTTCCCAAAAGATGTTACAGATGTTGGGATGAAAG
Organism: Lateolabrax maculatus; assembly: GCA_031216445.1. Classification (NCBI taxonomy): domain Eukaryota; kingdom Metazoa; phylum Chordata; class Actinopteri; order Acropomatiformes; family Lateolabracidae; genus Lateolabrax; species Lateolabrax maculatus. The sequence goes on from CM062200.1 coordinate 12,498,704, forward strand.
ATTTGTCGTGAATGCTGCGCTTTATGTTAATATGTCTGACAAGTATGAGACTTCAGTGACTTGACCACACACATTTTGTCTTAACCTCGACTAAAATGAGCCGTAACTGTTTGAACGTGTTGCTATAATTATTTTTCAGATACCATATCATCGTAACCACAATACTGTTGTTGCTAAAAGTAATGGGTGCCAAAGGTAGTATTCTGCTGTCAAAAATTCATGTTGGATTACTGTGTTGAAGCAACACCAATTACTACCCTCTTGCACGTAGCACCTCAAAATCCAAGAACAGTCGGGGTGCTCTGCTTTGATCGCTCAGCCCGAAGCTGTTTAACAAGGTTGGTTTGATGACCTTACACCTGTCTGTGAAGATGATAATGAATAACACTGTGTGGAGGCTAATTTGTGTGTAATCCTGACTTCTCATCAATGTGACTCCAGTCCTTGTCTGCCGCTGGCATCTCAGTCCCAGACTGCAGTGGAGGGGAGCCGGCCGTTCCCGCAGGACACCAGGGGATGGCAGTGTTGCGTCTCAGGTGAGAGGCAGGACGGGGATCACTGGGTGTGTCTGCCCGGCCGCCCCCTCACTGCTCCGCATCAGCTCCGAGGAGAGTGGATGTTGGGATTTTGAGTGTGGTTTAATTCACGAGAACAACCTGGTGGAAAACGGTCAGTTTACTGCTGAAAATTAACCTTTATGTTCTGTGTTCAGGACAGTTTTGATTGAGACATTTTTGACCAGTTTTGCAGAAAACCTAATTTTTAAAAAAAAAAAATTCCGGTAAATGAAATCTCCACCTTGTTTACCACTGTCCTTTTCCCTTAAGGGACTTTATTTATGTACACTTTTGTTTCCCATTAGACTCTGTGATATACAGGGCTTCACTTTATTGCGTCCTACAAAGCGCCTCTCTGCCCCCCCATGACTGATGTAACCCAATGATATTTAACACCGATGCGACTTAGTAGTCCCCATTTCATAGCTTACTTTAAAAATAATAACTTGCAGTCTTCCCAAGTCACTATTGTATGCGTTACATGTCCACACATGTTCATCAGCCTCTGGGTATCATCCCTCTCGTTGGAGCTTCCAGAGGTGGGCTTTGTCTGCCACTTCTTGGTGCACAGCAGCTGTAAGTTCCTGCTGAAGACTTGTCAAAGAAATGTGTATCAAACTGGAGAGGACAGTGGTATTTGTCTGTCTAATAGAATATATTGGAGCTATTTATCTGTGATGTCCTCAGGAATTCCGCCGTCCGCTTCACTCACCGCTTCCCCGAGCGTATTACGCACGCGTAAAATACGCGCAATAAGTTGACAAATCCACTTTTATAGAAGATGACAAAGGTTTATTGAATTGCAGTATAAACGGTCTTTAAAAGTGACTGAACACAGTGGGATGTTTGTATATTAGGAGTCGTCTGAACATGAGAAAATATACAGAATGGCGCTTGAATGATAACTATACAGCCTTTAGGAAAATCTTGCTGACGTCCCCCGTCCACGGTCTGTACACTGTAAAGGCTCAACAATGTCCACTATTGACACATTTGTATTTTCATTATGACCTCGTGCACTAACAAAAAACTATTCATTAGTTCAACTGTATAGTCCTTTTTTTTTTTCTTCTCCTTTTCAGCAAGACCCCAGTCTCGCTTATATGTATCCATGTATCGGACAGAAATGAACAGTATTATTAACGCCAAATAAAAATGCTCACAATTATTTCTACAGCATCTATAGGCAATAGTGCAATGGAGAGGAAAAACTACAGGTAAAAACAGCATAAGTTTGCATGAGACCTTACAAAAATAATACATATACGAATACGTTTCCTTAAGTATTTACAGTGACTTTGTCCCTCTGTTATTGTCCCTTTTACTTCTTTTTGGCTGCTTTGGCTCCCTTTTTGGGCGTCTTTGCCTTGGGCTTGGCCGCCTTCTTCGCCGGCTTCGCCTTGGGCTTGGCCGCCTTGGGCTTCTTCGCCGGCGGCTTCTTGGCTTTGGCCGGCGTCACCTTCTTCGCGACCTTTTTCACTTTCTTCGCCACCGCCTTCTTGGGTTTCTCCGGCGTCTTGGTCACCTTCTTGGGCTTGGCCGCCTTCTTGGGCTTGGAGGGCTTCGCCGCCTTCTTGGGCTTGGCGGACGCCGCCGGCTTGCTGGGCTTCTTGGAGTCCTCGGGCTTGGTGAGCCTGAAGGAGCCGGACGCGCCGATGCCTTTGGTGTGGCGCAGCATCCCGGACGCCACCAGCCGCTTCAGTGCCATCTTGATCTGCACGTCCACGTTGTCGCCCACCTTGTAGTTCTTCTTCACGTACTTCTGGATGGACTGGCGGGACGCTCCGCTCCGGCTGGCGTCGTGCACGATCGCCGCTTTGATCATGTCCGAGTACTTGGGATGAGAAGCGGGCTTCTTGGGCTTGGCCGCCTTTTTGGCTTTGGCCGGAGCTGCCGACGTCTCTGCCATGGCGACTTTTTTTTTTTTTTGTTTGTTTTGTTTTGTTTTGAGTTAGTTCACACACGCGCACACACGCCGAGGAAAGAAAAAAGAAAAAAAAAAAAAGTCCTGGTGGTGTAATTTCACCCGGCTCAGCTGTTACACCGGAGCGCCAGAAAAAACCAGCGAAATATCTGCACGTCCAGGAATAAAACTTCCCCCTTTTTCCAGAAAAGTGCGACTCCGGCGTACAAAAGCAACACGTCCCGTCAGAAGAAACGCGTCCCCGCAGGTCGTCCGCGCTGCACACCGGCTCACTTTAAGTGTCTTACTCCACCGGCGCTCCGGCGAGCCTATGAAGCCTATCTGCGGACGTGATTGAGAACACCAACTGCCAGCAGCTGATCTAGCGGACTCCATGGAACTGGCGCCGTCCCGTTTGTGTTTCTTCATCCTCCAACTCCCGGCAAATGCGGAGGCCACGGCGGGGCACCGCCCGGCAAAACCCGGCGGGCGGGCGGCGGGGACATTGGGCTCGCCGGGCACACGCTTGTTTCCGGCCGGACGCTCCGGCGAACAACTTTTATTCCGCGAAAACCCGCTGGAAGCGCCGCGCGCCGCCAACAATTTTGCCCAATTCGCGTCAAATTGACCCAAACGGAGGCAACCGGGGGCCGAGTCGCCCAACGCACATGTAAATTGAATCTATGCTGGAAGGGACGCACCCGGTTCGGCCGGCGTGCGGCTCCGTTTTTGCTTTTAATACATCGATACATTTTCCCAACTAACACAGTCCGGCCATTGACTTTGAGTGACGTGGTCGAGATTATTTAGTGTTAAACCCGCTATAAATTAAATGTCACGCCGCCTAAGTTGCGGGTGACACTCGGGCCGACGACGCGGGTTCGTGCGGGCGGGAGCACGGCGGGCGGTTCCGCCGCGCTCGCGGGTTTTTCGGGCAGAATCGCTCAGAACCGCCGACCGCGGCGCTCGCCGCTCGAGCTCCATCGTCAGGAAAGTTGCCAACACATCCAAAGATCAGGGAGCCCGACACCCGATCACAGGATCGATCGTTACGTTTCGGACAAGGGGGGGAGGGGGGGGTGCGAGGGGCCGCCGGGTGGTCCAGGTGTGAGTCCGGGCTCGCACAGGGGGGGGCGGGCGGGGCGGTGAGGGGGGGGGGGGAAGAACACCGCAGCCGAAACCAAAGTCCTTCTACCATACAGGGCGCAGTGATGGCTTTCTTTTGTTCAGAAGCTGGCGCATCAGGACCACAGTCAATGACAGGTTGGACATGTGGCTCTTCCTCGTGTTCACGGGGGGTCAGTGGCGGCGGCTCTAAGCAGCAAACACCTCCCCAAATAACAAACTTTGCTGTAATTCTCCTGTATTATTTCTTATTCTAAATATCAGGTCTGATGTCCCTCCCTGCAACGCCATTTTGATTCCTATATGAAAGTCACTGCCACTGGAGTAGTGCCTTTTTCCCCGACTTTTGTGCCGTGGTTGTCTCAGTTATTGGACACTATGTTTTGGGGATAATAACCAAATTCGTGTCATCGTGCGCATCCTGCTCACCGGGCAGCCGGGTCACCTCTCTGACAGGGATAGGCTTAGTGTCCTCTATGGTTCAAATAACATTATACCCAATTACCTTTATGTCTCATCTGTGTATTTTTCTATATAGTAGCCGATAAATAATGTAAATAATTAAAAAATGAAGTTAGATATAGTGAGGCAGATACCAGTGCCTCTGTCTCCACCTGTGTCCTTACAGTGAGTTGATGACTGTTGAGTATTTTTTTTTTTTTTTTTTGGATGTTTTTTTGGTGTGTTTTAAAAAGAGGGTGGGTGAGTGAGTGGGTTAGTGAGCAAGGAGAGGTTGAGTGAGTGAAAAGAGGGAGGGAGGGGATAGAGTGAGTGAGTGATTTTTTTTTTTTTTTTTTTTCATGTGGCACATCTGAGCAAAAGAGGGAGGGAGTAGATGAAAGGGTGAGTTACAGCACATAGCCCAAGTGCATCACAGGGGGTTGGAGTGGGGGGGGGGGTGAATAGATGAGAGGGTGAAGGAGTGAATGGGTGAACGGAGCGGGCAAGGAGAGCTGGAGTGACTGGGTGGATGAAAAAAAAAAAATGTTAGTGTGGTGCAGGTTGAAGGGGTGAGTGGAGGAGGGGGGGGGGAGACCTCAGGCCGTGGTGCGCGCTGCCTATATACAGTATACTCACACAGTAATGGCTCCATGATGATATGAAGAACATGCCTGTTGGTTGCGACTCATATTCGGGTCACATGTAGCAGGAAGAGCTGCAGGCTGGTTATGGCAACCATGGATGGGGGGTGGGGGGGGGGGATCGGTTTTTGTCACCGATTGTCCGGAGCGATAACTTATTGTCTTTGGCCCCGTGTAGGAAGCACACACACACACACACACACACACACACACCTCTCCTCCGGTTAGACCACTCCCTTCGTCCGCCGCCAGAGGGGCCGTCCTCCACACCGACTGGACCCCCCCTCAACCTCACAGTGATTATCAATGTAACGACGTGGAACTTAGTGACCAGGACGTGTGATGAAGCTGCCTGCAGCGCGTCCCTGCTTTCATAGGCGACGGATGATCGGGCATCCTTTATAGTTTTTTTTTTTTTTTTTTTTTTTTTTTTTTTAACAATAGTTGGTCCTGAAATTGTCCCGGACAGAATTATACCCCACTGTGTTTATGTTTTTTTTTTTTTTTTTTCCCTGGGATCGCTTGTCTTTGTGGTGTGGACGGAGCTCCAGAGATTAGTTGAGCAATCAACCAGTCCACTGACAGGAAAAATGAATCATCATCTGTTTTTTATGGTTTATTAAGAATTGTAGCACAAATGCCAAACATGTACTACACCAGCGACTTAGACATGGGGATTTGCTGCTTTTCTTCATCTTACATTATAGTAATAATAATAGATCTTTGGGGAGTTTGAAAAGCTGGTCAAACAAAAACAAAACAAATAGCAATTTGATGATGTCACCTTTGGCTCTGGGAAATTACAATTTTCACTATTTTCTGATGTTTAGACCAAGGGATTGATCAAGACAATAATCAACAATAATGAGAATAATTGTTAGTTGCAGCTCTATGTGTTTATGGTGACTGTAAAATTAAACTGCAATTTGTTATTATTAGTTTAATGGATTTTTTTTTCTTCTCAATAGTACAAAAATGTCTTCATGGAGTACTATCGGTACAAGTGTAGTATTCCTCATGGCTATTTCGGTGTACATACAGTCATTCACTTCTGCTGGCAACACTCTCAAATCTACCTTCTCAGTTTTATCTTTACTCATGCCAGTGTCTGAGGTGCAAAAATATTCATCTTACGTAATCTTTAACCCAGTGCTGGTTTACTTTTCAGAAGTTGGAGGGAGTCGAGTGGGAGGTTTATTACACATTCATTTACAGGAGACAGTTACACCATCGTGTCAGGAGTGTTTTAGTGTTGCGCCTCTAAATTTATCTGATGCCAGTTTGTAATTTTAGCTTTCTAAAACCCTCTCAAGTCTTGTCCTGCCTCTGGCCCAAAGCATTCTGGGTAACATCACCCACCGTTTACTACTGAAGGCCTCAGTGTGCTCCATATCAGGGCTGTGGATCAGTTGTCAAAAGGTCCAAAACTATCCAGCACATGCTCACATTGTGTGCTCCGTTAAAAGCATTCTTTCTGAGTTGCTTTGATTTGAAAGACCGTATAGTCATTTACTCTGGCTTTAAAAGTCAGATAAGGTTAAATTAAATCTGATCTTTTTTTGTTTACTCCGATGGCAGGAGAAGGAGGTCTGGACACATGTTTTAGATTAGATCATTTCTTTTTGTGCTATGAATCCCTAAGGGGTTCCTTTACACTTTCATACAGATTCTTTACACAAGTTTTACAAGCAGTGTCCATGTTGTACTTCATTTTTTACATTATACGGTAACATTTTCTAAACTACTTAACATCTTGCTATTTAGCACCCCGGAAGATTAGACCAGACTTTGAGTAGTTGCATCTTCAATACTTGGATATGTCATCAGTAGATCCATGTGTACAGTTTTGAAGTGCCAGTTGTGCCCTTGAGCTGGACATTGTTTAGTTCAGCTGCCCAGTACGCTGCCACAGATAAAACTGTTTATGTCTTGCTGATTAGACCGGCACTAAACTAACAGCGTGCCATGTTGAGACAACAGAAAGTGAGAACAAGGCATTGACACACTGACGATTTTAACACACTTGTCTACGGGCCAGCCGGTGTGTGAGGGTGTTCTGTAGAGGTAGTGTCTCTGTGTGTGTGTGTGTGTGTTTGGGTTTTTACAGTTGTGACAACACATGGGTGTGTGAGCAGGTGTCAGTAGCCAAGTGCTGTGCTGTCCGCCGCACAACTGAGCCAATAGAGGCCCGTCAGTGTGGTCCACACTGAGGCGTTCTTTGTGAATGTCCCCCCCCCCATGTCAGCAGAGCAGGTAACTATTTGCACAATGTCAGCTGTCAAACCGCCGCTCACATGACAGGCCTCTCACTGGACGCAGTCTGCCAGAGCACCTGTGGGCTGTCAGTCAAACCATCAGGGATGACTCCAACAGAAGCGAGTGTGAGCCATTGTCCCTCATGCTACGAGGTGACACAGCGGTTTGGTCAACCAGTTAAAAGAGGGGGGGTTTCTGAACAGTGGCGCTTCATGGAAACATAATCAGTAGGTCATTACGTTCGTTATTAATAATAAAACAAAAATGCGGAGTCATAAGGATACATTTCTGATGCTGTAACGTAACCGTTACACATGTGACACAACTGTCACATCTGATTTGCTCTCTTTATACATCCATGGATTTGACACTGATACGTTGCTTTTCAAGAACGCTACATTTAGCCCTAATCCTGACTTTAACCCTTGCCCCTTTAATTCTTGGAGTCTTAAGTAAAGTGCATGAGTAACACAAGCTGCTGCAACAGGATGCCACTAAACCAGAGCCGTCGATCAGATGTAGAATTCAGTAGTATAATTGGGACATTAATTTAAAAAAATTAAAACTATACATTTGTCCTTAGTCTTTCTTTTTACTTTGTCATATGTTATGTCAAAACGTTAAACAAAAAATACCAAACAATTATTGGAATAGTTAACATGGTTCCTGTGCTCTCTGTTTATTTGTATTCCACATTTATTAGAGAAGGCAGAAGTATTTTGCGTCAAGTCCCCTCATACTGTATGCTGGTGACTCTGATCGGAGCTGCTTTTACCAACAGAGGGCGGTAGTAGCTTAACTACAAGTAATTAATTGTGTTACTTGCAATCCATATAAACATAGACTTGTTTTAAATATAATTGGCACTGCTGCACAAACAGAGGATACATAATTGCGTCTTACATTGTTATGTTTGCGCCATATTAGACAGTAACACAAGTGGAAGCGGTACAGTTGTCAAAACACAAAACACTGTCTTAATAGAAGTACTGGAGTGATGAGCTCCCCGAACTCAGGTGAGACCTTGTCGCTAGTTTGTCAGCACTCCTTGGAGACTCTGCGGTTTGTTTATGTGGATGTCAGGCCAACAGGGCTGCCCTCAGTTTATGGTGCAACTGCAGGTTTAGACACCAGAGGTCTCTCCACACTTAAACCTCACTGCTGAGACTCCCAAACTGTCACAAGGAGCTGCTTAGAAAGCCTGTGCTCAACTCAGCTGGAAGTGGGACTGTATTGTCAGAAATAGCGATTGATGTTTGGGAGGCAGACTGTACGAGATGTGAATATTGCAGAGATGGGAATGAAAGTGTGGCTCCCCTGTGAGTTAAAATCATGGCAGTCTTACAGAAATTCTAATACACTCCTCATTCTTTAACACTTTCCCCTTTGCTTTTCCTTTCTCCTTTTAATTATTTCCCCTTTTCAACCTCCTTCCTCTAGCTCTCTTCTCCTTCTTCCGTTTTATGTCCCCAAGAGATCATCTAAGTAGAGCAGTTTGAACTAGAACTGTGTCATTCAGTGACCTGATTCATTTTTCAGCCATTTTTCATCATGCGGGTGATTCCCTCTATTGCACAATCACTACTGCTTGGAATTCAGCGGCTCAAGTGTGAAGCACCATCCATTTTAATTCACATGATTAGTTGAGGCTAACAGGTTCCAGAAATCCCCCCTAGAACAATTTGTCATCTTAATTTATAAAAGATTAAGTCAGCTAAGGGAACAATAGAGCAACAGTGTAATACTGTGATCATGCACAGTCACAACATGCTGATTGCTAACCTGTGTACCATCCTGAGAAACCTGTGTGGCTGTTAGTCCACCCCAATAACCAGTTTAATTAAGATTTCATGAAGTCATTTGCTGGTTATTGCTTTCTGTAGCACAACTTATATTCTTCTGGCCCAGCAGGCAGAGTTCAGTATGTCCGGCTATAGTGAGTGGTTGTTCACTGAATATGAGCTTCAGCAAGGGACACAATAGCTTAACATATTTTTTTTAGTAGAAGTATACCAGTGCAGTGAATCTATGTAATGTATCTAAACGTGATATTTATTGGTTTATTTGAATATCAAATATCAAATGATCCAAACAGATCAGGATTCTTTAACTAAATCTTGTCTACTAGCAGTCTCCTTAGGTGGCATGAGGCAATAAATCACAAAAGGAAATGCATCCTCAACACCACCAAGATCACAGAAAACCTAAACACCTGCCTTCATGCCTTTATATCTGCCCTCCTCAATTCTGAGTTACTAGTAAGGTACCTGCTCTTAATTAAACACTCAAGGACCTCTGCTTTCTGTATAGTGTATAAAGTATGTTTGCTGGGTAATTGCTTCAAACTTATTGTTATCTGTTATATATAAAGTTAAGTATAACAACATATATGTATTTAATAGTACAGAATCTACATCTGATCCGAGAAAACATATTGAGATTTCAACAATCTAGATTTTAAATTTGATCCAGTACTTTTAAATTTGCCAGATTGTGTTTTTAGAGAATTTACTGTGAAGCACACATGTGACAGCTACCAGTTTAATAACTCCCAGATGCCCATACTGAAATTGACATTGTAATAAAAATCGAAATTGAATGCACCACAGAGCCTTATTTTGTTGACATCTAAAAGTCTAGACTGAGAAACGGGGCTGAATTCCATCTAGGTTTAAGGAGGACTCAACCAAGATTTAAAGAAAGTTGTGGTGCAACAAAAGTGCATGATACACAGTGATTTAATCTTCGTATAAAGCTCCTGGTTGGTTCAACCCATCCTAAGATTAAGATAAATCCCCACAGTCTGCATACACATAAAGAATGTAGAGTACATAAGGCAACTGCTTTATAAATCAGCATACATGCCCCGTCATGCTAAAATCCTGGTATAGCTTGTGCATAATTAGGACACGCTGAATTCAGACCTTCAAGGCATGCGTTTATAGCTCCCTCTTACCATCCGTTTCACTGACGGAAACATAAGTGTCCACACACAGACACCAATAAATAAACACCTGCCTTATGGACCTCGAGGTCATTAAGCTGGTGAGGGAGAGTGCAGACTGGCGCTCTAATTAATGTGCCTTTCTGCCTCCCTGAAAGGCCTTGTTATTCTCTCCCCACTCTCGCACAGAGGCAAGACCAGTGTTTTGTCTGCTGCTCTCAGGCCTTGTTAAAGAGGAGCAGGCTGCCTGGGTTCGCCCTGCCGTCTGCATCCATCTACCGGGGGTGAAAAGAACGTGAAGGGTTTAGTCAGGCTCAAGAGAGAGCATTCAGTTAGGGACGCTTCAGGCAGCAGAGACCATATTTCACTGGAGGCTTATCTCGCTCTGTCAGTCATCTGGATAATGTCACTTGGTGGCAGTGTAATGGAAACAATGATACTGGCATGACCCTTGGTGGGGCTCCGAGCCGAGTTGGCATCTTGTTCATATATTTGGGAATGCTGTTTACCTGCTTCGAGTGCCATTTTCGCTCCATCAAGGCCATTTGTGCATTTTCATTTGCTAGTGCGTGGTTGAATAATGCTACATTTACATTGGCTTTCTCTGTAACAGAGCCGGGCTGTGTTGTGTTGATGTTATTCATGCAGCACACACACTGTCATAATAACATCACCCTCTTGTTCAGTTTTGTAGCATATGATAGAGCCAGGCTTTCTTCTTAAGAGGGGTTTCTGCTTTATTTTATTACTGCACTGGATTTTTTTAGTTCATGGTACTTGTCTATTATTGTTTGATGGGAGTCCTTTGAGGTTACCAAGGCAACAGTTGAATCCAGTTTCATTTTGGTTCTCCTCTCAATCTGTCTCACTTATGGCAGTTTGCAAATCCTCCAGCAGTGACCTTTATAATTAGATTTGTCTTATTCGTGCTCACAGCTACAGAGCATTGGAGACAAATTAATTCTGAACATTGATTAGTAGTTGAACAAAGGACCCCTTGGAGTGACTTCAGTCTGTCTTCACAGAGAAGGGAATCCTGTCGTTGCTATAGACTTGGATGGTCATTATTAAGGTTTTGTTTAAAACAAGAGTGTGTCAGATGGGCATAATGGAAGGTGACAAAGGGAAAGTCTGGGAGCTCTGCCATGTTCAAAGTGGCCTGGGCCCAATCCATTAGGACAAATACAGCAGTTACCTGAGGCTTCATATAGTCAGCAGCCTCAGTCTGAGCCAATAAAGCATAAGACACACTGCTGTAATGAGTAGATCCAGATATTAAAAAAAAAAATTCTCACATTGAGAAAGAGTTATAAGCCTTCCCGCCTGAAATAAAAAGGAAAGTCCAAACATCTGGTGCAATTATCATACTTAAACAGACAGAGGCACTGTTTGTCACCAAGCCAGAGGCTGAGTTGGTGTTGGTGGTAAATCTCGCAGGAAACAGTGCAGAGGACAAGAAACACTCCTGCTTCCACCACAGTGTAAGCTGAAGTCGCCACCAGGTCGCAGCCCTGGCGACGTCTTCAGCTACAATCAGCGCCGGGGCATTTAAGGCTGTGTCACTTTTTTTTATGAGTTAAGATTTACGTCCCCTCGCCGCTTCCTCCCCCCCTCATCACCGTTGTCCTGAGGAGGAGGGGTCACTGCGGATTTGTGCAGAAAGAAAACACCTTTCAAAGGGGATTTCATTGAAATCAAGCGCAGCCACTGCCTGCCGCCCACATGGGCAGAAACAAGTTCCTTTTCATCATTTGTATGTTCTGACCCTCTTGCTCTGCTCCCTGCATACCAGGCTCTTTATTATGCATCAGATTAACATAAAAAAAAGAGCCTTTGTTCCGGTATTACTTCTAATGAACTATTGTTTTGTGGATTCTGGTTCTTGCATTATTGTCGCAGTGGTATTCACTGGAGCTCATTGCAGGATCAGTGAGCCATCCAAACAGTTTAATTCTATTTTATGTTTGTGCAAGTGTGTTGGGGGTGGGAGTATGCGTGATTGTGCAGCAGGGCATACAATGTGCTAATGAAACAGTGCTTATAATTAGCACAGAGATGTGGGGTTGCAGAGCAGTCTGTAGTTTTTCTTTGGGGGCAATTAGTGCTATTGATATCATGCCATGCCATTCATCTTCTTTGTCTTCTGTAACCTTAACATTGATATAGTCATCACATGGTATTATTTCACCATATGCCTGTGTATCAGTGGCTTTTGTCTTGTTTACACTTGTGTGTGGGTTTGTGTGTGTGTCTGTCAGTAACAGACCAGACATGTGTGGGGGAGTGGGGGGGGGGGGGTCTGTGTCAGTAGTAAGCGCAAAGCCGCAGTGGAGCCCATCCCCTGCTCCCTCCCTGAGACGCCTTACTTGTAGTGAGGAGAGGAGCCGCAGCCCGTGGCCACTCCTTCCCCTTCTCCAATTGGAAGAGGAAGGCCACCTCCCTCCCCTGCCTCATTGGTATGCAGGCAACGCAGTGTGTGTATGAGGAGAGGGAAGAGAGAGAGAGGTAGCAGTCAGTGCAATGGGATAGAGGAGAGCGAGGAGGAGGAGGAGGAGAGTGAATGAGAGCTGCTGGATCTGCCGTGCCTGCGTGCCTGCCTGCCTGCCCGTCGTCTGCCGAAGCTGGGTTTACTGCCGCGCCACGCTGCACTGGCACAGAGCAGAGTCACGGCCCATTTGCACCGCCGTCTGCACTCTCAGTGACCGCCACGGAGCCACGCCGCACCGGTTCTGAACTCCGGCGACACCACCAGCAAGGAGCACCGGGGACCCGAGCTCACCGGGCTTTCTCCATCATCAAGGGGGGGGGCACGCAGCGGCTACGAAAGGGGCCTGACGCTACAATTTAGGCACCAGCTGCTACCTCAACCAAAACCCCCTCCACCTTACCCCATCCTTACCAACACCACCACCACCACTCCTCTCTTGCTCCTCCCTATGCCCTTGTCCTCGCCGGCTCCTCTCACCTCCCTGGCCAGTATATGGATAGAAGCTCCCTGTTTCAGCTCATACAAGAGCAGGTAAGCAAGCAGCGGCAGAGGTTTCTATGGTTACGGGCTCCCGGCCACCTCGCCGTCTATCCAGGGATTGAGACGTGGAGGCTGGGGTTGAGAGCTGATGTCAGGATTGATAGCCGGGGGCTGTTTGCACGGGCAAAATGAGAGCGTGAGACAACACGGCGGATGCAAGCATCATGTAGCCATGTGGGCCCCGGGAATGTGAGATCATGAGCCACAGCAGGAGAGGGGGGGCATCATGTCATGTTTTATGGAAAGGAGGGAGGAGGGTGTGTGTGTGTGTGTGTGTGCAAATAGATGGATAGATAAACTGTATGAATAGGTGTACAGAAGGATTGATTGGTGCATCCTCTCTTTGAAGAATCATAAGATAATCATCAATTACAGCCACTGCAGTAGTGTTTGCAGCAATCATGATAAATTTGCATGGATTGGTGTGTCTGTACCTTGATTTTTCTGTGTTTACCACATGCCCAATCTTATCATCTCAGTGTCACAAGAACCAAGGATTACAAGATTATTCAGTTTTTCATTTACAAGTATCGAGTAGCAGTTCCTGTGAAGTCCAGGTCACGGGTTTCTTCCACAATAGAAGCTGTTATTTGCATTTAAACTTTAGTCTTCTTTTTCAGCTCTGCTGTTGAAAACACAGTATTAGTGGCAGTATGTAGGCCAGTGAAAAAATGTTTCTCTTGACATCTGGTTTTCTCTCCCCATACTGCTATTTTCACTGACCAGTCAGATCTATGTTTGAGTTAGGTTTTGGTCTAACAGTTCCAAAATGAACCATCCAAAACCAGAATCAAAATTTTTGGCCATGTATGCGTACACATGCAAGGAATTTGACTCCGTTTTTTTCTGTTACTCTCAATGTACTTACACAGAAATAGACAAAAAAAAGCAGAAAAGAGTTAAGCATAAAAATTTTGGATTTGGAGGAAGATTCCACCCAGAAAGCATTTGGCTAGTGCGTCCTGAAGACCTGTGATTGTGTGTGTGTATTTCCAGCTCCATTTCATGTCTTGTGTTTAACTCTAGGCTTTCTAATGTGTCTCATCTTTTTGATGATGAATTGGTCTATTGGGGTTTGCGCTGATTGACAGATAGATTGGGCAATCATTCTGCCCAAGAGGGAGAAATCGACTATCTGCTGCTGGGTTTAGGGGTCACGAGTGGCCCATCAGCAACACATTGATCGATAGGCTCGAAAGCCTTGGGGAGAAGTGTGTGTGTGTGTCCGTGATCATGTGCACAGTTGCATTTTTATGAATGTCTGTGTGTGTTTTTATAACAAGTGGAGGAAGCCCGTGTGGGTTGAGTGAGAAGATGCTCTGTGGTCAAGCTGGTGAGTCATTTACTGTACAAGCACTTCAGTGATAACTACTTAGTGATACCTCAACAACACATATGCCTTCATAGACAAATATTAATGCTGCATCAAAGAGGCTGACTCATCTGTGTCAATATCCATTTTCGATGTAGCAGGTCCTTGGACTGGAGATGAAGCCAGTATTTCCACACCGTAAATGGTTGGTTGCTTTATTGACTGTGGGGTTTACTCAGCTTGTGCCAGCGTGTTCATATGGACAGTTTGCATGGCCACAGTTGAGCAGCCTGCAGTCCTATTAAGCTCAAGTCTAGACCAAATCACTCACACTGGCTGACGACAGGCTTTTTCCACCTTTGGGACTCCATACGGTGGCCTTTGATTTGGAAAAGGTCTCTCTAATTAAACTAGAATGAAGTGAAATCTGCCAACAGCTTTTGGACTGTGAGCAGGCAAGCTTGTTTTTAACAAAGCCTGCTGCCTGCCTAAACACTGAGCACTTTTTTTCTCATCCTCATCCAGGAAAATGTTTTTGCAGAGCATGCCTCATTGTTTTTGCAGAGCATGCCTCATTGTTTTTGCAGCTCTGCCCTCCAGTTTTACATTGTCACATTCACTTGAGGCTTCCCACAACAACCGCTGTGTCCCACCGGCCTCCAAGCAAATCCACAAGAGCACTTGGAGGTCAAGCTTAAGGGCATTTTAGGTGTAGTCGTTTGTAAATGGAAAGGATTTCTGTCACTGCTTAGTTTTTCAAAGTCTAGTTTTAAACCTGCAACCACTGAGGTACCACTGGGCCAACATTTTCTTCAGTTACACACACACTACATGTTAAAGACGCTCAACTTTAATGCTTCGGGGGTTTCCTGAAGTTTTCCCTAAATCAGTTATTTTGCCCCAAAAGAAAACCGGACATGCTTAATTTATATGAGCACTGCAGGTCTAAAGGAGAGGGGGTGTTGCAGCCCTGTCACACTGAACCACATGAAAATGCTGCAGGGGAAGAGAAAAAAGAAAGCAACAGTGGCAACATGAGTGAGTTTATTAGTCTTTGTCTGCAGGAGGTTGCAATGCTGAGCTCAGGCTATTTCTGGCCTATGCGGGCTCACACATATGCTCATGATCAGAGCAAGCACCCACGGACGCAGTTTCTCTGATAGTCTTTCTATTGCAGCGCCACTGATAAGGCAACTTGATGGTCGGCAGTACTCAGCCACTTAAGTACGCTACCATTAGTTTGGTGAATATCTCCCCATGTGTCATTCACTTCTTATCTGGCTTATTTATATCCCTCCCATAATGACTTGGGTGCTATTCTGACATATTTATGTCAAGTATAGAGAATAACGCTCTAATACACTGTCCCCTTTCATCATTTTCTGATCCTAATTTGCATTGAGCTGTGTTTGAAAATGCCTCTGGCTGTTTGTACTGTGTTTAAACGCAAGGAAATGTAGTTAGAGGATTGTTTGCATCACGGAAAATTCCTTGGATATCTCTCTTCAGTAGTCTCCACTTGATGAGAGAGTGGTTTGGATGTTAGGGCCGTCACATTTCAGTTCCACAGTGGTAAAGTCTGAGTGTAATGATGGTAACAGCAGGGCAGAGCGTGCTTTGTGATAATTACAGAGTCGGCGGCCGAGTTGGTGAACACCACAACAATTTTATCTGATACGATGCAAATATGCCCTGCCATGTAAATGCCACTGCCCTCTGCAGATACACAGCCCTGTTCAAGCTTGACTGTCTTGTTCAGAGACCAAAGTACTCTGTAGTATTGGCTCTGTGCCACTGGGTTAGCACTGTGTCACTGAGACTGGGAAGCGTACCAGTGCCGGTGCTGCATTCCCTCTTGGGAGTTTTAATCATCTTCCAAAGAGGAAATACTGTTCATGCAACAACTAGAATCAACCCTTGAAGCTCTTTATGTATTATAAAAAGGGTAGTGCTCAGTTAGTGCATCAACTTACACCTTTTCAGACGGTCTATGGTCAGTCTTTTGTGGTGTTTTGTTGGGAGTAATTGCCTTTCAGTTGATTTGCCCAATTGTTTACGTAATTTTACAGACCAAAATACTTAAATTTCAATATATCTGACCAGATGGTAATTTATACAGAGGTGTGTACAGACATGGATGCCTCAAGTCAGCTGTAGCCCTGTTAGCACTATTTAAAGTAAATCCTAATTTGAAGATTTAGCGTTACTTATACTCCTGAATAATCGTTTAGTCTATAGAGCGTCAGGAAATAGTAAAAAATGCCTCTCACAGTTTCCTGGTGCTCAAGATAACGTCTATAAATTGCTGGTTTTTGTCCAATCAATAGTCCAAAACCCCAAAACTCAATTCAATTTAATATCAGAAGAAGACAAGAAGACGAAGAAATCAAAACATCTTTACATTGTAGAAATTGAAAAGAAGTCGTGAACTTCTGGCATTTGTTTCTTGAAAAATGACTAAAATGATTAATCTATTGTCAAAATTGTTGCTAATTCATTTTTTTGATGATCAACTTATCGATCAATCAACTAAGTTTCAGCTCTCATAAGATAACCATTGCTAGAGGAGAAGCAGGAAGAGCCCGATAAAACATTTAAAGTTTTGCCAGGCAATTAAGGTGTATTCATGCAAAGTGTAACCATGGGACTCTTAATCATCTCTACCTTCTGCCCCATATGACGTGACAGAAGTATTAGCTGCAACTCTGTAGTGCTACATGCATTGGTCGTGTTTCAGTCTTCTGCAGTTAGGACATAGGACTGGCTGTGTTTCAGTCCACTGGATGTACCTCTATCGTGGTTGGGTTTTGTGGTTTGTTCCCGGGCCGGAGCGTTCACGCCTGATCCCCCTGTGGAACAGACTGATATGTCTGTCGTGGGCCGGGGTCAGTCGGAGTCGCTGCGCTGAAGGTAATAGAGGTCCCGAGGGTTAACACTGAGATCTTTCCCCTGCAGTCAGCATTCCACTCCTCCTCCTCCTCGTACTCGTGTGTACATTTTCGTCCCGTGTCTTGCCCATCTCCTCCCACTTGCTCTTGAGCCAGCCACGTTCGGTTGCTCTCTCTGCCTTAGCACCTCGACTTTCCATCCATAATCTCCCACCGCTCCTCCCTTTACGTCTAAACCCTGCCTTCGTCTTTTTACCACCATATTCTTATCTCATTGGTCTCTTTCCATCCATCTCTATTCTGTTTTTCCTTCTACTTTGCACCCTTCCCTCCTTTTATCGTCTCTTTCTCTCCCCCCTTTTGTGCCTTTCCTTTGCCTCTGAAACGCCAATATGTCGGAGGGGGGAAAAAAGGGGTGAAATGCAAGAAAAGGCGACTGGTAACCATGGCAACGCATGCAGCTTGTCAAAGTGTCGCCCTCGCCAGTGTTGGATCGCTTCAATAACTGCTTCCCTCTCAGTGCCTTTTCCCTCCTTCCTCCAAACCTTTTTTCTCTGTCTCTCTCCCCCCCCCCCTCGTTTATGCACGTCACCAGCCTGCCCAAGAGGAAAAAAACGGGCCCTCCTTGCCAACACTCATTCATCTCAGTGTACTTCATCTCGCTAATTGATAACCCTAATTGGCTACAAGAACCAGTGCTCCACCTCCTTGTATCCTCGACAGACGATCTCCCCTGTGTAACGTTCTTCCTGAATAAGGTCAGACGACGAAGCGAACAGTATCTGCAGTATGACAGCTCAGCGTCAACACTTGGTTTGCCTAAAATGCGCACAGCCATATACAGTATGCCTCTGTGTCTGTGCTGCTGCTGCTGTATGTACAGTGATGTGCTGACATATGGAGGCTGACAGTAATCAGACATCTCCAGTGTGGCTCTCTGTTCCCCCTGTCAGCCCGGGCTGAGCCAGGAGCACATTAGAATCTGATCTATCTCCCCTCTGTGGAAAGTGAATGCAGAGCACTGGAGTGTGTCACAGCCCTCTTATAGGAAAGAGAAGAAGAGGACTCACTGCCAGACTGCCGGGCTAGGCAGATGCGCCGAATAACAGACAGTGGCAAGGCATTTTTATTCCCTGTGCATCTTCATTTCATTTCTGTCTGGCTGTCTCCGTTTTTCTCGCCTGTCTTTTCATACCTTCTCCTCCTTCTACTGTTCCTTTAACATATTCATTTTTGGTTTCTTTTATTTCATCAACCGAAAGACCACCCACCTCCCTCTCTCATTTTTCACCTATTGCTTCTCTGCTGTCTTTTGTGTGTGTGTGTGTGTGTGTGTGTGTGTCCGTCCTCTGTATTCCCCACATATCATCGGGGTACCTTACACATCACAAACACTGTCGATATCTGCACCATTTTGCTCAGCGAGCCTCAAGGGGAGAACGGGGCCGTGTTTTAACAAACGTCCATGGAACACGCAGTTAAGGGGATTATCTAAAAATAGACCCGAGCCCGGTTTCTATCTTAATTCATTTTTTTTTCATGAATTTGGTTTTATTTGAGTTCCAGACTGCTTTCACACTGCTGGCTGTCAGGTTCAGGAGCTGGGTGTTAAGATTATACTGAGATTTGTGAGTGGCAATGACCAAGAGGGAGATAGTAAAAGCACTGTATGGATTTGGTCCTTCATGTGTAAACAGTCCTCACTTAAACAATGTACATCATGTGGACAGTTTTATAATTAATGCCCTAGAGACAACAATGGCTATGTGTGTACAGAATCTTGGTTTATATTGGTTATAAGGCAATTTCTTTTTCTGCTGTTAAGCCATTTTAGTGTGCATAGAGTATTATGAAACTATAATAACTAACAAAATCTCTTCACTGCATCCACCAGCAGTGGGAAAACACTCCATTCCAAGTCAAGCATCATCAGAACTAACCCATTAGTTCCTTCCTCCACTGTGCTCTCCCAGGTGAATAAATACAAGTTTTCAGGGGAGTGAAAAGAGCAGATTAAGTGGAATTAACGGAATGCTTGTGTTCAACTAAATGACTGTAAAAAGAAAAAAAAAAACTGTAAACTGTGTAGGGCGAAGCAAATCACATACAGTAAACCTGTTCAGAAGGAAATGCACACACACACACTCGCACCAACGGATTCTCCACTTGATCTTCTTTGCTCCTTAGTTGAGCAGTAGAGGTTTAAGCTTCGAGCCTCCTGCAGTGGAGACTGACACGGCGCAGCATAGTTTAATGCCACTCTCCTCGTGCAGCTGACGAAACACCTTTGTCTCTGTCTTTGTCATGTCAGAGCCGACCTGGTCCACACTAAGTCAGCCTAGACGCAATTCCTCTCGTGGACTCATGACATGGGCAACAATGATCCAGCATGACTGACTCCACACTGACGCAACATCCGAAAGCTTACTCCTCCCCGAGGCAACAAGAGGCTATTGGTTTACTATCTGAAACCTAATGAGGCTGTGTTAGCATTCAGGAAACAGTAAAATGAGAAGCAGCGAGGGCCCTTCCCATGTGGTCTCTTTGTACTGCTCCAGTTTGTCCTCAGGCACATTTTCACAAACTCAGATGTACTAAGGAGAGCTGGCATGAAAAAATTAACGCTCCATTGCAGAGCAATTGAATGCATTTAAGAGCAGGAGGTAAGGGAAGAAAATCAAGTAATAAGTGGATGAAGCTACTGCCCAAAAAACCCACATTACATAAACCAAGTGTATATACACACCCTATACTTTACAAACCATTTTTAAGCAGGCGCTATTTTAGACAACTAGACTCAGCCATTTTTATGACACTCTCTTGCTTGAATCAATTACGAGGAGCAGAACTGGCATACAGACATCAGGAGTAATAACCCACAGTGCTGTGGGTCTCAGTGAGTGAGTGGTGATTATAGAAACCACACTGACTACGAGCTGCAAATGTGACCAAGGACGGACTCACACAGTCAAATGAAGCATCCACTCAGAAACATGGACTGAAAAGTCAACCTCATTTAATGCGGAGGGATTTTTTTTTTTTTTTTTTTTCAGGGAAATTGCAGGTCACTGCGTATTAGAATGACATGCCCGCCTGTCTTCTGTCGCTGCTGCCAACAACAACCATTCAGAACTTCTCCTTTAATGAGGTTGAATGAGGCTTTTCCTTAAGGCAGGTCTAATTATTTCAAAGGCATCATAGAGGCATCACAGCTTAATTTATACCGGTGTCACTGTCTGAGCTACTGCCTTCAGCCCTCTAACTCGACTTTTGTCTTTATGAGTATATATTGTCTCTGTGTATACGTCTGAGCTGTCCATCACTGCCGCATTCTCCCTCAGGGCAACCTGACACTTCATCTCTGCAGTGCTGCTAATTAAGAAAAACAGGATTCATCTTCAATACGACTGTTATCAACAATGCAGTTTTTATCCCAGTGGTCTGAGAGTGGGCTTTTGTTTTTCCAGCTGGACCCAGAGAACACCGGTTTCATCGCAGTGGAGAACTTCACCAGCTTGGTGGAGCACCATGAGCTGCAGCTGGACCCGTCCAAACTGGACATGCTGTTAGCCCTGGTCCAGAGCAATGAAGAGGGACAGGTGTGCTACCAGGAGCTCATCGAGCTGGTGAGTGGAAACCAGATGCACGTACACAGATAAATATAGTAAGGCAGAGGGTGTCGCATGAGGCTTTTCATGTCATGCAGCACAGACAGAGTTCCTCACATACACCCACTTTTGTTGGATTTCAGAAAGGTTACAGCATTGATTCAGACGGAGCCAGCAAGCTCCGTAGTGGCTAAAATTGACTCGACCATTCAGGTCGTCGTCCTGCAAAAAGGAGGATCAATCTTTCCAGTTAATGTGGCGGCAAATCCAGACACTTAACCTCCCAAGCCGCACACAGCAAATACTAGAAAACACCCACACCAAGCTGACAGAGCCACATTATTAAAGCAACACATTTTATTTATCATAACTGATATAACACTATTATATTCTGAAGAAATTAATATAATAAATAGTGTAATAGCAACCAAGACTGAGATACTGCAAGATACTGTGCAAGAATATGTTTTATACTCTGATGTGAGAACAGTGTGTACTACTCTATTGTATTCTCTTAACTGCAGCTGCAGATGTCTTGTTCTGAGGCAGTTTTTTTGTCCTTTGCTTCGAATGCGAGGTCAGGCTCTTCATTGTTTGCCTCTTCTTTTTTTCATTCCCCGCCTCTTCACCTATCTGTGTTTACAATTTCTTTAATTGCTCCTATTAGAAATTCCTGTAGAGCCGTCCATGCGACAGGCTGATTCTCTCCGAGTGCGTAGACGAGCACCTGCCTTCAGCTCCTGGCAGCGTACGGATGAACACACCGCGACGCAATTCCCGGCATATTTTCACATCTTTAGGCTCATTTCACCCTCTCTTGCTTACTCTCTCTATTTATCTGTTTCTCTCCTTGTATCTCTTTCTCTCTCCTTGTGTTGTGCTGCCCGTGGTTTGTAATGAAGGCCACACGAGGACACTCAATTTGGAGCGCGTCCCATTTCTGGAGACTCTGCCACTACAGAGAAATCAGTGTAGAGGTGCTGCTCCCACAGTGCAGCTTCTCCCTTACAGCAGCCCTCTTTCTTGGAAGTGCACAGCTATCTTCCTCCGCCATTCTTGAAGTGTTGTTCTTTTTTTGTTGTTGATCCATCTCATTTCGGTGCATTCTCATCTTCAACCCACCCTCTTCAAACCATGTAATAATCCCCCCCACCCCCCCTTCTTTGAACCTACCTCCTTGAACCCTCAGATCTCATTTCCTCCTCTTTCATTCTACACTCCTTGTGAGCATATGTTAGGTGAAAAAAAAAAAAAAAAACCTGCCTCGCCTCCAACAGCATCAGGGAGACAGTTTTAAAATTGCCCGTCAGCCAAATGCAAATTGCCTTCGATTAGCCCAGCACTGGTAGTAGGAGGCAGAGTAATCTGAGGTAATTTTAGTACGCCCAGCCTCACGCAGATATCGACCCCCAGGTCTGATTTTAAAGATTTGTCTGATACACACATGTGAACACACACAAACCGTACCCGCACTGTTCTGTGCATGCATACAATTTGCACATATACAAACAGCATTTTATTAGTAATTAATGCAGCCACCCACTTCCTGTCTGTCCGTTTCACTACTCCCCTCCCCTCTGATATACGCGCACTGTCTCAGACGCAGACAGGCTCTCATTCATACACATGAGCACTGCCAGTACAGATTTGCTGACTAATTTAGAGCATACTCGAATGTTGATGTGAATCAGGCCTCCTGTCGTGTGGCATGTGATGCGTGAGCTCTGCAGGTCTCTGTTCTCTGGGATGAGCTCCAGGCTGCCACAGGGAAAGTGCCGCGTGTAGCATGACATTTTCAACCGGGTCATCAACGAATGCCTTTCGGCCTTCCTTCTCTCGCCCTCCCCTTTCTCCCTGCTGCTCTCTGACTTTTATCACTTTCACTTAAGTCTTTCCAGTTTCTTCTTTTTTTCCTCAGTTCCACTTTTTCGTTCGTCCGACCCTTCTCTCCATTCAGATCTCTGTGTCTCAGGCAGATTTATAGGTAGCAGTCCACAGTGTGTGACAGATGACAGTCGTGTTTTGATTTGTAAAGTTCAGTGCTGCCATTATATCATAGCTAGTCCCTGAAGTCTGGTGTCTCTATTGATTTGTGGTCTGGCCTCGATGAAAGATGGAACTCCCCTGAACCGTATTAAAATGGACAGAATGTGTGTGTGTGTGTGTGTGTGTGTGTGTGTGTGTGTGTGTGTGTGTGTGCGCGCGCTCAGTCTGTGTCTTTTCGATGCTTTTAGCCCGCAAGCTGTTGCGAATTCTCTCAGTTGTGTCTCCAACGGGTGTGTACAACATTTTTCTGATTTGTTCTTCTACATTCACTCAGTGCAGCCGTGAATCCACGCTGCTTCTCTCAACCTCAGTGGGTGTAAATGTTTGAATCGCACCGTCAGGCAACAGCTTCTCTGGCGTCTGAGTGTGTGTGAGTGTGTGTGTGTGTGTGTGAGTGTGCGAGTACAAGACTGTCTCTGACATCGTTCATGTTCAACTCATCTTTCATGCAGGGTGATCTTAGCCAGAGAACTCCATCAGTTCAGCCAGAGGGGTGAATAAGTAACGCTCTGCTAAAACCTCTCCTGGGGAACTGTACACACAGACACACACACACACACACATACTCACTCATACACTCAAGGAGTATAGGTGTGTATCTGACTGCTAATCCACAAAATCCCACACAGCAAGACTACCAGCACACATTTTACTCGCGGTGACATGTTTCCGCACAATTACACACAGACATTTTGTTGATGCAGGAGACTGAGAGGCACCCGAGGTGTCAAAGTTCACACATGGTAGGGCTTTAGGGGGGCGATTCTGTGATAGACGAGCATCTGCTTATGGATTGAGGGTAAAACTGGGCCAACCCGGAGTCGGATGTGTGTAATTGCACGTATCAGTTTCTTTAAAGAGAGTCCTCTGATGGTATCATGTACCAGCTGTGTAATTTGAGAAGTGTGTCATTGTTTTCCTTCGGGTGGTAATTTGTCTAATGTTGGACGGAGATCCAAAATGGCTGCCATGGTTAATTATACAGGAAGCGGGTGTATTTGAGAGATTATGGCGGGGGATTCTCTTTGTTCATGTTGGAGGATTTTAAGACTGTTGCTTTGTGCCTCATTTTTTACCCTTCTGCCCAAATGTTGCACTTACATTTTCTCTTCCCTCAGGAGGTATAGTTAGAGAAACGTTTATGTAATATGTATTCAAATGTTCTACTTTAAACTTGGTGAGTCTTTTGTCATATTTGAAGCAGTCTCGTAAGAAATAGGGCACACAAGAAATGAACTTCTGTTATAGTCCCAGTCAAGAGACATTCTGCAAGAAGCTGACCTACAGTATTTTCAAGTTTTCAATTAACCTTAAGTCACATTAAGTGCCCACAGTGCATCGGTCTCCAGGGTCACAGATGCTATCCATCAACATCACATCCCACACCAAACTCCAATCTGTTTTAGTTGGGTTGTCAGCTGAAAGTGATGCACTTTGCTTAAGTGTCCTGGAGTGAAGGTTTTGTTTTTGTTTTTTCCTGAGTTTTATAGATGCAATTATTAAACCATGAAGAAACAACTGTGGCCGCAAACCGCTGAGGGGAAAAAAAAGGTGGACACTCATTTTAAAAGGATTTAGGCAAGAAAGAACCTGAGTATCTGGGTCAGGGTAGAATCAGCGAGGCTGAGATCCGCAGTGATTTAGATTTTGCTGTGAGAGTGCATGAGTGTACTGTATGTGTCTGAGAGAGAGAAAGGGAGAGGGGGATTTTGGTTCTAAGTGACTCACAAATTAGTTATAAAAAATAAATGGGTATAATGACACCGTTAGTCTGGTGCCGGTGAATCACTGTGTAAGCTTGGCTAATTGGCAAAGTCTTCTTCTAGTAACAATAAATGATTTATCGTGAGTGTGTCAACAAAGGTGAGAGAAAGATGACCACCACCATAAACCGAGCAAAATCCGAATAATTTACGGATTTTTTTTTTTTTTTGTATCTGCAGTACAAACACTCGAATGGCCTTTAAATCAAAATTTTTTTTAATCGTTATTACTAATTAGTATTGAGCTGTGAGGTATTGACCATGTGGTGTGGCTAATTAATCCATCAAGGACAATTGACTAAAGCTGAGAGCAGCATGTACAGTAGGCAACACGCAGCTACCAAGAGGAGGAGGATGGACCCTTGCTGTTTCTCACACACACACACACACACACACACACACACACACACACACACACACACGCACACACTGCTGTCAGTTTGGCCCATTCAGCCGTCCCTGAAGGGGAATACTGTCTTTATCTTTGTGCTCTTAGCCTCAGTATCAATGATTCCCTGGCAGACGTTGCCTCGTCAGGGAACTTCCACCGATACCGACGCACAAGTCAGAGGTTGTCCTCCTCCAACGTTTATGTGATGTCATGTGATTTTCAGTGCACCTTGCGCCGTCGCTCCGCTCGGCGCGTTATCTCAAGTTTTGGCTGCTCGCGTGTGGAGTCTCTCTCCTGTCGTCACTTCAAAAGGCTGCTAATGCTCACTTCAGAGGCGGCTGTCCTGCATGTCAGAGAAGGCGACGTGGAGTGACAGCTGTGCTTAGCCGCGTCCCCTGGGAACACATTTTCACAGAGGCAGAATGAACGGGAGAGCATACGGTGCAAAGTGGAGAGGCGGCAGGTGTTTTGTCGCCGAGCCAAACACAGATGAAATACACTCAGAAACAGTGACTTTATTTTAAGAAGAAAGCCAACAGAGGAAGAAATCACAATTATATTACATCCCTTAACCTCTCTCCATTCCACCCCTCCTTTTCATATGAACACGCACTTTTTCATTGTGAATTCAACAATATGAAGATATTTAGAATGAGAAGGAGATGTCTCACCTTCACTGTCGATTTGGCCGCCTCCGGAATCCGTGAATCGAGCTCACCCAGGCGGGCATCTCGTCTTTCCTTTAATTTCCCCCTCTCTGCCTTCTAATGTCCCTCTACTCTTCTTCTGCTTTCACTCCCGGCCTCAAGTATAGCATAATTGCATTTTCCAGGCCTGATTTCCATACTAAATATGCATCCCTCCATCTGCGGGAGAGCCGGCAGCCCAGCTCGACATCGTCCTGGTTATCACCGTGCAACAGGCCCTCACACCCTCACTGTATAACCTCCAGTGTCATAATTACCCACAGTTAAGGTAGTTACCAGGTCCTGCTCTGCTAACTTCTTTTTCTGTTTTTCGGAGTGATTTCTTGAAAAGGAAATAAAAGGCAGTTGCTCCATTTGTAGAGCAATCTGTTTGTTACTTCTTCATTATTTGCTCATTTATTTACAGGCTTTGTCCTCCAGTATATTTAGCTCATTAGCTTTTATATCCATTGACCCACAATTTCTTTCAGTATGCCCCCTGCTATGCCTACATATAATGAGTCTACAAGCAGCAGGACCTGGCTAATGAATTACGAATGGTGTACTTTAATGGTGGGCTGTACTTCCTACAGGCCCCCTCTTGAGGTTTTAATACACTTTATATGAAGCTTCCATACTGTCTAAGGTTACTATTATTAGAAACCTATACATAATGTCTGCTGTTGTAGATTTATACTGTTAACAGTAACAGCTGCTGCCCACATGCCCTTACTTTCTTCCTTCACTGCTTTTCCTGGAAACTAATTTTCAGAAAATGTCACATCACATTAGGCCTGTGTGATATGATGATATATATCGTGTGATGATGGAAAAACGTCTATCGTTTCATATTAGGCTCTACCGCTCATTTCGTTGTGTCGTAAATCACACTTTTAAGTGCAATATTTTTCGTCATTTGGACGAGGCTTTGCCATCTTCGACACTGCAGGGATGCAGGCAGGGAATATGCATGAAGGCAACACAAATAAACATGGAGGAGAGTGAACATGAAACAGAAAAGGGTCATTCTGAACGTAAATTATGTTCCTATCATATATTTTGTTACATGCTTAATTGAAAATGTCCACAAAGGAGAAAAATAATTAAGTATGAGTAAGTACCCTTTTATTTGAGTATATAATTCAAAATGTAATAAGAAATGGGCCTTTCCATGTGGTCATTTTATATAAACTATTTATTCATTGAATTTACAGAAAATGTGCTATATTGTGACGTATGTAAGTATTGTTACCTGGACATAAAATGATGACCTCTATCAGGATATAGAGGTCAGGACACAGCCTTACGTCACATCATAACACATAATGTGATTATGAGATAATTGTTTAGTCAGCCAGTTGTCCTCAAAGGAGCTGTATTGTTTTACATCGGGGACTTCAGGTATCTGGCATGAAGACATTTTTCAGCATAAAAAGTTAGGTTTGTTACATGTGCGTGTCAGTTAACAACTAATTCAAAATAAAGACAATTGTCTTAACTAATTTATATATCAATTTTGATTTAAAAAAATGTGTCTTTTAAAACAGTGTCTTTTAAAGTAGTATTTTTTATCATTTTTTTTTTGTTTCACATGAAATTATGCCTGGATGGTGAAGTGCAGGTCACTCTAGTGATTGTCATCATTAGAGGTGCTACACCTACACTGTCTGATACAGCCAGCGCAAGGATTGTGACGGAGGGAACAGAAGTCCTTTAAGACCTGGATATACCTTGGGGCTGATATACACCACAAACCTCACCTACCTAAAAGAACAGAAGAAAACTTCTGGGGTAATTCGAAAGATATTCCTAGAGCTAGATGGTCTGAAAGCCAGCCCGAAGGTAACATCCCCAAAAAATCAACTGCTTTCCTAAAAATAAATATGAAGAATTAGGCTGCTGTTCTCAAATTCAGCAGGAAGCATTGCACTGTTATGTCTGTCAGGGTTTGTTGTGCAGCATACAGCTGCTGTACTGTTGCCAGCATATTAGGTCCAACTAGATAAAATTAATGCAGTTTAATACAACTGCAATAAATCCTGCAATAAATCCTACCTTAATGAAGGCTCTAATGTTTAGTGTTTTTAAGCCAGTTTTAGAGAATTGTAAAATTTTACAGCAACCACAAAGCACAAATTACAGCCTCAAAATGACTATACATTTGAATCAACACATCCCTAAAGCAGTTTAAACAAAAACTGACCATGATATACACAAGAGGTTTGTGATAAACTGCATTAGTTTGAGCTAGGTAGACCCAATAAACTGGCAATTAAGTGTATGTTGCTCAAATTCCGATGTTTATGTTTTATTTCTATGTATTTAAAATGTTCTCTACAAAAATGACTTAGAAAACATGCTGTAACGTCTATACTCCTATGGGAGAGTACATGTAGCCTTTTTAAGCGTTTGTGTTTTTTTTTTACATACTAAATGTATGCATTCCTTTGCACTTAGTGTTTTTTTCCCACTATATTCTTAACTATTTTAGCTTTTTGATAAATGGTTTGTTAATTAAAACTGGAATTGCTATGTGTTATTTATTCTGAATTTAGTGAAATACATTAATAGAAGTAAAATAAAGAAGTCAGAATATCTTAAATTAAGTAATTTCACCACTTAATATCACCACGTTTGAATTAATACTAGGTTGGTTAAACCTATAGGTTTTAGAGGTCAAAGCAAATCATGTTGGTTGTACTAAACTAATTGAGTTAGTCTGAAAAAAGATGCATGCAAATTGTTACCTTCATTTTTTAAGTTGCTCCACTGTGTTCTTTTTTAGAGCGGATCAGCCATTAAGTAAATCTTACCTGCGAAACATGCACAGTTTTGCTTGATATTGACTCTGAAGGATCACTGCTCTGGGTAGCCGGACGGACAGCATTTTCAGTGGTAACTGTGGCAGAAAAGAACCTCTCTGTGTTGTTACCCTGACGTTTTTCTGCCTCGGCTGTCAAAATAGTGGCATTAGGATAGTTTTCACCCTAAGCCTCTATTAAAGAACTTATCAAGAGTTTGGTCCCGCTGGCCTGCAGGCTGCTGCAGAGCTCCTGCTCACTAAGCAAACCTGGAGTCTGTGATAACGTGAATACACACACACACACACGTACACACACTTTCTCTCTTTCCATTGAATAGTTTGTCTGAACAAAGATTTGCTTTTCAAGGGCAAAATCACTTCAATAGCCCATTTGTTATGATGTCTGAGCTGCAATCAACCCTGCTGGCATTCACGCTTACATTCTGTCTAAATCAAAAAGCCCTTATACATTATTTATATTAGTTTCTTATCAGCCATGAATATTTTGCTGCAGTTTTGTCATCTCTCTTGTGGCATAAAAGTGATCACCAGTTGTGTATACATGTAACATGGCTTTGGTATTAATATTTTAATTGCTCCTATGATATGAGGAAAACACACTTGTTAAGTAAACACAATCATTGCAAATGTATTAGGCACTAAGTACTGTTTTTATCTCCTAATTTCTGCATTAGTTCGGGTAAAAACACATCTTAATACACTCAACTGCCATATAGATTATTTTTACCAAATATCTGCATAATAATTTCAGTACTAGCATCTATCTTTTATCTCTGTGTGACACAGATGGGACTGAAAAAAAAAAGCTTTAAGCAGTTTTAAGATGCTGATTTAATCATTTTGTGCAACTGTTCTCAATCATTCTAGCTCAATTTTGTTCTGAATAACTTATTTACAGTAGTCAACCGATTAAACAAGCAAATAATGAAAACTTGAAACATTGAAGTCACACATAAGTTAAAAATAAAGTTAAAAGCCTATACAAAAAGGTACCCATTGAATGCATTGAGACAAAAGAGAAACTGGTAATTGAAGCATCTGAACAATGTAAGAACAACAGAACAAGTCCTGAAAGAAGATAAAAGTGTCGCCACCTTTTCCCCTGAATATTTGATCATAAAGTAGAACTTAAACAAAACATAAAGAACATAAACCGTGATGCTATCCCTTGTGAAATCAGTACTGTATGAATGTTGGCTCCCATCTAGGATGATTAGTCACACTGATGAGCTTTTCCTGAGAGTATATGAAAATAAGATATCCTCCTTAACTGATGTTTGATCCACTTAGCATGAAGAAAGTTATGGATTGAATTGCTTAAATGAAAAATTCAGCAGCAGGCGATGATGACATCTGCTCATCCTGGTTAGGTGTCCTCCAGCTGCTGACAGTAGTGCTCATAAAACAAGACGTGAGACGAGTTTCTTGTAAAACAAAGACATTAAGTCATCAAGTAGCAAAAAAACAAAGACAGTAAGTGGATCCAAAGCTGTCTGCTGAGTCACAACGCAATAATTTGACATGTTAGGAAATGTGGCAAATGACGCGCATCGTTCCTCTTAGTTTCTTTAAAATCCAAGCAGTTGCCCACAAGGTATTGTACTGATCTTTTAAGAGTAATACATTAATTTTTTTTTTTCACCTTTTCCTCAGATGAGCAGTAAGCGCTCCAGCAGTTTCCGACGGGCCATCGCCAATGGCCGCCGCACGCTGCAGAGGGAGATCCTGCTGGATGAGACGGGGCTGGGTCTGTACAAACGCTTTGTACGCTATGTGGCCTACGAGATCCTGCCCTGCGAGACGGACAGACGCTGGTACTTCCACCAGAACCGCCTGTGTCCCCCGCCTGTCTTCATCGCCATCGTCACCATCGTACAGGTGATAGATTTGGGAGGCAACGTCTTCGACCTGTCATACAATGCACGGGTTCAGATATTCCAACAACATGTTTGGCCTGCATTATTATTATTAGCATATATTATAATATTATTAGTATATATTTTAGCATGTGCTACTAACCCACAGCACTGGCTTTGGACTGTTCTGTTGGCTCAGTCGTTCTCTTCAGACCCACTGAAAAGATTTTCTGCCTTTGATCACACTCTTTTACTGTGAGCTCGATATGAGCTGGTAACCCATTTGGGAGTCAGGGGCTTAGTGGGTGCATTTAATGCCATTCCTCCAAGCTGAAACCTCAGTCAGCATGCATGCAGGGATTTTTTTTTTTTTTTTCAGACACTGATTTTGGAACTTGGAAACCAGGTCAGTAAGCACAGTGCCCACCACAGTGGCATTAAGTGACCTATAATGTTCGTTTGGAAAAAAAAGAACACAGACGCCCTCATGGACCATGGTTGAATGGTTTGGGATTAAGCGGCGAAAATAACCTACAGCCTCTTAACAAAACTTCAACCTTTTCCCCTGAAATCATCATAATTCTGAGGAAAGAAAGCCAAGTGCTCCCATAATGCCTCCAAATGGCATTGAATTGTCTGTAATGACAATGAGGATGTGATAATAACGGTTCACATTCATTTTAATTCACAGAGACAATGAGTCATTATTCTATGAAAAGAAATTAATGGAATTGAACCAGATGTGCCGTTTTTTTTTTCTCTCTAGGCAGTAATTGTCTCCACAAGTCTAATAAGCATCAGCTGAGGGATATAGACGGAGAAGAAAACGTCATAAGTCTTTCATAAAGCACAATGGGTTTTGTTTTGCGGCACAATTTCCACCTTTGTACCAGCAGTCTGCAGAGAGAGCGTGTAATGGGTATGTCAGCAAGAACTGACAGTTTGGAGTCATTTCTGTGTCCGTTGCAGATCATCGTGTTCATGTGCTATGGCATCATGCTAAACAAGTGGGTACTGCAGACCTATCAGCCTGACTTCATGAAGAGCCCCCTGGTCTACCATCCCGGCCACCGGGCACAAGTGTGGCGCTTCTTCAGCTACATGTTCATGCACGTTGGGTAGGTTCACGCAACTCCACTAACCACATTTCTGCAGGACTGGTTTCAATTAAAATCTGGTTTGGCTGTTGCAGATGACGAGCAGCGTAAGGAGGAACAAATCTCTTATTAATCTCGTTCTGTTTCTGTGCTCTCTCCTCAGTTTGGAGCAGCTGGGGTTCAATGCTTTACTGCAGCTGATGATTGGCGTTCCTTTGGAGATGGTCCATGGCATCTTGCGAATAAGTCTGCTTTACATGGCAGGAGTGCTTGCCGGTGAGTGTTTGTGGGTGGACTTGGCATGAGGGTGCCCAGTGAAGGAAAAAAATATACTTTTAAAGGGAAGCTATGCAGTGATGCACATAGTTTAAATAGTGTTAGCAAATGTTCACAATGACATAAACAGAGAAGGCTGTTTATTCTCTATTCTGCCCTGTGTTATGCGTGTGTATTTTTGCCAGCCCAAAGTATATTTGTATTGACCTAGTTTGTATAGTTTCATTACTGTTTGCGCACTGTATTACTCAGAACAATGCCTTGATTTCTGTTTTGTTGGTCCCTTTATCATTTATCAAGTTAAAGTTCTTGTATTGCATTTCACATTGGCTGTATTCAGCATCAAATGCACTTCCAGCGAGACTGAATTAGTTAGCATCTTGTCCTCAAGCTGACATCCATGAGACACATGTTTGATAGTTTTGATAAATCCGACCCAGCTGGTGGTCCGGACCTTTGAGAAAATACAAGTCACCAAACCGAAGGCAGCGGAGTGACTCACGGTGTCCACAGTTCGGGCTGCAGCACTCAAGCCTTTGTTGACAAGAAACCTCATTAACTTTCATCCTCCTCCGAGCCAGTTTGGAGATTGGAAATTTTAAATCCAGACTGATTGCTGGATGTGCTTCCTCACTGCAGTTTTTTTTTTTTTTTTTTTTTTTGCTGTTAATGCCTATTTTCAGAAGTCATATCAACACTACTGCTTAAACCTCTTTTCCCTTTCATCTTCACTGGGAACAATTTATGTCTCAGATCTTGTAAATCTCTTGCTAACCATTATTTGATTACTGTCGAAAGCAATAGCCTAATTCCTATTGAGTTATATATTCATTCATTTTCAGTAACGTGATTTAAAGGCCTTCTTTTCTATGTGACTAAAAATCTGAATTCTTTATTTTTCGTTTCCTGTCCTCTCTCCGCACATACGGCAGTAAAATGGAGTTAAAGCTGCTCAAAACTCTGCTGCTCCTCATGCTCTGTAAAAGTCAGACCCTCACTCCCCTATACACACACACACACTCGCATGCACACACACTCTTAGCACTCATGAATTATTGTAGCTTTGATTTATTTTAGCAATGATGGCAGGGAGAGAGAGAGAGAGCAAGCAGGCGAGCATGGGACTTACGGGAGGAGAAGTGGAAGAGTAATGCAGGGTTCCTCTCTGGGGAATTAGCCTAAGTGCAGTTTGAGATGCTGTTTGGTGATTTAAGCTGCAGTCTGAATCAAAAAGGAGTGGAAAGCAGCGGGGAGATGGTGATATTTGTACCCCCAGAGTTTGGAGTCAAACCGCATTCATTAGAATTTCTAGGCTTGAGTTACATTGTAGTCATCAAAAATTGAATTTGCGTAGTACAAGTTCAATCTGAAGTTGCATGTAACTCTCTGGAATTAAGTTGGAATTTTACTGCATTTAGTACCATATTATCTAACATAATATAACCAGAATAAATGAGGAAAAGAGGAAAAATCCGATGAATTCCTCCTAAACAGTGAAGAAGTGCTGAATGGGTTTTAGCTACACAATAATTTCACTGTCTGATTCTGGTTGATGGAGTTGAAATTGGAGCTGTGCTGTGATCTTTGGGAAAGTAGGGCATTAGATAGCAGGTTGGAAAGTGCACTTGTGTGTGTAATTTTGTGTGTTTTAGAATTTTTGAGGAGTCAGTGGGGGTTAATGACAGGAGGCACTGTAATTATCACTCAGTCCGGAGTAGAGAGTGATTTTATGTAAACCAGCATGATGAATTTGCAATCTTAAAAGGACAACATGTTTTTTTTCCCTTCTTGTTTCACTGTAAATAAAACAAATGAGGCTCCTGCCAGCTTTTTGAACCTAATGTGATACTGAAGTTTATATAACAAACTTTATAGTCATTCTAGCTGCCTGGCTCTTTGCATGGCATATCAGTCTGCCAGTCCACCACTTTGGTCTAAACTGAAATATCTCAATAACTATTGGATAGATTGCCATGAAATGTGGCACACACGTTCATGTTCCCCTCAGGATGAACTGTAATAACTTTGGGGATTTCCTGACTTGGAAAAACTGATGCCATTCCCATACGGTCAGCTGTACTTTGTGTTTAATGATAATTAGCAAATGTTATACCTGCTTAACATCAGCATTTAGCTCAAAGCACTGCTGTGCCCAATACAGCCTCACAGTGCATGGCTGCAGACTTTAAGTCTTGAATATATATACCTAAACTGAGATTTTATGAACTAATTTTAATGCTTGCACATGTTCTTTTGGTCTGGTTTACATTGTTTTTTCAGTTTACTTAACAAACTAGATTGGGGACAAATATAGATATTACAGACAGATAAGTAAATTGCTGTAGATATGTGAAATATAAGATTAATTTCTTTGTTCATGTACCTCCCTCCAGCCCTCCGTTCTTCCTTTCACCAATATCGTGGGTGCGTGGTGTTTCACAGCCTCACACTTTGCGTTTTGCCAGTTTTCCTTCAGTCTTTTGCAAACTTACGATTGCTTGTGGATGTTAGAAATTGCCCGTTGCTTTAGATTACTCAGTGAAATTCTTTTTTTTCTCCTTCTTCCCCATTCTGTTGCCCGTGGCTGTCTCATGTTTATATTCATACAGTCTTATTCTAGCTCAGGAGTTCAATCATGTCGGCTGTTGCTATCAGCTCTTGCACGCATGTTGCTTGTTATTTTTGCATGGCGTCGGAGCTTTCAGGTAATTGCTGCACTCTGTCGGTGCGAGCAACCGTGTTGCAGGTATTTTGCCTTTATGTGTGTGCCTTAACCCACTGCAAAAATTTCTGCACCGCAGGGCTTGTTTTCAAAGCCAAAATAAAGATTTCTTTCTTTTTGAAGATGCCTCAAATACTGTGAAAAGTATAAAACTGTTCTTACAACTAACAGGCATCTCTGCAGTCATTATCTTGCAAATAATAAATATTGCAATTTAAAAAAAGTAGTTACACAAAGCACAAGGCTTTAATCTGTGTAGGTCAGATGGTGTTCACATCTGTAAACCTTGGATATCGCCTGATTTTGAGTCCATTGTGCTGACCAAAGAATAATTCTGTAATTATAATTAATTCACAGTGCTGTTCAGTCCCTGATCCTTCTCCTTGCTCACTTTCCACTCACTAATTCTTCATGGCTCTCCTGCACTAACAGCAGATGAAGTATTCCACTTCAATTTCCTGTTTCAATATTTCAGACTATATTGACATAAAAAAAATAAAAAAAGAAGCATTATAGAAGCATATTTTTCCATCTGTCTTTTTTTTCCCTTCTTTCTCCTCTGGGTCTCCTTCCCTCGGGCCAACGGCTCCTTCAGCTTCTTCATATGTTTCAGGAAATCAACAGGTGCCAGAACACCGTGTTATTCCTCGTAGCCCTGTGTGAGCCTCGGGGTGTCTACATCCCCTAACACCTTAGACTTGAGACAATCCAAATCTTCCAGCAGCCTCTTATAGCAGCAGGCTTGAGTGTGCTGTCTCACCGTGTCCCGCTCAACTCAGATAGCGGTGTGCTGATGAGGTTTTGGTGTTGGTGTACTATACTATGATTTTTTTCTGCTCTTCACTGCCTATCAAAATCGATTCTGCAGTGTGACAAAAAACAAAGACCTGGGGTGAAACTTTCACTTTAAATCATCAGATTTTTGTTGAAATACCAACAAATTTACATTTGGTTGTAAAGAAAAAGTGTTGTAATGAAGCTATAAAGAAACCGGTGTTAAAAACCCTTATTTTTATAGAAAACACAAGTGTTTGTGTGTGTTGTGCCCTGCATTTTGGTTGTTGCATGTCATCCAACTCTCTTTTTTTCTGTTCGCTATTGCAGAAAAATAATCTTTTTTAAAAATATCTTAATTGCCTACATGCCCGATTATACTTTAGAAATTGTTTCATCTTAGATTTATCCAAGTTATGACAGTGGTGGAAAGTTACAATGCTTAAGTATAAGTAAATATTTCCATGTTTATGGTGATTTATACTTCTACTCCACTACATTTCTGAGGGAAATATAGTACTTTTTATGTCATTGCATATATTTAAAAGCTATAGTTACTTTTCAGATTCAATTTTTACGTATAAAACATATGATCAGTATATAAAATATCATGCATTATTATAGATTTAACGGGCCAACAGTATATGACGTAGTTAAAATTAGCTCCACCTCGACCAACTTCAACATTAACGTACGGCTAACATATTAATACATCAATAATAATGATCCAATAATATAAAAATAAAACAATAATAGGGGCCATTATGCATAATGAGTATTTTTCCTTTAAATTAAATACACTTTGGTGCTAATTAGGGCTGTAACTAATGATTATTTTCATTATCGATTTAATCGGACAATCATTTTTTAATTAATCGATTAATTATGCCTATGAAATGTCCAAACATTTTGAAAAAATACCCATCACACCTTCTCATAGCCCAATGAGACGTCTCCTCACATGTTTTCGCTCAACCAAAAGATCCTCAGTTCACAGCTATATATGGTAAGACAGGCAGCAAATCCTCTCATTAAATGAGGTGTAAGCATATTGAGAATATTTGGCATTTTTTAAATACTTCTTCCTACACTGTCCCAGGATAAATAAAGGTTAAAAACATATATGCCCCTGTGTCAACTGTGTCACTGAGCACCTTAAGAGCCTGTGGATTGGTTCGCCAACCTATGGAGTCTATGGTTTGAATTATGCAGGAGCATTGTGTACAGGAGCCTGTTAACAGAACGTACTCTTATAAACTGTCCAGCCAGTGTTAGAAAGCTCTCACTGCTTATTGGTGTCCTCAGTCAAGAGGAGGAAGAGACATGGCTCGACGTTGTTTGTGGCCTGTTGGGAAATTGTAATGGAAATATGAAAAATTACTGCACGTCAGTATAACCTCGTTGTTGCAAGCCAGTTGATGTTGTCATTACTTAAAAGTGCCATGCCAAGTTACATGTAATGTTTAATCCTTCAGCAGTTGATTAATGTTCTGATATCAGGATGGCGGCAGTGTCAGCTTTCTGCTGCGGCCATGGGACTCGCTGTATTGTCGCTCCTAATTTAGCCAAATGATTGTTTCTGCGTTCTCTCACGCTAATAAAAGCCTATTCAGTCTCTAAATGACTGGAAGTCTTCAGGCTTATTTTTGCCTATGTTACATTACCATTTCTACATTCCTGTTATATAACTGATGCTTTTAAAAGTGCACTGCACATATTTAGGCAGGGTAAATATGATTACATCCGCTGCCAGTGAAAAGAGGGCCTTGGTACGAGGCCAAGAGTGACTTTGTCCATCAACCATTTTGCTGATGTTTGATGTTTGGTCGAGGCACACAAGCCACAAATTATTCTATTCCATGGAACTCCCAGAAGCCCAGAAATACAGTTTTGTGATTGAATCTACAAGATTCAAATCAATAAATTCAATCGAGTAATTGAAAAAAAAAAAAACTCACTATATTGATTGGTTTTACAAATTTGGTAACAGATAGACTTTATAGGTTTTATTAACTGTTACAGTGTGATAAAAAAAAGTCGGTACTTAAGGTAATGATTATGGTTCAAAATACATTTTAATTCTTAAAAGTTTGTATGTGGAGTTTGAAAAATGTATAATTGACCTTAGTGAAAAGGAAGTTGACAAAAAAAACTTGACTCAGGTCCACTTACTATTTCAACTGTAATTCACAGTCTTACTCAGCAGAAGACTCTCTACTTTTAAATTAAAATTCAGTTGAAAGCTTTGTGAAGGACAGGAAAAGCTTATAAGTGGAGGAGTTAAGGTGTTTTGTGTGTTAAAGTGCTTTATGAAACTTACTGACACTTTATAGTTTTGTCCAATACAGCTTTGTAAGGAGCTCAAAAACCACTAAAACTCTTACTCTCTTAAAAAGTTTGAATTCCAGCAGACGGCTGTGGGATCTTCGGGAAAGTGGGAGTTTTTCTTGGGGCAAAGTTGAGTCAGACAAAGCGACGCTGCCACACCTTCACACTGCATCAGCAGCATCAGCAGCCCAACTCTGTTAATGAGGCAGAGATGGAGATAAAAAGACAAGAGACAGGAAGCATCGGGGAACAGAGGGCTGGATAAATAACTCTCAGAGCCAGAGGGATGTGACTCTGCCTCTGACTCTTCCACTTTGGCTCTGACTCACTTCAAGCACTGGTGTAGAGATATTGACAACGCGCTGATTTGATTGGCTCGGGGTGAATCTGGGAAGGTTTGTGGAGAGCAGGAGGCATTTTTAGGACTCTGAGAGCCGTGGAGTCGCCTTTGTGTTGCTATTGCCAGCTGAAGACCAATTATTTCTCGCTCGCTCTTACGTTGAAAGCCTGTCGGTGAAGTGTGGGGCCGCGACGACGCAACACCGTCAGCACACAAGGTCAGATTTCTGTCTTTTGAGCCAACCTCAGCTGCAGATCGCTCTATGGGTTCAAACCCTGGAGTTGCCTATAGAGCTGAAGAGTCTGGTCCTGTGTTTCTGATGTACTCCCCTGGTGCCGAGCTGAACTGAGGAGGCAGGGTGACCTTGGTGCGTTGCAGAGGCTGCCAGCGTGATTATGGTAATTCCCAACCCCCCCATCCCACCCCACAGTCAACTCTTCCTAGGTGACACCGAGCTCACTTCCTCTACAACCACCCCCTGCAGCCTGGCTGATAACAACACCGAGGATGATGAATATTTCTACTGTATTGCATCCTAATTGAAGGTAGCCCATTTGTGTGGAGCGAGCCCACTGTGTTTATGGGTGTCTATTTGCATCTGCTGTATGAAGCCAATCCAGGGCGGCAATATTTGTCCAGCACTCTGTTGGAGTTGGAGAGGAGGCTATTTCTCTGCTTTCATTTACTTTGGTGGTTGGTTTCAAGGTTCTCCGGCGAAGAAGCACATCACGCTCACTGTAGCCGTCGCTGTGGCTTTATAACCTTGAGCACAGGAAGTGATTTCATGCTCTTTTTCATTGGGATGTTGGATGTTTCAGTAATTTCGATTCAAGGTCAGCTATTGTGCATGTTAGCTGAAAAGCAGTCGTGAGTGATGACCGCTTTGGTCGTGACAAGAATTTAGTTTTTTGTATTAGAGCTCTACTTGGGACATAAACAACTCCAGGAGCATTAAGCATATTTGGATGTACAATCACTAATGTTTTGGTTCTCCAGTTATAGGCATGCTCATATGCCCACACACACTCACCCAGATCAGATATGATTATACTTTTCCGCTAATGGTTGGTGCTGTGCTGAGCAGCCCCCTCTCTGCAGCTCTGAGGATGTGACTTGTGGAGACTATTGATTTTTCCTGATGCCCCCTGGGCTCTGGGGAAAACATAAATATTATCATATTTTTCCCCATGTGGCATATTTGGATGAGGCAGAAAACGGTTCGAATAAACAGAATCAATCTCTAAGGAAACCAAGGCCAAGGTGTGTTTACAGTGGCCATGTTGGCACACTGTGAAGTTGATAAATTGTATCCGTTCCTCCAGGCCGGAGCTTGGCATCGACGGGGCTGGAATCGCGTTGTTTCATGTTCCCTTCTTATATTATTTATTTATTTTTTGTTCTTTTGTATATGTAGCCAAGATAGGTCCCGATTTATGTTGTGTTTGAACTTTGGATCGGTGTTTGCCTTATTGAAGTTGTGCGTCTAATGATCTGCTTTGACTGCAGTGCTGGAGCACAGGTGAGTAGTGTTTAGTCGCTTTGAGGATGCTGACAGTTTGAATGCTCCTCTGCAGCTTGACACTGCAGATAACTAAAACTTTGCAGACTCCGTGTTTTCCTTCATCTCAGGGTTTTTTTTTCCTCCCTCCCGCCCACGCTCCACCAGGGCACGAGGAGATGGATGAAGATGTTAGATTGGATGAGAACTGATTGCAAGTCACGCTGCTCCACTTTAAGGAAAGCAAGTGACTGAGATGATAGTTCCCATATCTCTTTCTGTCTGGGTGACACAGAGGAGACCGTATCCTTCCCAGGTGGAAAATATCTTAAATAGAGCTCCCCCTGTCTGACAGCACTATTATACTTGAATTGAGGCTTTGAGACGGATGCCAGTCTGTTAAATGACATTTCAAGCTATGAAATTTTCAAACAGACTTTAAACCAGACAAAAGACCATGTGACAGATGGTCTGCCTCCAGTTGAGTCACCCTGACATTTCCTTATTTTACTCCAGTCACCTTCAAAATGTGTCTGCTCATATAACAAAACTAAAGTAAGTTGCCTACCAAGATCAAATCGTATTACTTTTTCATGCTTGAAGTCATTTATTTAACAAAAATACCAAACATTCACTGGTTCTGTCTTTTCAGTTGTGAAGATTTCCTGCTTTTGTCTCTTTTATATCAGTATGAATTGAACATCTCTGGGTTTTGGACTGCTGGCTACACAGAATTATAGCAATTTGAAAATGTCACCTTGGGCTCTAATTATGATGGTATTGTAGCTTATTGCAGATATTGTTTTTGTTGTATAAGTAACGAGAAATTGCAGTCAAGAAATTACAAAATGTACAAAATCGTTCAAAAAATGTACAACATATGTAAGAGGTCATTTAAAACTTAAAATGTTATGCATTTATTGCAAAAATGATAACCAACTCTCAAATTTTGCCTTAAAAATCCAGTGTTGATTAGGCTATAATAAGCATTTTTACACAATTTTCTGACATGTAAAAGATCAAATGACTAATCATTAAATTCCAAAATGCTTTGAAAATAATTGTTATTTGCACCCCTACATAGAACAACATAATTGTGATGTTATGTGTACATTGCATACATCATAATTATAGGGTCAGGCATGTTGGCAGCAGAATGAACTCACACACATAACTCCATCACCATGTCTCTGTGTTTCTTCAGCTAAACCAAAGTTTGTTGTTATATTTACTTCTGACAGTTTGTAGATTCTCAACCTGAAGTAATGTGGCCAAACAGAATGAACCACAAACCTCTTTTGTTCTTATTTGTCTGTTTTATTTTTAGCTTGGGTAAGAAAATAATTAAGCAAAAGGTACAAACAGCTCCATCATGATCAGCTAAATTAACAGAAACTAGAACCCTGGATTTCTTGTAATTGGGCAGCAGAGTATTTTAAAAAATGCCAAACACACGCAGAGAAAAACCCGTGGTTATGACTGAGTGATTGCACTCTCAGTGTGTGTTCTGTATCACTGTTCTCCATGCACTCAATCTTTCACTCTTCTTATTCGTGCTCAGTAAATAAATCTGATCAGGCATTTCCTCAGTTTATTAGCCAACACAGGCAGCCCTGTGACTGCAGAAGTGCTGACTACAGCACATCTCTTTGCTGGGCCACAAGATTTAATGCATACAGGATAGATCTGTCTGAGGCAAGTGTGCACAAAAAGAGCAACCCAAACCTTAAAGGCAACAACCCCTCGGTATTAACGGGTAGAGGTTTCCCTTACTGAAACTGTCCTGTGAGCTGTGACAGAGCACTGGATTTCTATTGAAATATTTGACTTCTTTATGAGAATTGACAGTTTCAAAAGGGTAATATAATCATAATGGACTAAAAGAAAAAAATGCTCTTGCAAATTCAATGTCTCATAATGAAACATGACAAAATAAATGTAGGTGGTCTTTCCTCATAGCTTGTACCAACAGACTGAAGAAATGAATAAGAGCACAGTGCTGGGTTGCCAGAATTACTTGTACCCAATACTGACTAAATCACCTGAATAAATGAACACATTGTCCTTTAATTGTCCTCTCCTGAGTAATTTATTGGCTGACCAACCAAGAAATGCAGCTCAATGCATATTAATGTTCTTCTTTAGGTTCCCAGAAAACACCTGCCGGTAGACATCTTTACAAATGAAGAGTTAGATAATATGTATTAGCCTCTGAGAACTAGACATGTTTTCACTGTGGCATCTATACATATTCCCCCAGGAGTTGATGAAGAGAGCGAGAATATTGACATTGACATCTTGACATTCGTTGGGTCGAGTGTGTGTGTGTGTGTGTGTGTGTGTGTGTGTGTGTGTATATGTATAATTACATCTTTAAAGACAAGTTATGAATATACAAACACAAAAGAAATCTGTACATACACACAAATGTTTGATGTTTGATAAAAAAGCATGGGCTAAAAAGATTTAATATATATTCACCCTTAAACATATGTTGCCTAATTTCAGCCCAGACATCTACAGCCATGTAGGCATCTTTTAAACATCTCTTCAACAAAATGTTATCATTAAAAACCTACGTCAGCCACATTTCTCCAGGGACTCTTGATAGACTGTAAATAGTCTACATAATCACAGTCGGTGGCTCCCCAGATGTATAAACTCTAGAAAGCAGACAGTAGAAAGCATCGGGTTTGTTATTGTTTGTGCAGAAGCATATTTTCCAAGGATTAGAGGATTTTTTTTTATTGCACATTACATTTACTGTGCTCAGGCGCAGCCTCCACTGGAGTGGCTACAGAGAGGCGCAGCCTAAGGCACTGTCAAACCCTGGCCTTGGATCAGCTTACCATCCCTTGTCTGCACCTTATCCCAGAGAGACTGAGAAATACAAAGTTGACCCATAGCTTAAGGGCAGCCTGGAGTAACAGTAATGGTGTAGCAAGTTCGGTTTGACAGAGGCTCAGTTCTCTAAGCTGCATTGGGGATTATACTGCGGTAGATAGAGTATAGCCCTGAGTGTGTAGTTGACTTATACTCTATACAAAGTACCAAATTTGTACTGTCTACACTGCAGTGCATTTGTGGATGTTGCAAGCTCACAGAAAGATGTGAAGATGTAGATGATGACTCCAGGATGGCAACAATAAATAATCTGTCCCTGAGATGGAATGTGTCTGCTTGGCACTGAAATAATCGTACACCTCACGTCTCAGCTCCTGCTGAGTGTGAGAATCCTAAATCTTAAATCCCCCTAAGCAGGAGAGCCCACATGACAGGCCTGTTTAATATTTATACTGTATTTGGGAGCCTCTCACCAAAGCAGAGCGAGCAGGAGGAGAGAGCAGTTTGTTTCCTCCCCGTGGAGCTCGTCTCTTCCTCTGAGCCGGAGGTCTCGGGTTGTCTCCCCTTCTTCACCCGCAGACGGGGGTGTCACATCCCTGACAAAGTGTCTCGTATGAAGACGTGGCCTGGGCTGGTGTTCACTATCCCAGTTGGAAACCAGACAGCCCACTTCCCTACTGTTAAAGCTGCTCCAAACGTCTAAAGTTCCTGTGTGTTACGTGAAAGAGGTCGCTGTTAGTGATGAACCCACAGAGGATATCCCCCGAGGCGGCAGTCCCCCCCCCCCCCCCCCCCCCCCCCCCCCCCCCCCCACGCTTCAAGGAGCTGCAACTGATTGCTTTTAACTGATTGTTTTTTGGTAGCCCGCAACTTTCCTGTTTTGATTCACTCCCAAAGCTTTCATAATGTTGTTTTTGGCTGCAGCATCAAGCTGTTTTCAGGGGAAAAAAGCTCACTCGTAAAAGTAGCCAAACAAATATAGCTAAAGTTTGCAACTTGCAGGTGAGCTCAGTGGAGCTTTTAGCAGCCAGAGAGGCAGATATTTCCCTCAGGAGTTGGTGGGGAGAAAAACAGAGTCAACCAGAGAATGAATATTGGACTGCCAAAAACACAGCTTTAAATGAATGCTAATGTTGCTCCTTGTCTGCTGGTTGTGTACATAGTGAGTGATAGTAATAGTGTAAATGTTCGCCACAGCTTCTCCATAAGGTGATAATATAGATATGTTACTATTAGTAGTTTTTGTCGTTGACCCGTTGGCAAATTCCTTATTTCTTGATGGGAATTTATCTTTAAGCGTGGAAATCTGTCCAACCACGTTCTAGACAGTCTAAAGTATTCTGGATTTGAAAAAAGTTTGAGTATAGTTACTTTATAGAAATACAGTGTCTCCACAGTCAGTTACAAACTAGGACATGTTGACAAAATATCTGTTTTTCACTAAGATTCAACCACACACTTAATCCAAACTTGCATGATAAAAAAGATTAATATTCCTTTCACTTTGCTAACGCAGTAAAGTAAATGAATTAATTTGTATCACTTAACTGTACTGAATCTTTAAGACCAGTTAAAGACTAAATGTTACCAAAATCACAACATTACCACAACTAAAACATCAGATGATATAATTTTATCAATATTTCATCATCATATCTCCCAGCTCCTCTGCACTGAAGTTGTAAATGAAGTTGTGAAGCTCCAGAAAAGACTAAAAGAGAAACTCAGATGTTGATGCTGCTGAAGTTGCTCCAATTCAATTTTTCTTTTACTTTGAAGAGATCAGAGACCACATACTGTATGCTGCACTGTGTAATTGCAATTCTGTGGAACCACCAAAAATGGAGCCCCGTGAATCTCCTCAACTCTTAGCGGACACATAAGCTCCATAAATCCACGTAAAATAGCCCATAGGTGTCGGAGCGAAGGGAGACGAATGACTCAGGAGCTTGCTCTGATTACCATCTGTCTTTCCATGATCATCGCCGCCACCACGGGCTGACAAGGCGTTCTTTAAGACGATGTTTACTTTGTGCGGTCCCACGACGGGCGTGCACACACACACACACACACACACACGCACACACACACACACACACACACTGAACACAAACGTTACAACATGCATTATAGATCTGAGATCACAACTCCAGCAAACTCCAACTGTGATTAAAAAGAGAATGTTTTGTTTTATCAGCCCTCTCCGCTTCCCTTATCAGCTCATTTGCATAATTAACAGTGGCTGACGCTGTCCTCCAAGCAACTGCCACTGTGATTCCTCCTGCTTGGATTTCTGTCCTACTTCAAAGTGTCACTGCAACTCTTTTTATGAGGTGAAAGCAGCGGCAGGTGCACTGTGCTGCATTCAGGATTATATCTTCATACACCTTTAAACACTGCTAAACCCAGCTGCTGGCTGCAATACTGTACACTCCCATTTCCAGGCCTTTTGGCTTGGCATATTTTTGTTATTCTCATTTATAGCTGGCCAAACATCACAGAGACATTCCCTGCACAGCGATGGAGCAAATACAGTATTTCATTTTAATCCATCAAAGGGTAAAAAGGTTGAATGTCCAATTTTCAACAAAAAAGAAACACATTTTTCAGACACATCTTTCAAAACACAATATTCTCAAATCTGTTACATCTCTTAATATAATAAAATAACCCTGTGGTTGAGTCAATGTCGCTGGATTTTGAAAATGAGTTAATTTCATACTGTATTTTCGACCTTTTACTGTTAAGATGAAACA
This sequence comes from Lateolabrax maculatus, assembly GCA_031216445.1. Lineage (NCBI taxonomy): Eukaryota > Metazoa > Chordata > Actinopteri > Acropomatiformes > Lateolabracidae > Lateolabrax > Lateolabrax maculatus. Next base: position 12,543,608 of record CM062200.1, read on the forward strand.
CTTCTAAATACTTGAACACATCAACAGTAAATATCCTTGTGTGTCAGGTGGACTTAGATTGTGTCCCTATATGTTTCGGACAGATTGATGGTTAAAGACCCTTTTCACAGCACAGTGTCCACCTACCCAGGGGTTTTCACTTTACCTCTTCTCAAGACTGTGTGGGCGTGCACAGACGGCTCCCTCAGTCTCGTGTCAGTTTTGTTGCACTTGTCGGGGCGGGACAGTTTACGTCGTCGTTATTGTTGTTAGTCTATAGTTTGGTGGCATCACGTCATTTAAGGCATAGCTACAACGTCAACCTGACCAGACGTCTAGTTAGCCAGAGTTAACACCTCTGCCTTCAACACCAAATAACTGCTTGAAAATGATTAATTGTTCACGATTAATTGTGTTAATGGAGGTCTGCAATCACTTTACAGTACAGTGTGTCAAAATGTTCGCGACCACCACTGTACTTTTCATATTATATCTTTTTAAGCAGCGCTTTTGGCTTCTGTCCATATCTACATAACCCAGATTACATTTTGCTCATGAATATAACACGGAGCATCTTTAGAACACGCAAATTGGAAATCAGTCTCTTCAGCAAGGTTCGCCCGTGTTCTCCTGGCCTTACTTTGATCAGAGATCATTTTGAGATGGACTTGATTGCAGGAAAATTCAATTAGAAAATATTCCTTTTTTCAGTTCTTTACCATTTAAATGTAATTAGTCAGCTGCAATTTTTAGCAGACTGCTTACATGCAGGAAAAGCCTAAGCACTACTGTGCTCAACACAGACCACGTGTGTGTGTGTTTTTTTTTTGAGTGTGTGTCATGTATTGTGGATGTAGAATAAAAGGGCATGTGAAGGTCAGCTGATGTGGCACAGTCACTGTGAACAGAGGGTGATTTTTCTTTAGAGATTAGCAGAAAATGCTCAGAGGAAGGTGACTTGTGCTGCTGCGTGATGAGTAATCTGACTCGCGCTTTGTTTTCCCCCTCTGCTCCAAAACGCTGTCCTTTGCTCTCTCTTTCTCTTCCTAACAACTCTCTCTCTCTCTCTCGCTCTCACACACACACACACACACACACACACACACTTCTCCCTGCATTGCGTGCTCTCCCTCTCTTCCGTCTACACCCCTAATCTCTCGCTCTCTCTCTGTGTCTCCGCAGGCTCGCTGACAGTGTCCATCACCGACATGCGCGCCCCAGTGGTGGGGGGCTCCGGAGGGGTCTACGCTCTGTGCTCGGCGCATTTGGCCAACGTCGTCATGGTAACTGTCACCATCATCGCCTCCATTGTTGCGTCCAAAAGCCGTTTTCAATGGAGAGGAAATGTCAGAGCCGTCCGCATGGCGTGAGACTGAGACTGAGACACAACACACACCTTTTTCTGATTTTGTTTTTTGCAATAGATATTAGTTGGCTACAGTAGCATCACATCAGCGTGATAAATTATTTTTATTGACCAGCAATTTTTGGAAAAGTGCCATTGAATATTTCATGTTACCTGTTTAGAGAAGCTGAACGTTGTTGATGAGAAGCAGAGCCCAAAGACTTCCTCCACTATCTCACATTGCAAAACCAAAACATATTTTCATTTGTATCAATTAATCTGAAGTGAACTGCTGTTTCAGATTAAAGCCGAGTTTATTTGCGTCCACTGAAAAAACAAGCAGTGAACTCCCTCGATGCTGCCATGCCTCCAGTATTTATTTGTGTGAGTTTCTGTCACAAGTTTTACATGTGAAATGCCTTCCACATTCTCTTCAACTCTCGAGGCAGTGTTACATCTGACGAATCACTTTAACTAATGTTGCTGTTCACTGTGGGCAGTGGAGATGCCAGCAGGAATAGAAATCAAAGTGCACTGACGGGCCCAAAGCAAGGACTCTGTAACTGTAACTGTGTGACTGTAGCAGCTAACAGACAGTTTATTTGGTCTGTTGCACTTGATGCTCGTTTGTTGTTGGGAAATCCTTCAAGGCGTCTTAGTTCTGCTCTGATGAGTTTTTTTTTTTCTAGTTTGTGTTTTTGAAGGAAAACTTAAAACCTTGTCTAGGCTCTCGACCCAGTACATTCCCGGCCATCTGCCATCAAGCATCATCGTTCGTTTCGCTCAGCAGACATTTTCAGGTTCAGTGAAGTTTCAAGCACCGCTGTGGACGTGACTCCCTAGAAGTCATGCAGCTCCAGCTAAATTGTCAGAATAAATCTTGGAGCCATGTAGCGTACAAATTCAACTTTTGACACCGCACTTAAACCTTAGATCTTGTTTTTTTTAGTTCTTGATATTTTTAAAGAAAAATGAGCCCTTACTTTTTGAGTTTTTTAGATTTGTGTCTTCTCTGCACCTCACACACTCGTCAGATCCCTTCAGCACTTCTCTCTTTCTACGTCAGCGGTGTGATAACAAGACCTGTATTAGACAAAGAAAGTATTGGCTGTCCTTTGGTTAAAAATGTGAGTGTGGAGGCACGTCACTGCAGATTGTCTCCCATCGGTGAGCAGCAACGCCAAGTCACCCCCATCCCCAGACCTCCTCCTCTGCGCTACTGTGTTGACCTCTCCCCTCCATGATATTAATCATTTATTCGCAGAAATACTGTGACACTACGAGCACTGCCACTCCTCGCTTGATTTAAACGTATGGTCACGGTTTTATTTATACTTTCTCCTCAGTCTTTAATTTTGCATGGCGTTCACCTTTTTTTTTTTCATCTGTGAGTGAAGAGGAGAAACACCGGGCCTGGGTCGTATTCCCACAGGAAGGAACCTAAGGAGGGATGTGATTGGTACAATTTTTTTTTTTTTTAAGTCAGGGTGCCATCGTTCTTTTTCCCCAGAGAATCAAAAGGGCTATTTATTGGCCCATTCTCCCGTCCTGTTAAATTATCTAAGCCCTTATTAATAGAGTTCCACTTGGTTGGAATCAGTAAGGGAAGAGCAGCCAGGTCTCTAATCGCATCTGTGTGTAGCGTAAGTGCTGCCTTACTCTCTCAAATGGATATGGATTGTCTTTCTTTCAGGTCTAAATATGTCTAAGAGGATATAAACCAAGGTGTTTCTACCCAGACTGTTAATATACCCATATGAATAATGGTTGTTAGTGTCGTGATTGTTTGTGCTGACGAGACACTTTCACTCTGTGTTGCAGAACTGGGCCGGGATGCGCTGTCCATACAAGCTGCTCCGCATGATCCTGGCACTAGTTTGCAGTAAGTTCTCCAAATGTACTCTCAAAGCCTCGCGCTCCTGTTCCCACTGTTGCTATTTATGTTGAATTTATGGTTAAATCGTACGGCCTTTTTATTTTCAGCATATTTAATTTCCGCACACCTGTTCATCTGAATGGGGCTTCTGAAACCTCTTAAAGCTGAGCAGCAGACATGCTACTAACAACCTATCTTTGTTAATTGCTCAGAGTAAGAGGCTCGAGGATTTGACATGTTGCTTTGTTTTCAAAGCTTTTGAGTCACTCTACTTGTCCTTTTTCTCCACACGACGGCCGATACACTGTGACTTTCATTAGTGAGCAATATGTTCCCTCCATCTGGCCCGAGCCTGCCGCCCCCGAACTGAGAGAGCAGCAAGTCTCTGCTGGAAACTGATATTTCTCCTCAGTGTTTTACAAACAGGGAAAACAGCATTTCTAAGTAAAGCGTGACACATTGTACTGTGAAGACTGAATTAACATTTCCTCTGGTTTTATACCATTAGAGTTGACTCTATATTCAGCTAAAGAGACTTTGGAAGAGCAGCAACGAACAACAGTAAATAACATTTAAAAGCAATTTTTAGAATAAAGATCCATTTAAATCCACCTGTGAACTTTCTTTTACTAGGTAATACCTCAGTTTCGCCTACCAGCACCTCTCTTAATTATTTCGAACTTAAACGAACAGTCTAAAAAATACATAACCCCATTTTTTTGGATTAAACAAACAGGACTGTAGTCTGGCCTGATTCCCTCACAGCTCCAGTCGTGAGCAGATACTGAAGTGATTTCTCCACGTTGATTCTGTCCCTCCACTCTCTCCACAGTGAGTTCGGAGGTGGGCCGTGCAGTCTGGCTCCGCTTCTCCCCGCCGCTGCCCTCCTCGGGGCCGCAGCCCAGCTTCATGGCACACCTGTCGGGCGCAGTGGTCGGTATCAGCATGGGGCTGCTGATTCTGCGCAGCTACGAAGAGAGTCTGCAGAAACAGTGCTCCTGGTGGGTCATCGTCTTCTCCTTCATCACCTTCCTGCTCTTCGCCATCTTCTGGAACATCTTTGCGTATGAGCTGCTTGACGTGCAGATACCGCCCCCCCCCTGATGAAGGCCCCCCACCCCCCACAGGCCCTCCTCCACATACACACTGACTCCAACCCTGCTCCAAACAAATGTTCCCCTTTGACCATAGTTAACTTTCCCATTTCCTCTCAAGTTAGACCCAAATGAAATGATATGAAATCATTCAAAACTAAAATCGACCAAGAATCCTTTTTTACAGATACTTTGCAAATCAAAGAAATATGTCTCTTTTATTAAAGAGGGATTACAGTAGCAACAAGTACAGGTGAAAGTTCCTCAGATCCATTTTGAGGAGCATTATATCTTTTTATATATACGTTGAAATGTCATCCACATTACCAGCACTAACGTTTCAGTGAGAATTTAGCCGTTGTGCTCTTCTTTTCAGAGGCTTTTTTGAAAAGCTGTTTCATCAGCCGTTTATTTCAGTGCATTTTTCATACGTGTAAAGACCTCAAGTAAGAAGCATCTAAGTTCATGACACGAGCCTCTGGGGATAAGGAATTAAAGGGAGAAAAACAGTGGGAGTATGTACTGCGGCGGCGACAATACTTGCAAAACATTAAGAGAAATTTTCTGTCTTTCATAAAGGTCAGGATCAGCTGTAGCACATTAAACTAAGAGGGTTTAGGTGTTTTGCTGAAAGGCACTTAAAAAGACATCAGAATCTGAGTCCCTTTCGCTTTGCTACAAATCAGAGCTGCAGGAGAAGATTTAAAGAAGAATTTCAGGAAGTGCGCGTTTATTTCTTCGAGCAGCAGTAAAAAAGAAACACACAAACACGAACGAAATGTAATTGTTGAATACGATTTTTTTATTTCAAATCCCTGCTGTAACTCACAGGGGTCACTGTGGCTTTTTGCAAAATTGCTGGCACACTAACTGAAAAACATGTGATATGATGATACTGTCAGTAAAAATTCTTTGCCCCTGAGTGCAAATGAAACAAGAAACCCTTTCCCAGAGAAATTGCAGGAAGAATGAAGGAAAAAGTTTTAAATACAAGATTTCAGGCAAATTTTATGTGGATTCTGTCATAGTTTAAGGTTAGAGGCATCACTGTCATTTCCACTTCCTGGGGTCTTTGAAAATAAGAGCCCATGAACATTATTTCCATGACATAATACCTACACTGTGGATACAGATGCATAGTTGACACAACATGGACAAGACGTGAAGATGGGAAATGAAAGTGACCGCGTGGCTGGAGAAGAAAGAAAAAGAAGTTTATGAGAAAGTCACAGCTGACGTTTCCTGGATGGTCATCACTTAAGCGAGGGAACTCCTCCTGTTGCTGTGTCAAACGATAACCACCAACTTGCTAGACGCACCGTGTAAAATATGCCATGTCATGCTCTGTGGCTCTCAGCGAGACAAGGACACACACACACACACACACACACAGACACACACTCCTTCTCTTTGTCTTTGAGAGCAGCCACTGTCTGATTCTGTCGGTCAGCGTGGACAAACCGAAGAAAAGAACACCACACACACACACACACACACACACACACACACACACACACACACACACACAGATACTGGCCTCTGCCTGTTCTCGCTCTGACAGACTGAACTGGGGAGGGCGCGGATGTGTCATCACCTGACCTCTGACCTTCGTGTCCCAGAGGGCATTGGGGTCTCTCTGTCGGGCCCAGTCTATACCTCAGTTTCTCATTCTTAGGGACTGTATACTTTTGTAAAGGAATGTACCTATAATGAAAAAAAAAGTGTTATTAAGTTGTCCCCGTTTTTCATTTGATAGTGGATGTGTATATTGTATGTTCATAACCAAGAGTATATTTATTTGTATTTTTTTTTCCTCTTTGAAGGGGAAAAAGAGAAAAGTTTCAAATGGTGCAAAATTAATGCTATGATTGTTGTTCTTCTGATAACTCCTGTATGGCTTTGATCCTCTGAAAAATAGTCTATGAGGCAGAATCCCCTGGCGACTCAAGCTCACTTGATTTTATAAATCTTTAGTGCTTTACAAAATAAGCCATAGAAAGAACCAATTTGAGAGGGCGAAAGCAGAGGAAAAAAGGTTTGTTGGTTTGAAACCTGCTGATTGGTAGCTTTAGTGAAACATAATTTCTTCATTGTGAATATCAACAGGTGAGGTGAAAGAATACAAACTGTGCAAGTACAAGCCTGTGAAACTCTGGACTGTTTGAGATATTTTCATGCGGCTGGATTCATTTTTACAACTTATTCGCCAACTTGTTTGTAGTCGATGCAGCTTAATTTTTGCAAGTGCCCACATCCAAACGCCTCACCGCAGTTCTTCTTTTGCAAATAACAACACTATATTATCTCCAGAGTGATCCAAGCTTTTGAAAAGCTGAGGCAAGGATTGCAATTACATTTACTCATGCTACGGTCCATTTTTCAGTCTTTCGATCAATAATTAATTTGAATGTCCATTGGTTGCCTGCGAAAAATATGTTATGCGTTTGCCAATTTCGATGGCTGGTCATAAATACGTCCTCAGCATTCGCTCCCACATGAAACTGTCAGTAGTAACAGAAGCCTCGTGTTAAATGAGGGAATCCTTATGAAATAGCCAGAATAAGCCATTTTCAGATACATAAAGAAAAAAACTAAAAGATCAGCCAATATGTGGTCGTAATGCATCTTTGATGGAAACGCTTGTGTATACTAGGAAATATTATTGCTTGGGATAGCAAAGATACATTGATGAATAATGCATACATACCCTGTTAGCCTATAATGAAGATAAAGAGGATGCCTGAGAGGAGGTTAACGTGCCTCTTTAACTTAAGATTCATAGGAACCCAGAAGGGTTGTAAAAAGGGCTAGTAAACGGCTATTTTTTTGTAGAACACATTAACTGTGAATATTACCCCCTCCTGGAAGTACGCACAGGACTAAAATCGAAGGCTTGAGAATTGTTGATGCCCCTAAAAGTCCAAAAAATGATACTTGACTGAGTTCTCCTCACACAGAGTGAAATGTCCAGTGTCTCATTTCTTATTTATAAAAGTCTATAATAAAAAGAAAACACCAGAAATAGCATCAGAACAGAAGAGAAAATGAGAAGTATCTTTTTTCAGGGCTAGGAGTTACTTTTCTGTAAGCCAAATCTCCTGGCCCTGAGCCTGAGCCAACCACAGCACCAACACACCTTCTAAAGAGTCATCTCCCTGTCCGATAAAAGCCTCTCCTGCTCTCAGACAGGCCTCCATCACTCCTGTCTTTTAAGATGAGCTGCCGACTCCCATCCTCTGGCTGATGGTATGTGACGGTTTTTGGTTTGTGAGGGATGGAGGCACAGCAGAAGCAACACACGGCAGTGCTGGCGCTCTTCACAGAGGCTCGGCAGGGTTTGTGCTTCCCCCATCCTGTCGCGCCAAGGTTACAACACCCCCGGTGTCAGGATGATGCATGGCTGTTGCGAGGGATACACCAGAGCCCAAAGCTAGGCCGTAAACAGGATATCTTCCTTTAATAAGTGGATCTGACAGGCTGCATGATGTTAATTTAATTGCCGCCTTTGAGTGACACGTTTGCTTCAGCAGTCGAGGGAAGGCACGGTCAGGGACGGCATGAGCTGAACAGGAGCAGACTCATCAATAACATGTGATCCATCACTTTGGGTGTTCCACGAGCTCCCCTTGATTGGTTCCGATACAGTCATGACTGCGAGATGATGTGACTGCACCAAAAAAATACCGTTCATTTCTGTACTCATCTGATTCAAACATGCAGCATACGCTTATAGCAACATACTTGACATTTCTCTGACTGCTGTTTCTTATTTCCTGTTCCTGTATTTTGTCATAAGTGGGCATTTTTTGCACTTATTATAATGTAGTTAACGGACATGTTGGCGTGTGCCATATTCTCTACTGCCATAAACATTCTTTGATGCTTTTTTACCTCCCTATGCCAATCCATTGTGCTGTTATGCCCAATGCCTTGTTATAGTATATAAGCCCAAGACTGAGCACCGGGCAGAAAGGCTGCTTTGTTCTTATTTGTATGGTGTATTCTACATGATCATGCACAGAATCCATAAGAGGAAGGAAGCTGCAGTGCAAACAACTGAGGTTGTTAATATATCCAGTAGCTGCTGCTTGCCAACAAGCTGGCCAGGTTGCCTTTTCTTAGTGTTTATTGCTACTTAGATATACTGTATATGGCCCAGTCTCACTGCAGGACTGTGCAGGTAAAGCAGGCTTCTGTAGCTCCTGAGATGGAACTGTACTTAAAACAGTCATTAGATGCTCGCCAGTGCATACATTTACACTTACAAGTGTGTTACTGAAGACGCTGAAACCTGAAATGCTTGTTTAGGGATTCTAGGGGCCCCAAAAGTACAGACGTTTGGCTTTAGCTTCCAAATTACCCTGGATGTTGATACTTTAAAATGTGAAAAACAGGATCTGCTTTTAAATTGGTGTTAATTAGCCAGTAAAGTTAAACCACATAAACTGGCTGGGACACAAAACTACAGTGCAGACTACGTGTGGATCTGTGAATCCCAATGCTTGCAGGTTGTCATAGTTCAACAATTTATCCAGCTATCCATTTTGCTAAAAATATTAAGTCTACAGTATTAACCTTTTAAACACCTCTAAACGTTATGGTTTTCAAGTGGATTAGTGAACACTGATTTTTGTCTACCATAGCTAGAAACAAGCATAAAAGTGTTTGTAACAGTATTCAGGGTTTCTCTCTGGAGATGAGGGTATATTTTCTGGTTTGTAACAGACAACATTGCTAAAGTCTCGATTTCCCAGTTTCTAGCTTTGGTGCAGATTCTTTTCATGTTCACGAATTCTGCCTGAGCCACTCGGGGTCATGCAAATATCACAGGTGGTTTCTTAAGATCCCATGTCGTTTCCCTCCGACGGTTTAAAATAAAAAAAAAAAAACGTCATATCTGTGCTGCTGTGGTAGTTTTTCCTGAGCTGCTTACTTGTATCGATAAAATGGTGCCAAGCTTACGAGGTTCAATCTCTCAGACCAGACAAGAGGTTGAACCAACACAGCGTTTACAAAAAGAAAAAGCAGAAGAAGCTATTTTTCTCTCGGTCATGAGGAAACTAAAGGAAAACTAAATTTACATATGGATAATTTATATCAAAGTCCTCATTAATTATTTCACAATCTATTGTACTTTTTAAATGTTCTGAACGGAACCATTTTATATTGTATATATATGAATATATTTTGTTTTATTTTGTACTGTTCATTGTACTTTGCTTTAATTTAGAAACAATATAAATAAAGAACAATACTGTGGCAACATCCTACTGCTTTTTTTAGTGTGTTTAAACACAAAACCATCGATCAACGATTATTTGATCAGTCGATATTTTTTTGAAGCAAAAATGGAAAAACATTCACTGGTTTAAGCTTCTCAAATGTTAATATTTTCTGGTATTTTTTGTCCTCTATGATAGTAAATTGGATATTATTTTGAAAAAAATACATTCTTTTTATAGGCCAAATGATTAATTGATTAATATAGAAAATCAGTAAATTGTTTGATAATGATAATAATCGTTAGTTGCAGCCTTGATCATCATCATCATCATCATCAGCCTTGATTTGGAGTACTGTATCATTAGATCATGCTTACTCACATTTAAAACATAACTGATCTTGACAATGTGGTCGTAGGCTTTTACATGTTTGTTAACATCACTAGTTCTACAAACAAAAAATGCTCAATGTACTTTATTTCATATAAAGGCTTTATTATTTGGGGAATATACAAAAAACTGACAAACATTAAAGCTTAAAGTTTAACGTAAAAAATATACTGTGCAATTGTTGTAATTTTTATCTTGTTTTGAGCTTCTTTGCTGGTCTCTGGTCAGGGTCAACGTCCGCCACACTGCTGGCCTTCACATCAACATCCTTTAGAAGTGGGAGCTGCTGCTGTTTGGCTGTGGTCATCGCCCACAAACACAGCTCCAGCCTGTGGGGCGTCCAGTCCTGCTGGGGATCCACTGGGGACGAGAGGGGACGCCAGTCGTCAGTGACCAACAGAAAAACACCATTTCATGTCAAAATAAAAACAGATTTCTACAAAGTTATCCAAATTAATTATACATACTAAACACATTAAAGGGTATTTTGCTATTAATAAGGATAAAAAAAACACATTAACTTTCCTTTGATTCAATGTTGTAAAACAATAAAACATGAAATCTTCCACTTTTATAAGCACTGTAATAAAACAGTAGATAAAAATAAGCTAAATTTGAATAAAACTGATTAAACAGGAGAATAAAAGTTACAGTGCAGAGCAAAATTTGAATTAGTAGTTCCAGATTTAACTTAATAAAAGGCGGTGGCAAACGGAAACGTTTTAAGCCTCAATTTAGGAGAACAGAGTTGGAGCAGAACTCATACATAAAAATATAAAACTGAATGCTGCTTCTCCATGTCTTGTTTTTACACTGGATACGGCAATCAGACCTGATCTAAGAGCTCTGGATGGTGCATAACATTGCAGGAGATTAGAAATTTATTTTGGGCCAGTAGTATTTTATTTTGTAGTAGTAGTATTATCATACTTAGCTGAAGATAGATGCATCTACAACACAGATACCAGAGTGGATTAATCCTGATGTACTTGTAACCACCCTCAAGTCCCCGTCATTACCTCACCTTTGTTTAGTTTTTCAGACCACTCAACCATTTTGCCCAGGTAGAGAGCGTAGTGCTTGGCTGTGTACTGGATGGGCTTCAGTCCCGGTACACTCTCCATGGCTTCATCAGACATGAATGCAGTCTGTTCTGGAGCTCCTGCCGCCAACACAGCTGGAACAAACTGGACAGTCAGCCCCAAGCCAACCTGAATGTATCTGTACACTTACTGAGAAGGCAATCACTTTTTGCTTCAAGAGGATCACAGAGGCCTTTTATCTGTATGAATTCTTAAGCTTTTATCTATTTGCTCAAAGTCTTCAGAAACAGAATAGAGACGCTGTGCTGACCTGAAGCGGTGGCTGGGCCGACTCCTTTCAGGGAGCTGAGCTCTGCGATCGCTGCCTGCACATCAGGCAGGATGCTGAAGGCCTTTCTGGAACATTTCTCCACAGTATCCTCACTGTTGGAAGCCACCAGCTGCTGCAGCCTCGGCCTGAACTTCCCTCTCTGCAGAAAAGCACACGGGGCCACTCAAGGACACAGCTGATCCACCGAGTGCTGTTAGACTGTGTGTGTGTACACTATATGTTAAGGAGTGTTTTCTAGAGCAGTGTGGCAACGTTTTTTTGTGTGGGTGTGTTGTGATTTTGGTCTAGTTTCTACTTACAGTGAGCTTCCACTCCATCAGTTTGACCAGCTCTGACAGAGTGACGTGTTTGTCAGGTCGACTTGAAATGAGCCTGGGGAGCTCCTCTTGGTACCTGACCACAGACGCACGCAGTTATTGTAAAAACTGGTCAAGAAATTTGACAAAGCAATCCCAAACTCAAGGTCTACTTATCAGCCTTTTCCGGAGCTTTCAACTTAATCACATCACATCTCAAGCCTTCATCTGCAGATGGAGTTTGCTCAGTTGTCGCATCACACCATGACGGAATGTAATAGTAACATTAATTTCCGTGTGAACTGAGCGAACCCTCTCCACTTACTTGTTTTTTTCCAGAGCTTTCAACTGTGTCTTCATCCCCAGAGAAAGTTTACTCAATTGTCATGGAAATCTATTTGTTGACATTCCAGCTCAGTAGCTGTATGATTTAATAACAGCACTTTAGCGCTGTTGACAACTGAGCAAACTCAATCTGCTGATGAAGGCAATGTGATAAAGTTTAAAGGATCTGGAAAATCTGGAAAGCAGGTGGTCACTGAGTTTGGGATTGTTTTGTCAAACTGACACTTCCCAGGTCAAGAATGAGAAAAATCAATTATATAACATACTGGAAGGCAGCAGAGTAGATGTACTACACAGTGTCTACTTATCTCCTTTATCCAGGGAAACTGAGTGTGATTTTGTAAGTTTTGCCGTGAGGAAAAAATGATTTTACCACTTATCAAGGTTCAGCAGCTTCCCAGGTTTCTTGCCTTTGGCTTTGGCCTCCACTACATCCCAGTATTTCTCATACACCCTCCTCCATGTGTCTGGGTCCTCACAGGCAAACAGAGTACTCATGGCAGCAGACAGCTCACACCATCACCTACAAACACAGACATATATTATAAAGCCTCTATTTTACAGGACAGCACTACAGCACTGTTGCTATTAAACATAGTATTATCACATCTTAAACTGCCACCTAAAAGTACCTTAAACAAACCCGGCAAGTGTCCGATAATCTCCAGTAAACTCCTGAATGAACTGTAGTAGTGTGACGGTGCTTCCGTATTCAGATACGGAACTCTCGCGAGATTACACAGCAGATAACTACTTCCGGTCCCGCAAGCAGTGAGCAACAGTTTCTGCAGGTTTGTCCGCTGTGATGTTTTGTTATTGACTCCGCATACACCCTGTGACCCAGTAGGATACACTTTTCTTTTTTTTTTTGGACGTTTCTCCAGTCGTCCGGCGTACTTGTAAAACTCGCGTCGCGCACGTTTCAGTGTTTAGGAAAGTGCCCGGGAGCCACGTTAGCCAGCTAGCATTAGCGTCACATTCCTGTCATGTTGCGGTGCAGCGAGTTCATCTGTTTACAGCCGACACGAGTCAACACCGAGAGGGAGCCGCGGGGTGTCTGTAGCTCCTGTTCAACCCTGTGTTTTGAATAAAGTGAACCGCGATTAAGGCACGAAGTTAAGGGTGTAATGTTAGGTAGAGGGTAGTGGTGCTGGTGGCTGGTAGTCAGTGTGAATAGTGTGTGTGTGTGCACATGTAACTTGGGTGAGTTAGTCCCGGTAGAAGGTGATAAACTCAAAACCAACACGTAGGCGAGGCAAACAAACAGAATAATATTCTGTTGAGTAATGTAACACTGACTGTAAGCCGTTATATGCTATTTCGGGACCCCCCTTGAAAACGAGATGATGCATCTCAAGGGGTTTATTCTGATATAATAAATTGGATTACATGCAGATAAATAGTTCCCATTCCGTGTTGTTGCATGTAACTTTCTGGTTTTATCCAGTAACTGCAAAGAAACGTTTGGCATCTTTTTATTTGCTTAACATTTGTAGTGAAAACAAGATCAGTTGACGTGAGTAATTATGTCAGTTTCAGTTTAAAGTCTGTGCATCCTAAATATACATCAGTCAGTGTTAGATTCCATGTCTGTGTGACAAAAGTGTAAATAACAGATCATATTTCATTACGTATTTTTGATTGTGATAGACATAAAATATCTGTCCTAACTCTAAACCCAGATAGTACCATGCTGTGTGTTGCTCACATGCGAATCTCTCAGGAGCAAGTTGGCTCTCATGGGAGCACATGAAGAGGACTCTGTGCTGCTGCAGACATTGACGAGGCCGGCGGTTCTTCACCAAGTAAGAACTGCAGCTGTTTCACTATAAAATGTTCAAATAGATATAATACTGTGCACTGCCACCCCTCCTGCCCCCATACACCAAGTACTCTATGCATCTCACATCTTATTTTGCTGGACTGCCACCTTCTGGTGGGTTGTTGAACTGCCTTAAAGTCATTTTACATTTTGCTCAGATACCTTTTTATAGCAGTGCTGTAAAGGTAGCAAATTAATTTGCTGTTCACCTGATACATCTTGTCACTTTTGTATCATTTTCATCAGGAACATGGAGAAGATGTCACGGGTTACCACAGCCCTCAGCAGCAGTGGCGTCAGTGGCCGAACTATGTTCTGCCACTTGGACGCCCCTGCCAACGCCATCAGCGTGTGCCGTGACGCCACGCAGGTGGTGGTAGCTGGCCGCAACATCTTCAAGATCTACGCACTGGAGGAGGAGCAGTTTGTGGAGAAGCTGAATCTACGCGTCGGCCGCAAGCCCTCTCTCAACTTCAGCTGTGCGGATGTTATGTGGCACCAGATGGAGGAGAACCTGCTGGCCACGGCTGCCACCAATGGGGCGGTGGTCACCTGGAACCTGGGAAAGCCGTCTCGTAACAAGCAGGACCAGCTGTTTACTGAGCACAAACGCACTGTCAACAAGGTGTGCTTCCACCCCACAGAGGTTTACATGCTGCTAAGTGGCTCGCAGGATGGATTCATGAAGTGCTTCGACCTGCGCAAGAAGGAGTCCGTCAGCACTTTCTCAGGTAGAGTATTCTCTGATAAGCATCGGGAAGTTTTGACGTTGAAGAAATAAAATTTCTAATGTGTTGGAGCAGAAGGAATGGTTTTACTGTTAGAAATGATCAAACAAACTATACCTTACTGCCTAAATACCCTGTTGATTTTTTCCCCCACTCCCTTCTTCTAGGTCAGTCAGAGAGTGTAAGAGACGTCCAGTTCAGCATGAAGGATTATTTCACTTTTGCTGCGTCCTTTGAGAATGGCAACGTCCAGCTGTGGGACATCAGGCGGCCGGACCGTTACGAGCGGATGTTCACTGCCCATACTGGCCCCGTGTTCTGCTGCGACTGGCACCCTGATGACCGGTAAATGAAAGTGGTTTTGTGACACAAACCAACTGAGAAATTGGAGGTTTTATGTTCTAAAAGTATAGGGTCATCATACTGTACAGTGTGTCACTTGCAATTATTAGTGCTTTAGCAGTGGGTTTTTAAATATTGTCATTCGTTATTGGCTTTCTACCTGTATTTCCATTTTAGGGGATGGCTGGCCACTGGTGGCAGGGACAAGATGGTGAAAGTGTGGGACATGACCACTAACCGGGCCAAGGAGGTTTATTGTGTCCAAACGATCGCCTCAGTGGCACGGGTAAAGTGGCGGCCTGAGAGGAAATTCCATTTAGCCACCTGTTCCATGATGGTGGATCACAACATCTATGTGTGGGATGTCCGCAGACCTTTCATTCCCTTCGCCACCTTTGAGGAACACAAGGATGTGACCACTGGTATTGTGTGGCGCCACCAGCACGACCCTCATTTCCTGCTCTCTGGCTCTAAGGACAGCACACTCTACCAACACATGTTCAAAGACGCCACTCGTCCCGTGGACAAGGCCAACCCAGAGGGTCTGTGCTTCGGACTGTTCGGTGACTTGGCCTTTGCAGCCAAGGAGAGTCTGATCAGCAGTGACGCCAACAGAAAGCCTTACCCCGGGGGCGACCGCCGCTACCCTATCTTTTTCTTCAAGAAGCCCGACCCGACAGAACAGTTTGCCCATGTGTCCAGCGCTCTTAGCGTCTTTGAGACAGACTTGGACAGTAACCGCATGGACTGGTTTGTCAAGACAGCACAACTCTACCTCCTCAGTGGGAAACCGTTTGCTGAGCTGTGTGATCACAATGCCGAGGTGGCCCGGGAGCTCAAAAGACCTCAGGTCAGACAGATCAATACAGGAACAAATCTGTACTTAAGGCTGTTTTTTTCTCTGTTTTTTTTTCCCCAGCTAGGTTTCTGTTCTATTGTCATTTAAATGGACAGATTATAATTTAAATGATTTATAGAGATATTATTGCAATACATTTGACATTACTTGCAACTAACTAAAATTAGTTTTATGTTCTATTAATCTACCGATAATTTACTGATTGAATTGTAAAAACTGTTCCCACAGCTCATAGTGATGTCTTAAATGTCTTGTTTTGTCCATCCAAAACTTAAAGATACTCAGTTCTATCATACAATGCGAACAAAATCAGAATTATTATTAAATATTCACACTTGACTATCTAGAACCAGCAGGTTTCTGCCATTTGAGCCTAAAAAATTAATGAGATTGTTAATTGTTTATCAAAATTGTTGTGGTTTTTTCTTTTTGTCCCTCTTTTCGATTGATTCGTCAATTAATTGACTTATCGCTTCACCTCTAAACCGCTTGTTACATTTGCACTAGACACCGCAATGACTGTGCTAGGGCTATTTGTATTAATTGAGCCAATAAACTTCTTGATTTAAAGGTTTTAAATTAACAATAGAGCCTGCAGGATTTTAGTCCCAGTCTCTGGTATATATATTACATTTTTGCTGGTTCATTCAGGAACATTTCACTCTTGTGATATTTATAGCATGATTTAAAGGCGAGACGTGTTAAGCAAAATCATTAATAGATATTAGTACATTGTAAGTAACAAAAAGTGACTTACAACTGTAACTGTAAGTGACTTGTCACTGTAAATTGATACAGAAATTGTAGCCAAGCCCGAATTTAGGAAGCACATATTTGATTACAGTAACCCATCATGTTTGTAGCACATCACTTTCAATAGGAATGTGTTACATAGTAATTGTGTTTGGCATGTGTTATGAATAACCTCTTTTTCTCTGTAATACAAAGGTTTCCACAACATGGACCATGTTGAGAATAATGTTCTCTGACCCAGCAAACCTCACAGCACCCAGTACAAACCACAACCTCAGTAAACTGGGCACCCTGCCTTTAATGAACAGGTAAATTAGCTCTTTGATGTGTCATTACAAAACAGTAATGCCAGTCATTTATAGACAAGCATCCAATGCTGATGTATGTTATGCTTTCAGTTTCAGCATGAAGGAAATGGGTTCAGGGATGGGCACAGAGAGCAGGCTGGAGCGCAGTAAAGGTGAGAGCAGGCAGGACAACATCCACCTGGAGCCCGGAAACTCACACATCAGCAATAACAATGAAGGTGAGGGTGACCATTAAAGCAGTCTCACCAACCTGGTTGACCTTATGTTCTTTGTATGATATTTAAGACTAAATAAGCCGTTCATTCAATTTCCCTTCAGAAAATGAGGAGACAGAGGGCAGTGAGGGCCAGGCTGAGTATATGTTCGGTGATGCTGAGTTAGATGACGATGACCTCTACTCTATGGAGCATGATAACCAAGCAGGTCAGTCACAGTCCCATCTCTGAGGAAACTACAGAGGTGCTTACATCAGTAACCTGCTATTTATAGCTGCCTCCATGCTCAGCGCTCTTGTGTTTGTCGTCTCCTTTTGTCATAACAGAAGAGCAGGAGTACACGCTGCCCCAGGAGGCCTTCCAGCTGCGCCACGAGATCATGGATAACCCGTCTGCTCCGGAGCACCTTCAGCAGGACAAAGCCGACTCCCCGCACGTCAGTGGGAACGAGGCAGAAGTCACTTGTCTGACACCCATCGAGTCCTTCTCACTCATCTCCATTTCGCAGTCACTGTTCAGCCCACATCTACCTGCAAGCTTCTTCTGTCCCATTGTGCGGGAGATGCTGACCTACTACGCCGAGCAGGGTGACGTGCAGATGGCCGTGTCTGTGCTCATCGTCATGGGGGACCGGATCCGTAAAGAGATTGATGACCTCACCCAGGTCAGATAGAAGGAAAAAAAACGCTGCAGCTTGCTTAGTGTTGTAAAAACTGCATTGAAATACAGCAGCGTTGGCTTCGTTTTCACCATTTCATGGACTAGAGCTTTTCAAAATTATCTGATAGTTAAGTGAGGATGGTTCCATGAACAAATGTGAAACATTTTAGATTTAATGTTATTTGCACAGACAAATTCATCATGTGAAACCAAAAAAATAGCAAAGCTTAGGGATTCTGTTAGGCCTTGTGTATGACTGTAAGTTGTAAATAGCTTACCTGTCCACTGCTAAAACACCCAAGTCTTAAAATTCAATGAAGACCTTGAAGACCAAATAGGAAACCCTGACCGAGGTTGTGTTCCCTCTTCAGGAGCATTGGTACATGTCCTACATAGACCTTCTGCAGCGATTCGAGTTGTGGAACGTGTCCAACGAGGTCATCAAGTTGAGTACGTGCAGCGCCATCACCTGCCTGAACCAGGCGTCTACAACGCTGCACATCAACTGCAGCAACTGCAAGCGGCCAATGAACAACAGGGGGTGGATTTGTGACAGGTATGAACAGCATCACCATTTCATTTTAGAGATTTATGTATTTGTATTAACACACCATTGTCAAATTGCTCCATCTAATAATAAGACGATTGATTTCACTCTCATGTATGAAGCTGCAGCTAGCGGCCGACTAACTTAGCTTAGCATTAAGACTGGAAACAGGCAAATAAAAACATATTTATTTTATTCCGACATGAACCGAGCTCTGACAATTGCCCTGCGTCTCTCCTCCAGGTGCCACCAGTGTGCCAGCGTATGTGCAGTGTGCCACCATGTGGTGAAGGGACTGTTTGTGTGGTGTCAGGGCTGCAGCCACGGTGGACATCTGGAGCACATTATGAACTGGCTCAAGAGCAGCGCCCACTGCCCTGCTGGCTGCGGCCACCTGTGTGAGTACACCTGAGCCCGTCACAACCACCGTTCACTCAGCTGGCGCTCAGTGGGAGCGGGAATCCCCCCCCCCCGGATCACAAACACACAGGCACACCACAGACAAACGAGTCTGTGGTCACTGTGAGAAGAAGGACGGGCTTGTGTGTGTTTGAAGTGAGATTAGCCAGTGGTCTGATCTACTGAGTCTAAAGGAGGAAGAGGAGCAAACGCAATCATGTGTCAGTTCATATTTGTATTTGAATTGGTGAATTTGTATATAAGCAGATGTTACGACAGATATTCAAAGAACATAACAATATTTTTGTGAGTTCACACTTGCTGCATTTTACATTGTTTTTAACCCCCTCAGTAAAATCCTGAAGGCTGTACAGGAAGAATCGTCTGCTACTCTTAAGTGGATTGTTTGTACATAATGCTTAAACCTATTTTGAAGGCCTGAAGATAATGTTGAATTAATTTATAAGAGAAATAGCTCTCTATTCAGGTAATACATATTGAATTGACACTTGAAGTTTTGCTGGACCAGTCAAGTCTGTTTTGTCAGCTACATTTAACAGAAAAATAGCTTAGCTTCCCTTCAGTCAATGTAGACTGAATTCATTTAAACTTGCACTGAGCTTTATGCTTACATTCAGCTGCACATATTCAAACCTGGCAGCTGCCCAGTACACCCTGTCTTCTATTCTTGTCTGCTGTTTCAGTGGAGCAGTCAGGATAAAAAAAAGTCTTGCTCGAGGGCACCTTAGTGAAAGGAAAGAGCACCACTCATTCATTTTCCCCAGCCACGCCAACTCTCACGGGCCCAGAAATCCCAACTGGCAACCCACCAACGTCTTTAGCCTCTAGTCCACCAGCTAGACACAGTGTGTGCTGCTTGTCATAGTTTGTATAGCTCACTACTGGTGAGATATACAACAGATAAGTGCCAACAGAGTCCAGTTAAACCTCAACAGAACAGCTTTGTCTTGGGTGAAATTTGACTGTTACAATCCTGTCACATCCCAGTACTGGTTGGCCTGATGGCAACTGATTTTACAATCAAGTCGTCAGTTTTGCTGGCAGACCTTCATGACATGAGTAAATTATCACTGAGAGGTGGAGAATATTTTGTCAGTCCAGTCTCAACACGGAGTATGTTCATTTGGGCACATTCACATTCTGGACGCCACTCAGCATCACAAGTGTTTGTCATCCACTCCTGTATGACATGACATTTTCTGTGTGCTTTGGGAATTACAAAACACAGCAACCCTTTCTTTTCCACAATTTTGAATGCACATGAACTAAAATGCAAATTTGAACAGCAGCAGAGTGCTTAGTAAACAGCACTAGACAGAAGATCAAGAATTTGTCACTAGTTACTCATCACCCTTTTTTTTTTATGACAGATTATCATGTCACTGATACAGTAATCATCATCTTAAGTAGTTTTTTTGTATTTCCCATTTACAAATCTACAGTTGTTCTGTCAATCATTAGGGCAGAGCAGTGATGTACGGGGTGGGCAGAGTCTGTGCTCGTTTATAAACCAGCAGGCCTGAGGCTGATGTATCTGGATCAGCTGCTAAAGCTAAACTCAGCCAACATCCATATGGTGCCAAGGTTGTTCCTGAACTGTCATTACACAGATTTACCGCCAAGGCCGCAGGCACAATAGAGAGTTTTCATATGTTCTCCGTATGAGGACATCCCAATAATCAGGAGGGGAATCCCTGACCCCGAGGCTCAGTCTGCACAGAACTGCCGCGTAATGTTAGTAATTTAAATATTGACCACATCAATAGAGTCACCTGATTAGGTCAAACATCTGGACAGGCCCTGGAGTGTCTGGAAATCACACATCCAGGAGACACATCCAGTGTTGATTAAAGAGACAGACTCTAAAATATATTTCACAGGTCAAGTCTAATGCAGAGCCCAATGGCCATAAATCCCTTTAAAAATAGGTTTTATATGTAAAAAAAGAAACCGCTGACAAATGTTAAGCAAAATTGTTATTATATTAGTGACGCACAGGTCTACATCTTATCTTTTATTTTTACTCTATGCATTTTGAATTCTCAGCACCACAAATTAAAACATCATGAATCATGTTGCAGTTTTCTGCTGCCTCCTAAAAAAGGTTCCAAATGAAAGTGTCTGAGAAAATAGTTCCTGACCACTTCTTGAATATGCAGACAGTCTAAAACATACTGAAATCTAGTTTTATCAAGCACGAGTGAAACAGCTCTTTCCATCCTTATTTATGTTGTAGACTACATGATGCAACTTGACCTCTGATCATGGAAGCTTTCCTTACAGGACTATGCTGCTGGTGGGTATTTCTGTGTTTTCCTATTTACTGTTTGGATCTTTTTGTCCATGTGTGCACATCACCACTCAGCTTTTCACCTCTCTGCTAGCATAAATACTCAACTGTGGGACTTGCAATACATTTGTCACATAATTATCTGTTTATAGATAAAAATAAGAAGCTGAATTTGCAATAGTTGTCTTTCTTACAAGGATGTGCTGCTTTAACAACTGATTACACCATTAAATACATTTAAATACTGTAACATATGTATGTAAAGTATATAAGTACAAAAATGACACAGTATTGAAGTATCCAGCTTCAAGTTTCAGGCAACAATTTAATTCAGATACAAATACAACAAAGACTTAAAGATTTGGGATGATTTCAGGGAGAAACTGATCATGATTAAGAAGCTACACAGTGAGTCCACCAAATCATTACTAACCACTTGATTGCACCATTGAGTGATTTCTGAAACTGGACTGTCAGGTATAAAAATAATAACAAACTGCTACTTTTTTTTTTTTTTTTTTAAATGTGGCAATTCTAATATTTTATCATTTCATTCATAACTCTGCATATTCATATGCATATGTACAATTATGCACATCATTCCAGTACAATGGATTGAAAATACCTTCCCCCGTGTAAATAATGTATTGCTGTAAATGATTAACTAATGGGTTTCACACATTTCTCTCATCTGCGTTCTTCAGCTCTTAAAAATGCATTCAGGACATTATTTTCAGCATTACAGCATTCAAATAAGATTTCATGGATATAAGTATAGCTCTGCAAAACTTCCTTTTAACTACTTTTAAGAAATGTACTTCTTCAGGTGGTGGCATGAACATCATTTAAACCACATTTAAAGTAGTTTTAGAAACACTTCACAGTATTACATCCTCTGATCCACCATCAGTCCCTTCTCCTCTCCTCTGTGCATTTCCGCCACCCAACTACAGGGGTCCAGTTCACACCAGCACAGGCGTCTGAGGGCCAAGTACCCTTCCTGCCTGTTTGTCAGTTCCCTGCAGTAGCTGCCATTGCCCTCGGCCTTGTCCACGTCTGGCGAGCTCTGGTCCATCAGCCAATCCCAGAGGAGCAGCAGGTCAGCCGCTTCACTCCCCGAGCCGCTCTGGTCGGGCCGGGCCGGCCTTGTCTCTGGCCTTCTCCCATTTCGCTGAGATTGTTCAGGGTGGTTAAATCACCCTCCGTCAAATATTTGCAAAAGCCTCTTCAAAGACAAGAAATGAAAGTTATTTTATCTTGTTTTACCAACCGCAGAGCTCCTCCAGCACTTGCTGTATCCATCCAATGAGAGTTTGTTGTAAGTACTTACCTGTGAAGGTTAAGGTCGTTCCCAGCTGTCTGACACTTTTTCAGGGGCGCTCAGTCGCCTCAGACTCTGAAGCACAGTTTGCAGGGTCGCCGCTGTAGTGACGAAACAACCAGCATTAGCATTCAACTCCCCTGACAGCAGAAAACCGCTTTCACCACTGAGCATTACTCCATCTTACCCAGTTCTTCTTCATGGGAATCCAGCTTCTTGATTAGCTCTACAACATGTGTCAGGCCCTCCCCGGCTGCAAGGAGAGGTACAATCATTTACTTTTTTAATCACTAAATGTAAAAGGCGTTATCCAGCACAGGAAACCTCGACTCACCTTCAACACCAGCGTCTCCTTTTGTTTTATCTTCCACGCCAGTGTAAGAGCTGCTATTCCCCTCAGTAGTCAAACAGGAGAGCAGTTTAGTCCGGCAAGCCCTGGAGTCTGCCAGTGTGGCGCTCATTTCCTGAACCAGCCGGTGATTCTCCACCAGCTCAGTGTGGACCCTCCTCCATGCCATCTTGTCCTCCATCAGACATCCCTCCATCACGGTACGCAGCTCCTTCTCCTGAGACACCTGGCTCTGCAGGCCCTCCACCTCCTCACAGCGCTGCATCGGGACAGAGTCAAATGTGGGTAAAAGGTTCTCAGTTAGGTCAAGAAAAAGGTCAGAAATTTGAAATTTTGTATGGCAGTTAAAGTGGGTTTTTGCTTTGTAGTTACCTTGTGTAGCTGAATGGCCATCTCCTGCATCTCAGCCTCAAGCTGGTCAGCATAGGCCTGTTCCAGAGCATCGCTGGCCGGTCGAGCACTGCTGTGCCACCTTGCAATAGCCGAGGTCATCTTACGCTTGGGTCCAAACAGTCTGGAGAGCAAGGACTGATTCAGCATTTCATACCATAAGATAAACACTATGTGCTGGGGTAAATGTGAAGGAGAGGCCTGAAGTCTCTTACGTGATCCCTATTTCTTTGAGGTCATTTTCAGTCAGGGTGAGAAATATCCGCAGGTCGATGTCTTGTTCCTCAAGTAAGGGGAGATACTTAGAAAAGCCAATTTGTTCCAAGAACTCTGCCAGATCCTATAGGAATAGAAGATTTAAGGGCTGGTCAAGAACCAGACAAGACGGTCCAGAATAAAAGTGGCCATGAGCCACACATACACACATATCCATATTACTGATACATTAAAAAGGGAGCAAAGGTAGACATGCCTTTGGACCAGTGTACGAGGGTGGAGGACCAACATGTGACCGCATCCCACAGCTCGCTGTACCACTGGAGTGAGCTGTGTCGTTGCTTACGTGGCGGCTCTTGCCTTTTGAGTGATGACCCTTATTTACTCTGCGGGAGCTGCTCTTTTTGCACTGGTCAGAGTCCTGGTGGAGAAAGGTACAATGTGTGACACAAGCTCAAATGGCGTTTGACTCCAAGTCACTCCTGTGCACCTGCGTTCACCTCGTTACTCTCCACGGAGCCTTCCCAGCTGAGGCCGATCACGTGGGGCGGACCTTCGCTGCTGCTGCTGCTGCTCCTCATGGTGGGCATGTCGTTGTCAAAGAATGGACTGTCATCTGTGGCAGTATCATAAGATTTATTGTTTTGGCAGATGTCAAAAGGACATTACTGTAATCAATGATCTTACCAATTTATTTCTTGTGGTGCATTTCTACCAAAGACACATGTACAGTTATTATATCAGTAATGCGTTTCCGATGTTACAGAACACTGGTAATGTGTCTCCCACCTCTGCTGCTGTTGCTCTGGCCGTCCAGCTCGTTGATGGGTGAGGTCACGTCACGGTAGCAGATGCCCTGTCCTGCCCCCTCACTCTGTTCGCCGTTATCACGAAACGTCATGTAGCCTGGCGGCACTGCAGGAGGCTCTGCGAGGAGAAAAGCAGTATTAACAAACCAACCGTGACTATAGTAACGAATGGCAGCATGCCAGTGATTGAGAGCTTTTTTTGGTTGCTTGATTACAATTAAAATGTCTCATTTTTGGTCACATTTTAGTAATTTCTGTGATGAAATCTGAATATACAAAGTCTTTCAGCACTGAAGGAAAAACTATCCGCTGCACACAAATTTGTTTTAAGTACAAAGTAGGTACAGACTGATTATATTTCCTTTTTTAGAAACATGTGACCGGTATGGATACAAGCTGGCAGACTGGATGTCTTATGTGACACTACCACACTGTTTGCTGGTGCCTCCTACTCGGAACTTGGCGATGGCCTGGGGCCCATCATGGATGCTAACGCCTTTAGCTCGGTTTCGACTCGGCCTTATCCTCGGGGGTGCGCTGTCCGAGTCCTCAGAGGAGCTCAGGTCCTCAAAATGTCCTGACAAGTTGGGACACACACGCAAAAATCAATCAGAAAAAGAAGGGATAACAACGTGTTTTGTTGTTAAGTTAACTGTTTCAACAAGTACCTGGTTTGATTCTTGGGGAACGTGAGTCAATGAGGCTGACGATCTTGGTATAGCCGTACAACATGGCTAGGGCACGGGCGGTCTCGCCTTTAGTGTTGCGGTCATCTACTTTAACTTTCTGTCAATTATTAAAACATAACAGAAGTCAGAATCATAAGGCATTACCTCTGTGTAAGCAGAAAAATTTGCCTCTTGTTTGTGCATCACTCATCCTCAGGGGCGGGCAAATTTCGTGGTGCTGTAGCTCTGCCTATGACTAGTAGAGACAGTATTTGGAGATGGGAACCTACTCACATGATCAAGCAGGTACTGGACAATGATTTCATGTCCAGAAGCAGCAGCTTCCATCAGGGGAGTGAAACCAGACCCCGGCTCCCTTCGCATAAAAGACATGTCATGAAAAACTCTGTCTGAATGGAGTGTTGCAGTAGTTTTGGGATGAAGGAAGACACTCACTTGACATTGGCATCGGCATTGTTATCCAGCAGGAACTTGACCATCTGCTGGTGGCCTGTGCTCGTGCAGTGGAACAGAGCGGTCCAGCCCTGAGAGTCCCTCAGCTCCAACTCAGCACCTTGCTATTGGGGTAATAAAAACAAAAAGTCTTTCGCACTCTGTGTAACAAACCTATAAATGAAACACCAGCAAGTTTTTCTTCACTTACATGATGCTGGACATTAATCTACCCCGGTGTTAGAGGACAATACTGGTGGTTTTCCATGTTTTAGCCCATTAACTATAAATCACATTAGTTTTACGTTACTGTCCACAATACACTAATAGTTGTTGTTTTTATCCTACTTTCCAGGCAGGATTTGTTTTTGATTAATTTCACAGAATGAAAATCACTTTACAAAGATATGAAGCATGTTGGTGTGTAAGTTGCCTAATTCATTTATATTTTTTGACATTTTTTGAGACGGAAGACGTCTGAAACCTCCCTTGTTGGTAAATTCAAAGCAAACCTCTGGGATTTTTGAGAGTAAACTACCAAAAAGGCAACCTTTTGCTCTGAAAATGCATTATAAACATTGGGGTTTGCTTATTGTTGTGCCTTCTGGGTTTGATTTTCCAATTCCGCTCGCTTTCGGCAACAAACAACCCAGCCACTCTGCATGGTTTCACTTTATCCACTTTGCTGCTGTAAAGTGTGACCATGTTGTAAAGTGATCTTGCATTAAAAAAAATAATAAAACCTATCTTAACACACCCACATTGCACGGTAGGAACTGTTACTGACGAAGCCGGTGTGTACCTGAAGCAGAAAGTATGCAATACTTTCGTTGCCACAGCTCGCTGCCAGCATCAGGGGGGTTAATCCTTTGGCAGTGGTGGCGTTTACATTCACACCGGCCTCCAGCAGGAGATTCGCAATGTTGTCATGGCCGATGTACGAGGCGTACATCAGCGGGGTCCATCCTCCGATGTTCTTGCCGTTCAGGTCCACCTCACGTCTGAGAGGACACAAGATCACAGACATCAACAGGTGACAATGTGTCACAGCGGCTGTGGATGAAGGGGGAACACATCTGGCGCTACTACTATTATTATTATGATCATAACTTAGGCCCCCACTTTTTGATGCACTCCGCCACCACGTCGTACTGGCCGATGGAGCAGGCGGTGTGGAGGTCCAGGGGGACGTCCAGCTCCTCGGGTCGCAGCAGGGAGTCCCCCAGCCACAGGGACAGGCTGGCCCCCAGCTGCTCCGACTCACTGGCCTCGTCGCTTAGCTCGGACATGTTTCCCCTCCTCTCCCGCACACCTGGAAACAGCGTTCAGACGCGACACGTTCAGCACCGTGACGTTTAAAAAGGCCGGACATCAGACAGCGAGAGGGCTTGAATGTTGCGGGGTTTTGCTTGTGGTAAAGATGCAAATAGCACCAGCTCCTGGCCTGCAGTGACTGTAATGCTCGTGTTGATTTAAATCAGCTTTAACTTTGCTCTCTCAGTTAGCTCGACGCTAGCTCGGCGACATAACGTCAGTCCGGCATCAACCTTCCCCGCCACACAACTACCTGATAAACTACAAATACAACCAATTCATCGAGCTGTCGAACCGCAACACACATGCAGAAATATTTCACAGTGTGGGCGAATGTCTCGAGTCAAAGACTTACAGTCAACAGTTGGTTTGTTTCCTCAGCGGGTGAAACTTTTTTGTTTTGTGTGTCACACTCAACTGTGCTCGTGTTGAACCACGCCCCGCCTTTTCCTGTTCGAAAGGGACTCATGGACTTTAATTATTCAGCAGTACATGCACTATTATATATGATAATAAAAATGACTGGCCAGTGTTATCTTAAGCAGTAGGAAACCATTTGAGTTTGTCAGTGCCAAAGAATCGATTGCTGTCGTCAGGACCCGTCAAGGGATCAGATGAGAAAGAAAAAAAGAAATAATTTTTCATCTATTTTCATTTTTTTTTTAAAAAATGGATACCTGAAGAACTGGATTCTTTCACTTCGTCTCACCTCTAAAATCCTTCAAATTATACAATCTGTGAACAAAGAAAATCCTGTAGCCCAAACAAGGGTCACAGGTCAAATAGATTGCAAACCACTAATGTAAGGTAATGCCACCTTGAAGTTACACTGAAGTGTTATTAGTGTTATTTCCTCAACGAGGAATGTATTTTAGGGGTGACATTATCAATAGATATTTAATATTGAGGCTTACCAACTACACGTATAGAGGTTTGACAGGTGTAATCAACAGAAATAAATACCCAACAACCTTTTTAACCTTTTTAATCCTCATCCAGAAAAACAACTGGCTAGACTGATAAATTCAGCAATCACCAAAACCTTCTCGTACAATCTGCACAAAAACACACCTGTGGATTGACTGGATGATAGTCTAAAACAAATTTAAAAAAAAATACAATGCAAATAAATACAAAATCCTTTATTTAGAAATATGGCACAAGCAGTCAGCATTAAAGACACTTAAAGATTGTAAGTGTTGTTTGTTTTTCTTCAATCATCTCCAATGAAGTTGTTTTGTGTGCTTTCTGTTGTTTCCATCACAAAGAATGTCCAGCAAACAGCACAGACCAGACTGTGTCTTCAGGGGGAACAAATCACAGAAAATTGAAGCGAAACGCCTCCTTTGTTGGAGTAAAGACAAACGCGGACGTGTCCTCCTGAGCTTGTGATGTCGGGTCTGTGTTCTGGGCTTCAGTTTGTTGCAGGTTTCCCTCTGTGGCTGCTGTCTCAGTTCTGACTTCACCGGCTCTCCGGTGGAAAACACACTTCTTCGGAGCATCTGGCACGACTTTGACCTGAGCTGATGCAATTTCTGTTAGGATTGGAGAAATCTGTCAATTAACGGCAATTCAACCACACTTGAAGGTTCTTTCAAAAGATAGACCTTTTTACACAGTAAGTTTTACTATTCAAATCCACTCACCACTCTGAATGAGTTTGTACTGCTTGCTCTTCTCTTCTTCCATCTTTTTCCTGTAATCTCCTGTCATGGCTCTCATCACCTGCCTCTTCTTGGCCAGAGGAGCTTTGGAGCTTCGTAGAGTCTTCAGGGCACGAGAGGCTTCCTCCTCTGAGGGGAGAAAAAGCAGTTCGGTATCTGTCACATTTCCCTTTTTACAGGTCTACATGTTCGGACCTGGACCCCCTTTACACCTGGTATTAACATGAACAGATCAACCAAGAGTAAACAGGTCACATGATGTGTAAGGTAAACATACTCTGTTTCGGTGTACCCTTCTGTGACCTCAGTCCCGATTCCAGCTGCTCGATGCACCAGTCCAGCTGTCTGTTCAGCTGCTCTTCTGCACTCTGAAACACATTGGGACATCATATCAGCTGATGACCTGGAACCCACGGTGATGACTTTAAAAGAAAACCTTTAATACCGACCAGCTCTGTGTCCTCGCCTCCTTGACTCCCCTCAGCTGAACTCGGCTTCTGCTGTGGCTCGCTGCCATCGGAGGGGTTTTTCTTTCCTGATTTCTTCTTCTTCTTCTTGGCTTTTGACTGCACTGACGGTTCAGGCGGAGAGTTGGCCTCCTGCAGCGGAGAAGACGTTTCCTCTTGCACGCACTGTTGGCGGCCCGGAGAAGACGTGTCTGGGGTCTCCGTAGTCTCCATGTTTTCGGCAGGTGCGACGGGAGGTATCTGAAAGTCAAAGGCAAAAGCAGAGCCCTGCCCTGTAAAGGATATCCGTCCCTCTGCTGGCTCTGTCCTTTCTGATGATGGAGAGGTTTCCTCCTGAAGCACCTGAGAGTTGTCGGCGAGGAAGTTAAATCTGAAGGCGTTGTCAGTGCGAGTCCAGAGGGGCTTCTCAGCTCTGTCGTCGACAGGAGCGGAGCTGTTTGACTTAGGTTCAATATCTGTTGAATGAACATACACACAAACATTAGGACATAGGGGACATTGAATTTGAATCGCATTAATTACCTCAAAGCCTTTTTGTAACTTTAATTGTTACAGACACATACAAATGTATAACATTAACAAAAACATTTAAGCCCACTACTGAAACGTGTTAGTTTCAGTTAAATCTAATCTAATTTTTACAGACAAATTTAAAATTTAAATCCACATTTTGTCCCCAAATGAGGCCTATAATATACCACACTTGCATGCAGCAAAGCTCGTAGGAAACATATTTAGCTTATGTTGCGCAAGACTTGTAATTAAATAATAATAATAATACCTATAAACATTAGCCTCTGCTCGGTCATGCTGATTCTTCCAGTGCTGCAGGTTTTCAGCTGAAAGGCGCCAGTTTAGACTGAATTATTTAACTCGACGTTTCAGAGACGCAGACACGGGCTCCAGTTCGAGCCAACATCTTAAAAAGTATATTCTATTTTCTTGGTTTGCATGAAGTCGTGTTCAGCTCAGAAACTTACCACCGGTGTCACTTGAGATTGGGTCCGTCCGGTAATATTTCCCCAACGCTTGTCGTTCCGCTCAGTAGTGTCCTCGTGACCCACTTGGTTGAATGAGTGGATTGACACACACACACACACACACACACACACACACAGAGTTGTCATTTTGTATGTAATTTAATTTAATTTAATCTAATCACGACAATCTACAAAATACATACACAGATCTTACAGACTGATTTTTTAATAGATAAAAAATAAACACGAACACAAAGAAAAGGGGTAAAAAGCGGTAAATAGGGATAAAGGTCACCACAGATTAAATTAAATTGAAAATAATAATAAAAAAAAACAGTGAGGAACGAGAATAAAGATAGAGACAAAAAAAAGTAGGCTACAAAATATGAAACCATACACCTGCACCTCAAACAGAATATCCCCTGTGTTTATATGAGCTATAACATATCTCCTTTCCATCATCACCTGCCGCCATTGACCACGTTTCTTCCCCATCTACTAGTGAAGGGGAAGATACTTCTTTCTACACATAATATCGCATCTCCGTTCTTTAACAGGGCAGCATTATCCCCTTTCGTACAATTCAATGAAAATACAGGGATTTGATAGGTGAGCACGATATGCCATCATTTGATAAATCCTAAACACGTAGAACCAAAAGCTGATGCCCAAACTGTGCAGGCTAAAAGAAGAAGCAGGCTCAGATTCATGAATGAATGCAGAAACATGTCGATACCCCAGTCTAAAAGAAGGCACTTCTTGTTCCAGACCCTCCGTTTTTTCCTCCAATCACATTCCGTCAGATTTTTGAGTCTGGACCAATCCTGAAGGCTCGGGGGCGGGACTCCTCTCAGACTATAAATACCTCCTCCCGACGCCTCCGGTCAGCACAGTCAGCCGTCACGCGAGAGATACACACCGTCTTCCTGGGAAATAAACACAAAAGGTACTGAAGGCGCGTTTATTATTAATATTGTGTTTTTCTACGTTCGGCGTTGTTAGTCACTAAGTGTGCCGTGTACTCGGACTACCAGGTCGTTAAGACGCGTTAAAACACGATTAGGCGAGCGTTAATCGTCCGCTAATTGACAACAAAACGGCGCGCTAAACCAGTCGGCTAACGGTTAGCCACAGTTAAGGCGCTTTGTAAACACTTCGCTTACCGGGAAACGAGTATTATTACAATTAAACGTCGGACGGTTTCACTTTCAGGGCTGTAAATCAAATTGGCTTAGGTGGCAACGGTGTATTAATGTTGATGTGAACCTCTGTTGGGTAGCTGGCGCCATTTTGCAACCGTCCACGCCAGCTTTAAATTTGCTCGCCAACGACAGCAAAGAAACGTGTGTGTCCCCTGAAGCTTAATGGTGGCGGAGCTGTGGACAGGCTTGTTTGTTAAACTGGAGCCATCGGTGTGTCGACAGAGGTTTGTGGTGTATCTGCTAAATAAGAAACGTCCAACCGACAAAATGCCGTTAATGTTCGCTGTGTGTGTACTTGTAGAAACGTTAATCGTGGAAAATATGTTTTTAAAAAAAATGTTTATATTCTTTAATGAGGATCTGAGTCAAAGCGGAGTGTCAGTGGTAACGCTACTACGGTGTATACTTCGCCGAGGACCAACGGAGATTAAGTTAGATTAGTAATGATGGTACTAAAGGAGATTTGATCCGTAGTTTGCCTCAACTTTTGTTTGTTTTCTAACCTGCAGGTGAAGTATGGCTCGTACCAAGCAGACCGCTCGTAAATCCACCGGAGGAAAGGCGCCCAGGAAGCAGCTGGCCACCAAGGCTGCCAGGAAAAGCGCGCCATCCACCGGCGGAGTGAAGAAGCCCCACAGATACAGGTACACATTCAATACAGACCAGGCTTCCCTGCTTTTGGAGGCAGTTGTTACAAAATATGTGGAAACCGAGGATCAAACGTCTTTATATGTGCTTTATTTCTTCAAGCTTGATTTGAAATGCTACAGTGAACGAACACTGATGTGGTTTAAAGGTCTTAAAGAAAGCATCATTTTTGTTTTGTAGGCCCGGTACTGTTGCTCTGCGTGAGATCCGTCGGTACCAGAAGTCCACTGAGCTGCTCATCAGGAAGCTGCCTTTCCAGCGCCTCGTGAGGGAAATCGCCCAGGATTTCAAGACGGATCTGCGTTTCCAGAGTGCAGCTATTGGGGCGCTGCAGGTGAGATGGCTTTTTGTTTTTTTACTTTGTTTATTCAACAAGTTGTTCAATTCTAGCTTATTTCTAACTTTCTAACTGTTTTTTCTCCTTCCCTATGTAGGAAGCCAGTGAGGCATACCTGGTTGGACTGTTTGAGGACACCAACCTGTGCGCTATTCACGCAAAGAGGGTTACAATCATGCCCAAGGATATTCAGCTGGCCAGGCGAATTAGAGGAGAGCGTGCATAAATGATTGGATTTTAACTTTTTAGCGTGGGGGTGGGATGGGGATGGGACCGACAGGGGTTTGTTTTGTAAATCTTGAACTATTACCAGCATGTGTACCACCTAATTTGTCATTTGTAGTTTCAGGCTTTTTTTGTACTCAAATTTACATTTCACTCAACTTTCTCTTCAACTGTCCTGTTCACTGTAGAATAGAGCGTCATATCTGTAAATGCTGAAAAACAAAATATTCCACTGCCTTTCTCAGGTTTGCAGTCTATTTTAGAATCTGTACCTTTTAATCCTGTGTGTGCATGTCATAGGATTTCCTGTTGTGCTGTAAATAAACTTTCCGCTACCTCAAATATTCAGCCTGCATTTTTGTTTTGTCTGGATTGACATCTGCATAAATGTACAGGATCAATAAGTGCTTAAAGGAGTACACCACTAAGTGTTCAACTTCAATAAAGTTGACCTGTAGTGGCAGATTACAGTGGCTATAACTGAAAGGGAGGCTTATGTCCTAATTTCTAATCCATTTAACAGGCTACAAACATCAGATCCCTCACTAAAATACAAGTTTATAGCATCTTCCTTTCCTGCCCTACAAGTACCCATATTTTTTTCAACTCGTGCCCCCTTTTTGTAGTACAAGTAGAGTACTTCCTCTGCACAAGACTCTCCTGATGACAAGGTTGAGGTGAAAAATATAATACACAAACTAAAGAGTACAACAGAAAAGACTACATCCAGGTTGTGTGGCTCAAGGTATTTTAATCCAAATTTTGGTCAAACAAATGAAAACAAGGCAATGTATGGTCAAATAAACTTTTTTCAGCTAAAAAAAGTTTCCATAGTGCTGGACGGCTTCACTGCTAGAGCTCCCGGGTTGTTGGTGCCACAGCCAGAAATACCAGTCATTTCACAATAAATACAACCTTAAATATATACATCCTAAGTCCCATGTTTGTTAAATTGATTTATTTTCAACTTGCTGCTCTTCCTCATCTGAAAGCAGGCCGGGTAAATGCTCATACAGATCTTTCTCCAGCTGTGTATCAATGTCCGTCTCGCCTCTCAGTGCACACCACAGAAGGAAGCCGATGGCAACCACACTGATGGGGAACACCTTCCACCAGGGCCGCCTGAACTGGCTCCCCAGTGAGCGGTCAACTTTCCAGGTTCTGTGACTGGCTTTACTGGTGGAGAACTTGATGGGCTCCATGTTCACCTCCTTTTCATCATCATCTGTGGCCCGAGCTGACCTCTGAGCGCTCAGAGCTAGGGACCGCACGCTGTTCAGTCTGCTGACAAAGAAGAATCAAATAAATCAGAGACACACAAGACTGACTGATTGAGTGGAAAGTCACTTTTCACATTTACTTAAGTGTTGTACTTAAGCATAATAATGGTACTTGTACTTCACTTCAGTATTTGCATTTTGGCGACGACTTTACAGTTGAATACATCTTCCACGCCACATCATGCAAATGCTCAATGGATTTATGATGGGATTGATGTGTAATCAACCTCAAAACACATCATTTCTAGAGGTAGACTGATACATTGAGGTAAATTAGAAACAGTGTCTCCACTTTTCAAATGTCAAATGTCAAAAAACATGTCTTGATAATCATATGTGAAGGATCAAAACTATTTGTTATGTGTATGTAAATACCACAATATATTGTTATTAGTTATTTATTTTAATTTTTTTTAAACAGTATGTAGACAGGACACAGCGTTGATGCCACCTAGAGACAAATCCTGCAGCTGCTCCACTGACTGAATGTGAATTATAAAACAAACCCTACAGGACACTGGCAGTACCTACAATTATTTTGACATTATCTAAGTAATAACTTTGAGCCTTGGAAGCCGTTAAAACTCACCAGAGAGAGTCACTGGGTCCCTGTCAGTGGAGCGACTACAAAATGTGTCCCCTGATGGTCAGGTATCAGGTCCTGGTGAACTGTGTTACACTTTAAGGGACCTTATACTCTGATCTGCTAGAACAGTAATTCACATGTAAATAAAAGACTTTACTTTTAGTTAGTGTTAAATCTCTGACCCTTCAAATTCTGTAACAATAAAGGATACAGAAGGGTGATGGGTTGACCAAATAGTGACAGAACTTTACTGGGTATCACAATTGGCGACAATACTTGTATCTATGGGTTGAGATGTGTATTGGTTACAGCCATCAAAACTTTCTAATACTACAGAAGCACAATCTGAGCCGACACGCTGATTTACAGCTATTAAAAGTATGTGACCGTGTTACAAATGTTCACCATGACAACATAGGTTGAAATTAGCCTGTCAGTGAATCACACCACAGCCACTACGAGAGTCAACATGGTTTCTGTTCGCCTGTCGCAGATTTACTCACCTCACGGTCGAGCTGTGGGTAAATGTCCCTCGGCTGAAAACGAAGGGTGTCAGACCGGCGAAAACTCGTCCTGCTGATGGAGACATCGCGGACAACTGTTCATCTTAGGATACACGACGGTGGGTCAAGGAATCCGATGGGTTTTCTTACCAAACGCTCTTCGGTGAGGTCATGTAACTCACCGCTGTGCAACCTTGAATTCCTCCCGGTGTCTCTGTTGAACGCTGGTCTCGACAGTTCCACTATAAACGTGGAAGAAAGTCTGAAATCACCCCACAGAGTTCGTCATGCTTTTTCAACCCCAATATTATATTATCATTATTATATTATATTGCTATATTAATCGTCGCATAAAATGATGTGTGGATTAAAAGTATTTTTATGTATTTGCCAGATTAGCCTATACGTGGGTTTGACATAACAGCCGTACCTTAAAGTCAATTTAGTAGCTGTTCAGGAGCTTTCGATCATATTTAATGGTGTTTATTAGTAGATGGTGTTTGCCCAGTTGTCACTGAAATGCAGATGTTACATTTTCCATTTTCTCCTAGCTGCTAAATTGAGGTGAACTTTGCTGTTACCAAGGTCAAAAATTAACTTTGAACCTCAATTTCACCTCGTGTTTTGGCTCTAGAAGCAAACTCTATAATATTTGGTGTAATTTCGGTCCTTAGTACCAACTGCTTTATGTTTTTTTCACACCGTAACAATAACCTGCATTAAATCCCTGTGGTTTTAATGCTGCGACGGTCTCTGAAGCGGTCTCACCCGTCGACCAATCACAAAACAAGGAGAGAGAACCGTCCAATCACGAGTCACCTGGGCGACATCACTTCCTGGTTGAGTCCCCATGCTTGTTGTGTGCTCTGCAGAATATCTCACGTTTCTTCGCCGTTTAAGTAAGTACACATCTCTAGAAGAACGATGCGATAAAAAGAAACGTTTTGTCCATGATTAAGATTGAGTGGTTATAGCGTTTTGAGGTGGTGGACGTTGAAACAATGGTACCCAGCGTAACATTAGTGTTTCTGGCTGTTAAAACTGTAAACATTTTTTCAAGGACAACGAGCATATTCCTTTATTTATTCATGTCCATGGGGGCATCAGGTCATCAGTAATAGTAGGATAGCGTTGGCTCAGGGTTGTTGGGAATAAAGAGGATTTCATGCAATTATACGTTTAGTCCAGTTGAGTAATCATATTCAGTTGTACTTAAGGTTAATGTGTTTCTAGTGAGGTGTCTGAGCTGAAAGATGTCTCTGCCATGTGTGTCTAATGTTGAGGTAGGCCTGTGTCAAAGGTCTGGCGCCATCCAAGATGGATGTCCCTTGGTTGTTGTTTTCCTAAGTTCCAAAGAGATGAGAGCAGTTTTAACATGAACCATATGTTCCACCTTATCTTTTTGTAAAATAGCCATGTATGGTTATGAGGTTGGCTCTGAGCCTATCTTGCCACCACACATTAGCTATACCATGAATATGTAGGAATGTCTTAAACAGGCTTTAAAAGGTGTAGTTTGAGTGGAAAACGGAAGGAGATTCACATTGGCTTCGGATCCTCTCACAGGCAATCTTTGGTGCTTGTTTTGATGCTGTACTTTTTGTAATAAACCTTTTTATACAACTAAGTCGGTGTCAGTGGAGATTCTTTCATCATCATCATCACATCATCGCTACAGAAGATACAACACTAGTCACAGCAAATTAAATCAACAAAAGCATTCATCCTTCTCAGTCTCAAAGGCTTATTGTCTGTGCGTTTAATACTGCATACAGTATGTCTGTGTATCTGTTCTTTAGTAACAAACATGTTTTTGTTTGTAGGAGTGAATCTCAGATCATGGCCAAAGAAACTTTGAAACCAGACACAAATCCTAAAAGGAAGAAGTTGAGTTCAAATGCCAGCGAGGTCCATGCCGAAGAAACAATGGACATTAAAGTAAAAAAGAAAAGGAGAAAGATGGAGGTAGAGGTGAGTAGCACAATCCTTTCTACATATACCCATTTTAGTTGACACTGCCTGAAAGTGCTCAAAAGATAATGTATGTTTATTTAATTCAGGAGGCTCCGGTGCAGATTCCTCATGTGACAATCACAGCAGATGATAAAAAACAGAAAAAGGAAAAGAAACGCAAGAAGACACAAATGACAGAGGTAAGCTGTTTACTTTAAAATGTGCACATCATTTTATGTAGCTGGTTTCTTTGCGTACTCAGGTGAACTCAGACTGCTGATCTGTGTTGCTCCGTACAGAACAATCTTTACTAGTACTGATAATGGCCCAGTCTTGTATGTCACATTTTGTTCTAAAAACAAAATGTATGAACGTACTGAAACACACAATATAGAGCAGCTAAAAGTTCTGTTTTTGAGGTCTTAGAAATGTTGTCATTTAGATAGATAGATAGATTACTTTATTCATCCCCGAAGGGAAATTAAGTCGTCATAGCAGCCGGTATATATAGACCAGTAAGTGAGAGTTGATATTGTATTCTTACAGTTTAGTTTTATATTACTGTATTAATTTAAATTACAACATTTGGTCTGATTTAACATTCCAGGTGGCATCAGAACTGTGTTAAAAAGCAGAAATTTGATTTGGCAACAGTTTAAGACACCCTGTAAAAACAATTGATCAAAAATATAGTACCAAAGCTAGAGTCTTTGGTTTTGCACTGTCCATTAGTTATCCGTTATCTATTATCTGTGTAACCTGCTGTATGCAGTTGGTATTTATTTGAGGAAGTATAACCGTTTGTGGAAGGAAGTTGGAGCTTAAATTTGTGGACTGGCTTGGTTTTTTGCATGTTGCATGGCTGCATGTGCTTGCAGCTGGTTCATAGATTGTTTTTCCTGAGGCTGACCTCTGCAGCTTCGCCCATCGGCTCTTCTGCTGGAGAAAAAGCCTCAGTTTATCCTGAAAGCTCTCCCCAAGGAAGCTGTAGATGAGCGGGTTCAGGCAGCTGTTAGAAAAGGCCGCCAGCCTGACGGCGTGGCCTGCCAGGGGGTGGTCCTGCCAGAGCGTGCTGCCGTTTGTGTCATCTCGTAGAAGGTTAACACTTACAAACACATTCTCCGGGAGCCAGCAGAGGAAGAAGACTAACACAGCTGCTGAGATCATCCGCAGGGCTTTCTGCCTGCGAGGCCTCTGCTGTTGGCCGCCTTGCTCCCTCTGGCTCCGCTGGAGCACCCGTGCTATTCTCCAGTAGCACAGACCCAAGACGCAGAAAGGCAGCAAGAATCCCAGCGTCACCTCCAGCCACTGAATCTGAGTCACGTTGGCGAAGCAGAAGTGGAGTTCTCCGGCGTGCTGCTTTTGGGCTATAGCAAAGGGAAGCACGGTGAGCAAAGACGAGGCCCCCCAGATGAGGCAGCAGCTGAGGCGTGCGCGTGGCATGCTGCGACCCATGAAGCCAGTCAGCGCGACAAACCGGTCGAAACTCATCCAGGTCAAGAAGAAGACGCTGCTGTACATGTTGACCTGCTGGAAAAGGTTCATGAAGGTGCAAAGGCTGGGCTTGTCATAGTAGCCCTGCTTCAGGTTGAACACCTCGATCAGAGAGTCAGCCACGAGGGCGAGGTCGGCCACGGCCAGGTTCACAAAGTAGAGGTCCGGGGCCGTCAAGTGGCCCCTGTGGCCCCTGTGGCCCAGGTTGACCACTAATATGAGGATATTCCCAATGAAGCCGACAGGAAACAGGAATATAGTGTAGATGCTGGATAGTACGAGGCTAATAATATAATGCTGATGGCTCTCTGAATATGCCTGCAGAAAATCAGAGACGACTGCCTGTGTGTCATTTAGCTGAACAGTGAAGTTATACTTCGTGATGACTCTGTAGTCCTTGTACATGTTCATGTCCGTACTGCACTTTTGTGTTGATCTTGTGTCGGCAGTAGCTTAACATTAAGTTGCCATAGTTCTTATATGTCCAAGGGTTTTTAGCCCCTGCGGAGTTGGTGGTGCCATCTGTTTCCTCTTTTTGCGCTGTGGTCTCCTTGTATGTATAGTGGAGTGTGAGTAGATGGCGACTCTTTGTTCTAGATGGAGAGGAGAAGTGCAGTATGTCAGTAGTCTGTTTTCAGCTTCTCAAGACTTAAATTAAGTGTGAACTGATAACTGAAAACTTCTGTGCACATTATCAGTGAATGGCAGTAAATTTGCAACTGAATATACTGTATATGAGTTTATGGTCATTTTGTGATGAAAGAATATTTCATATACCATGCTATTCGAGATCATCATACAACATAATTTTTCCGTATCTTATAGCTCTGCTGTACCTGTTTATCTTGAAAATATGTCAAATTTCCTGTAGTTTTCAGAGTGAATATTCTAAAAGAATGCTAAAACATCAAGATTCATCCTTCTTTTCAGTCTTTTAGTTCGTTATGAGGATACAAAATTGTAATAGTTTGGTGCCCTGGTGGTCTAGTCTAGTGTCCCTGGTCTGAGTCCGAGCAGGGACCTTGGTTGCATGTTGGTCCTGTTTTCTTTCTCTCTCTCTCCCTTTGTTTCTGTTTTAACTCTACCGTCAACCATCTATTAAAGGCATAAAATGCCCCCGAATACTTTTAAAAACTGTAATACTTGTTATGCTTCAGTTGCTTTAGAACAACCGTTGGTTAAATTAACTAAGCAATTGACAGACACTGCAACTTTAATTTAAAAAGTATAAAACACTGTCAGTTAGTTTTTTGAATAATTAATTGGTGATACAAACTTTGACATTAATATAAAATAGCTTAAACTTACCATAGTTTACTTGCGCTGCATTGCGGTCCTTCTAAGCCTCCTTGTCCTTATGGTGGAAACAATGAAAGCAGGTGTCACAGTAAATCTAGAGGAGGGTTGAAGTGCCACCCACCACTTACAGCAAGAAACACATACACACACACACACACACACACACACACACACACACACACACACACACACACACACACACACATATACACACACACACGCACGCGCACACACACACTGTATCTTTTTGAGCCTTCACTTCAGTTTATTAGCAGTAACGTAAGTAGTCATAATGAACATCACATATGTCTTTTAATATGGATATTAAAGCATAAGTAATTATGTTAAGTTGGGACATGGAGCCAACTGTTACTGAAGTGTGAACACGGCTATGTTTGTAGAATGTTAAAATATATAAATATGGGAGTCAGGAGACTTTACGTGAAGACAGACTGAACAATATTTACACAAAACAAGATGAAGGACAGACAGGGATAGTCTCACTTCATCTGTTCTTGCTTTTGACTCCTTAAAACACAAAAAAAAGTTTTATTTAGTTTATTTAGCAGCAGCTTGAGTTTCTGTTTTTGTTTACAGGCACATGTTTGCGACTGTAGATGATATAGCATGTAGCATTTAATGATTGTGTGATTTTCCCATGCAGTATAGCGTATCAGTATTGCCACCATGATTTTACACAGTGTCAATCAGGTCCGATACATAATGCCATCATCTTATGCAACCCGGCTCTTATAGTCATTTTCCTACTGGTTCCTGGATTTGTGCCACACTGTGTTGGCACTGATGCTATGCGAGATCCATGCAGGTCAGTTATTCCTAGAACTGGTGCCCATCAGTTTCTTGGAACAAGTTGAAAGGTTCAGAGTATCACTTGTCTGCCTTGTTTAGGTGAGAAATATTGACACTGTTGGCCTAAACTTAGAATCTGACTTTTATTTTCCTTTACTAAATGTTTCCTACGTGGCATTCTGGGATTTGCAGAGGTTTTTCCAGGGCACTTTGTATAAATGGGCTTTTGTGCAAATCATGTTCATGCAAACAGGGTCTGTTTTTCCAAAAAAAAAAAAAACTAAGGTGTCCAAGAGCAGGTTCAAGAGTTATAAAGAAGTCCCTTTTTAAATGTCATTTAAAGTGATTGATTTATAATAACTCCAAGCAAAAAAAGCAAAACATTTATTTTTTGTAATAAAAGTGTACAAAATAGTTTTACAAACTTTCAGTCACTGGAGACGCTAAAAAAAAGAATGCACATATGTAAAGCATTTACATGTCACAAAAAGAAACTTTTAAAAAGCATTTTAAAAGTTAGATTAAGAATATGTGTAATACATCGGATCTGAAAAGTCTTTGATTTGATTCATCAGAAGAGTTCTGTTCTCATAGGTGAGAGAGTTTTGTCCTCTATGACTCTATGTCCTGCAGGGTGTCTGTGATCTCGATGTGCGGAGCTATGATGTTTCTGTTGGGCTGCGGGCGCCCTGGGCTTCGACAGCAGCCCCTCAGCTGCCTAAACACTCCGTGGATACTCTCTCGACACGGCCTGTGCATGAGCAGCACGAGCAGCAGGCTGGCACTGCTCCCTGAGAACAGCACAAACTCGGCCACGCTCAGGAACGCTCTCTCATGGTGGCTCAGCTCACTCCCCTCCAGTTGCGCTCCTCTCACCAGCGCCACGCTGTAGAAGAGCTGGCAGAAAAACACGACCACGGTGACTGCCAGGAACACAGGACCCTCCTCCGAGCCGGAGAGGAAACGTCCTTTAGATCTCCACTGCCGGACGCAGCCGCCTATCAGAAGTCCCAGTTGGAGGATGTAGGGAATCAGAAAAGCCAGGCACAGCCTTGCAGCTGCATATGAAACACCAGCAGCGACTGGATCCATGAAACAAGTGCCCTTTTCCTGCAGACCCTGGCTGGGTCCACGAAGCCCGGCCAGCAGCAGAGAAATCAGGACAGAAATCAGGATCACCAGAGCCGCACACACCCCAGGCTTCCTCAGCAGGGCGTGAGATGGCGGATCCATGGTTAGGACATAAGCCATGAGCACTAAGACCAACATGCCGCACAGGGAGGCTGTGTTGATGGTGAAGGAGAGAGCAGCACAGCCCAGACCTGTGGTCCGCAGGTAGTGAGGTCTGTAGGCCACAGCGTGCAGCGAGAGGAGCAGGAGCAGCAGCTGGAGGGCACAAAAGGCCCAGAGCAGGCAGTCCAGCCAGGCCAGCCGTCTTTGAGCTCTGTATGTCTGGATGAAGCTGTAGAGCAGGAAGCAGCCTGCGATGAAGCCCAGCCCCGCCAAGAAACTGTAGACATAGTTTGCTCTGGAGGTTATGTCTTGGGCTGCAATTAGGTCTAACTCCGGGATAGAGGAGACTGTTGAAGTGGAGGTGCTGTCCATGATGGTGGGACTGCTGGTAAATTGAGGTGTGGTGTTCCTCTCAGTGGGGAACAAGCCCTGGCTTTGATTAGACTGGAAATGAGAAGAGAAAACACCAACTGATGAGATCCCGTCCTCTTCAGGATCACAGAAATCTAGTGAGCTATCTGCAAAATTCAGATCATTTGTATTTTAGTGTCTATCCCCTGGCGTCTTTAAATCAGCTGCTCCTTTAGTGCACAAGAACAAGTGCAAAGACATTACCTTGTTTGAGTAATTAAACTAATTTATCACCAGTTCACCAGAGATTTTAAACAGTTCACCCATTGCTCAGCCTGTGAATCATTACATGGGTTTTCCACAGGAACATACTCTTACAACATATAGTTTGTTTCCTTCCTAAATTTGCTTGAGCTCAGATTTGAACTCAGTTCGAAGTTCAAAATATATTTACTACATTTAATAAAAAATGTTTTCCTTCTAAAATCTTTTCTATAACCACGTCCCTGTTTGCCAGTCTTTGTCCGTTCCCCTTTGAGGAACTGCCTGCTCAGTAAAAAAACAGATGTTTTCACTTACCATTTTTGCTTCCGTCACCCGCTCGTCCTCTGTGTTGTATCCACCAGCGCGACGCTGCTGATTGACTCAAAG
Source organism: Lateolabrax maculatus (assembly GCA_031216445.1). Lineage (NCBI taxonomy): Eukaryota > Metazoa > Chordata > Actinopteri > Acropomatiformes > Lateolabracidae > Lateolabrax > Lateolabrax maculatus. The sequence continues at coordinate 12,585,676 of CM062200.1, forward strand.
CTCTGAAAATGATGCTCGCTGCATGGACACGACTGCTCACTGTGAAGGGCTTTTTATATTTCCGTGGGCAAAAAATGCCGCTAGCATACTTTCAGAATGACTTCGTGGCCATGTGATCAAAATCTTTTCCCCCCTCCCTCTTTTTTTTTTTTTTTTTTTTCATCACCGTGCAGCCTGAGGTCTGTTAAATCAGAGAGCATACTGTGTCCCTTGTTTAACGTCCCCTGAGAGTTAAACACAGTCTTTAAGTTGTGCCGTGGTTACTGGCAACACCAGTGAAATGGCTTTAAAATGGTTCTTAATTTCTCTTAAGAGCAAGTTTTTTGCCAAGCATCAATTATGGGGAGATAAATACTCAATTTCAACATGTTACAAAGTGAAAATAAATCATTTCCTTTTTTCTCTGTATCCGTGTTGTCTCCCAGCAGAGTTTCTCTATCGTGAAACTGGAATCCAATTTTGTTTTTTTGATTCAAAATCCACTCAACAACCGTTGTTTTTTTGTGTGGCTCGTATGCATGATTTAGGGGTAGTTATGGTTATACAGGTGGTTATTTTTAAACACTGAAGCTGTATGCCATGAATAAGGGTGAGTGCTTCGACTGTAACAGGGATATTGCGCATCACAGTAAACCTCACCACACAGTATAAATGAGTGTGATGCTGACCTCACAAGGCGGTAGATGCAGGAAACATCCCTCTGAGCTGCAGCGCAACAGGAAGTGAGCATTAAGCTTTCATTTGTCTTCATGCCGTACAATAACAAAATGTGACATTTATCAAACGGAAGAAATCAAACTTAAGATTCTTGAGGCATAAAAAGGTTTGGTTTGCAGTGACCCAGAAAAGAATACTGAGAATTTGCAGGAAGTGGCTGTTAATGTACACAAGAAGTCAAAGGATTGTTCCAACATTTTTGAGTTATTTTGGGATGTTTGAATGGTTTTACACGAACACAGAAAATGATAAGGGTCTACAAAGGAAGGACTGTTAACGTAGATTACTCATATGAGCGTTTGTTTTGCTTTGACAGATTTCAGATCCGCCCCGACAGCCAGAGGGGACACATGAGCTGGAGGGAGAGGAGGACTTGAGCCCTGAGGAGAAGCGGGTCCTGGAGAGAAAGATGAAGAAGATCCTGAAGAAGGAAGAGAAGAAGAGGCTTAAAGCGGAGGGAGAGACCTTAAAGAAAACAGAAGCATCTGGACCCACTGCACCTCAGCAGGCTTTAGATTACCTCACCTGGTAACAGCCACTCTTATTTAAAACAGTATGGGCCTCCTGCCTATGATATCATCATGACTTGTATAAGAAACCACAATTTCAAAGTAACCCCATATCTGTATCCACTGAACCAGGAAGCAGGAACTAAGTGGATCAAAAACGGTTCACTTTTGCAATATTATTTACTTTTCAGGTATTTAAGCCATTATATGTTTCAGGAAACCCAGTATAATAACACAGACAACCAACTGTGGTATCAAAAAATAAATAAGTGTCTTACAATTCCTTATAATTTCCACCCCCTGTTAATATACAGTATCAGCTTTTTACAATAGTTAACTGATATAATACTGCAGCCCACACGTACAACTCTTTTTTTGTCTTTGCAGCTGGGCTGAAAACCGTACAGAGTGGAAGTTCCAGAAGACCAGGCAGACGTGGTTATTGCAGCATATGTTTGACTCCGAAAAGGTGAAATGAACCTGCGTGAGGGCTTGATGATGGGGGATTTTTTTCAGCGGGGGTTTACATTGAGGGAGGTGCTGACCTCAGAACTGTTTCTTCCTGTTTGATTAGTTTGATAGTTACACCCATTCAAAAAGTATAATGACAAGTTTTTAAGACTGATGTTTATTGCATGGCTGAGCTCTTCTACAAACACTTTTGTTGAATAGAAAAGCAAATCTAATTGCACCTCATTTGTGTAGTTCTTGCACTGTCAACCTTTTAGAATTACATTGTTTTATTTGTACAATATACTGTACATTTCGTCAGGATTCGAGCACCATGACCGTTTTAAAAAAAATACTTGCTCTCAGATTCCAGATGAGAAGTTCTCTCTGCTGCTTCAGTACTTGGAGGGCCTTCGTGGAGGAGCCAGAGACACCACAACGCAGAAGGCCTTAGCCCTGGTGGAGGAGTCAGGCCAAGCGCCAGAGGACAAAGATGCCCAGCAGAGGGCGCACAGAGCCAGAGAAGTTATCCAGCTGCTCTCCTGAACACACCACACATCAGAGAAAGACTGAAACATGTTTGTTTATCAGTGGACTTGATTAGTACCCTGATCTCAAGCTTGGACTGAAACTTTAGTTTTATATGTAGTATCAAGGAATTGTACTTTTGGGGAAAGGATGGGTTTTGATAAAAAACTTATCAATATTGCTCACATTTTTTAATTTTTATTTAAATGTGTCTATGTTACTTTTTCTTGTCCATTTCTTGATATTCATTGTGTGCATTGTTGCTTGGTGGTAATCAATCACCAAAACCATTTATAAAATATGAAATCTTACAAGTTGATTTATATAAGAAGTTACACTAAGTAGCTAATTTTACTGGCCAAAGTCCAGTTTCACTGTAATGGACAGGTGTGGAAAGAGAGATGAAACAGGAGGCTGAGAGACTGTTGTAGTTAAAAGTCTCAGGAATGTTTGTAGTCGAGACATGTTTGTGCGTGTCAAAGCTCATAATCTGTGAAGTCACTGATGAGAATAACTTTTCTCATACACTCAAGATATAAGCATGGAAACATTTGTCACAATAACTCCTTCTGACCTAGATTCATGTGGACCAATTCTTAAACTAAATCTTTCTTGTGTGTGTGGTTGTAATCTCACTGGATCTTTTACATACTATTCTCATAGCCTATCTTTGATGTGCCCATAATTCACATCTCCTCTATGCCCAAAACATCCATACAGTAGGCAAACTGTAGGACCAGATGCCAGTTCTGGATGCAGGATCAGGGATCAGTCTAGGCCTCCTGCTCTATAAAGGCACATCTTTGGTCTTTTAATTCAGGTTACAGAATTTTGAGGAAGGAAACTGGGTCTCTATATGTGGGTGAAGGCTGGTGACATTGCTTCCTGGATTTACCAAATACAAAACACAATATTTCAAATATATTTAAATAAGTTACCCTCACTGTGTCAGTTCACACACATAACACCATAAACCTGTTTTTTTTACATCACTTTTGCCATTTGGTCTGACACACATACACATGAAAAATGTGGGAAAAGGCATCCACTTTTTCAGTGCAAAACTTCAAAAAGTGGGAAAGGGAAAAATAATATGGTTTGTTTATAAATCTTCACCTGTAACAATTCAGGGACGACATTTTCACTTATAAAAAGTTTAACCTTCTGAAGACACAAATGCCGAGACATGAATACATTAAACATTTTATCCCATCAATTTCATTTTCTCTTAAAACCATGTTTATTTCTCAATACGTTTCGTGCTTACTGAATCTGATTCATTATCAAGATGATCCTCTCTGACGAAAGTCCTAGAGAGTGCCAGCTGGATGTGTAGCTCCTCTAAAAAAGGGCTGCAAAAGATTGACAAGTTTGTAATCCAGAAATGAGTTCAGTTTTTCTCAGTGTCACTTAAATTAAGTCTTAGTTCTGTCACCAGTGACAGAAATACTGTCCAGCCAGTGTTGGTATCGTCCACATTGACCAACAAAATCTTCAAATCCAGTCAGGTGCTTTTAAATGGAGAAGGTGTCTTGCTCTGGGAGATTTTCACTGCAGATCAATAAGGCCGTTGTCTCCCCTTAGGCGTTGATCCTTAACTGTCACACTCACTGTTCCTTTTGCTCCATCTGCAACATATAGAAATAATATTGGGCAAAACAATGACACAATGTATAAAACTTAAACGAGTGAGGCAGCCTAGTTGAGTTCACTTACTTTGCTTTAAATCAAAAGGAATATTGTGTTGAGTGAGGAGAGCACGCAGTCTCTCAATCTCTTCTCTCTGTTTTTGGAAATCCTGAAAATATATTAAGCACACATTTTAAGCAGAATTGTAATAATATATATTATTTTGTATGCTGCTGTCTGGAAAATAACATATATATATATACACACACCTCTGTACATTTCTGTAAAGAGTTGTGTGTTTCTGTATCAGCTGCAACTTCTGGCAATTTTATCTTCACTTTTTGGCTCTTCAGGAGACCAGCATCCTCAAAAATATCCCTCAAAAGGTTGTTGTATCCCTGCAGAAGACATACATCATGTGTTAAAGACCATTAGATAAATAAAAAGGCTACACTTTGAAATGTAAATCACATTTTCAATGCAAATGGAACAAAGGACTATATCTCTGTGTTTGAATCACTCATCTATACATTTCATCATCTTGCATATGATCTTGTGATGTCATGTGATGTCGTCCTGTTTTATCTGTCAGCCAAACTGGTCTTTACCTGCTCAGTAATAAGACCTTCATAGCGAGCCTGCTCAGCTTCATCCCATTCCCCTCGCAGCTTCTCGCTCAGTGTCGGGTACACTTAAGAAATACAAATGCATACAAATGATAAGAACTCACTTATAACACTGACTTATTGCTGACTTGTGCTGTAAAATGTTGTCTTACCTAAAAGAGAATGTGGATGGCAAACAAGTGGAGTCTCAAAGGTTAGTGAATACACACAAGTACTCGGTTCTGAGACTTGAGCGAGCTTGCTGCTTGCACTGCAGACAAGAATCACCTACAGAAACATGACAAGAAACAAGTTACACAAGTTTTCGAGTGATCAATGTTGTGGATTTAATTGTGTCAATGATTTTGAGTTGATTTGAGTTTTTGATTAGGGAGTTATCTGTCTAAACTTGTAATTAACACAGACATTGAGAGAAGCCTCCTAAATGCTGTTAAATGACTTTCAGAATGTGTTAAGACATTAGACAAGACACCCTGCCCTAACCTTTGTTTCCCTGTTCCTGGTTCCACACGCATCACCGTCTCTCATCCACATGCCTGTGAAAGTGTTGTTTACTATTTCCCACTCCTGCCAGATCCTGTTAGAAACAAACAAATGGCTGCTCTTACAACAAACCCACAGCTTACTGCCAATCACACACATATTATTATTTGCAATAAAGGTAACCATAGGTAATGTAAGGTAACTGCATCTTACCCCAGTATCCCACTGTAGGCATTCCACCTAAATGACTGCTCATGTTGGGTGATGTTGTGAAATGGACAGAATTCATATTTATACCTGCAAAATGACCAGGCACACACATACTCTGTTATTGTTTTTACACAGATACTCTGATGTAGCATTCATGAATCCAACAATCAGCATCCAAAACAGGTAATTGTAGAGAGCAAGCCGAAATGGGAAACAGCTTCACATGATATGTAAAATACTTACATTGACTCTGTGAAACTGAAGCACTTTCCAGCAAGCCGGTGAAGATGTGCAGGGCCTGGAGGAACACATTAGTTTTGCTATGATAAATTAATTCTGTGATGGGTTGATCAAGAGAAAATCTTTTGACAACTTGCAGTCAACATCTACTGGTTAGAAATGGTTACACCATTCAAACACATTATTAGATACAGTTTAGGCTTTAGATTAATTCAGTGTATTTTACCAGACACTGGAAATGGGGTCACTTTAGGTTGTAGTCTGCTTCCCTGAGCCAGAAAGGGATTGTTCAACCTAAACACACAGAAAATCAGTCAGAAAGGAGCTAATGTCAAAAGGGAGGTCACTCTGACGGATGGGTTTTTGTTTAACGTACCCAAATGTGTTTGGCTCCTCCACTATCTTCATTTTACCGGCGAATCCATGGTTTACTGTGTAAAAAAGACGAGACAGACTCAACTCAAATCGCACACCACCACAATACAATGTGGCGCATCTGGTTTGCTACAAAATCCACTCAATATACAAGCACTTACTGAAAAGAGGCACACAGACCATCCACAGCCTTACTAAATGAAGTATTCCGTTACACAAACAGTGCATGGCTGAGTGTTTTGAGCGACTAAAACGTGTTTCTGGGTTGTTTTTCCAGCTACATTTCCTACTTTTTGGGTCGTTCGTCAGATGACAGGTCACGTGACGACAATACGACGTGCGCATGCGCTGTGTTCTCGGACTACGACGTGTTTTCCACGCTACAAAGTGGCCAAAGACAACTAAACTGTGTTTTAAATGATATAAAACAGCAGTGCAGGACACACGGAGGCTCATATTAGTTGTATTGTGATATCGCCTTCGAACTTTGAGTAGTGCACGCGTGGGTAAAATACGACATGTTTATTTTTGCGAGATAAATTGTTGGGACATGCTAGCTGGCTAACGTCAGAGAGCGTAAACAGACGCTGGTTGGTTTTAATGCGGGCTGAAATCTGTAGGTAACCCGCTGGTTGCAACATGGGGCGAAAGAAACAGGGCAAGTTTGTGCGTCCCGACAACAAGGGCAAAGATAAGAGGCATAAAATGAAGGGGAAATCCTTAGAGGCCTTTACAGAGGAGATGCACACTGCTTTTGAAGGTAATAATGCATTCACTATTTGTAATTCAAGAATGTGTTTGAACTGCCCTTATATTTTACACGTGGGCTACCAGGCCAGTGTTTAACAAAGTGCAGAAGTTTTCTTGTCTAAAATGCAAAATTAAATATTATAGACAGGACCAGTGTACCGAAGTATCAGAAATAGGAGTACAGGACTTATTTGACATTAATGTGTTTTAGTACCGGGGCCATAATGCCATGATGTATTAACCTTTTCTGATTATAATTAAATTAGTTAAAATAATGTTGACATGTTCTTTTAAAATGTCCTGATTTGAAATATATAAGCACTCCCCCTTTGTTTAACTTATGCCGTAGTGATGTATAGTAAGTAAATAGTGCTGAATTGTTTGTAGATCGATGTCATTAAGTGGAAAAGTGTAGGTACCTTGTACTTGAGTAAGAGTGTTCATGATGTTCACTTTGTCCTCTTTGTTTTTCAGCCAGTCTTCACCTAGAGGAGGGAGCAGAGGCCCCTCAGGTGAAACTGCCTTGTCCACTCGCCATGTGGGAGTTGGGTCACTGTGATCCCAAACGTTGTACTGGCAGAAAGTTGGTGCGCAAGGGTTTTGTACGCAACCTGCGCCTCAATCAGAGATTCAACGGACTCATACTGAGTCCAATGGGCACTAAGTATGTGACGCCAGCAGACAGGTGTGTAGAGTTGTTTCCTGTATGCAGCACCCAGTGACATCACTGCTAGCCTTCGCAGAATCTGTACGCTGCCACTACAACAGTTCATTTAGTCACTCTTTTTTAGACTGATCAGTTAATAATTTAATATATGAAGTTTGATCTAAAGATGTTTTATGTTTCATGATGAAATAAGACAAAGATACCAAGCTAATTTTAAACTTTTTTTAATTTGTTAGCAGAAGCAGCAAAACTTTACTATTTACCTTACTTCGACTAAAATGGTTAGTTGACCATTAAAATGATATTCCATTAAACCATAACAAAGTTTTTTTGTTTGAACTTTCTTTGATGATCTGTTATTGTTATCCAATGATAATGAAGTATTGTGTGATAAAAAAAGTTTTCGTGTGGATCTTTTATGCACAGAGAGATTGTGGCTCAAAGTGGGTTAGCAGTAATCGATTGCTCCTGGGCCAAACTGGAGGAGACTCCCTTTAATAAGATGGTCGGAACTCATCCCAGGTTACTGCCGTACCTCGTAGCTGCAAACCCCGTCAACTACGGCAAGCCTTGCAAGTTGTCTTGTGTTGAGGCTTTTGCTGCCACGTTCTGCATTGTGGGTAAGGCTTAAGCTTTAGTTATTCAGGAATTATGTACTGTATGTCCTCCTGATACAAGTTACGACAGGGACACTATAACATACTGTATCTGATTTTGCAGGTTTTGAAGAACTAGCAATGCTCTTGTTGAAGAAATTCAAGTGGGGGACGGTGTTCCTGGACCTCAATAAAGTTCTGTTGGACCGCTATGCTGCATGCCAGTCAGAGAAGGAGCTGCTCACTGTAGAACAGGAGTTTCTCACATCTAAACCAGAGGAGGACGAGTTTGGTAAAATGGGGGAAAAATAAACTGGGGTCCCATGCAGTGTTTTTCCTACATATTTATGTAGCAGAGGTGGTTAGGGTTGTTTGTGTTTAAGTCCCACTTCTGTCTTGGTTTGGCTTCATGTACATGTTAAAAAAGTTAATTATTAAATTATAGTATGTTGAAAGCTCTCCTTTAAAATGGCAGAATCATTAGTGAATATATTTGAGGTAAACTGGACTACAATATAATACTTTTATTCTATTTCATAGTGGCTGGTTGTAGTTTTTTTTTTTTCCTATGGTGACTCACCACTGCTAAATTATTAATTGAGAAACACTGGTCTCATACTCCTGTTTGGATGTGAAGATCATAAAATATAGTTCACTAGTAAGTCTTTTAAGGTTCATTGTATTACTTATGAGTAACAAATCATCAAAATATAAAGGTCACTAAGTTGTACCATCTGACCCATAATTCTAGGCAGCTTTGTCCAAAATGTTAAACAACGATGTGAATGTGCCTTGCATTGTTTCCTTGACTGATAATCAATAATCAGACAGAATTGCAGTTTTGTTTTCCTTCGTTAATTTGATTTTTGATTTATTTTATTTGAATCGCTGAACAAATTGGAGTTTTGGGCAGTGAATCTGGTCTGGAACCAGTCTAATTGTTTCCAGCATCTCTGGAAAATTGCCCTATGCGCAGAGAAGGATGCATTTTGTTGCTGGGTTATGACCTGTATTGCTGAAGCATTTTTCTTCCTAACGAAAGCTAATCATATTACTCGTTCACAGATCCATTTGATGTTAACTCAGGAGTAGAATGTGGGAATCTCAACAGACGTCATTGGTAAGCATTTACTGTCCCTCATGAGGTCATTCACTGTATAACTACTGTCAGAGTGAGTAATCCCTCAGACATCTGCAAATCTTGTAGTGATGCATATGTCTATAAATTAATTATCAGTACTGATCCAGTCATCTTACTGCTAACAGTTGGTCAATTTTTACAATCAGCATTTTTAGTTTGTTTTCCTAGTATTATGGCACATTATACAACTCAAGTTTGCAACGGAAAGCGACTGTTCTAATTCTAAATCCAATATGTCAATGTTACTTGGAAAATACCAAATATTCTCAAAAAAACATACACGTGCATTCCTAGTTTGTTTTCCATTGAAATTTATATTAAGTTAATTATACTATCATTTCTGTATTTAGTGCGACTGAAGATGATGAATCTAGTGAGGATACGGACACCTCCGAGGATAACCAAGAAGAAGAAGAAGAAGAAGAAGAAGAAGATGAAGATGAAAAAACAGAAAGCAATAATGAGCCAAAAACAGTCTCACATCATCATGAGGAAGAGGAAGAGACTGAATCAAAATCATCACAATAAAGCTTATTTCAACCATTTTCTTTTACTACAAGGACTGGCAAAACTTTTTCAACATGACTCATACATACACTGAAGTGTATTTGTTGTATAAGTATCCCAAAAAAAAAAAATTAAATTATACAATAAATTGTATGTTTTTTATGTAAACAGACTAAATAAATGAATATTTGCAACCTCCATTCAGTTTCACGTGTATTGGGATAAAGGGTGGCTTCAGTTGTATACACATGGTTTGATGGATAAAAAACATGATCCGTAAACTCAAGACTCCTTCCGCACAAAAGTTGAATAAAAAAAAAAAAAAAAACTGTATAAAAGACCTGTAGATGAACCACGACTACAGTGCTTCAAAAGTTAAAAAACACACCGTCGCAAAGACACTTTTGAAAGCCACGTTGGCTGCGGGGTTTTGAATATCAACAGCCGCCCGCCTCAGCGCCTCTCTCTGCGAGATGAAGTTCAGTAGGTTGTAAATGTGGCGAGGGGGGCGGACACAGCGGGACTCTCCTCTGCTGTCCTGCGGTAACATTGTTGTGGAACGACGTCACAGCTCGAAAATGAAGGCGCAGAGGCAGCCATTACTGGAGCTTCTCTAATTATTTTATTCCAAATAAATACTCGCGGAGAACTCCCATGGCAAGAGCTACAAGTCAGCTGGTGAGTGTTGCGACTTCGACACGTATGTGGGCTCGAAGCCGGCGCCCGAGATGTGCAGTGTGGCGGCTGTTTGACAACAAATAGTTTGGGGTCGGGCCTTCGTCTGGAGAGCGCTGCTAGCCGCAGAGCGCCGTCCGACCCTACGGCTCAACTAGCAGCGTTAGCCCGCTCATGTTTGTTACGTTAACCCGGGGACGTCCGACACCCGATTGAAAAAGGTCCGTGTGATCACTCTTCGCCGATGCGGCAGTGGCGGGTGCTTGGTGTTAGTTTTACGGGATGTCTGAGCTGTGTTTCTCCCCCCCCCTCCGCGGTCAGCAGCGTGATCCGCTGGCCGACGTTAGCCGAGCATGTTCGCGCTTCCGAGCGTCGCTAACAGGCTAACGGAGGCTCCGCCGCGTCCCACCTTTTCGGTCGGAAGGAAGCTTCTTTTTTTTTTTTTTTTTTTTTTACATTTTAAAAAAAGCTCAACGCTGCGTGCCCCCCGATTGTCAACCCGTTAACTTTTTTTTTTTTTTTTTTTTTTTTTTAAAATGCAGGCACCGACGTCGACACACTAACTTTGGACGCGGTGGAGCGGCGCTGCGTGAACGCCGCATATGGTTTTTCCGAGTGACTTCGCCGTGCGTTACCTGGCGTGCTAACGTGGGCCAAGTGACGGACCGTCGGCGTTAAGTTTTGTAACTCGCTGTCAGCGATGGCCGGCGGGCTCCGGCGAGGCGGCGGCCGCTAACGACGGCGTGCTACCAGGCGGTGCTCGGCCCAGAAAGTTCGCACAGGCCTGTCGCTACCCGAGTACCCGGGGTTAGGGTTTACGTGAGCTGACATTTTTTTTTTTTTTTTTTTTTTTTCTCTCTCCTCGTCCACCGACCACTGCGAGGTTGACCGACAGTAATGTGTCGGCGGACGGTTACACGACCAGCTGGCGACCGCACGGTCGAGTCCGGATAAGGCAGCTAAATGACCACACCTTGGTTTTGAATGAGAAGGAGCGAGGCCAGCTGAACTAACTAACGTTGACACGCTCCGGAGCCGAGCGACATCGACACACGCTTGAGTGTCGGCGTTGTTCCGTAAGTTTAAAAATAACTAAAATGTTGTCCAAGCAGCAACCGGTTTGTTACAAAGCGTTCAGTGCGGGTTTCTCGCCGGTGTTTTGTTTTTGCGTTAGAGCTGCCGTGTCACTTTGATCATGTGTACACACACATTTGACGAGTTCGGTGCAGTTGTGGTAGTTAGTACAGCTGTCACATGAAAGCATTAACTTTGACATCGTTTTTTTTTTTTTTTTAACTACTTTAACACTGGAGGGTGGGACCACCAGGTTCAGAAGTGGCTTCTTCTACAGTGTGCTGCACGTCCTTATCAATCCTAGACTTTGCTCTTCAAGTGGTCTCACCTGTAATAGTGTATTTAAGTTATATTCTACCAAGAAGGTTAGTTGCAGTGAATTTAAGTCTGCAACCTTGGAAAGTGGGTCTACTCTATGAGATCCTGATCCTCTAAGCCCTGTCTCCTCTAATGTTATACACATTATATTGTTTTCATTAAACACTGTCTGCTACACCATAAAATGCTAAAAAGTATATATATCTGGGCTTGGCGATATATACATTTTTAACTATTTGTCAGCTGTCACCATTGTGTCATCTTATTTAAGGTGTTTCAAAAAATGTGAATTACGATGCACTATAACCAAGCAATTGCTAAATCTGTTTGCTGATAACATGATGGTGAACAGCGAAACGTAAACTTTTCTTCATAAAAAATTGTTGTATTCTAATATTTTATTCCCAGCATTCATAGGGTTGCTAGATGTGGTTGGCCCAAGCGTCCCAACATACCAATTGATAGTGACAATGATGGGATTAATCATGCATTTTCAGTAGTAGTTTTTGAGTGCTTCAAAAGGTGCATTTTGACAGTTGTAGACTAGGATGCACAGTCTCTCAAGTGAAGATGCACTATGTAATGTGGACATTTTAAAACAAGAACTACAACCGAATCACCCTGCTGACATTCTCATTGTTCCCTCTCCTGTTCCAGTATGATGTTGTGCCCATTCAGCCCAGCGTTGTCATCTGTTCCTGCTCGCATCCATCAATGGTAAGAAACCACCCTGACTCCTGCTCGCCACTTGCTATCCCAGGCGCAAGCAGTAGCCACTGTCCCGGCATGGAGGGCTCAACCTCAGAGGCCCGTGCTGTAGGAGCGTCTGCCAGCAGCCAGGCCTCAGACCTCCGCACACAGCCGGCTGTCCAGGCGCCACGCAAGAAGAAGCCGGAGGACTTCAGATTTGGCAAGATACTGGGAGAGGGCTCCTTCTCGACGGTATGTAACTTGCGTCCCACTTAGCTTTTAAATTATACCTGGGTAGATGTTGCTACATGCTAGCATTCTTTTGATTAATGTTCTTGGATGAGTCATCCTCAGCTCATTTGAGACGAATTGACAAAACAGGCCCCAAGAGTTACTAGATTTTCTCTCAAGTCTGACAAGAAAGTAAGATGCCATGTTATGTTTTTCTTTTCTGTTCTTTTATCCTAAGGTTGTCCTGGCAAGAGAGCAGGTAACAGGGAAAGAATATGCAAGTAAGTACTAACTTTTGGTGAATTAAACTTAATTATCGAAATGGACATTTTTCTGGGTGTATTTTTACTAATATATCCTAAAATGTTTTTTTTCTCTCCTGCAGTTAAGATTTTAGAGAAGCGCCATATTATGAAGGAGAACAAAGCCCAGTACGTGAAAAGAGAAAGGGATGTGATGTCAAATCTAGATCACCCATTCTTCGTCAAGCTCTACTTCACATTTCAAGATGATGAGAAGTTGTGTATCCTTTTAACAAGTTCAGTTTTGTCAAGACATGTTTTATATTAATAATGTTGTTTTTGTGTAAAAAAATAAAATAAAATGTTAGATGGTGGTTTTTAACAATTGAGTTTCAGTAATCTGTTTTCCTTAACTAGCTTCTCTTAGATTTTGGTCTCAGCTACGCTAAGAATGGAGAGCTCCTGAAATACATTCGCAAAATAGGTTCATTTGATGAGACATGTACTAGATTCTACTCAGCTGAAATAGTTTGTGCTCTAGAATACTTACACAATAAGGGGATAATACACAGGTAAGACTTTACCTACATAACTTGTTTTATCCAAAATGATATTTTTGTCCTTTTTCTGCTGTTTTCAACCCTGTTAAGCATTTGTTTCCCTCACAAGTTACATCTTGTTCCATTTCAGAGATCTGAAACCAGAGAATATTCTTCTGAGTGAAGAGATGCACGTCCAGATAACAGATTTTGGGACAGCAAAACAGTTATCATCAGACAGTAAACAAGGTAAACCACAACCCTGATTTGACTTTACTTGTACTTCTCAGCATAAAGTATAAAAAATGTATGAGTGACATGAATGTGGCATTTTACTTTCTGTGACTAGTATGAAGTTATTCATGTCTTTTTACCATTTATTTGCATTGTTTGGCAGCAAGAGCAAACTCCTTTGTTGGAACAGCACAGTACGTGTCTCCAGAGCTGCTAACAGAGAAATCAGCCTGCAAAAGGTAGTGAAGTTTGGACATTATACAACTGATACACTTACAAATCATTATTCTTTTTTCAAGTTTTTCAGATAAGGGTGGCATGCCATCTGTACATTTATTTCTGTTGTCCTTTTTTTATTGAATTTTTTTTAGCTCTGACCTCTGGGCCTTGGGATGTATTATCTATCAGCTGGTGGCTGGTTTACCACCGTTCAGAGCTGGGTAAGTGCTAAGGGAATGTTCACAGCTCAGTTAATCCTCATTAATTCATGCTTTAATAATAGTTGATCATGTTGTATTGATATTTTTCCCATTAAGGTTTACTGTTTAAGGTTATTTCAAGTGAAACAAATGTTAGGTGTGAGAATAACCTTTCCCCTGTTGTATGAATCTAGCAAACAACATTTCACTTGTGGTACACTTCACTAACAGTGTGTTTTTTTTGTTTTTGTCCTCTTGTAATTCATGTTTTAGAAATGAGTACCTAATATTCCAGAAGATAATAAAGCTGGAGTATGAATTCCCAGAGAAATTTTTCCCCAAAGCCAAGGATCTTGTCAAACAGCTTTTGGTAGGTCATCAAGTACCATGATTCATATATGTAAGATACAATTAAATATTACTGATATCTGTGGGAACACTAATGTAGGATATTAGTTGTCTGGGTTGGTGTCGGTTATTTACTGGACAATGCTTTTCTATTGAGTGAAAACGCATGTTGTTTTCTGTTTTTTTGCCTCAGTCACTGGACCCTTACAAGCGGATTGGGTGTGAAGAGATGGGAGGGTACGACCCTTTGAAGCAGCACCCCTTCTTCGACACCATCTCGTGGAGTGACCTACACGTACAGACACCCCCCAAGCTCACCCCTTACCTGCCAGCCATGTCTGAGGATGATGAGGACTGCTATGGAAACGTAAGATATTTTATTATGTCCCAAGAAAACCAAAAAACGACAAAAATCTTCCGCCAAACACCAGTATACATTTTCTTACCTGTATCATTTCCAACCTCAGTACGATGACCTCCTGAGCCAGTTCAGCAACATGCAGGTGGCCCAGTCCAGCTCATCACACTCCCTGTCGCCCCACGAATCCACGCCCCCACAGAGGTCAAGCAGCAACATTGAGCAGTACATCCACGACTTGGACAATAACTCTTTTGAGCTGGACCTGCAGTTCACTGAAGAAGAGAAGCAGCTATTGCTGGACAAACAGACCACTGGAAACCCCTGGTAAATCCCTCCACTGCTTCAACGATGTCAACCTGTTAATCTGTGTGTGTATTAGAGTGCTGTTCTTTATTTTTGTGTGTCTTTTATTTTGTGGCCAACCACAACTGTTTATCTAATATGGGGCGGGTTTGATACAATGACTGACAGAGGAGAGCCCTTGTGACATTTTTGTAAACAACCAAGATGGCTGCCACTGATGTTCTGTTGAATCTGCTATCACGTCAGTATTAAACAAACTGCACGGGATATTTACTCTAAAAGAAGAACAAACAACTGCACATAAAGCTTTTGTTGATAAGATATGTTTGCCGTACTTCAGACAGGACGTACGACAGGAGGACGTTTTGTTGTTCTGATTGGTTGTAGGTCCATCTAACTGCATCAAGAGGCTTTTTGGTCTGTGCCCATTGATAACACCCTTTTGGAAATCGAAAAAAATTAACTGAGAGGTTCTAGGCTAAATGCATTTGGGAATTAGCCTGCAAAATGTGGAACACAGTTAAATTATATTGTTTTCTTAAGTATTTGTTGGCTGTCTATACATGTATTAGGTGGGGAGGGGATCTTTTGAGTGAAATGAAGATGGTGTCAGTAATCTGCTGTTGCTTATTTACAAAGGCACCAGTTTGTGGAGAATAACCTGATTCTGAAAATGGGCCCAGTGGATAAACGAAAGGTGAGTGAATTCTGGCCCATATATTTTCTATTTATATAGTACTTCTATTTCTTGTATCTTGTATATTGTATATATTTTTAAATATATAAGAATTTAAATCCTTTTATAAGTTAACCTTCTTTATAGGTTAGGAGTTTTCAGACAACTAGACTACACAGTAGCTGTGTTTTTTTTAATGGTTTATATTTAAAACGTGAGCACGTTTTCTAGTTAAAGTTGGCTCAGCATAAATGAAGTCA
This sequence comes from Lateolabrax maculatus, assembly GCA_031216445.1. Taxonomy (NCBI): domain Eukaryota; kingdom Metazoa; phylum Chordata; class Actinopteri; order Acropomatiformes; family Lateolabracidae; genus Lateolabrax; species Lateolabrax maculatus. The sequence goes on from CM062200.1 coordinate 12,601,474, forward strand.
CTTCCCATGGTATTACTGACTGCTAGCATGTAGGAAGTAAAGGGGAATTCCCTGCTGTGGTGAGATAGGCTTATTGGCCTCATAGCCCCCTCTGTTGGTGATCTAATGTCTCGAGATGTGTGGCATTCCATTGCAGGGTCTGTTTGCTCGACGGAGACAGCTGCTTCTAACTGAAGGACCACACCTGTACTATGTGGATCCTGTCAACAAGGTCCTGAAAGGGGAGATTCCTTGGTCCCTAGAGCTACGCCCTGAGGCTAAGAACTTCAAAACCTTCTTTGTTCACACGGTAAGTGCCTTATTCTGTCTGTCCAGCATATTTTCCTCAAGCAGCATGTTAAATACTTGCCCACTGTTTAGAATCTCTTCTCATATTTTGTTTTCTTTCTTTAATATATGTCTACATTTTTTGTTATGTTTGCAGCCTAACCGAACATACTATTTGATGGACCCCAGCGGAAATGCTGACAGATGGTGCAAGAAGATCCAGGAAGTGTGGAGAAAGATCTATCAAAGGCACCAAAACCCTGGCCTATAGGAGTGCAGTTCCTCCTGTGGCCACTCCTCTTTAGCTCTGAGGCCAATCACTGAGCAGAGTAACACCCTCTTTAGTGCCCTTCATCACCGCAATGTAAACAAACTCTTAGAGACGCTGGCATCTAGACCTTGTTTGTTTTCCTGAGTAGAACCATGGGAAAAATACAACTTTGGATTCAGGGTTGCTTTGCTTGTTCTTTGTGCTCTCTGTGAGGCTTCTATTGCATTTTTCCATGTATGGATGATAAGACTGCCACCATGCACATCTGCTTTTTGTACATTCTGCAGGGGGGAAGAGAAGGGCAAGCTTGTCCTGTAGAGTGACACAAGCTTGGGTACCGCTAGGACTATCTCAAATGCAAGGACTGGTTTCCTGCTTCAATGATACCATAACACAAAATCTAGCTTTTGTGAACCAGAGCCTATCTTAATTAAACCATATCCTAATCCTACATTGTACGTGCAAGCTGTAGTCAGGCCCCACTTCTAATGCATATACTCCATAGTTGTAACAGATACTGTAAGCTGATTCAGTCTCACACGTTTACCAAACTCAAATCCTATATATATTTTTGTCAGAGCCCAAATGTTCCCATGGTATTTGAGTTGTTTTTTTAGTCTCTTGGTACTTTGCTTATTGCAGTCCAATTAAGGTCTCGATGTAACAAAGCAGAGTGCCGGTCTGCAGTGAGACATGGGTCTGAATCAGTCTCTGTATAAGTGTGAGACTTCCATTGCCGTTACTGAGGATGTATTGCTAACAGGGGGCGGGTAAACATGCCACTAGCTTGTACTTCCTAATCATAACTTGCTTATCTTTCCTGCATGGCCAGTTTTGTAGCTCAGCCTTGTCCGCTTCTCTCTCCTAGGGCACTGGAGATATAGTTTTATTCAAGTTTAAAGGTGGGTATTTTTGACTGCATTGGCAACCATAGCGAATATTATTGGATGATTTGGCTGTTCTGTACCATTCACTGGCTATTTCTTTGTGGTGTGAATTCTTCAATTTCTTTTTCGGTGGGATAGTCGGCTCATCTTCAATACGTCTTATTGAAAACAAAATCTCATGTGCTGACCACCCCATGCTGAACAGAAAAACCTTCATCAACAGAGATACATACACATACTATCATTCTCGGAAGCAATCACAGTAAAGCTGTTGTCCCTGGACAAGATGGCAGAACTGCCTCATCAGGCTCATTGGCCCGTCTCTTTTTTTTGTTTTCATTCTGACGTTTGGCCCAAAAGAAATTAAAGCGATTGATTTGACTTGTGCTCTTGTTTTAGCAATATGTATTATCATAATGCTTTTAATTTTTGACATATTACCTTAAGGTCCTTTCCAAAGGTCCTCTTCCTTCAGCTGAGTCTGTGTGTGCAGTGTGTGACTGGAGTATAGGTGAATAGGACCCTCTGGCCCTGGGGCCCGGGGCTCGATATGGTTGGATGTCAGTTAAAGGATATCTCTCTGATCCAAATAACCGATGAAATTGCTGTATCTGTCTATAAAGTTGAGGAAGCACTAAAGAAGTGTTTTCTTCTAGTTAGAAAAATTGTTTGAATCAAGTCGATGGCAGTCGGTTACATTGTGTATGGAATACTCTACCTGGCTTGTAACTGACTAGAACTGTGATGTACAGATGATGTATTATTAAAATCTGAAGCAAGTAATGCAATGATATTAGGATACAGTTTTTGTATTTTTATTCTTGTATAAGGTTATTTGATGGCTATTGTTTAGCCTCTAGTTCATTCTGTGTTATTTAAATTCTAATATATGAATCATATTTGGATTGAAGTCATGTTCAGGGGCCATGTTGTGTATGTATTGAGATGTAAAGCCTTTGAATGTGAATAATTATTGTAAACTATAATATTTTACAGCTTTTTTCTTACTATATCATACATTTTCTATTTGCTCAGTGATTTAATCATATTCTGATAATTTAATGAATCTGTTCATTCTCTCTCTGATTATTTGTGCGCTAGGTCAGTAGATGTTGAATGATGAATTTTCCACTTAATGCTTGGTAGTCCAGTAATTAAAGCATGTAGGGATTTAGGCATACAAATAAAGCCATGTGTCCTGTCGTCTGTTAACAACCACAGTCATGACACAGTGAAAGCAGCAGCATTCAGTGGCAATGGCATCTCACATTTTGCAGCATGTAAATAAAGTATCGGCCCATTATCAGTGTTTTTGTGTCGTGGAAATTACTTTGAGAGCACATGTTCTGTTATAATCATGCAAAAACATGAACAGGGTGATTGCTTGTCACCCTAGCAGTGGCGGTGTTGCTTCTATGCCATTTCCAGGCTCTCAGTATCAAGAGATCATTGCTCCATATTGAGGCGTCAGTAGATCAAGCTGGGCAGGACCTCTGTGTAATATATGCAAGTGTCTGTCAGCGCCGGTGGAGTGGGTTAGTAGGAGTGGCTGAGGCGCTGGCAGCCTGCTTTGCATGAATCGCGGACTCCCAAGTTCAGTGGCTGCAGCTCAGACATTTCCTGTCCGCCCGCACCGACAGAGCCGAGCCCGAGCCGAGCCGAGGGCGGAGGAGACGAGGAGAGGGATGGCAGAGAACAGCTCCGACACGAGCAGCTCCGCGCACCGGAGATGTTTGCCCCATTCTCCGGCGGAGAGAAACCTCTCGGCCGGCGGCGGGGCATCGAAATGGATCCGGCTGAACGTCGGCGGGACGTATTTTTTAACAACGAGGCAGACGCTGTGTCGAGACCCCAAGTCGTTCCTGTACCGGCTGAGCCAGGCGGACCCCGAGCTCGACTCCGACAAGGTACAGGCTAAGCTACCGGGGCTAGTTTGTGAGGAGCGCAGTTGGTTAACTCTGCTTAATTTTTCCACCAAATTACCTAATATTCACTTACTGTATTGGGAAGCGGTTGGGATGGCTGTTGACTGCGCTCTCCAGCTCGCTTAACCGGCTCGTTTGCTTTGTGAAAGTTTGTGTTTATTCAGACTTTTTAGAGCCGACTGGATTTTTCGTGTGGCTAACTAGCATTAGCTCGCTCTGCTAGCTAGATTCCGACAGTCACCACATGACAAAGTGTGTGTGTATGTGTGTGTATCTCTCTCTGTGAGTGTGTGTGTATCTGTCTGTCTTTGTATATCCGTGTGTGTGTGTGTGTGTGTTTTAAGTTGCCAGGTCCTAAATGCGATGTTTGAAGTGTTGTCTCTTACAGAATAGCGTCGGGCTTCTAAATGTTTTTCTAAAGATCAGGTCGCCTCAGTACTTGGAAACTTTGCCCATCTGAGTCCGTGGCGTTGCACTCACCAGGGTGTCAAATGTCAACTAGTGACAGCAACCTCATTTTCCCTCCTAACCTGGACAATATTGAAGAAAACTACTGTTTAATGTAATATTTAGTGATAAATGGTGCAACCCAATTTTGAGTATGTATGTGTATCAGCTCTAACTGTCAAATAAGTGCAGAAAATGTAGCTCTAACTTTAATTGGGCTGTGGCATAAACAGGAGTGTATATTTTATATCATAGGTATGCTGTTGATTTCTCTATACATCTATAGGTCCTTTCTGGCCCATCCAGTGATTGTAATGTCAGCATGCGTTAGTGCTATAATTAACTTGCCAAATGATCTCCACATAAGACTTTATTGCGCAATCAATTTGTGCTTTTACCCATCCCTCTCATGAGGTTAGTCTGTTACTCGGCTCCGTTGGCTCTGCAGTAATCAGCATCTGTGCCGGTGGTGACGCTCCCCTAATGAGTAAATAAGTCATTGCCAAGTGGGGTGAGGTGCTGCTGACAACTCAGAGCTGGGGATGAAGTCACTCATCTCCCTGAATGGCCTCGATGCTGCAGAAGCAGGCTTCTCTCTGTTTGACCATCTGCCAGTTTTAACAACAGCGTGCGTGCGAGTGTGTGTGTGTGTGTGTGTGTGTGTGTGTGCGCGCTTCAAGCCCCCCACTGTCAAACACAATGTATTAGTGTCTGTATACATAGTGTAATGTGCTCTGCTTTTCATCGTTCATTTTACTGCCCCATTATGCATTGTTTTCATCTACTTACATATTTTAATCTTCACCTCTGCCCCCCTTAATACTAAGCTGAGACCATGGCTCATCTCTATTTTAATGCAAATATCTTAATCTCTGAATAATCAGCTTGCTTTTTTGTCCGTTTATCCTCCCATGAGCAACGGATCAGTCCATCTCAATCCCTTGTCTTAACTGTGTATCAGACTCTCAAGCCATTACTGTACCTCTCTCCTGAAAGCAATCTGGTTTAAGATGGCACTCAGTAAAGGATAGGGTATTATTAGATATTATTTCACTTGCTACTATCTCTCAATCTATACACGTTGACATGATCTAATCTCATTTGCAACTGAGCCACATAGGCCATGTTTTTTGCATCACACAACCCTGCATGTGAATAGGAAGCCCAGTAGAGTAACAGATAAGTGAAGAGCTCTGTTTTTGGGCGAATGCAGTATTGTGTTTCCCAGCCAAGGAAATGAGTGGTTAGTTCTCAGTCACGCAGGCTGACGTGCTTCAGCAGGACTCTTGAGGAGAACTGCATTATTCATATTGTTGACTGGAGCCTGTTTTGCACTTTGGGGTGGAAAGTGGGGAGAAAGTGGAGGAAGTGCAGTGGCGTGCACGGCCATACCAGCTGACAGTCCTGTATTTATAAGTATAAGTTGTTAATCCCAGAACTGACGTGCCACTCATCACTGTCACGTAATAGTGATATTGTTGTTACAAGATTTATTAGGCTTAAGTGAGCAATTTCAAGGCCCAAGATCACAAACAGACGTAGCACTCACAAATGTCTAATCGATGAGCCGAGAGATGCACATCAATGGGCATCAGTCCCCTTTAGCAGACTCTTGCTCTCAAACTACTCAGCTCAGGACCACTCAAGTAGAGACCCAGCCTGCTAGCTTTGAGAGCTGCATCAATTTTTCAAGCACCCAATCACAAAGGATTCTTGTTCCTTCAACATCTTATTCTTTTCATATTCATATCCATTTGCTGCCCGAAGAAGTTCTCTCTGCGGCATGTGCGAGAGAAATAGGGCCGCATTTAATGCCGGATTCAGGTAGTATGTCATGCCTGAGCACACTGCGGGAGGCTACGTAAATATTTAACGGTGATATCTCGGTCTCCTCCTGCTCTGTCTTCTCACAGTAAGTGCTCAACGGGACACTGCAGAGTGCTATTGGCAAATCAGGTATTAGTCAAGGCTGGTCCGGATAGGCTTTATCAGTCTAAAGCAACTTTATTTACAAAGCTTTGTGCCTGCAGTTGATCATAGCCTTGTGTTGCAGTAAATTAAAATGTTGGCAGCTGGAATTTTATTCTGCATTGAACTCAGACATCAATGAAACCAACCAGCCTCTTTTTCTACTTCGATACATATTTCTCGGTCTGCCCAGAGAAATCTCCAGGTTGCAGTGATTTCCCGGCTTGCCAGCTTAGCTGTGGAGCTACTTAACTTCCTCTCATCATGACAGCAAAGCTTTTAGGGGACTTTTAAAAGGAGCTATTCATTTACTGCCTGAAGCACTCCTCCATCATAAATTGTCCTGCAAAACGCACTGATGGCGTTGCCTTGCAGAGTTGAATATGGTAGAAAGGCTAGAGGTTCCTCCCAGCCATGGTGAAAGGTCAAACCTGCATTCAAATGACAATTTCTTCAATATCTTGAAATATGAGATAGTTTTACATAATATATCCTTGATGTGATGTGTGTATTATTTAAAAGATGAAGGCCTATTTTACTATGCCATTACTGCTTGTACTCCGGAGGGACTCCTGGCTCCTACTCTACAAGGATCAGACTTCCACTTGGCTAAGTAGCTACAGTCATGTGACTCAGAAGATCTACTGCAATATCTTTAAGTACTGTTTCTGCAGTGGGCTTGTACTCAAGCTGAGCCGCAGTGACGGCCGAGCAGTGTTTGATAATGCTTTCATTCTTTTTATTCTTGGCCTGAGCATATTGGAATGGCTTCACGTGATAGTGTTCATTTTTTTAAAAATCTTATTTAGTTTTTTTGTCTTTGATGATTACTGACAGCCATCTGGTGTATTATTTGAAAGTTTCTATGAAATTTAGCAGTGAATATTGCCACATTTGTCTGATTTGAATTGGTGAATGGTTGCATGCAAAGTTTTCACCCATTGAAGCAAACAAGCAGCGACTTGTTAATTTTGTTGATTTAAGATTTACTTGCAGTGTGAATATGTCTGCAGAAAGCCGTATTGGACATCATGTTCTTGAAGGGTTGGTCACCGTGGTATTTCCTGAGGGAGGATATGTATTGTGTGTAGGAGACGAATGATAAGGTTAATACTCGATAATTCCCTCTGCTGTGAAACCCACCCTTCTAATTGGGTTTTGTTTACTGTATTTGTCTTCAGCTTGAATCTAGTCATGGTTGGGCCTGCTTTGACTTGTTACTTTATGTACGGAAGGCTTTGCAGTTTCAATATTTTTGCAAGGCCAAACCACAAAACAACATGTAGCATGTCTGACCTACGCTGAACTGACCTATTTCTGATCGGATCAAAGTTTTATAGTCACATACACAATCATACACAGTTCAACGTGTAGTGAAATTCTTATGTGCCTAGCTCCAGAACAAGTCTACCAAATAAATAAAGTAGAATGGATCTAACAATAGAATAGAAAATGTTTGTACAATAGATACAATACATAAGAATAGATAAAATAAGTAGAAACAATATAAACAGTATAATTATGTTGAATGTTAAGTATGAATTTCAGAGAAATTAAACTATATAACTAGTCCATAATAATATATGCAATAAAAGGGGTGGTGATGACATCAATATGACAGCTGCATAAATAATGAATTATGGACTATAAATTATGTGTAAAAGTCCTCTGTACAGCCACTAGGTCAGGACCCGAATGGCCTGAGGGAAGAAACTCCTCCTCATCCTCTCTGTTTTGGCCTTCAGGCAGAGGTAACGCCTTCCTGACCGCAGCAGAGAGAAGAGTCTGTTGTTCGGGTGGTCTATTATGATCCTCTCAGTCCTCATCCTGCACCTCCTGATGTGAATGTCTTGTGGGGCTGACAGTTTACATCTGTCGGTGGGCACAGCTGACCGCACCATCCTCTGCAGGGCCAGTTGGTCCCTGTTGGTGCTGTTCCCAAACCAGACTGTGATGTTGCCTGTCAGGATGCTTTCTACACCGCAGGTATAGAAAGACTTTTGCACCTTGAGGGGCAGCCTGATGTCCCTTCTGGTGGTTATTGTAGGTGGTGTTGACACATGTCAGTGTATTTGTTGATATCATCTGGTCTCCTTGGTTTAAGCGGTTGGCCTTGTACTATGTAAGTCTAGTGTTTTTAATTAATAAACATTTATTAGGCATGAGATATAGTGTCTGTCAAGATAGTTTATTGTCACTTTTCACTGTCACGGTGGACCTGCTCTGTTACTGTTACACAGCCTTAATATTCATGGATTATAAACTAGTTTTGTTCATCATCAAGATGATAGTATTACACAGAGATGGTGAACGTTCTCTGGCTGCACTTCAAGCTCTCTAATTCAATACATTTCTTCAGCTTTTCCTGTCTGTGCGCGGTACAACCCAGCGGCCGTCCTCCTATTCGCTCACGGCCCCCACCCCTCTGCTGGTTGCCCAGTGCTCCCCAGCCTGGGCCCCCAAGAGACACAGCCTGTTTGTTTCGAATTAAAAACACTGTCCCCTTTATGTACATGGGCCCATATCAGAGCTCCCATAATCATCTCTCTCTGAATTGGGTCACTGTCACCCAAACTTCCCCGCTAGATGCATGTGCACCCAGAGGACCAGCAACAGGCTTGTCAGCACAACAAGTCAGGAAGCAGAAAGTTTACAGAAGTGTAAAGTACACATAAGGTAGCTTTGAGTGTTTGATCAGTGGGAGTTTTCTAAAGCGGAATACAATAGTTTATTTGTATAGGGCAGTTGGCTTTTTTTCAGAGCAGACATTTTGACGTGTCATAGGAGGATGAGCACAGGTGTTGCTAATAACATTAACGATGGCTCTGTTTTTTTTTTTTGTGTCCCAGTGTGCCACTGAGCCAGCGTGCACAGTACCTGGAACCCTGAAACCAAAACAGCTAAATGGAATTCAGCCTTAATTAGTTTTGTTTAGTCCTGTGCTTTTCCCACTGTGACATGTCAAAATGTCCTCAGACAAAAAGACCTATATCACATACGTTACCTCAGCCTACATCAACCTTGGGTTCACAACCAGGCAAAGTTCAATAGATCCAGATAAGGAAAACTTCCATAAAACAACCTAAACAACTTGTTGCTTTTGCTGGTTGTTTATTGAATAGGTTAAAGTGTAGAGTCAAAGGGGTATTGAAGGGAGAAAGCCTCAACCATTGGGCTACTTGCCCCCTGAATTTAAGTTTTTTTTTTTTTTTTTTTTAACAATTTTTATTAACCAAATATTATGACTCATCAAATTCAGAAACTGAATTATTTTTAAAAGATTTACTTTTTTCAAGCGCAAATGGGGATAAAGTATTTTAGCACTGTTTCCCCAGCTGTCCTCTCACAGAGCCATTGCAGTGGGGGTGCACATGATCGGGGGGAATTGTGGAGTGAAACTAAAGTTGAATAGACCTTTTGTCAAAGAAAAAGACCCGTGTTTGACATTTGACAGGTGTACTCAGCAATAATAGTAATTGCTGGAATCGAGCCATCGTTAATGTTTTAACTTCCAGCTCTTTTCCTGCTGTGACATGTCAAAATTTCGGCTGTGAAAAATGATAACCAGTGGATACAGGTGGTAGCAAGAAATTTAAACATTTAGTGCATAATGGGTCTTTCTATGCAGAGAAGAAGAAATAGAGGCCAAGAGCAGAAGCTTTTCCCTTCTATGTTGAAATCAATCATTATGTTCAGTGTGGTTTGAATGTTTAGAGTTGTGCAGCTTTGGTCTTGTCTGTTTCCTCCATGCAGGTCCACCTGTGCACTTGTGCTTAAACTTCAGTGACTATGGAAATGTAAAGAACTGACACAGGGCAGTGAGACCGGAATAGAGCTCCACTGGGCTCCGGTGGGATATTTTTGCTTTGGAAAGGAGGTCAACCAGACAAGAGGGATCAGAGATTCATTACAAAAGAAAATGCACTGGGACCTTTTCTCATTATTGGAAAGATTAATGGGTTTTGAGTTGAATCCATCTCTGGACTTGTGAAGACGCGGTAACTACTAAGTGTAGACATGGCTGTATGTCTGAGTTTGGTTATAGCCTGGAGTGTATGACAATATTGCTGTGTTCTTGGGTAATAATGAAGAAGTGGCACCAACCAGCAATGCTTTTAATTTGCTAAGATTGCTCCTGAAGCCACATACTCGACTGCTGCAAAGTCAAACATCCTGTAGCATTTGAAGATAAGCACAAAATTTGCTTACCGCCTTTTCTGTTTTTCTGAGTGTTTTTACTAAATGTCATGCATGCCTTACTCACTAAATGTCACATTGTATTAAATAACTTTTCGTAGTAAACTGGTGTCGGCTGCAGTAGTCGAACAGCTGTTCAAACTGACTTTCATATTATATGCTAGGCCAACTATGTAACGGACCAGACTAGGCTAATTGTCGGTTGTAAGCCAAGGGGCTTTCTCCTGGTCCCATTGGTGGATTCAGCCTTCTGTTCCAAATCTTTTTCTGTTCTGCTCTAATTGTTTTAGCCGCCTCCTTCCCCCACGAGACAAAGATGGTCTAATCACAGTACTTACAGAAATAGGGGAATACCCAGCGGTTGTGAAGGAATCAGGATCAAACCCAAGGCCTTTGGGAATATTGAAGTGATATCCCAAAGCTGTTATATGTGTGTGGCTCTGTGTGCGCATGTCCTCTCAACCCCTGTAGAGATTATCAGCACAGGAGCTGACCTCGTAATTTTCATCCCTTGAGTTTTATTTGCGGATGCAGATTGTGATTATTTATTTATTCCCCTCCCCCTAGGGATTATGTTCCGATTAAGGTATACACCTGCTCATTGATTGTCTCATTTTTAAAGGAACACTGGGCAAAATGAAAATTGTATTTTACATAATTTCAGAGTCAGATGAGAAGATTTGAAGTGACTGTCATCTCTGTGTGTACAGTGCATTCCCTCTACTGGATGCTTATAATTGAATTTGATATCAGTGATCTTTTAAGTGTAGGTTTGACCAGAAACAAGCATTTTCCTTTGGACTGTTTCTTCAAATTGAAAACTTAGTGTTATATAATTACTCTCATCCTCCTCTTTTTCTGCTTTTCAGGATGAAACTGGTGCCTATCTCATAGACCGAGACCCCACATACTTTGGGCCTGTGCTTAACTACTTGAGGCATGGCAAACTGGTGCTCAACAAGGACCTGGCAGAGGAAGGTAACATCTCAATAAGAAGTGTCTTCCAAATAAATATACAGTTGTCTGTAGCCCAGTAAATACATTGTTAACAAACTTTTGAATATTTGTTTTCAATAATATCTGAACAATTGCAATGACTGAAAAGAAAATAATCCATCTAAAAAGCCTGCGTCAATGTTTCTTTATCACTGTTTTAGGTGTGCTAGAAGAAGCCGAATTCTACAACATCACATCATTGATAAAGCTTCTCAAGGACAAGATCAGGGAACGCGACTGTAAAACATCACAGGTATGTGAAGTTATATATAGATATATTTCTCCACAAATGTGGCATTCCTGTTCCATTAGTTTTTTTTTATTAGTTTTTTTAACTCTGTTATGTCTCCCTTTCCATCCAATTTCTCTCGTGTTTGTCCTCCCTCTCAGGTTCCAGTCAAGCATGTGTACAGGGTGCTGCAGTGCCAGGAGGAGGAGCTGACACAGATGGTGTCTACCATGTCTGATGGCTGGAAGTTTGAACAGGTAAATCTCTTCCTGCAGGGTCACAATAGCAATCCTCCTTTCATGTGCTTCACCCACCCCCGCTATGCTCACATTGACCCAGAAAGTCCAATCCTCAATATTGGAAATGGCTAAAAAGCCAAACAGCAAATCAAATCCTTCTCAATGTCCGCATACATGATCCGGGCATCCCTTCTGTGCTCTGATTGGTTGTTGCAGCTTGTCAGTATAGGTTACGGGCGGGCCCACCAGTCAGAGTTTCTGCTGATTGTGTCAAGGGAGGTGAAGGGAGAGGAGTCTGCTTTGCCAAACAACAGCGGAGAGGTGTGTCCCACAAATTTCTGTCCACGGGCTGGTCACTGCATGGTCCCCATGTTGTCCATACACACCCCGTTGGCCATTGTTTGTCCCAAGTAGACACATAGCTTCTGGTCATTTTTTGAGTTGATTTCTTTTCGTTTCATTTGTTTGTTTTTTTTGTTTTTTTTTTCTTGTCTGTGATTTTCTTTTATTGTCTTATTCTTTTATTCATACTGCATTCACAGTTTGTAAACTTGTCAACAGCCTTCTGTGTTTGTGTTGATGTAGCCACTTGGCTGTTTGGGGGGCTGTGCAGTAACATAGTGCTGGTTGTTTATAGAGGTGAAACTTAAAAAAAGAAAGAAGTTTATCCTCCCAGCAGGCAATCTACCTTGTAATGAAATAGATTCAAACATTAAGAGAGAATAGTGTAAGTTTATATGAGCGCTCGTGTTCAGCTGGAACTGCCAAAGGCTAATTTTTCCAAATGAGAAACCACACGTTTGGGTGTTGGGAGTGTGTATTATGTGTGAATGAATATGTCTGAGTCAAGGGATCACTGGATCTCCCTTTAGAGCTGAAATCTCTCTAATCTTCTTACACAGGTCAAATGGGAAACTCCTAGAAACAGTCCTTATGCAAAGTCTAAACCTCAGTCGTCAGCCCAGGAGAGTCTTTTGAGGAGATGAGCTTTAATGACCTACTGCCGTCTTTAAGACGTCATGACCATAAACAATAAGTTTAAGTGTATTTTATGCTGAATGTCTTCAGATTTGGTGTGTGTTGAGTCTTTAGCAGTGTGACAAGTGGAGTCCATAGTAACTAGTTGAGATTATAAAGTCTTTTTTGCTGCGTTGATGCCTAATGTAACAGAGATCGCTTAACAACAACAAGTCTCCGGCAGCAGTGGCTAATGAGATGATGCATGTCTGAACATGCACACCTGGGTACAGAGGGTATACATGTAGCCTGGAGTATGCACACACTTAACATTCAGCAGTAAAAGCAGCAATTCAGGAACAAAATTGCTTTGTTTTTTCCCTATTTTTTTCAAGGTGTGCATGCAGTTTGTTTATAAAGATCTTATAGATGTCATCCCTTTATTTGTCCTCTTGTGTCCTTTTTTGTCTTTTATTCAAACTGACATGACTGGAAACAGGAACATTAGAAATTGCCATAATTATTGTAAAATATGTTTTTTAAAGATACCGTGTGTGGGATTCTTTTTCTGACTGATTCACACACATTCAGTGGTCCAAGGAAAAAGTCACTTGTTGTAATAATTAATAACGTCACTGGTGTTTTAATTTGGGTTGTTTGCTTTGTAAAAGATAGTTGTTGTCACCACTCAGTTGCATCAATTTGATTCCATCTATTCACTTCAAACCAGCCTGATCCTATCACGTCAAATCCACCATTATTCATTGATTTTTTATTTATTTATTTTTTTCAACCAGCATGTTTGCTTCCTGTGGTTGGGTCCCAGCACTTGTATTCAGTAACTATCTGCTGATTATCTATATCTGTGTGTGGCATCTTCATGCTATTTCCTTCATTATACATTATACTACCTTATTTTTGTGGACCACCAATTATTTAATTTCTGTGTAATTACTTTACTTACTCAGTTTTCTATTTGCCCTTTGATCGTCGTAAATGTTTTACTTTGGTTTTCAATCCTGGCATGTCTGCAGGTCTTGACAATACTGTTAGTGTTGCATTTTATATATGTAATGATTTATATATGTAAAAAATTCCAATGTAGCCTTAAAGTCTTGAAATTAGTTTTGAAGTCTCTAACTTCTCTCTTCTCTTGGTGTATTAGTTTCAGGGTACCCCTGTTGGCCTAGTGGTCTCCATTTAATTGTGTACCATGTAATTATGCAACTGTGGCATCCTAGGTCTAAATCTGACTGTGGATCTTTTTTATGTGTCATCCCCACCTTATCCCATATTAAATGAGGCATTTCCAGTGCTATTTATCAAATCAAGGCAAACAATGCAAGATAATTCATGGAAAAAAATAATATTAAAAGCAAGAGTTATACAGACCATACTTAGATTGGTCTGTATGAACTGTTTACATTGAAGTTGCAGGAACCTGCAGACTCTCTGTGCTCCTTAATTGGTTGTCAAACTCTTTTACATTACTTCATTGTCTCCCTACCTCTGTTTTCCCATCATGAGTAACCTAGTTTTTGTCTTTACTGCATCAGTCTAAGGCTAATTCTTCCTCTCTGCTCTGGTCTCGTGTCTCTCTAGCTGGTCAGCATAGGCTCCTCTTACAACTACGGAAACGAAGACCAAGCCGAGTTCCTGTGTGTAGTCTCGAAGGAGCTGCACAATCAATCATACGGGACAAACAGTGAGCCCAGTGAGAAGGCTAAGGTAAGTGAGTGTGTGTGGAGAGGCCGGCTAAAAATCCTTCCACAGCAAACATCTGTGAATGATGGCCTGTGCTGGATGTTTTAAATGCGTTGCATTTATGAACATGCCACCAGGGGACTGAGAGCACCTTTGGTTTATTGATGAGAAAGCTCTATGAAAGACAACATTGTGAATATTCGGGCCTTCGGTTAAAAAACAGCCTGCCCGTATAACCACAAGTGAACAGAGAAAAAGAACATAAAGTGTATAAATTAAAGCAAAGCAGGCATTCATTTTTGACATTTCTCTAACAGAACTTACCCAGTGTTTAGACTTATGTTAGATTTGACCTGAATAGTACCCACTCTGAATAGTATAACCCATGCTAGGGGCATCAAGAGAGCACAGGTCTGCAGATAAGTGGTGCTATTGGCAAGGTCTGTCATTTTCCCAAGGGCTTTGGGAGCGAAGCAGGATACACGCCCTGAGGAATTCAAACTCCCATCAGCATGTCCCCGCGGGGGCCCCACTTCTTAAAGGCAACCACACATGAAGAAGCACACCATTAAACTTATGCTGCTTTTTGTTTTGATAGGAAGATTAAGCACTACCAGTGTATCTTCCAACCAGAGAGAGAGAGAGAGAGAGAGTGTAGAGACTTTGTTTTGAGTGCTTCTTGTAGTAAGCATATGTTATTTATTTGATGAGTAGTAGAAAGGTGCCCTTGGACAACATGTGTACTTGTTTTGTACAATATTAATAACAATAATGTAGTTATTAATGTAAATCCCCTTTGAACATAATCCATTAGTTTTATTTCTCTCCTTGTTTGCCTTCCCAATATTTCACACCTCCATTCATTTCCATTATTTTACACCATGCCTTTCTTGTCTTCTTCTGTGCTGTCTGCATGCTGCATGTTGCTCAGAGCGAGGACGAAGAGACGGATTATGAAATGAATGACTCTGATTAGAGTTGAGCACTTATGACTCACTGGTGAGCGCTCAAGTGCTCGTAGTCCCTCCACCACACCTCCCTAGTTTGTCCCTCTCTTCCCTCCCCATTCCTCTTTGATGCAGTTTACTCTACTGAAAACTGAATTCACATCTGTTTTCAAAGACAATTTGAGCTGATAGTATACTTCATCCAGAGTGAAGTGAATGAATCCAGGTTGAAAATCAGCTTCGGCCTTCTACAAGCCAAAGCCAGATCAAAAGCCGGGTGATTCCTGCTGAGACCGGTTGAGTCTTCTTTGCAGGTAGAGCTCTCTTTGAAACCAGATGGGAAGAGCTCAGTTTGTGTCAGTAGTGTAAATAGGAGCCTTGTAATTATTGTCATGCTCACAGCCTTGGTTAATGGAGGGCATGCTGAATCATCAGTGGCTGCAGTTTGACTCATTGTCCCTCATTCAATGACATTTAAAGGGAAGGGAGAGTTACCATGCTCCCTTTGTCTTTTTCATTGTCAGAAGTAGTAGTAGTTGTAGTTTTGCTTGGACAGCACTGATGTGTTTTTAAAGTCAAACTGTTGGTACAACTGTGTCAATGCAGCAAATCCTCACATACAAGCTGTGTGAATGGTTGTTTCAAAATGTACTGAAATAAAAAGAAAATTCTTCCCAAAAATTCCTTATTTTCCCGTGATTGACTAAGTGATCAATCGGCTA
Organism: Lateolabrax maculatus; assembly: GCA_031216445.1. NCBI lineage: Eukaryota > Metazoa > Chordata > Actinopteri > Acropomatiformes > Lateolabracidae > Lateolabrax > Lateolabrax maculatus. The sequence continues at coordinate 12,617,230 of CM062200.1, forward strand.
ATAGTTTCAGCTCTAACTGGGTAGGATATCATGATAAACATCTTTGATTATCACAAAGGGCTGGGCAAACACTGACAATACGCTCAGTGTTCAAGATGTTTTTTTACTACTCAATATGTTAAATCTTGTCATAATCTGTTCATTTTTCAGTATAAAGAATCATTAAGACATCAATTTAATGTATTATTACTGCAGTTTGTCTAATGACATGAACTCTACATGGGCCAACCCTCACTTGATTTGCACAAAGAATGTATCTGGGATGGTGGTTTAGACTCCTGAGATTATCTCATGTTTTTTATATATATTATTATTATTATTATTATTATTCCACTGCTTGTTGCCTTGATAAGACTCTCAGTTTGAATGTTTCCCTTCGTCTCTTTGGCAGTCAGAATAACTTGGTTAGTTTCAGCAGCATGTCTTCCCAGTAACCAGGTTGATCCCACCTCACAAACCTCCCTGCTTCATGAGCTCACCCAGAATTGCTGCATAGATTCCAGCACAATGCTTTATTTTCGACACTTGTGCAAGCATTTCCCTTTTCTCTGTTTGATTCAGCCAGCACGTAGAGTAAATGTATGAGTGCTCCTGGCTGGGAGAATATGCATTGTGGCAGGATTAAGTGCTTCAAAATAAAGTGACTACTGAAATGCAGAGGACTGTACAGAGTCAGGTACTAAATGACTTGTTTTTGATGATTAGTGTTTTTGTTGATTATATCACTTCTTTTGGTCCCTACAGATTCTTCAGGAAAGGGGTTCCCGGATGTGAAGAGGACTCAGTATTATGGGCTCCAGGTGTTATGATGCAAACATATCATCTTTGTGGAAGACCTTTGGCACAGTGGAGATTTAAAGGGGGGGTGTGCATTTATTTTGTGTTTTCCCTCCATTTTCGTTTTTATTTCTTGATGTAAATAAGTCTGTTTACTGACAATTTGTGCCTGCACATTTAAACTGGACCTTTCTGAATTAGCAGCAAGTTTTTTTTCTTCTTATTGAAAGTAAGGAATCGCAATCTACATATGTTTTATGCTATAAAATATGGCCATCATCATATAAGGCCAATGATTCACTCAGGGTCATCTATTGAGTTAATTCTTATATCCTCCAACTCAAGGGTCTGGTAAGGGATCGGTATGGTCTCTCAAAAGAATCAAACTCAAAATCTTTGTTTAGAGTTAAGAAGGGAATTGTGCATTTATTTAGCGCATGTTAAAGAGTTAGGCTATTAAATGTGAAATTCACCCCAAAAACAAATCAACAAGATATTTTTCCTAACAGTTACACTGAGATTTGTGATCATGAGGATCCCACCTGTACAACACACATTTTCAGATGCATTTGAAACATTTTACTTTGATTAGAAAAATATTTTCAGTAACTATTCCCTGTCAAAAAAGGAATAATCGCATTCTCAGTCCAGGATAAAAACTGAACAAAAATGTCAGTGACTTGTTACTGTAGGTAAAGGGGCATTAGGTAATTTATCACTCACTTTTATTGGTGATGAGGAAGTGACCTTTGATGAACAGAAATATGAAAGTCCCATTTTCACATTATCTAAATAAGCTAACTTTAGAGATACAGCAGAAATATCTGCCTAATATCGCAACATTGCGATGCAAGATTCTTCTTTATTGTTGGTTTTCTTGGCTTGAGGACTAAATGTGTTGCTAGTGTAGCTGCTTATGGCACCATGTACTATTTTACAACCTTAGTAACCCAGTTACCCACAGATACAGCCATTGTGTGCTGTGGGATTAAGTAATTATTATATTTCAGGAAGTCCACTTACCTGTTTTGAAAATGTTTATTCAAAATGTTGTGTTTCAAAGTAAGATTTCTGCCAATACTGCAACCGTGGATAAAACTGCTTTCTAAATGTTTTAAAGTTAATATCAAGTTTAACATTTTTCTAAACTGACTTAGTTTGCGACCTCCTCATGTTCATAAGTCTAAAGTTAACTGCCAAAATAGTCAAAGGTGTTTTTTAAATGTGAATTCTGTTTTACAGTGATATTATTCTTTAAACATCATTGTACTCCAACAATGTCCTCTTTCCTGCCAGGAAAAAAACATCCTTGAGACAGTGGCATCTTCTTTCCCACTGACTTCTGAGTTTTCCTTAACTAGTTTATTTAGTATGTTTGTTTGAGGGAACTTCTTGTTTAAGATCGTTTTTTTTTTTTTTTGAGGGGGAGTATTCGTGGTGTGGGAGGTTTGGGAACTGGAACTGTTTGAAGGCAGCAGTGAAGGACTTTCTGTTCATATCCAGAGGATTTTGTTTTGATGTAAATAATCCAAATTCAATATTAATATTTAACTCTTAAAAAAACTGCACGTTTTGTACACTGTATAGAAAAACACAACTTCGAATGGAAGTTGTTTATACTGGATCTTTAAAAGTGAGAAAATCTTGACAATGTTGACTTCTGTTTTGCATTGTTTGTACAGGACTCTGATCTCTGAGTTAGGATTGAAACAGCTGATGCTGAATATGGTGTCTTTCACTGAGAACATGCCTGGAACATGTTTTGATAACCAATAACAAAGCTATACTTGGCTGGCTATGAAGTTGACTGTTACATTTAAAAACAAATGTATTTTTTCCTGCATTGTGATAGATTCTTCTAAGCATTTTGAATTGTGTAGATTTCGTACACAGCATTACAAGCACTACAGTGGAAAACAACACTGTGCACATTGCTTACAAGCCTGTAATGTTGTTAATGTAAATACTGCATTTTAGAACACTTTTTTTTTTATATATATAGAAAGTTGTTTTCAGGTTTGATGTGTGGTTTTTGATAGGTTGGATATTTCATTCACAAATAATCATTTAGTGTTGCCTTTTTCCCGATGACCAAAATCCAATGTCTTATGTGTATTGAACACATTAATCTTAGTGTCAGGGATGAGTAAACTTTTCTTAATGCTGGCACACTTTGTAAATATAGACTTGTTAACGCCACACAAACCTCCATTTACTCACAAGTACACGTATACACTTGACTAAAACAATTTTTATATTGTCGGGGAAACAAGTATGGATGCATGTTTTTGATATAGATATATACACACAAACACACAAGGGCTTTTAAAGTGCAAAATTTGACATCTGCAAAGAGGTTCAATCAAAGTAGACTGGATTTCCTGCCAGAACTAGGCTATGTTTACATTTGCTATAGTATTCTGAAGCCTTCCAATTATGTACTGTCTTGCACTCCCTCACACACGTTAACATTTGTCTGACTTGTGTGACTGCACCAATGGCAACTAGCACTCCACATGAACTGATATTCACCCAGACGTGCTGACTGATGAGACACTCCATCCATTTCTGATAGCCTGTGCTTGAGCGTTGCAGACAATCTTGATTTCCGCCCTTTCTTATGGCAGAGATGCTCACTTTTAATAGGATGTAACTTACCTGCGTTGGCTCAGAGCAAAGGTTTATTTGGGTCTTATTTTGAGACCTTTTTTTTTTTTTTTTTTTTTCCTGCGATGAGATTTAAAGTGTATTTGTGTTTTGATTTGCTTGGTTCAGTTGTAACCTCATTTGATATACTCTGGTCTGAGGTGTTTAACTCCTATACTTTAGCAGCAGCTACATTACCTTTTAATGCCCTTCACAAACGGGTTGTCTGGTTGAGCATTTGGCATTGATAATCATTTCATGTGATGGACAAACTTATCAAATCTGTAGCCTAATACTTATAAGTGCCCAGTTTGTTTTGCATTCAAGTCAATAGCCACAGACCACTGTAATGCATGATTGAAGATGATCACACTTGTAATCAGAGGGAATGAATGTGTCATTTTTCCTCAATCTAGCAGTTACATCGATGAATAAGGTTCTCATATCACTACATAGATCACTTCTATATGATCTTATGCAATGTTTAAAATATACAAACTAAGTATGAGGTTAAGGGGATAGATCTATATGGTCTTGCATAAAGTAAACTCAATAAAAGATGTTGTCATTCATGTGTGTGCTTTTGTTTTCTCTCAGATGTGTTTACCCAATGCCTCTGCCAGAGTGTAGATTATTTATTTTGATTTCTCACTGTTTTTTGTTTTAATATACAATAGCACACATACGGTTAGCTTTTCTAATGATCAGTAAGCACATCACACAGAAGCGTCCTCACACCTGTAGCGACTGTAGCAATAAATGGATATGTCATGACATTTCTTTTTGTTGAATAGCGACCTCCGGTGTCACTTCCTCAAAACACGCTGCTATGGCATAGTTGCTTGGTAAAATGCCTGTTTAAATTTAGACATTTAAAAAACAAAAAGTGTTTTACAGCAAAAGATAAATAAAAAAATCTCCAATTAAGTTAATCTCAACTCTTTAGTGATTGCACATATAATGTTACGTGATTTGCTAAAAGTAATCGTTTAGGTTAACGGGCTTTAGTCTGGGCAAAGATGTTATATTACAGAAGATAGAAATCCGTCTGTGATTGCTAGAATGGGAACATCTCACACTTGGCATTCGTGATGTATGGAATAGAAAAAAAATACGTTTTATGTCATAAACAGTTCAAATGAACAGATGGCAGCTCCAAGATGATCCTAATAATAAACATAACGCGTCTCTCGTATGTTTTTCATGTGGGACCTTTTTGCTTGTTAACAAGTAGCGTTGGACAGCGGCACTGCGCATGAGCGAAGAGCAACAACCGCAAAGCCAAGATGATCTTCACCAACAACTTAAAGGTGCCTGTGGTGCACTGTGTGCTGCCAGCACAGGCTTCGCTGCTTGATTGAAGTGGAAAGTATTTCTGAAACAACGAGAAAAAAAAAAACCTTTCGCCTGAATCATCGGCAGCTAAAAAAGACGCTCGAAAACGTAAACCCTTAAAGATAAAACGCGCAGCCTGATCTTCCTAGGGGTATTTAAGCAAAGACGGAAGTAAACGACGGATGACTGTTTTGCTTCGCTGTTTCTGTGTCTGGCTTGAGTCGGAGCGGGTGGTTTTTCAGGAGGGAAACTTTGCAAGGTTTAACGGGATTTGAGCACGATTAATACATTTCGCTTAATTACCAGAGCCAGTGCAGCCATACTGAAAGGTAGGAGCACACCTTGACTAAGCAACGTGTACATTTGATCGTGTATTACGATATTTTACCCGCTTCAGTTTGCGCCATTTTCGCTAGTTTGGTAATGCACAAATGTGCGCCTTTTAGCTCTGGCGTTCTTTGTCCTTATTCTTTAATGGATTATGATATTGTTTATTCCTCTAGAATATTTCACATCCCGGTTAGCTATCCCGGAGTAGACATTATTAGGCGTCAGAAGAAAGGCAGTGGCCACTTTTCTCTCATCCAAAATTGTGTCCAAATCAAGTGCAATTGCGCATTTTTGTGCTGCATCGGGCCGTGTCAGACGCTAACAGCGCCAGCGCCTGTTGGGGTGAAGCACGGTTCTGGCGCACATGAGTTAGCTCGCCAGGCTAGCCGGCTAGCTCGCTGATAAAAATTGGCTTTGACGGTCGGTTCGTGGACGTCTGCGTTGACAGCGAGTTCGCGGCAAAGCTCGGCGGACCCGAGGCAAATCAAACGTTAACGGTCCCGTTCCCCGGTAGCCTTTTTTTTTTCTTTTTTTTTCCAGTTGAACACCAGCGCCAACGAAAGAGTAGGAGAAGCGGGTTTTTTTTTTTTTTTTTCTCCCCTGTAGACATGTATCACCAACGGCTAACTTGACTAGCCTCCGTAGCCTGCCAGACAGGTCAGGTTAACGGTAGACCGTAAACACAGTAAACACAGAACTGTAAGAGACGAAAACTGCCTAAATATTACGTCTTAAGCTGTCCATGTAATACACAGTACAACTCCACTGCTACAAAGTTTAGTAAATACTGCCCAGGCGGTCGCTTGTCTGTTGCTCTACCTCGTTGTCATTACCTCCGAAGCATCGTTGCTATAGAGATCATTAGACATTCCGATGGAGGGTCTTAATAAGAGATGGCAACACCGTGGATCGGGCTCAGTAATGTTTAACCATAATTGTATCCAGGTGATTTAACTGATGAATACACCTTCATCAGAGAGAGGTGTGACTGATTTTTTTTTCCTTTACTGTGTACATGGGCAACTGTAGCGGATCATTGGAGCTCACTGCATGGATAATGTCAGGTTTTCGCCTCCTAATACTGTTGTATTACTACTTTAGATCACTTGACAGGAGGTAGGAGCTTACCTGTGGCTGGTGGTAATTGTATTCACGCTACTAGAATCACGTCGTAAGAGCCAGACCCCTGACGTCTGTAAAGCCCTCCACAACTCAAGTGTTGAACCAGATCGTATGTTTCTCTATAAGCACATGAAAGCATGCGCCTCCTCATGCCCTTTACAAAGCCTATATGATATTGTGCCAGCGCTGCCAGAATCTCAGAAGAATGGGCTAAAACAAAAGGGATGCAACCGTTAATCTGCCTTTTTACCTTGTGTAATGATTTAGTTTATAATGTGTGAAAAAATTTGCATCCTCAAGCCCAACATGCAATTTTTAAATTGTTTGGGGTTTGGACTGTCAGCCTGACAAAAACAAAGACGTTACATTTACAATGATATAGAGCAGTGAAAAGCATCTAATCTTTACATGTCGTTTTTGCCTTATAAATGATTTAACCGACTAATCATTTCCGTTCTAAAAACAATGTATGATGAGTACAAGGTCAGTTCAAGTTTAAAAGGCAATCACCTCCTCCACAAAGTCTAGGACTAGGACTGAATCCATGCTGCCAAGTCAGACCTGATGGACTGAGGCATGGTGTCGTATACTTGACTTGGCATTCTCTTTCATTGCAGGAGTCCGCAAATCATGTCAGGCATTGCATTGAGCCGGCTTGCCCAGGAGCGCAAGGCATGGCGGAAGGACCATCCTTTTGTAAGTATATCTTATGAGATGCACCTGCTCTGGCTTCACTGTGAGGGTCTGTTTGAGCTTTCATTAGATAGTGTGGAGTCTTCTTGTAAACACTGATGTCTTAACTGTTTGCGCTCTCTTACTCAATTTTTCAGGGATTTGTTGCTGTACCAACAAAAAATCCAGATGGAACCATGAATCTCATGAATTGGGAATGTGCTATTCCTGGCAAAAAGGGGGTAATGTGTTTCATAGTCTTTTTGCATACAGAACATCTTTGCTTTGCATAGCACCCACAGCACGGAACACTGTTTTAGGAATGACATTTCTGTAGAAGATGTGTAAGAGCATGTACAGTTTTGATTACATAATACAGCTATAGAGGTATGTCTTGCATTTTTCTTTGATGCCAGCATGGTTAGCAAATACCAACAAGAGTACTGAGCCAAATTGTCAAGGACAAAAACAGGTGTGAAAACTTTCTCATTAACAGCTTGAACAGTGATGAGTCTTAATTCTGCTTTTGAAATTGACCTGGCAATGATAACAAGGTTTTAAGAGTCATTTTGGTGGAAACGTGTGATATGACCTGGCTTTCTGTTAAGAAGCTGATCATAAAGGTTGTGTGTCTCCGCAGACTCCGTGGGAAGGAGGCCTGTTCAAACTGCGCATGTTGTTCAAGGATGACTATCCTTCTTCACCTCCAAAATGTGAGTTACTGTGTCTGCCTGTGTTCAGCGTAAACACAACTGTTATTGTGATTATTACACACAGTTATTATGATGTAGCAGATGATTGTAGAAATATATCTGTATTATTCAGTCAGCAGATGGACTTAATAACAAATACTACACAGAAAAACACTTCTTAATATCTATAATGTAAAGCAAAGTGTGCACCACAGTACACGTTTTCTTGTACAGTGCAGGGCTTTTTGCATTATAAGGCATAATTGAAGGGAAGGAGGAGGTAAGGAGTCCCCCAACTCTCAGAGGGGCAATTAGCCTCCATATTGTCCCTGCCGACTTAGCAATTCTGAAAAGTCTCTGGGCCAAACAAGACCTTGTGTCATCCAGTCTGCACTTGGCCAAACTGAATCATAAATCTCTTCCAACGGGTTGAAGTAATCCTTGTAATGAAGAAGAGCATAATTTATAGCCACAGGTTAACTGTAGTTAAAATGGCAACCCATGTTCAAGCTTTCTCGCTAAAGCTGAGCCGTGTTGGACCTGCTTGACACCTTGGTTGTGATCGGATGGATAATGTGTGTCGTCCCCCTTCACAGCAGAAGCAAACACGGGTTGTTCCCCACATCATATTTTGTGTTTGAAGGCTTGCAAAGGTTGTTAAAGCAGGTTTAGAAGCAAGTATCACTGCTAGATATTACTCCTTGGGGCCTTGATATCCATGATTCCACACATTCATCCTTTACTGTTTATTTTAGGGCATTGTATAGTGTTTGCTAGTATTTCTTTGTGTGTTGAATGATTGAGGGCTGATACAGCCATGGCACTAAAGCGTTAGACTGCTCATAATATTTTGCCTAGTGAACAATACTCTGTCTATAGTGTGAACTAAATCATTATATTACCACTACCGGTAACAACATCAGGGCACTGTGACGTACAGTGTTTTAAATATCTAGCAACAGGGTCTGTGTTGTTTGAATGTCACATTAAAATAACACTAAGCCATTGCCTGTGTGAACAACAGAAGCTGCTGCCTTTAGTGGAACAGTTCAGTCAGTGTAGACTGTAAAAAAGCCCACTGACATTTGTGGAATTTGTTCATCTTGTCTGACATTTGTAATGGATCTGAAACCTAAGTGCACTTAACATTTTATTGTGTTTCAGGTAAATTTGAGCCTCCACTCTTTCATCCAAACGTGTATCCATCAGGCACAGTATGCCTATCTATTCTAGAGGAGGACAAAGACTGGAGACCAGCCATCACAATAAAGCAGGTATGGATTGACAAGCATACCTCATTTACATTACTGGGCTTTTCCAAAATGTCTCTTTAAATAGTGATTATTTTCTTTGGTCTCATACTGTAACTGTAAATGGCTACAGTAATGCCAGTATTTTCAATTATCTTGGCATATATAAAATTAAATAATTTATTTTTATTGACTGCTGGAAACGAATGGACATTCATGCAACTGACCCACGACTTTTGTTACTGATATAACTTATAATGTAAAGAATGCAAAACACATGAATTGCTGATTTTAAAATCAACTCAATTTATCCTATAGATCTTATTAGGTATCCAGGAACTCCTAAATGAACCAAATATCCAGGATCCAGCCCAAGCAGAGGCTTACACAATCTACTGGTGAGTGACATTGGATTTAATCTCTTTCATCTTTTCAAACATGACACTAAAATGTAAAATTGCTAGATTTACAAAGTGATGTGCTTGTCTGAAAAAAAGCCTAAGGAAATGAAAAGTATGGTAATACCGCTTGTTGTAAATGATCAGAGCACCATAATAACTTTATTTTATTTTTTAACCCCTTTCCAGCCAAAACAGAGTAGAATATGAAAAAAGAGTTCGAGCACAAGCCAAAAAATTCTCCCCCTCGTAAGGGCGAAGACTCGCTCCGCTGTGGCAGAAGGAATGGGTTTAACAAGAATCACCTCCCCGCTCAGTCTCTCAATGAATGTGCTCCTCTCACATCAGGACTTGCTTAAAGACTTCTATTTAAACTCCACACATTCTGTGCCATCCGTTCTCCTTTGACCTATCAATTTTTGTTCTTAATTGCCAGTTGGTGCATAATGCTGAGAGGGGACTGGTGCTTCGGCACCCCGGTCATTTCTTTTTAAACATTAATTGTCTTATGTGGTGCAAGGGACACAGCTCGGTACCAGTTTCATCAACCCCGTGCAAGCTGGCTGTCATCAATGTTCAAGGAAGAAATGTCTTTGTTTTATTTTGCTCTTTCACAGGGTCTATTCCTTTTATGTTTCCCCCTTTATTTTTCCATAAATTTAATGTAAAATTAGCTTATTTCATTGTCAGTATTTCAACTGCTGTATAATGAATGGCACTTTTATACTGTTGTATCTCACTAGTGTCTCTAGATGGCTCTGTCTAATTCTCTTTCCCAGGTTTTCTATTCAGCATGCTGTAATATATGATAGAATCTGCTGCCTTGGCTGTCTTTTTGTTATTCAGAGTGTTTGCTATGGAATAAATAAAAATGGCCATGATGACTGAGGCAGGTAGGCTTACTTCTGTATCAGACTTTAAGGTTATATGGTGCTTTGTTCATGTATGTGTTGGCGTAAATAAAACTTTCTACAAAATGTTTGCATTTTTTCAATTTTTTTATTAAATGAGTAAAATAAACAACAAGTTGAAGGTTTCAGAAACAGCAAACTATTCAATTATTGAAAAAGTCAAAATGAATTGTTAAGTCTGAAGTATCTTATTTACAATCCTTTAACAGTTTACTTATTCAATGCAAGCAAAATGTTGTGCAATTAATGTTATATCTGCTGTGGATACATTATACAAATATAAGTGTAATAATCTTTATGGCTTCTCTATGTTGAAAACAAGAATTTACTGTAGTTTTTAGCTTGGAGCAGTTGACTGCTTTGCCACATTTCCCTGTGTACTTGAACTTTTAGGTTATTTAGTTCAGCTTCACACTATTTTTATCGTCCAGTTGCTGCATACAAACGCATCATCTTATGTTTCAGTGATGGCATCCACCCTGGTCATCCTCCGTTGGGCAGGATTTTGTCGAAGGGCCCTCGTGGTGCTCTGCTGTGACTGGACTGATCTGCTGGAAAGCGCTCAGGGTGCAGTACTCATTGCAGTACCAGGGAGGGTCCTTCTCCAGGGACGTGTGGCTGCAGAGCCAACAGCCTGAGTCTCCCTCGGCAGGGCTCCCTGGCTGCGAGCCGAGGGTCAGGCTCTTGAGCGAGCTCCCGGAAGCCATCAGCGGAGCCATGGTGCTCACGGCGTACGGGATGCCCAGGAGAGATGTGTCGCAGCCTGGGTCGGTTATATTGCTGTATGTGCTGCCCGCCGTTATCTGGTGGTAAAACTGGGGCAGGCACTCCTCCTCCTGGACATCTGCATGCTTGGTCAACGTGACAATTTGGAGCGTTTCCTCTGCCTTCAGCATTTCTGCCGTGTTTTCTTTTGTAACCACCCAGCTCTGTAATCAAAGTCATGTTCAGGGATGTTCTAATGCCATAATTGTCAGTATTTTATGTGACAAGCTAAACTTACCTTGAAATCTCCCTGGCAGTCACTGTACAGAGTGTGGAAATAGGGTGCTGGAGTTGGGATGAAGGCACTCTGCTTCCATCTGTAAATGTGTAGAACATGAAGATAATATTAAGTGTATATGAGTTGTTAAAATGGCATTTAATGAGGGGTATAAAAGCTGGAGGAGGTCCTTACTTTTTCACTCGAACGTAGCCCACAAGTAAGACAAGTGTCACCATCACGCTTAAGATGATGAACACCTTCTTTCCCACTGTAGAAAGAAATGTGTTTGACGGGACCTCTGTACGGATCAACACACAGTAGAGAAGATACAAAAAGTTGTAAGCCTGGATGCAAAGGGGATTAGGTTTTGAATACACACATTAAGAAAGGTGGACCAAAGAAATCGATTAACAGTGGATGCTTTTTTAAAAAAGGTGCCCTTAAGATGTACATTTTTTTTAGATCTGCTGCGTTTTTTCGGGGAGACTCACCGTCCACAGCTGGCTCCGTCCTCCAGTGAACCTCAGAGGACCAGTTACTCCACCATCCCTTGTAAAAAGCCTGATTAGGACTGGAGCGTATTCTGGCAGAGTACTCGGTGTCCGGGGCAAATTCATCATCATCCACAGAAAAACACATACCGTCTGTGTTAATTTCATGTGATTTCACCTGAAAGAAAGAAATAGCGTGGGGTGCAGTGAGACTTTGTAAAGGAGAGAAATGTCCTGTGCGGAGGCCAGTTTGTGCTGTAAGTCAGTCCTAACATGGTACAAATCCTGTCGTGACTTTTTGCCACTACAAATATTTTGACATGTCATCATAGCAAGAAGAGCACAGGTGTAACCAATAACAGCCGTGCCAGATTGGTCATTTGATCAAATAGTTTTAAGAGTTTTAGTACTGTAATAAACTAGGGGCATGTTCAGTAGGGGCACAACAGAAAACTTAAATCCCCTAACAGGTTAATCCGGCCATGCTTTCTGAGTCATCATTATGTTGTTGGTTAAACGTGTCCTTTTCTTGCTGTGAGGAAGTCAGAATGCTTTTGGTGTTTGACCTACAGGTCAAATAAAGTCACAGTTTCCCCCACAGACTGACCGTCGCCACACCGGGCTGACGGCCACTGACAAAGTCACTGCGGTGGATTATCTATTCAAATAGTTGTCTCTGCAGCTCAGAGACAGTCGCCGGGTTGAAACCCAGGAAAGGAAAATGAATGCAGGACATCTGTGAAATTATTGAGAGGGGTTTGTGTCAAACCCCCTGGCACAGTGGAAAAAATACAACAAATCAAAAATGCACCTGCAATTATCCAACCGTTCACACGTCAGTTTCCATGAATTAGATTTAATCCATCAAACAAACAGGCCTCTCAGACAAGAACTGTTTCCTGAAAAGCATGTGTTATTCTCTTACCCCCACCAACAAGGAGTACCCCATTCTTGCTTGTTTATCATTGACTCTTACATTGTGTTGGTCTCCTCTTTTGTAGTAATGGAGCTGGTACTTCAGGTTGCTGACGAGATTGGTGAAAGGTTCGTATTCCTCGTAGGTGCTGCTCCAGGTGAAGTGCTGTTGACTTGAGTTGTGGCTGACTGTGAGGCAGCACGGTGCGTTTGGTTTAACTGATGAGATGACACATTGACACGTTAAAAACAAACATACGCCGACATCAGTGTCTTTTTTTTTTTTTTTTTTTACAAAAGGCAGACGTGTGTGTGTTTTTTCTGGTTATACATGAATGTGTTGTATGTGTCTGGTTATGACAACAGACGAGCGTGTTCCTTACTGTTTGTCACGGGCGCATATTCGTCATCCAGCGGCTCACAGATCTCAGACCCATCATTTAGGCTGTGACAAAGTGAGATTTCAAAGGTATCCGTGTCCCCAAAGGTCTCTGAGTAATCGCTTTCTATAGGCATTGGGTCGGATCTTTCAGCAGAACAGAAGTAATCCCGATGGGTCTTTGTCAGCAAACACATAAACTTCTCCCTGCGCGATGAGGAGAGGAGAAGCCGTAATGAGACACGCTGTCAACATCACATTTAAGGCCATTCATGATTAATATGTGGCAGTAAAAAAAAATTTTTTTAAAAAAGTGCCTCACTGTTCAAATGTTTCCATGAAAGTGAGCCAGTAGGAGCTGTTGCTGTCTGAGGTGTTTTCTGCTGGGGCGATTGTCAGGGAGCAGTTGATGGTGAACAGGTAATCGTTCACACAGTGAAGATCGTAGTCCACGCCTAAAAGACATATAGGGTGTCAGGAAGAAGGGATCTCTTTGCGGCCAGTGTAATATTGTTTTAGGATGGAGGTAAAATAAACAGATAGACCTTTATTGATTGTGAAACGGCATGTAAAACAGCATGTCTGTTGGTCCATTATAAAATGAAAAACCCTAGTTAACACATTGTTATAAAAATCTTCAGCTCGAGCTGTTAAAGCCTCTGAGCGATTTATTCTAACTTTTAGCGCGTATGTCGTATTATATCTCCTTTTTAAAGCATCTTACATTTACATTTTATAGTCATTCATTTGGCTTTTGCCCCAAGCAGTGCACAAATGAGGTACAATCCAAGCAATCTTGACGAGAATTTTTACATTTCTCCTGTAGACAGACAGAAAATACTCTGGCAGTGACCTAACCTGTGATAAGATTTCCGTGCAGACAGACAGTGTTGGTAGACAGGAGCAGAAACACAATCTGCAGCACCGGCTTCAGCCTCGGTGGAGAGCACCAATCCATCAGTGCGGACGCTCCAGACATCACCTCAGCCCCGACAGGTCTCGCCTAAGTCATGCTGCCCCGAAGCTCCCGTAAAAACTGTCTTTAATGTAGACTGAGGGAGGGAGGTACCACTGAGTCTTTTCACACTGATCACTATCACTCACATGTTGCTTGTGGGAGAGGATGTGCTTTTAAGAGAGCAGTTATAAAAGGAAAGTGTGTGAAAGAGGTGAGGCTTGAGTCTCACGTCACACACATCATACTGTGCACTAAACTTGGTATGTCTGTTCGTAAAATAAAAACAATTATGCATTTGCTTCCCTATCAAACCCTATTTTAACTGATTTGAAAAACAATTAACGCACAAAGTCTTACATTAATCTGAGTCGGTTAATGTTTTAACCTTATGCTGAGATACACAGTGAACTGAGGTGCCTCTAAATGCTTTATTTCAGTGTCCTTGAGATTTCTTCACTCACAGTTACCAACTGAATAGGTGCAAAGCTGGAAGTCATTCATGTCAAATAAGCACTGTGGTGACAAACAATTTGATTGATGAGTTGATAGCACACCAAAATACACACGCAATGGTGAAACTAAACGTGTCACACATAGAGTACTGCACAAACTTCTCTCTCAAGCTTTTCAAACAGATTTTGTCACAAAAAGGCTCCTGTACTGTGCGTCCTTTATAATCACCCAACTAAAAGACATCTGCATCAGCAGCATAGTCTGCATGCAAATGGCTAAACATTAAATTCCTTAAATCAAGTCAAAATAGACCTGATTCACATTAAATGCAATACCACTAAACATTAAACATTGGTTACATTGGTACCTGAATGTGATGCGCATAGAAAATGTTTGACTTACAGTACAGTCTTTTAAATGTCGCCTGTTGTACATCAATTATCATTCAACTATTGATTATCTTTCTTTATATATAATAAACAATTACATTTGAATGTCCTAGATATTAAATTGTAAATGATTTGAAAAGATGATTGAAAAGTAAATAATTAATTGTTTTTAGAAAATAAAGATTTCCTTTCACTAGTACAGGGACATCCATCTAAAATGTCCTAAGTGGCACTATTTATGCTCTGAACTGACAATCTTCTTTAAAGTTTTATACAATACAAAAGTGATTCTGACAGATTTGTCCAAATATGTAGGACAAAACATATATCGTATAAGTGAAACTGGAACAAATTATTGTGCAACCTACAAGAGAGTTGAGCAATGTGTTGAGCATTGACAGGAGATCAGCTGAATTTCGGTTTACTGTTGTGGTGATCCTGTAAACGATAAGTGCTGACAGTGTCTTCCTCTGAGGTTCATGATTTTACTGATTTTGACTTTGTAAACATTGGTAGTGTGTCTGTGCCTCACTGAGTTAGGTTGTGCAGTGCATGAAGTAATCTGCAATAGATCAAGAGGAAGTCATCGCCAGTAAGATGACACTGTATGCCAGTTAAGTTTTGTTCAAGCTCGTTTAGCCAGATAAGGACGAAACATGATTTGTAATTAAATTAATTTTGCAAGACTGTTTATTTGCGGTCCAAAGGGGTAAGGTATTTTTACTGTGTCATCTTCATCACTTGTGAGGTGTGTTGCAGCAAGTAAGGTTTAAAGTTCAGAAGGCAATAATACTCACAGGGCTCCAATTTTTATACAACCTCGACTAAACTTTACTCTTAACTTTAGACTTGAACAGCATTTTAACCGGAAACAGGTAAACAGCATGTTACCGTGCAGATAGTCAATGTGGTAATAGATGTTTCAGTTTAATTTGGGTTTTTGGTATCAAAAATATGTGTTCACCCCTGATCATCTTACTTTACCACAGAGCATAAGGGAGGCCTATTTTTGCTTGTTGAAACCAAAATGACTTTCTGTCCCCCCATGTGAAGCAGCGCAAACTAGCTTCACATGCTCAATATCAGCAATGAAGCAGTTGTCAGATGGAAATATGTCTTTATATTGTGCAAGAGCAGAAACCTTGATATGGCTGGCTCTATCTTTAACTTCTTGCAGTTCCACAGCATCTGATATGAATGCTTTTTGGGGTTTTTTTGTACTTTGATAAAAATGTTTCCTTCTTTGCGATAAAGACTCTAAAGATGACAGCAAGAGATGTAATTTGTCTTGAAATTACATATAATCTCACCAATGAAGATCTGAGGAAGTTGTATTTGTCAATTTTTTGGGATAAACAAAGATTTGGGAGATTCTCTACTAATGAATGTCAAAGAAAAATATTATAAAAATTCACCAAGTAGACACTGAAGTACACACATGCCTTTTTCTGTTTAAAATAATGGGAAAAAAAACATTCACAGACGTGTAAACCTTGTATTTTTATCATTTAATATTTCACTGGTAGTGTTTACACCTCAATATTTTAATTGCACGACTCCTTTACACATCTGGCAGATATAAATTGCTTCCACTTCATTATAAAAAAGTGGTAAAATAATACTGGACCTATAAAACAAGTTTCTGAAGTCTAAGTCCGTGGCATTTTTTTTTTTTCATATTTAGTGTTATACAAAGTGTTAAAATGCACCAGGATACAAAACATGAAAAACGACCTTGTGGAAAATGATGGGTATAGTTTTAACTATAAGTTTCTATCTAGATCAGGGATCCAGTTAAGCACTTGAGGCACACCTGCATGGGTCACTCACAGGCCAGTTTGCCATCAAAGGATGACAGAGTGATGGCAAAGGCTTGCAGGGCACACATGGGGAAACTGTAATCCATGGAGAAGACGTCCTCCGCTACACGGCCAAACTGCATCACTATGTAATCCTCTGAAAAAGACATCAGCGGGGGGGGAGAGAGAGGTGCGGGTGAGGACATGTCAGCCATTTTCTTTGTGTGAGAAGAAGAGAGAAAATAAGTCAGTCGCGTCATACCGTTGTCAGGGTGGATGATTTGGAAGTTCTTGACGGAGGCCTGTGTGACACGTCCATGGAAGTTCAGCACATAGGACTGAGTCTGTTCGTTCCAGCTCGGGGATTTGTTCACCAGGGTGACCAGTTTATCTGTGGTGCTGTTTGCGTGGCGGACCAGTAGAGTCTCAAGTTCCTATTTTACAAAGTAAAATGTCAGGTCCTCTAAAATATTTCATTTCAATATTTTTTCCAAAAAAGGATTATTTTGTAAACATACGTTCTTTGGACGAATGGACACTCTTTCATCGTTCTCCAACATGCCGGGGATGATCACCGTCATTTTCCTGGGACCCTTAAATCCCAGCACGTTCGTCTCCTGGAACATAGTAGCCAGTTGTATTACAGGTTTTATCTCTTGACGCACTTAAACAAGTTGTTAAGTGGATGTTAAGTGTATAGAGTAAGTTTGGACTCACATAGCAAATCGCTGCCAGCTCTTGCCGCACTGATTCACATTCTTTGATGAAAGGTTTTTTCTCAGGGTTTTCACCTCCATCATACACAGTGAACTTTGTACCCAGAACATTGGACCTGAAAGAAATATGTCTTATCAGATGCATCGATCAGAACTAAGAAAAACAGCCTTTGGGTGCTTTCGCTTAAACGTAAAACGATTGCTTCCACAAGTTGAGGGGGGCCTCCCAAAGGCCAAATAAAAAATGCCTTAAAAAAGGTAAAATGTTTTTTTTATATATTGCCTTCAGCATTAAGTGTATCCCACAATTCATTGCAACACTGGAAGTGAAAAAGAGAGAGGCCTAAAGTAATTTAATTATTTTAATTATATCCCTTTCTTTTATTGACCTTTTTCATGGCAAAGTTGTTTACTAGTCATATCAACATTAACAAAATGCCTTTCCAATTTACACCAGGGAGGAAATCCATCAAGAGACCTTTTTTACAGCAAAAATTTTAATGTAATGCAGGAAACTCACAGGTGTAGATAATAATATTCATGATGGTCCCATTCCATTTCAGGTGTTTTAGTGCCTGGGTGACTGGTGTTATGCATGCGGGCTCAGTGGTTGGGCTCACTGAGACACTTAAGTGGAACAGAGCCACCATTAGTGTTATTAGTTACACCAGTGCTTTTTAGTGTCTGCCATAAATAAGTAGTTCAGGTCCAGGTTGGAGGAACACTTGTTTAGCATGTTGACAATGCATTTCTAAATATATTCTAAAGGGGTTTTGAAAGGGTTTCACAAATTAAATCAAAGAAAATGATTTTGTTTATTATTCTGTGGAAATAGAAGAGAGTTATACCTTAGTTTTCCTATGTAGCAGTTTGTGTCTCTGGACAGATTTGTCGGGTCCGTGGAGATGAGATAGTTGGATGTTTTGCACTTCTTCCTTTTTCTGCCTGCCATTAGAAACACCTTGGTGATGGCACAATGAAAAACAAACGTCATACGAATGAAATATGACAGCTCAAGAAAACAGGATCAGTGTAGTAGAACTAAAATCAATGTGCACAGTGATTGGGTTAAAATCTTGCAGAACTGCCAACCCTTTTGCCATCTTCCTTCTCCATGTGGAGGTAGTAGGTCGGGTAAATGCCCTTCTCCATGCCTCTCCTGTCCCTGGTGACCCTACACTGGATCGTCACATCTCTGGGGGCTGGACGCAAAGCAAACTTCTCAAGATCCTCCACGGACATCGGAGATGTTGACTAAAATGAGAAAGAGTGAGGATGATTTTACTTTATTTTATTTTATATGCTGTCTGTGACAAATCAAAATAAGGTACATACTCGCCTAATTTGCTCTTGACAATACACGAGTTTGGGTTTTGTACTTGTAATATCTTACTCTTTCATTAGATTCACTGCCTGAGGAGGAACTCTCCCTGTAGTTGGAGTTAAGGGAAGCTAGACTCGGCGTAGTTTTCTCTGCTTTGCTTGACTCCTTTTCCTTTTTCTCGTTTTCCCGGATTTCCTCGTCTTTACTTTCGTCACTTATTTGGCACCTGGCTGTGGAGATAACACACGCAAAATTATTCTTTACAACAACTTCCCAGCTTCACATTTTTGATCATAAAATGCGCTGGGCCAGATTATCGCTCACATGTGTCGAGTTGTTTTTTCCTCTTAGGCGATTGAGGGGCGGGCCTCTGGGACCCGTCTTCCTCTTCATCGTCACTTTCATCACCTTTATTTTTCTTTGGACTTGCCACCACTGATTCTGTCTCCTGGGCTGAAGCCTCCAGTAAGTGCTTCTCTGCAAAAGAAGAGACACTAAAAACTGAGAAACAGCTGGACAGCTGGATTCATGTTAAAGCTGAACATTGAACATAGTAAGTCAGTGAAAATGTTTTTTCCTCCTTATATACAAAATACTCAGATTATTATGCAGGGAGTACTGATGTGTTCATGGTTGATTTAACATTCATGTTACTTTTACGCTCTTGTTTGGTTGTCTTCTGTGGGTCTTCAGATTCTTTCACTTTGTCTTTCTTCTTTGTTTTTTTCTCCTTTTTCTCCTTTTCATCGTTCTGTTCCATCTCTGAAACAGCAGGGAGTTGTTGATGAATCATTTATTAAAGCAAAGTGTTTCTTAGCTTCATGTGTGCACGCATGAAAACACTGAACATGCACAAACACATATAGAGTGGGCCCAAAATGTGCGTGTACGTTTGAATGTGAACAACATAAATTACATTGAAATTACATTCACATTAGAATAAAATATTCTGGTTTGCATATTCTTACGTTTGGCTTTTTCTTTCTTCCCTTCTTTCTTCTTTGTCTTTTTTCCCTCCACCTGAGCATCATTCTCCACTTCACACTTCACCTCCGGCTCTTTGTCAACCTCCAAGTTCATTCTCTTGGGAGTAACAGGCTTCTCTGAAAGCACCTCATCTAGCGTCATGCTCGCTGTCATGTCGCATTCACCCAGTGTAATCTCGTCCAATGGGTTATCATGGGCATGTTCAACTTGATCTCCAGGAAAAATGAACAAACAAAATAAACACTATTTAAGAAACTGAACATAATTGCACCAATCATTGGAATTAGATGTTCTACAAAAATGATAAATTATTGTAATACTAACCACTCAGGGAAGTGTTGCTCAGGGATTGGCTGATCAACAGAGGTGTTTCATCGGAGTGGGCAGCTTTGTGCTTTCGGTTCTTTTGGCGAGTATCCCGATTGGCAACCACCATTTGAGTATCGGCCCTCTTTTTTTGCTGTTTTTTCATCAAAAGGGTTCGCTGTGGGAGGATTAAGTATTAGACGTCATTCAAACGGTCAACTCTGTCTCCACACAATGTTCATACAACTACGGCCACAGAGAAAAAAAAAAGCTTCTTATCTGTTTAAAGTCAGTACTACAGTGAGTTATTTTTCCTCTCAACAAACTGTAGCTCCATTCTTAAGGCACAATTTCGTCACTTTCAGTGTGTGATCCTTTCATGCCTTTTTTAAAAAGTCACACTTGTTTACAGCACATATTGTTGCATTTCATTAGATTTGAAGGTACTACTGCTTTAAACTGAACTAAACTCAACTGACCATAAGCTAAACACCATGAGTATTATCAGCCATTATTAGAACATAACATTCTATTATTTAACTAAGAAAAGATCCAGATATGGTTCTTGAACGTTACCTGGGATAATTCATATAATTACTTGCAATATAACATATTGGCTGGAGTATTTTATTAAATTCTAGATAGCAATTGTCCATATAAACTACTGCCAGCTGGAAATAAAGGATTATTATTTGTGCTGATCTGATGGTATAAGATATTTATGTAGTACTCAACTAGATATAAGCCAGTAGCTGTGCAGTACAAACAAGTCTGTTACTTGAAGCTGGGCAGAGGCTCCAAACAGCAGGTGGTTCTGACACAGGTAGCCATGATCCCATGAGACTCAAGAAAGCTTTATATCTTTGTAAAGCTCCGCCTCAGTTTGAACCACTTGGTTGCTACTTAAACCAGGAATAAGTTCCAGTCTTCAGTGTCAGCATGGACTATGATCGTTCGTTTTGTGCTGCTTGTATGTTTTCCATAAAGTAACAGCTGAATCTTAAACCATCTTAAAAGTAACATCTCACTGTGGGTGCATTCTGATTCTTTGTAGGAGTCTGAAATAAACCCAGACATATCTGGGATGCTTAATGTGTGGGAGAGGTCAAATCCTTGTTTCTTTACCTGGTTGTCCAGCTTCTGTTGCCGTATGTCGGGGTCCTCCATGTCTGAGTAAAGACTAATCACAAAGCAGCCGGCAGATAGTTAAGGATTTTTTTTTCTTTTCTTTTTTATAACTGACGAGATCCCGCACCAAAGTTCAGTGTGAGCGACGGTCCACTCCCCGGAGTAAAGGAGCGATCAAACACGGGAGCGGGCGCTTCGGCGGCGGCACCCTGCTCCATCTGACAGCCTGGCCACCTGCGTGCGGCAGAAGGCAAAGTGGATTAGGAGGGGATAATGTTCTTAAACTGCACCGCGCGGCTCGGGGGCAAGGCCGAGCTCCGCCATGGTGCTTCGCGGAGGCGCCTCGGGGCCCAACGTTGCGGCTGAGACGTGAGAGAGAGAGATAGATAGAGAGATAGAGAGAGAGATAGAGAGATAGAGAGACGTGCCCGGCTTTTTGGGCACGTCTGTCGTTCACTATCACATCAGGGTGCATCACTTACCCCCGGGGCGTCAACAGCCACTAACGGAAGTCCCCGAAGCGTTTCGAAGCCTCGCCCGACGTGCCCTCACTGGGCCGCACCGACACGCGACCTTATCACCTGAAGTGCCATTTAAAACAACCCCAAAAAAGAAAAGAAAAAAGAAAGAAGAAGAAGAAGAAGAAGAAGAAGAAGAAGCCCCACAGGAAACAAACAGAGCCGGGCGCTGTGAGAGGCTTTATCTGGTTGCCATGGATACCGCGACCATGCAGCAGCGATGGAGAGCCCTGAAATTCAAAATGTTTTCAGTCAGAAAACAACATGTCTTTATTATTAGTTGATCTACGACAGAGAATGTTATTATTATCATTATTATTAGTAGTATTAGTAGTATTTATGTATGTATTTTATAGGTATTTGATGTGTATATGACGTTGTGACGCACTACAAGTAAGTTTACTTGTGTCCTTTAGCCAGGCCCTATACAGTTAAGTAAAGCGAGGTTGGAGCCTCTGCAGGTAGTATACTGGTAGTATTGAGTCTACAGTCTGGGCTGCTAATAGACAAGTACTGATATGGTAACCTCAAGTGGCAGAATAGTAACAGTAGTATTCTGCTCATTGGAATAAATAGCAGTAAGTAGTGGTGTAGTTTGCCAGTTGACTTAAAAAGACAATTTTCGACTGCCAAATAACATAAAATAAAAATAACCAAATAACCAACTACGAATGATGCTGACTTATCATAGTGGACATTTCAGGTTATTTTTTTTTTTTACTTGTATTCTATCATATAGCCTTAAAGGCAAGTTAATTGTGTATTTTGTCTTTCAACAGAGTTATAATAAATAAAATAAAATATGAGTGATGCTGAGTAACCATAAATCGCAGACATTTCAAATTCTTTATTTATATCATGGTAATTTATTGTTATTTTACAACACAGGGTTGCACAACAAAATAAAAGTTATAGCCCCTTCATGCTACACAGGTATACAAATAGGCTATTTAAATTTAGAATAGAATAAGATAAAATTAAAATAAAATAATTTAAGTATATATATATATACATATATATATATATATATATATATATATATATATTTAAATAAACTTATTATAAGTATTTAATTTTATGTTTCTGTGCGAAGCGCTGAACAAGTTTCCTTGGCGCTAAACCGGAAAAAGAAGAAAGGGGTATGTTGTTGCTAGGATACAACGAGGTAAACAAGCAGGGAATGATCCAGCTTCATTGAAGCCTGTTTTGGTCAATGTAAGGTATCGCTAAAGACTTTTTCATGTTAAAAAACACATCAATGGATCAAATTAAATTAATCGCACTTCTGTTTTTCAGATCAGAACTTCTGCAGTTTGCTGACTTTTGAATTCGGCTAATGGAATAAAAACAAATGGATACGAAAATAAAGGTAAGGCTTAAAGTGTAACTAGTTTGATTCACAATAGTTGGATGTTGGGTTCACTTTACTGGCTTCTCGTTTAATCTCCTCTTTTTAATCATATAATTAAAATAGAAACATTCATATTATAGCTTACACTGGATGCAACTATTGTCTTAAGTGTTGCCTTGTCATGCATTGCATATAAAGCAAGCTTTGTTTTGTCCTGTAGGTACCACAGGCCCTGAAAGCTAAAGTGATGCTATGGTGAGAGCTGTATCTACAATCCATGTTAATTTTACTGACTAAATATCATGTCTAACCCTGAATCCATTCCCTGGGTGTTTTCAGGACAGATGTAAGCTACCATGACATGGAGGAGATCGACAAATTGCAGTCCATTCCTGATCTGGAGAGGTGTCTGCCCCTGTTAACGACAAGAAACACATCCATCTTTATATATACAATCACACTCACTCACACACACACACACACACAGCACTGACATGTTATTCTGTCACGCTTCTTCTCTTCTGGGACAGTTCTTTATGCTGTGTGTTTGGAGTTGACCTCCCTGAACCAAAAAGAGGAGCTCTGCTGGAGTTGTATGTCCAGACTGTGCTTTTTTGCAGAGAGCACGGCTTCAAAAAGGAACAAACTTCTGCTCTGTTGTCCATCATCAAGTCCATCCATGAGGCTAACATAGGTAAGTGAAGTCATAGTATTATCACTGCAGTTTGAGATGTAAATGGCTTTCAACATGGATGATGTGTAAAATCAAAGTACGAGCTACCTCTGCAGCTAACACTATATATTATATAGTATATTTATAGCTCATACACTATTGTCTGTCAAGTCCATAACTAGTTCTTTCTAGATAAAATTGTTATTGTAATCAGACTTGAGGTCATGTGACTTGCATCACCACTAGTGAATTCTACCTTTGCTTCTGGGCAAATATTACAGGTTAATTTGCATAGATAATTCATTTAAATGTTCCTAATGCAGGATGTGCTTCAAACTCCTTTCATGCAGAAACTCCACTCAACAACATAGAACAGTGTTTCACATACTGCAAGGAGCTACTTCTCTGTAACTCAGTCAGGGTCTGTAAAACAATTACTCACAATATCATTTTAACACCCATAACTTTTCATGAATGTAATGTTTCTCTCTGTTTGCCCACTACAGCGACCTCCCTTTAGCATCAACCTTTTCAGCTCTGAGGAGGTGAACTGTATCTTTAAGTACATCCATGACAACTATGTGAGACACTACAAACTCTACAAATATATTTTCACTCCACAGGTAAGAATTGTAAATTCTGCTATTATTCATTTTTATTATACTTGATTTTAGTCCTATGTGATAGAGAGAATAATGGGCTTATAAGTGTTATATTTTTTTTACCAGGTAAAGCTAGATTTGACCTTGACTTACTCTGGGATCCCAGACCAGGATGAACCTACCATGGAGGATTCTTCTGCTCAAGGTAATATTTACAGGGTACCTGCAGTTTTAGTAGCAAGAAAGTTCTAGGTAGCATGGGAAAGCTTTAAAAGCTTTTCAAAACGTTCATCATGCAACCTAGGACTGAATAAGAACAAATTAAAGAGACAGGCTGACCATCCAAACATAGCAAATGAAAGAGAAAGGAAAAAAAAGCACATTAAGGAGAAGGGAATATTTTTGATATTTTAGAGGACCTTGGACCAGATTTATTAATGCTTTTAAGTACTTTTCTTGCAGCAGGTGTTGAAAACGTGATGGGAAAAGAGGCAGAAGCAGTAGCAAAGACAGACAGCTCTCCTCAAACACAGGAAGAATCCATTGCAGAGCCAGAGGAAGCCACACTCGGTAAGATCACAAATCATAAAAGGATGGTGCAGAAATAACGTTTGAAGTCAAATGCACCCCAAATAGTTTAACCTTTTTTTTTTTTTTTTTTATCACTTTCAGGTTCAAAATCAGAACTGAAGGCACTGATAGAGAGAGAAGTCAGAGAGCAGATGATGCTTGTGTCTGGACAACTAGATCAGCGAGTGAAAGAAATTGCAGACCAGCACAGCAGCGCCCTAAAATCTCCACAGCCAAACCTCAAGGCCAAAAAATAATGGATTTCGAATATGCAGTCACACAAAAAAAGGCATTTCAAACTAATTTTTATTTTCAATAAAACCTTTTTTCTTCATATACAGTACAATGTATACATCTGCATTTGTACAAATACTGTACTTTTCTCAGGCAGGCACTTTCAGTAAAAGTGCCACTTGTTAAACTGAAGAATGAATAGGGAATACGGTAGGAGGGAATGGTGTTGGTTAGTTTTAATAGGAAATACAGTCACAAACGGTCTTCACAGTTAGTGTAGGTACTAGGTCACCTTTTGAGGAATGTCTGCATGCATGACAGCTACAGGAATCTCTGCCAAAAACACTCAAAAAATACTGTACTTGAATGTTTCACACACGTCCTCAGGTACTGATTTTTAACACCGGAATATCTGTATCTGAGCCTCCTTACAATATGTGTATATAATTATCCATTAAACAATAAATTACAGTGCTTTAATGTCCACACAGTGCTTAGAAACACATCATCTCCTCAATTGTAACTGACAGATAAGTAAAATCCTAAATATACATAATGTACCACTACATGATGAACGATTGTGCAATGTGACACTGCAAACTTGATGAACCAGCAAGAAAAGTTTCAAACAGGTACAAACTTGGATCTAAGGGCAGATAAGGACTTTTAAATTGTGCATGCTTGTCTTTAACTTGCAGACCCACAGTGCGCATTAAGGCACACAAACATCCCGGTCCCTGAATTCCTCATCTTAAAATTAGAACACACAGTAATGCGACAGGACAAACATTGACATGACAGCACATGCAAATGTTTAAATTAAAAACATCGTGGTTAGGAACGAGGTTGACCTTTTATGTTTCAAAGTCCTCCAGGCCCAGCAGCATGATCTTAGCTGTGTTCTGAAAGAGGGCAGCTCGGTTCTGCTGCTCCCCTTTCTTCACCCAGTGCCCGTAGATACGGAAGGCGCAGCCATCGATGAGTTTGCGGACACCGCGAAGGGAGTACGGATCTCTGGCCAGCACCTCCCGAGTCAGCGGCCGAGCCCTGCGGTAACGGCTGTACATCCTGATACAGGCCAGCACACTGACGATCAGCACCTGACGAGGCAAGGCGGGAAAACAGATGAGAATGTGGAGGACATTTGCTTCGTCACATACTGCTGAACAGCCATTCTTTTTTCAAGGCTTAAACTTTGATATCAGCTGCTTTAAAAAAAACAAAAAGCCAAATCAACACTATGACTCACCCTAAATGTCTTCCTGGGACTGAAGAGCCGCACATCCTCCTTCTGGTACAGTCTGAAGAAGGGATGTGCTAAGGCTTGCTCAGCAGTGAGACGGACAGCTGGGTCCACCACCAGCAGCCTGGATATCTGAGCAGCACAAGCAGAAGAATTGGAAATAGCTTTACGGTTTAACCTCATGATTTTGTCTTTTGTTTTGGGAGAATATTTTGAACCTTATTAGCGTGTTATTATTTAAATTCAAACTCTACGGTTCATCAGTCTTACCAGGTCTTTCACAGTGTCAGACCTGTCGTCCCACTCTGGGGAGCTGAACTGGTAGCGACCCTCCATGATCATCCTCAGCATCAGCATCTGTTTGCGATGCCAGAACGGTGGTGAGCCGGCCAGTAAGGTGAAAAGGATTACTCCACACGCCCAGCTTTTCAGGACATGCATCAAAACACAAATCAAGTCAGCAAGAATTAGAAATGAGATTCAGGACAAAACCCAGGATCATGCTTTGTAAATGTATACTGATCAATGTTATTGACAAGGAAAGACTTACAGATCGACCTCTTTGCCATAGCCTGCGTGCATTTCATCCATCGAACATTTCAGTATTTCAGGAGCCAAATAGCCAGGTGTCCCACAGAGCTCTGAATAAAACAAAAGACGGACCAAATCAAATGATTTTTAAATATCTAAACAGATCATTAACATTGATCTTCAGTCATCTGTTTCATTTTACACTACAGTACCTCTCAGTTTCTCTCCAGGCTGTAGCTGCACTGAGAAACCAAAGTCAGACAGTTTGAGGTGTCCCTGATCATCCAGGAGAATATTTTCAGGTTTTAAGTCTCGGTGGACGATGTTGAGGGAGTGGAGGTACTGCACGGCCTCCAGCAGAGCTCGCATCATACTCCTGTAGAGCAATGGGTTTCACATTAGCATTTTTTTAATGGGTTTGGTTTCATTTCCAGGCAGCCATTGGTTTAATTTATTATATTTATTTTCAATACCATGAGAACATCAACTTGCAAAGACGTGGAATGTGACGTGTGATTGTAAGTTAGGTATTCCCTCACAGTGAACATCATAGACTTTCACTTTTTGGCAAAGATAAGTTTGTGCTTTGCAATGCCGCTGACATTTCTGATTGCTCTTAAAATTATTTTAGGACGGTGCATTCATGTGCCTGTTGTAGTCGCTGACATGAAACTTGAGTGCTGGCTGCTGAACAGCAAGGGCTTCAACTTGTAGCTAAAACATGCAGTTATAAACTTTTAATATTGCCCAATTAAAGTTTTGTTCAGTTACAGAGAGTAACACCGGGCATACTGAGACTCGGATTAAATTAGCTGATGGACTGTGTTGATGCTGGAGCCCACCTGGTTTCCTTCTCACTCAAAGTAACTTTTTCTGTGAGGTAGTCAAACAGTTCTCCACGCCTCATGCTGTAAATAAAAACAGGAGATTGATACCATCCTACAATAATTGAATGGGTATTAACATTCACATTTTAGCTATTTGTTGTAATACTCACAGGTCAAACACCAAAAATATGAAGGTTGTGGACTCATAGGAATCAATGAGAGTAACTAAAGGGAACACAACATTCAACACTTTTGAATCTCCAAGAACAGTAATTTGAAGTGTCTTGCAGTCCAAAAGAAAGCAGAATTTTATACATACTGATTGAGGAGTGTCCCTTCACCATGTTGAGGACCTGGATCTCCTTCAGCGTAGAGGTTTTCACCTCCTGCAGCTGCTGAGCGGTCATCTTCTCTGCTGTGATCTCTATAATCTTCACTGCCAGCTCCTGAGCCGTGTGTCTGTGCACACACCTGCGCACCACACTGCTCACCCCCCTGAGATACCATCGAAATACAGTACAGCTTGGGTTTTTTCATCACCCCCATAGAAAACTCAAAGATAACATTTACCGGTTATTTTGCTGGACTCACCTGCCAATCACCTCTTTGGGGTCATATTTCTGGTAAAACTCCTTGGCCCCCACCCAGTCTGGTAATTCATCTCCAACAACGATGTCTTTGGTCATGGTGGCAGCATATGAATCTATAACAACAACAAACTGTCAGTCCAATGTTTACTTTATAACAGTGCTGCATGATTTTTAACAGGAACTACTGAGCTAACTCCTGACAAGGAAGTGTTGTGTTTTTGCTTTGAATTAATTCTAAGACAAGACTTTTTTTCATGCAATTATCTCGCTGCAAACACATCTCTCTCCTCACTAACAGTTACTGTTGTTTAGAAAATTTGCCATTGATTCATTATGTCAGTTAACTAGCGGGGTCTCTGATTTGGCCTTGCTGCAGCAGCAGGTTCACTGACCGTAAAAAAAGGAAGCCACTCACCATGTATGCAATCAAACAACAAGAGGAAGGCGGCGAATAAGGGATCAGCAGATCAGTGCCATCTCACGACTCTATCGCGAAGCCATAACTGTGTGCGATGCAGCGGCGACTGTTTCAAAGGTAGTTACAAACAACCGTGAGCTAAGTTAGCGCCTGAGCACTGTTTACATTCTGGTCACATTCCTCGAAACAGCCTGTAGCCGGTTTCCACCTCACACAGCGTGGCAGTGCTGCCCCCGTGAGGCCGGGGGGAAGGTTGCAGCGCGGTTGTCTCAAAAAATATATTATTATTTTTTCAGGGTTATTTAAGAGGGATTACAAATAAGTCAAAACTGCTGCTGCTTTTCAGGCAATATACCCCAATTATCTATATATTGTACATGTGTACATGTGTTATTATTTTTTTATTAAAACATTTTATTACTTTGCGGAAGTTCGTTGTCGTCATTTCCGGCAGCTTCCCTGATGTCCTGAGTTACATTTTCAATCGCTCCTTGTGAAGGTTTGTAACATTCATATTTGTCAGAAAACGTTTTATACACTCAGGGGCACGTAGGGTTTCATCACAGAGTATCTTATGCGTGTAGTGGTGGCCAGTGGACGCAAAATGCCGACCAGCAGTCATTAAATAGGCCGGACAAAGAGCCGTTTATCTTAACAGCTCTCTTCAGAACTAACGTTAGCATTAGCATTGCTAGCGTTAGCAAGCTTGCTAATGATCGCTAATCTGAGCAGAAATGCCAAATTAAAAATTGTCGGTAGCTTCTCAGGCAGTGGCTTGTACAGTAACGGTCAGCATGACCGTAAGGGAACACATATTTTTTATATGAACACCAGCAGAGCAGTATTATGATCCAGTCAAAATCAGTGGCCCTGCGCTTGTAATGTAAGCTCATGCCGTTGTAGCTGTCTTCCAATGAATGAGTTCCTCAATTTGCCAACTAATCCGAACTTTTTTGAAGCTGTGCCAACGGAAAGATTTCATCTTCTGTTTTATCTCTTGCAGGGGAAGGAAAGATGTCAGGTGCTGGGGGAGGAAAACGTCCCTCGGGAGGGGACAGCCCCCCTGGCCCACCTGAGAAGAAGAGCAAAAAAGAGGAGAAGACCACCACCACTCTAATTGAGCCCATACGCATAGCTGGAGTCTCCTCTACGGTTAGTCATTTAGGGTTTACTCTCACAAGTCACCATTTGTTGTCAATTTACTACTTCTTCCACCATGATGCCATTGGCGTTGTAGCTCATCTCAACATTCAGAATCTCTGCTATTCTTAAACTTGGTGTCTATATTTGTTGTGCGCAGGAGGAAATGGACATGAAGGTCCTCCAGTTCAAGAATAAGAAACTATGTGAGCGCTTGGAGCAGAGACAGACGATGGAAGATGAGCTACGAGAGAAAATTGAGAAGTTGGAGAAGAGACAAGCCACTGATGACACCACCCTGCTGATTGTCAACCGCTACTGGTCACAGGTACTTCTGCACATTTGATTGCATTGTTTTAACCTAATAAGACCATATTTTAAGGTGGAAACTTGATTTCAGAAATGTCACTTTAAACAGAAGATTGGTCAACTGCCTGCCTTAACTTGATAATGTGTACTTCAGTTTATTTGTGTGCATGTAAATGTAGCAAATTCAGATTTTTGTTGTGCAAAAAATACCCATGGTAATGTTTTTCCCAGAGGATTAACATCCTTGTGTTTCTGATTTGCAGTTGGAAGAGAATGTGCATGTTCTACGCAAACGTATTGAGCCAGAAGCTCCGGTGACATCTACTCCTGCTCCACCCTCGGCCCCTCTCCCTGAGCCCACACCCATGGAGGAAGATGGTGTCAGTCTGGCTTCACCAACTTCTGCTGTGCCTCCACCTCCACTACCAGAGGCCCAGAATGAGGGGGAGCAGCAGCAGGAGGAGCGTCAGGAAGAGTGTCAGGAGGAGCAGCACCAGCCCCCTCCTCCTACTGGGTCAGAAGAGTTGTTGACGCCCACAGAGCCGCCACAGGACTCAACAACAGGTAAGCAATGTTTTTTTCTGACCAAGCTGATTTCTGGACAGTCTCAATGACTGCATTTATGGACTGTTATAATCTGACTATATAATCTGTAATATGAGTTGGATGAAAGTTATTACATGAGTATAATGTGGGGACTCCACATTAGTTTGAAATTTCCCCTCCTCTATTAAACTGCTTCAAATTGATCATTTTATAATTTATACATAGGAGTAGATTTAAATTAATAATGTGTATGTTATCAATATACCAATAAAATGTTTGATAGTCATAGTTGATTAAGGTGATTAGATGATGAATTTCACATTATTATAATGCAATGCTAACCTCTCTATCTACAATTGTGTTGTGCATTGCTGCATTTTTTAAATATCATGAGAACTTGCAAAATGCTCAATCTCTGCAAGCTAAACTGACAGTCAGTGGTTTAATGCTTTGATCATATTTTTACCTGCTCTGCTGATTTTTAGCCAATGTCGTAGGCAACCATCTCCGACTATGTTCAGATGCATCGCCGCCCCCTCCTCCCCTAAGTGAGAATGCCAAGGGTTTCCTAGCCACACTGGAGCACAGCAGTGAGGAGGAACTCACCCTGCACCTCCAGGACCGCATGCAATTCAGCAAGGAAGCCATCGCCTGCTTGGTCTGCGTCTTTGACAGGCTGCACAGCCGCATTGACAACATGTGCAAGCAGGTCCAGGCTGCAGGTAACTGTGGAGACATGCTTGTTACTGACACATTTATATATGAGAAATCAACATGACATATAAATTATAAAGAGGAACACCTGCAGCACATTTTATATCCTATATTAAAACTAATTATCTGCTGCAAATTGGGTTTCATATGTCATTATCAATTTGTTGGTGTACATAACATGAGCAGGGTTTTTTGACATTTGTTAGTGGCACTCTAATTTGGCACAACTATCTTGATCTTCATTGGCAGCATGTGAGGACGATAGCCAGTCTGAGATCATCAATGTGAACCACACTTTGCTGGAGGAGAACAGTCGACTGCGAGACCTGGCAACTCTCCTGCAGGGCCGACACCACAAGATGTCCATGGAGGTACAATGTGCTACTATTTGTGGGTTTT
This sequence comes from Lateolabrax maculatus, assembly GCA_031216445.1. Taxonomy (NCBI): domain Eukaryota; kingdom Metazoa; phylum Chordata; class Actinopteri; order Acropomatiformes; family Lateolabracidae; genus Lateolabrax; species Lateolabrax maculatus. The sequence goes on from CM062200.1 coordinate 12,648,858, forward strand.
AGTGTGTATGGTGAATATTTGTGCTTGTGTGTGGGTATGAGAGAGTGTGTCAGAAGTAGTTGGAGTATGTGTATGAGAAAATTGTAAAAACGTCCATGTCAGTATGTAGCCATTGCTTTGGGTGTAACTCTTTGACACAACTGTTGTCATGTCTTTGCCCTTGTTGCAGTACAATGAGTTAGTGGACAAGGTGACCAGCTCTGAGACCAAGGTCTCTGAGATGGAGACAACGGTGGAAGACCTGCAGTGGGATATTGAGAAACTCCGTAATAGGGAACAAAAGCTCAACAAACATCTAGCAGAGGCCATGGAGCAGGTGTGTTTGTATGAAATGCAACTTGTGTATCTGTGCCTTTTTTCTTTAGTGCATGCTTTTTATCTGTCCATGAGGCATGCTGTTGTTTCTCTCATATACATGAGTTGACAGTGATAAGGCTCTAAGCATCAATGCGTGTCATGCCAGATGCTGTTATCGATGCACGTCCCACTCTCATTGATGGAGTGATATTGTTTGCACCAGCTATTGTGAAGAAAATAAGCGTTATCTTATTTTGTCACAGGATGTGTGTAGGTTTGCTATGTGCTTTCATGTTGCCTTTCTGTCTTGTTTGTTCTTTTTTTGACATATGTTCTGTGTTTGTTGTCTACAGCTAAAATCTGGATACAGCAGCACCGGTAGCTCAGTTGGACTACCTGGAGGCCAAATTACACTGAACATTCAGAAGGTGAGCATTCAGAGGAATGAAATAAATATATTTGTCTATTTGTTTGCACATAACTGACTTCATATCTCAGATGCTAGTCTGAGCTGGCAAAACAGTGTTTTTATACCATGCACTTTTGTCCTATCTATAACACATTATTTGTTTTTATCTTAGTTTGAGAGCCTAAATGCAGAGTTGGAGCACAACCAGGAGTTAGCTAATAGCCGCATGGCAGAATTGGAGAAACTGCAGGTAGAGCTCCAGGAGGCCGTGAGGGAGAGCGAGAAGCTCAAGGTAAAGATATAATTTCTGGCTGTTGGTAGCTTTGGTAACACTACACCTGGTATTCAAGAACCCATTTCATATTCTTGGGTTGAATCATTGTTTAAATCTGTGCCTGCGTAGCATGGTAACAGACTTCAGATGCTAACTCTTCACTGTCATCTCCTGAATTTTCAGATGGACTTGCGGAATATCCCAGAAGAGGTTGTGAAGGAAACTCTCGAGTACAAATGTCTGCAGTCCCAATTCTCTCTGCTGTACAATGAGTCTTTAGGGGTGAAAACCCAGCTTGATGAGGCACGGGCCCTCCTGCTAACTGCCAAGAACGCCCACCTCCGACAGATTGAGCACATGGAGGTAAATTTCAAAATTAAAAGAAATAAGTGTTAATCATCAGAGACAATATTAGACCCCTGATATTCTTCTTCACGGCATCTTGACTGCTACCATTCCAACTATTTGTCTTTACTGTTTTTTGTCCTAGCAACTTAAACCTGGACATGTGTATTATTACCGCTGCTTCGCAGTATGGTTAACAATGTCTTACTGTTTCCAACTGTTCAGAGTGATGAGCTGTCCCTTCAGAAGAAGCTGCGGACTGAGGTCATCCAGCTGGAGGATACCCTGGCCCAGGTGCGCAAAGAGTATGAGATGCTGCGCATCGAGTTTGAGCAGAACTTGGCAGCCAATGAGCAAGCAGGTACCTTTCAAAACACACCCTCACATCTATCAAGAAGTCTTTGATGAGGGAAGGGTATGATGTTTTAGAAAATCTCTTTTTGTACTTATTATTTGATTACTGATTATGTTTGATGCACTGCAAGGCTCAGTTATTATATTAGTGCAAACAAATTTTTTTTTTGAAATTATATAATTTTGATAGTATATAATTTGTACCATGGTGTCACCGTACCGTTGTACAGTTGTGCACCATAAAGTTCAGCTCATCAATTTACAGGACCAGATAATGTTGGATGACTAATAACCAAACCGACTGTGCCGGGTATGACTCTCATCCTTTGTCTCTGCTCTCTCAGGACCAATAAACAGGGAGATGCGACACTTAATCAGCAGCCTTCAGAACCACAACCTGCAGTTGAAAGGCGATGTGCAGAGATATAAGAGGAAATTGCGGGAAACACAAATGGAGATCAATAAGGTAAGTGACGTAATCTACAGACAGTTGCTGTGTTTCTGTTAGTGAGAATCAGAGCAAAACAATAACATTAGCAGTGATACATTTCCTCTAAATACGACTTTATTTATTAGTATCAGTTGAGGTTGTACCAGAATTTTTAACTTCGATACAATACTAGCATGAGTATAATTAACAATTTGTTTTAAACACGTGGTATCGCAAAAGTATCTATACTTTTGATCTCATTGTCAGTAAAATATAGTAATTCTTAAAAATAATGTTTTGCTTTATTGACAGTTGCGTTGTCAGAGTGGCGACACAGGGGTTCTGATTCTAGAGGAGACGACGAGTGACAGTATCGATGTGAAGAAAGAGGAGGATGAGGACCAGGAGGAGGAGGAGGAGAGGAGGAAGGAACTGGAGAGACAGCGGGCCCGTGAGCGCGAGAGGGAGAGGGAGGCTGAGCGAGAACGAGAGAGGGAGCGCGAGAGAGAGAGGCAGCGCAGCGACGAGCTGAAGAGGAAGGACTCAGACACACTGAAGATGCTCAGAGTAGAACTCAAGTACGTCCCCCTTTGACTCAAATTTTTATATACACTTTCGAAAAAAGTGTTTTGTGTCGTTAATAGCTGTTTATATTTGTGTATAGTTGGCTCTTGAGTAAATGTGTGGATTAGAAGCACAAACGTGTTTATGTCTTTGTCTTCAGGAAAGCCCAGGAGTCTCAGAAAGAGATGAAGCTTTTGTTGGACATGTATAAGTCGGCTCCAAAGGAGCAAAGGGACAAAGTGCAGCTCATGGCAGCCGAACGCAAATCTAAAGCTGAGGTTTGTTCTTTGGTGTGTTGTCCTTCCATCATACTTTTGCACATTTCATTTTTTGCATGTAACAAAAAAGCTGCTAATAACAAAATATTTAAACAGTAGTGAAAATTAAAAAGAATGCCCAACCCCTATCTCAAACTGCCCAGGTGGATGAGTTGAGGATGCGAGTGCGAGAGCTGGAGGAGAGAGAGAGGAAGGAAAGCAAGAAGTTAGCTGATGAAGATGCCCTGAGGAAGATTCGAGTGGCAGAAGAGACCATTGAGCATCTGCAGAAGAAACTCGCCGCAACTAAGCAGGTATTTGTGTGTTTCGTTCTCATAAACACGTAACATCATGTGAGTGTGGACACTCGGGCAGGAGGCTGAGCATGTCTATGTTACTTTTGCCTTGTACACTAATGTTTAACAAGGGACAACCTCTACATAATTTTTCCAGCCATGTGTAACCATAAAAGATTATTTTTTGTCAGCTTTTACCCAAAGGTTTTTAAATGCAGTCCATAAACATATGCATAATTTTTACAATTGGCCGTGGCAGCTAATTCCACTATTTTAAACATATTAATAGTTGAGAAATGAGACATGAATCATTAGTCTGGTTAGAAAATGTCAGATGTAAACCTTTGGGACTACACCAGATATGAATATAAGAAAGCCAGTTGTGTCAAGAAAGTAGTGCAATGAGTATCACATTTGCCTAAGAAAGAAATTCTCCTAACTTTAGAAAACAAAAGAGGAATTGAAAGCTGACGCTGCGAACTGGAACTTAGATATGATCATCTGATTAATTTAATGCTAGCGAAATGTGTTATTGCTTTTTTTTTTTCTTTTTCGTTTTTCAAAAACTTTCTCTGGCCACTCGAAAGCTGTCAGATGGCAGCGGTGTTGTTAAAAAGAGTGTAAAACGAAACAACTAACCCTGAAGCCACTCTTGTTTTCCCTTACACAAACATCTGCTAGACTAATTAGACTAATTTTCATTACCTTTTTAATACAAGAATCAACCATAATCACATTCTAGTTTTGACAGTGTGACAGTAAAAAGCTATGTTGTCAGAAAATAATGATAATAAATAAGCATGGGTTTGTTTATTTATTGTCTTTATTTTCTGACAACAATCATCAGCCCAACAAATGGGCTGAATCTGATGATTCAGAAATGCTTGTTTTGTGTTTGAAATTGTGTAAAAATCTTTCTATTCTTGCTTAGATAAAAATCATACACAGAGTGAATACATTTTATGATTTTAAGGGATTTTGAAAAGCAGCTTTAACATTTTGTTATGTCACAATTTAATTTACCCTTCTGTCTGAACCTGCTACAAGAGAGGAGGAGGTGCTTTGAAACAATCATGTTGACATTTTAAGGGGAAAAAATATATATGCAAAAATGAGAAGAAAAAAATCTTTTTGGGTGAGCCTCCCTGATAAATTCTACTTCTAAAAGTATGCAAAACCTTATCAGATCTGAGCTCACTTATTTGGCTTTGCTGTCTTGTAACTGTTGGGTTAGTAAGTTAGAAAAGTAAGGGAATAAGAGGGCAGACTGTCACGAGATGGAAAATATAAAACCATGAAGTCACTGGGGTCAAATGTTGGTTAAGTAATGTCATAGTAATTCTAAAACCTTGTTGTGCCGATAGTGGATACACCCACATTAGATAATGTAATACTGTCACGACAATAATTCAGCTGTTGACATTGGTGCTACACTGAATATGAATATGAGTCAGTCTGAGGCTTATCAGTTAATGTGAATAATATTATCTTCACCCAAGTCACCCAAGGAGTCTTTGATGAAGGAGCGTAGAGTTCAGACCTGGACTAGAGATTGAGTCCAGACTTCTTCTCCAACACTAAATAATCAACAAAAACTCAACGCTATTGGAGTCATCAAGGTGAATTCAAAAATCACTGGAGATGGTCGTAGTTCAACGCAGTAGAGTTATCATCTTATGAAACATAATGGTATCTCAATACATCCCAATAACTGGAAAGTACCAGATTGAACTGGAGGTCACAGGTACACAAAATGCCCCCTGAAACCCATAGCAAGTCAAGCTGCAGTATCCTGGTGCTCTCATTTTCCTCGGCCCCATTCCTTTTTGTGCCTACTGAGGTATATTTTTCCTTGGGCCTTTTCATGCCCAATATTCACCATTATATTTCAGTTCCTTCTAACTGCATTTTAAAAAAGGTATTTAGATAACTGTATATGTTTAATCAAACAGAATACTTATTGAATCAAATATGATACACATTAAATACTTTTCCAATTTCTTCCAACTATTTACTCCAAATAGTTTATATGTTAAATGAGGTTTTATCCTCTCATGATTATTTCAGGCTTTCACACAGTAATAATTGATCACATATGATACTCATTCTTTGATTATTGATACATTTTATACAACATCTTGAGCATGTATGCTTTTAATGAACTCCGGTGCAAAGCAAATAACTGAACTAAGACCACCTAAAAAATGCAGGTCTCTCTTAATTTGCACTGTAGACTGAGACTGTAATTACATCAAATAAGGGTAATGACACCAAAATGTAGAGGTGTTATGACTGTTTTAAGTCGTTTAACTGTTGTTCGACACCATTTTATGAGCATAAAGTAGAAAGTTAAGGTTCTGAAAGCCTGAAGCTTTTCATGCTTGGGAGGTCTAGCAGAACATAATTAGCAGAAGGCAGTCTGGACTGATACTGATATATTCTACAATTTATTTTTGCTTTCTTATCTGGTATGAAGGTAAAGTAAAACAACTGTCAACAAACTGTCTTGGACTTAGATGCGTTTGATTTGTTCCCTTCAGTTGTTGGTTGCCAGAATTTAACTCTGCAGAAAAGACAGATTGCCAAAACTATCCAGTAAACAAGCTACTTGTGAGTTCATATGACTTTTGTTTATAGGCCCTAGTTGGCTTGTAAGTGGGCAGCGTGAACCAAAATGAAGCAAACACAGCAAAGTTTGTACGTTTGTAGCACATAAAACAAACCAGGTGTTATTGCACCTCCAGATGCATAGTCATAAATAGACCAATGACAGTGTAATGTAATTAATCACAACAGGTAATATGATTGCAGCATACTCAGATTTAACAACTTTGCATCTCTGTGATTGAAAAGATACCAAAGAGATTGAACTGTGTTGTTCATTCAGGTCTTTTTATTTTATTGTTGATGTAGAAGGAATTGTGAAAAATAGATGGTGGTGTCACAAACATTTCTATTTCATACGCATGGATTAGTTTATTTTCAGTTGTGACGACAAAACATTGTCTAGAAAGAAGGTAAGTACTATTGGGGGTATATGACTTACAACTAAAACGTCTCAAACTGCATTGCACATCCCCTGCACATACTTTATATGAATGACTGCAATGGTGCTAATGTTATGCCCCACATTTTTTTAAAACGTAGTCCAGAAGCAATATCATTGTTTTTGATCCCTGACACCTGTGTCTATCGAGGAGGAGGAAGCCCTGCTGAGTGAGATGGATGTAACCGGCCAGGCCTTCGAGGACATGCAGGAACAGAACAGCCGGCTGTTGCAGCAGTTACGGGAGAAGGACGACGCCAATTTCAAGCTGATGAGTGAGCGAATAAAATCCAACCAGATCTACAAGCTGCTGAAAGAAGAGAAGGAGGAGTTGGCTGACCAAGTTCTCACATTCAAAACCCAGGTGACATGTTACGTCTTAACCTGGAAATGAAGCATTGATGGTTTTTCCATTGTGTCCGGGCACTGAAGTATAAACTGTTACTGTTGCTTTCGCTCTCAAGGTGGATGCCCAGCTGCTCGTTGTGCAGAAGCTAGAAGAAAAAGAGGGCGTCCTCCAGAGCACACTTGCCGCTCTGGAAAAGGAGCTCGCCGTCCGGACACAAGCACTAGAACTCAACAAGAGGAAGGTGAGAAGAGAAACGCCATCCATTATAATGTCGGCTATTGCACTTAAGATTGGCTAATCACTGGATGATTTGATTACTGCCAGATGTTCCTAAATAAATAAACTCTGAGCAGCATTATGAGGAAAATTCATACACATCATCATTTTGGTGTGTTCAGGTGCTTGTGAAAAGTTCTGACGTCCAAGATTTGTGGGGTTGTTTCCTCAAAACATTGCATTAATGAGCTACATCGTTAACAGATTAAACCCACCATCTGTCCTGTCCCACACCTGCAATTTTTGTAGTTAAGTGCCTACTTGTGTGACATATTTCTGGTAATTGCTAACATTGCCCAACGACCTGTTAAGACTGCAATTGAGCGGACGAGTGCACTGTGGTACTGTTGATGAGGTCTTGTTGCTTACGTAAATATAATCCTCAAATTCCCTTTTTTCACATTTGATCTTATTTTTACATGTAGGAACAACCAGGAAAATAAAATTAAAACGTAACAGAAAACACAAAAGGGGCTGCTTACTTACTAACTGGAACCAGCAGTTGCCTGGAAGTGATGAAGATGACCTAAAGACGTATGGTATGCTGCGGAAAATGGTCGTCAGAGATGGAAAATATACACAGTCTGAAGTAACTAGGACATGAAACATGCAAAACCAGCGGTGCCGTTGTTTAAGTTGGTATAAGACTGAGTCTTTGAAGTTGAAGCACAAAGAATATCAATGTCAAGTTGTAACCAGACTTACTGTGCCACCACGACAGTACAGCTCAGGAATCTCATCATTAGGATTTTTTTTTTTTATTGAGTGTGTCCGGTTCCTTCCCTGCTGCAGGCGGTGGAGGCTGCCCAGCTGGCAGAGGACCTGAAGGTGCAGCTGGAGCACACGCAGGCCAAGCTTAAGGAGATCCAGGTCTCCGTGGCTGAGAACCGCACCGCCCGGGAGAGGGAGAGCAGCAACCTGAAACGAGCGCAGGTATGTTGTGTTTCAGTATCGGGGTTATCACCCCAAACTCTCTTTCAAACTCACACAAATTACTCCTGAGGTTCTGGTCGGACGATCACATCAGGATTCCGTCTTAAACGACCCTTCTTCCGATGCCTTGTAGGAGGATCTGTCCAGGCTGAGACGGAAGCTGGAGAAACAGAAGAAGGTGGAGGTGTACTCTGACGCTGATGAGATCCTGCAGGAGGAGATCAACCAGTACAAGGTGAGAAAGAGAGAACGTTGTTGTGCAGAGAAATTTATGACTTTAATCAACCTCTCTTAGTGGTGAGGGAGTTATAAAAAAACACCAACAGCTTTCTGGCACAATCTGCAGCAGACTGTTGTTGATAGAACTATAACAGTCTAGTGAAAAAGTAATATGTTGTATTGCAAAATACTACATTGTGTTAATTTGCTTGATTGGTTGGCAATGGCAGTTTTTCATTCATAAGTATGAGCCAAAAAGTGAGCTCAAACCTCCACAGAAATATTATAGTCACTTTGTGCTTTGGGGATTTCAAGAATCTTACTTGCTACACCCTCAAGTGTTAGTGGTAGCATACAATTGATAGAGGTAATAACCGTGTTGGAAAGTCAGTATTTGGCACAAATACAATTTGTTTATCTGTCTCCAGGCCAAGCTGCGCTGCCCCTGCTGCAACACACGAGACAAGGAGACGGTGCTCACCAAGTGTTTCCACGTATTCTGCTACGAATGTCTGAAGATGCGTTACGACACCCGACAGAGAAAGTGCCCAAAGTGCAACTGTGCCTTCGGAGCCAACGACTTTCACCGCATCTACATCACCTAATTCACAGGGAGACGGAGGAGTGAAAAGAGAAAACAGTAGACAGAACCAAAGGAGAGAAAAGCGAAGGAACTGAAGATATATTCCAAGAGGCAGACATTTTGGGGATATCGGATGAGTGTGTTTCCCCATTTTAATCTCTCTTTGGAAAGACTTGTTTTACCGCATCATTGCCATTTGGTGATTAATTTGGTGACCAAACAGATAGTGACACATCTGACTGAGAGTGTTGTGCTGTAGTTAATAAACACAGTTGTTTGTGCACACAGTGATATTCTTACATGTTGAGCTGCTCTGCAGTTTTCTTGTCCTTGCTGTCCTTGCCATGCTAAACATCCTCTCTTATAACAAACCGGGCCCTTTTAAATGTTTTGTTAGCTTTTTTTTTAATGTATTAAAAAACTTGGAACTGGAGTGGTACACAGTTGATCTTCCTGAAGCGTTTCTTTGCATCTTTTTGTCCTGCTGGTTTTGGAAATCCTCTAAAATCAGTGGAGCTGAAATTTAAACTTCCAAATTAAAAGAAGCCATCCTTTACAGACTTGAGGGATTGCATGTGTAAAACTAAATATGTTTCTAATATATAAAGTTCAACAGCCAGAGTTGTCCAACTTCCTTGGTTGGGCTATAGTATTAACAGTGCCTGGGAGACGTCAGCTAGTTTGGCACCCAGTCAGCACATACAGGAGGGTTTGGATCACCTTGGGCAAGGTCCTCTGTGTGTGTTCATCCCGTTGCCATGGCTCCGGCTGGAGAGTTTGACACAACATCTGCAGCTTATAGTGCCTCATTACTGATGAAATCACTGCAGCAGTGGAAAGTCAGCTCGTGTGTGTGTGTGTGTGTGTGTGTGTCCTTAGTGGGCTGTGCAGCTCCAGGTCCTCTTAGACCGCTTTCCTAAAGGTTAGCCGTGACAGTCGAGCACAAAAACATCTGTTGAACAACATGCCTCCAACCTAATTGAGCCAATGAAACCCCTTTTCCTCTGTTCTGATGATGTGAACTATTTACTGGGAGGTTGGGGCAGCGTCTGTTTGACGTTAGCTCTTGTGGGAAAGGCAGTTCACACCATGTAACGCGCACATAAAAAGTTCCAGGCTGCAGAGAAGAGGAGTGAGTATGTGCAAAAAAAAAAAAAAAAGTTTTATCAGGCATTTGGGAACAGGCAAGTAAGATTTCCTCAAGGATTGGCTCTAATGTTGGCATAAATAAGAATAGTTTGATGGCTGATAATACACGGCCAGCGGTGGATTACTCATACGACTCTGCACGAACAAATAAGTCGCTTTCACTTGGGCGATCGCTTGAATGCCACTCGGCCCAGATGTTGTCGCGCTTGCCGATGGTCTTCATTAATGCATGAGACAATGCTGCGGCGGGGCCCCGGGCGCGCGTCCGCGGGCTCTTGTTGTTGCATATTTGCGCCGCAGCGGCAGGCAACACCCGGCCCCCGGACGTGAACACCGCCACCGCCCCTGCTGTCAGGGACGCTCGCTCCGCAAGTGGCAGGCTTGCAGCGGGCAGGACCGCCGCGGCCCGCTGTGCAGCTGCGGGGGGCCACTCAAGTGGGCAGAGATAAAGCTTATCTGGCCCCAAGCTGGAAGTCCAATCCCCCCCCCCCTCTCAAAAAAAAAAAAAAAAAAGGCTTAAAAAACAGAAAGTTTTTCTAGTGAGTGTCATCTGTTTTTGCCTCAGTTGCTGTTCCTCTTTTCTCTCTCTCTCTCTCTCTCTCTCTCTCTGTGCATGGGACCCGCACTCATGCCAGAGAGAGTTGTGTTTTTTGGCAGCGAGGAGGGAATGACGTCGACAGGCGTGGTAATAACAATGAGAACACTATTAAGTCCAGACTACACAGACTCTCTGGTGGAGAGAAAAAAATGTGGATTAAAAAAAATCAAAATAATAATAAAAAAAAAAAAAAAACCTGCAGGGCGTGGCCGTCAAATAATGAAACACGCTCTCTGCGTACCTGAGGTGGTTTGATTGAAAGTTTTTCACTGCAAGTGAGGCGAGATCAGACCGCATACTATGGTAGAGGAGGTTTCCTGTGAGTCGGGGAGTGCGCGCAGAGACTCCGGGCAGTACAGTACATAGGAAATGACTCATAGGAGCTGAACTGTTCGCGTGGGTGTGTGCGCTATTAAAACAAGGCGCAGACTCCTCCGGGTGACTCACTCTGATGCTCGCTTTTCCATGCTCGCAGCCCAGCGCGGACTGTTAATCAGATGAACTTTCGGGAATTGCGTCGCCGACAGCGAGCAGCTCTCCCCCCGCAGACACCATGGCTTCGCGCGCCCTGTGCGCGCTGTGCGGACTTATTGTGGCGGCCAATCTCTACGGCGTGAGCGCGCAGAAAAGTAAGTGGGAGAAGTTTTTATTCAAAGGAGAATTTGTTTTGTTTTTTTTAAAAAAAAAAAAAAAAAAAAAAAAAAAAGTGTGTGTGTGTTTGTGCGTGTGTGTGTGATCACATGGCTTTTTTTTTTTTTTTCCCTAAACTTGATCTGATACGAGCGGGCTGTGCGGGTCTCCGTGTTCCCCGCGAACATGGATCGCGGTCTGGTCTCTCTCCCTCTCTCTCTCTCCCTGTAATGGAGTCAGATAGTGGGTCTCCGCTCACAAAGCCGCTTCCTTTACCAGCTGCATTTCTCACCGGTTCCGCATTCCGATCGCCTTATTTCACCCCCGTCCATCCGTGCCCCACGGGCGAGAAGGACAGGCCGCGTGGAAAGGGGCGCACTGCCCGAGTCCATTTCGCGCAAGGATCCGTGTTTACTGTCTCGCAGGAGAGTCAGAGGTGGGGGGGGGGGGGGGGGGAGAAAAAGAGCTTTTTCACTTTTGTTTCCACAGCCGCCCGGAGTTTGGATTTAGTCCCAGTGGAGAACACCCCGACTCAGATTGCACTGAGAACATCAAATCTTGAATAATTACATGGGTTAGGACCGTTTCCCCGGGCATTAGAGTTACCAAATGCATTTTTAACACGCTAAACTCAGAGCATGCTTGACTCTAGACTCTATCCGTGTGAAACCATCTCTACATCTGGACATCAGCTGCTGGTCCACCCACCCCCTTCCAGTATATGACAAAACACAGCACCCCCACACCCAAAAAAACACCCTTTGTCAGGCGAGGTGCTGAGATTTGCCAAGGTCCTCTGGTCAAAGACACCGAAATGGCTCTAAACTTGTTCTTGTTTTCCCAGATTTTCCATTAAAAAAAAAACCCCACAAGAAACTTTTGCAGTAGTCAGATGATAATCCCTGCTGCTTCCAAAGATAATGCAGGTTGATGGAGGTGTTGCCCTTTAAATGAATGTGTGAAAGGATTTAGTAACCCCTTGGAATAAATCAGAAAAGGTCTCACTGAAACGTAATCATTTATTTCTTGACCTTAAAGTTAAAAAGAAGTAAAAACCAGAAACGTGGGTGAAGTGTTGCTGTTATCAGTTCCATCAGCAGTTTCGGGTTGTTGTCTGATTTAGGCAGCAAAAGTTCCACTTCTCAGATGTGGTTTGGGTTTGGATTGAGGCAACCAGCGGTCAAGGTTCAGTTCCTTTCAGTGACCTTTTGAACCCCCTCGAGCAAGCGGGAGACCAGCTGGACTCGCTGGATGTTGTCGGGCTGAAATCATCGAGAGACATGCTTACAAGAACTGTGACACATTTTTGCTGTGACCACGGCTATAAAATGAGTCACTCCAGCTCTGCTGCGGAGGACGGAGAGTCTCTGAGGGCCTGAGCATGTGGCTGTAACATAACCGGAGGAGTTAAGAGGTCAAAATGCCTCAAACATGATTTTTTGAGCAGGTGCCCTTTTGGCTGCAGCTGGTTTAATAAAGACCTGCACTGACTGCTGGATAAGTATTGTGTATCTGACCCACCCTCCCATACATTTATGATGCTGTAGGGAAACTGAAATGACATTCTGTGTCTAAGCTTCAGTTCTTTCTGGATGTATTTTGGTTGGGAGTGATAAGATAAAACCAAGTGGGTTTATCTGTAATTAGAGTTGAAACAGTAAGTGAATTAAAGGGCTACGCAAAGGCGATTTAAAAAAAAAGAATAGGTCAAACCAGCTGAGCCTGGTTTTCCCATCATGCAACTGGAGCCCGTCTTTGTTCGACCCTCCTTGCCTCTTAAATTCCCACTTCTTTCAAACGGCATACCAGCAGGGTGTAACGCAGGCTTTCTGATAGAAACTAAGTCATGACATCACCATGACACATCAGGCTTACTCAGACTTTAGAGAGCCACAGAGGCATTATCCAGCTGTCTTCACAAGCTGAGTCGTGCTCTAAACATGACAAACAGTCACTAGTTTTAACCCTCAGTTGTACGGATTTTATGCTTTCCTTTAGCCGATTAATGGATAATGAAAATAATCATCACTTGCAGCCCTAATTGTGCAAGTACTGTGCAATTTTGGGGTACTTGTACTTTACTTGAGAATTTCTTGATCACGTTACTTTATTCTTCTACCCCATCAGTAGTAGCAAAAAAAAAAAAATCACATTATAAGCTTATAATGTATGTAAGAGGTACATTATTTAGGATTTCACAAAGATTAGAGAAATGTCTAAAAAATGAACACAAATGTGTGTTTTTATCTTTACTACCCCATTAATCACCTCACGACCCTCCAGATTTATCTTGTGTCCATTTGGAAGGGCCTGAACCCTAGGTTGGAAAGCACTGGACTGAACTACTCTACTGTACATTGTTGTACAAGTACTCTTAAATAAAATATTTGAATCATTCTGATTTGAATTCATCCACCACTGCATGTCACTGTCACAGTGTTCAGACCATTATTACATATTTTATTGCACCTCAGAAACCTATGACACTATGATATAGAATGGCTTGTGTAGCTTTATGTGCAGCCCTACGTTCAAACCAGTTGAGAATATTAACCCCGAACAAAGAATGATGATCATCATTTTATTAATCAGATATCTCCAGATTATTTCCCTGTTTCATTTTTCTGTAACCCCGTCATGTCTGGTACAGTTTCCCTTGAAAAATGTAACATTGTTTTGAGAAGTTGGCATGTCAGCTCCTCAGCTTGATTTCTCAATATCTGTTACCTGGTGTTGTTGTCATTGAAACAACCGCAGTTTCCTACACAGTCATCCAACTACTTTTTGGTGTACGTCAAACTCGCCTCTCTGATAGTTTTGGTATTGCTTTCGGTGATGATAGAAGCAGCCACTTTAACATGAAAGTTACCACAAATGATGACTCAATTTGGGCTCGGGGTGGTTCCTTGTTACAATGTTGGACAAAAAAATAAGTTGTCTATGCAAATACACCTGTGACGCTGAGAAGGAAGAAAAGATTGTTATCGTTTTATCGTTCAAATGCCTGTAGACTGTTTCCTTGTGACTGTAACTTTGTCATGTCATTCGTGTTATTATGGCTGTAATATTGTTTTGTAGAGCTGTTTTTTCAGCTTCACGCCTGACCTTGGGGTTTCAGTGCATACGTGCCTCATAACCAAAGCCACCCTTTTAAAACACCTCAGCAGTCTCCACGCTCAGCCTGCTACTGCTGTCAACTGTGCCACATCTTCAGGCTAATTCCCTCCTTATCTTCTGGGAAGTGCACAGCTTTAATTGTTCAGCTGTCTGTCCCCCATAAAAAGAGCTGAAGCGTTCCATTGTGTGCACAGAGGTAGTCAGTTTTTCTTCTCCAAGCCTGACCGCCGTCACCTTCTTTCTCACTGATACATTTGTTTATTCTGTGGAAGTCGTACACTTACGCAGAAGCAAAACAATTCAGCGGAAGACGTCTGTGAAAACACATCCTGCTTGTCACACACTGCCTGCGAATTCACGCACTTGAAGTTAACTAAGTAATTCTCTCTCTTGCAATTAAGTTGCATCAGCAGTCTGACCTGAAAGGAATTTCCCACTTTCATTTTACGAGAAGAAGAAAGCCACAAAGTTCTTCACGTGTTCTGTTCAAGTCACACCTTTTTACTGTATTAGACAGTTCCAGCTAAAAGTCACCTGGTTATGTTTTATTCTGTTTTTATTTTATTTTATTCCAGAGTTAGGGCACTTTACACTTTACGCATCCATCTCTAAATATTACTTCCACATCATGATATTTCATAGGCTTTTTAGCAGTGTTCATTATGTCATAAATCATGAAAATGTTTTGCCCTGGAAGTACTCATAAACCCCCTAAGCCCCAGCTTTGACTCATTGTCCCCCTGTGAATGATTGAAGAAATTAAACTTGCATAACGAAGAAGATGATCTCTGATGTTTTTCTGTGTGCAGGTCAGTGTGGCAGTTCCGAGTTTTGGAACTCAGATTTGGATGTGTGTCTGCCGTGTGCATCATGCAAGCAGTACCCAAAGACCCCCTCATGCAACACATGTAAGACAGTGAATCAGTAAAACTGAAAATGCGGCTTACTTTCTGTGATCTTTTGGATTCCTTTCTTTCAGTGCAGCAGTTTAAGTTCTTCTTGTGCAATCAATAGGTACGTCTGTGGAGAAGACGCCTGATATGTGGAAACTGGCGGCCATCACCAGCTTCTCGGTGCTGGCTGTCGTGCTGGTTGGTGCTGCTTTGATTATCGGGGTCATGGTGCATCGACGCAAGTCACACAAACGGCCTCTACGTGGTGAGATTCTTTAAGCTTTATATCTGAGATTAATCGTAGATTCAACTTTTATGACATTTACATGTGCAGATAATTTTTTTTTTTTTTTTAAAATACACAATTTTCAGCCTAAATCACAAAAAATGGCTGCAATTGAAAAGAGTGTCCTATGTTCCCAAACTGAGAACTGTAATCCACCTTTGTTCTGCAAAATAAAATTGTAGTGTCAAGTGTGGTCTCTTCTCTACCAACAGGAGGTGACAAACTTAAAGGAATCTGTCGTGCTTTCATTTGCACGGAAAATAACTCTTACCGTCTGTTCACTTATATTGAGAGACAACGGGCCTTTTCACAGAGGCCATTTTAACATGTCACGGTAGGGGAAGCACATGTGCAAACAATTAAATGAGTGATGGCTGGATTCCATTAAGCTGCCTCAGTTTCAGGGTCCTGGTTCACTGTCACACTGTCACGACTCACTGGGACACTTGAATACTAAAGAGCCACCGTTCATGTTCTTAGTGACACCTGTGCTTTTCCTACTATTACAAGTCAAAATGTCAAATGTCAAAAAGGCCTGTTACGGGCAGTGTAAATATGCACTTTGCTAGAATTTGAAAAAAGCTCATTTTTTGTCTTGATTTCTCACAGAACCCATTGAAGAAACTGCAGGGCCACTTTATCAAGCTTAAACATTTCAGTAAGTATCATTTTCACTTTGTCATAACAAGGGTTCGACCAATGCATGGATTTGAATGAGAACCGGATCAGTCAGTAGTTCTGATGTAAGAGAGGAGCGGATATGATTTAATTCGACCAGTTTGTGGATGATAGTCTGTAAAACCAGCAATGACATTCACTTATATACAGTATGTAAGAACTGCATCAACTTTAATGTAAAATGTTGGTCTACGAATGTTTCAGAGACTCTTTAGCTGTACAAAAAGAATACATTTTCGGAGTAAAAACGGAATAGTTTTTTTCTTTAAATGTATTTGAGTAGATTTTTTTAGATTCCTTTAAAGTCCTTGAAAACCAGAAAGTCTTAGGCAGGTGCGTTGGCTCAAAAACTCAGAAATTAAGCCTTTAAAAGTCCATATTGGCCAGATTTCTCATCTTGTTGTTTGTTGTAAACTACCCATAATTGGACATAATGTGAATGTTTAGAGAACTGAATCGTTGTCATGGCCTCCACAGCCTCATCTTCCTCTGGAAACAGATGTGACAGAACCAAGGAGCGACTGGTTCAGAGTCGGACGGAGGAACCTCTGGACCATGAACTG
The DNA here is from genome assembly GCA_031216445.1 of Lateolabrax maculatus. NCBI lineage: Eukaryota > Metazoa > Chordata > Actinopteri > Acropomatiformes > Lateolabracidae > Lateolabrax > Lateolabrax maculatus. The sequence continues at coordinate 12,665,404 of CM062200.1, forward strand.
TATACTCTGACTGCAGGGTATCTCCTGACCAGAATCGGACCATTTTAATTTATTAGACTGTTGAGATGTGCTCAGTTCTCATGCTCAGTGTAGGTCCAACAGTGACCACGGGACTTACAACAAGCGACTCTCACACCTCTGTAGGAATAGTAACAACATAACATTAGTGGTATCAATGTTGATTGATTTTTGTGTGCCTTTTTATATTCCACTTTAATTAGACTTTAATCCGGAAGATCTTCTGTGGGTTTACAGATTCAGAAATAAGATACAACTACAGTCTTTTTCTTCAGAGAGATGGATGCTCTCCAAACCCTGTATTGTGCTGTTTCCAGCAGGACTCCCAATGAATGTAACACAGCTACGGCTGCCTGCTGGGCTGCGGTTTGATCGCCCGCTATTCAGCGGGGTTAGACGGGGTCTATCTGCTGGTCATTTACCACGACAGCCTCTTAAAGATAAATCACATGTGAGTAAGACATACTGTTAGGCACATTAAGGCCATTTGAATGTAGCTACTTTTACAGTAGGTGAAATGTGTTCCAGCCTTTGGCCCTGCCAGTACCTCCGTGTACCTGTTCTTTTAGTAACCTGACACAGTGATCAAGCTGTTTTTTTTTTTTTAAGGGAGAAAACTGTACTCAATTCACTGTTAGTGGGTCTCCTGAGACCAACGCAGAACCCCTTTATTGCAGGTTATTACGATGTTGTCTCGTCTTGTTTTAATGTTACTAGGTTTTAGGAGACGTTAGCTGGACTTTTTTCTCTATTACAAACCCCAGAATTCACACGTTACTGTCCCTGAGCTTGCAGGACAGGATGTTTGAAACACTAGACATACAATCCCAAACTGCTAACACGTGGGAATGTTGCAAGGAATGTACTGTAGTGAAGAAAATTACACCTACTGTGTCTTAGGTGGAGCTACACAATCACTATGCTTACTAACTCTTGACCTGTCGAGTCATTTCAGCTCTGCAGAGAGGCAAAAAAGATATATGTCTAGATGTCTGTTTGTAATTTTGCAGCCATTGAAACCAGCGAGAACCATGGCGGGCAGGGTTGTTGTTTTCTCAATTCTTTTTTAGTTCAAGATGTTTTATCTTCAAAACAACATGCAAATCATTCATTGTGGTTACTGAGATATTTTAGGTGACTGACAATGTTTCAGGTCATTTTTTGGATCTGTCTGCTTGTGGGTAAACTGCAAAAATTGGGAAATCTCTCAAAATACAGATACTTTGTCTTTTCTTTTTTTAGATTTTTATATTATTTATTTTAAAGTATCTTGCAGTGTTGTTGCGCTGCATCAGCTGCGAGTGACAAGCACAGTTTTTAAGGGACTCCAGTGAAGATTTGTGTTAAACTTCTACCAGGCCAGCCAACGATGTTACTGAGCAATAACTAACATTTTCTGCTTATTTCTCTTGCTTTCTATTTCTAATGATATATACTGTACATGCACTGGCTTCTTTTACTTAATGCAATCTTATAAACTGCTTTGTGTACCAAATGTATTTTCACAATAAAACTGACAACTTCCAATAATAATGTCTTATTGATATGCAAACTGCAAAACCTGCTCCATGTAACATTTACCTCAATATGAAAACAAATACAACTTACAATTACTATCATTTGGAAGAATATGGACAAGAAACACTTTGCATTTTCCAAGTCTTTTAATTAATTTCATCTAGGTTTATTTTCAATAATTTGCTTATATTCTAAACTAAATTCTAACAAAGAAGTAAAAATCTACGTTTCAGAGTGACAAAATAGTTATATAAATATGAATTAAATAGTGAGCAGACATTTTTGAGCACTGAAAATCCAATAAATCAGAGTGTGTGGTATATGCTTTTTTATTACACAATAGCTAATCTAGCAGTTTTCTCCTGCTGAAGAAAATCTTGCCGTGAACGTACAGAGATCCAACTGATATTTTCGTTCTAATATTTACAGAGAGCTCTGAGATTAACACACCTCACAAATACCAGGCTGTGATTGTGATCAATGACAGAGGAGTGAACGTGTTAAGTGCCACAGGAAATTAAATGGAGAACATTGTAAAAAAATAATTAGGTTTTAACTCAAATGTGCATGTGTCGTTTTACATGTAGGCTACCATGGCATACGAAAATATGTTCCAGTAAGATCGTCCAAATCATTACAATTAATACACATAAATAATGTAACGAAATGGCAGATGGGAAGTTGTCATGGTTTTTCAAGGCTAGTGTCAGTTTAGTGAATCTGATGCCTCTGTACGTAATACAATGGTAAGACAAAACAAATGAAATATACTCAGTTCATGCACTGAAACAATACTTTCAGCATATTGCTTAAATATTACGACCCGCAAACTAGCTGAGGTGAACTATCGAACAGCCAACTGGTTGGCTGCATTATTATAGACTTCCTGTCCTCCTTAGGCTACAAGTATCTCATCTACAAATGTGCAAATATAACTCTGAAAACAACAGATGGCAGAGAAAAACCACGTTATGAAGAAAATAGCATCTGCAAACTACAAAGTAAAACCTTAAAATTGATGTTTCATCCGCTCTATTTGTTTTACAATTGATAACTGAGTTTCTATGATTACAGTGTATTATCTACAATTAAGCTGCATGAGGCATTAAGTAGCAGTTGCTACGTAGGCCGGGCTTTCCATGAGGTATTTCATACTTCTGACCAGTGCCAAACATACTCATACATGAAATGTAATGTATAAGGCATAACGAAAATCTAATTTTAGATTGCTATAAAAAACAAAGGCCGTCTGTTCACTTTTGCTAGATGTCTGATTTGTGAAAAGCAACCACTTCAGGAACAACAGGCACGTTAGACAACTTGGCAAAAAATAACCCAGAGAATCAACAATTGCACATTTTTCACAGAACATAAGTGGTTCATGAACTCGACAGTGAAGGTGAAACTGGTTCATCTTTGTAAATCCATACAGCTCTGGTATGTTTGTAGTGACACTTGTGCTTGGCAGAAATGAGGCCTTTTGGCCACATATTTGTTTGTTTGAAAATACATACACAAAGTCATTCTATTTAGACATATAAAGTATTTGTGAGGGAAGAAAATTCATGGAGACCAGTCAAAAAGGAACCACTTTCACCTCACTGTTGCAATACTTCTGTTGTAGACTGCTTTAAGATGTTTTAACTGTTCGTGGCTGAGGAGATTCACAAATCAGAAGATAAAAAAAAAAAAAAAAAAATTAACATTGTGGTTAAGAGTATAACAAGTACAGTGAGAGGAGGTTTGTTCACATTAAACTGCTACAGTTGACTTACATTTTAGGCACTGTCACTTCAACATAACTGATGCTTTTCAAAGGTTCAAGATGGATATTAATTCAACAGCATGCACTGCATGTGAAGTGACAACCGTTACATGAGCTAAATTATAGTGTTGAAATGGCACAAGTTAAAAGAAAAGGTTATGCTCAGTTCAAAAACTGATTATCTACAATGTTTTACACATCGGGTATGTTCCTTTTGAAGGCTTACCCTGAGTGCTGCCAATAATGCCAATGATGCTTGGCTCATTCATTCCTGCCCGTTTAACTGAGAGCTAATAAGTAAATACAAATCGACTGATGAAGTTCCTTAAAGGCTACATGAGTTTTAGAAGACGGTTTCTACAACATTCTTAAAAAGTTTTTCTAATAAAATATGCACATAAAATAACAAGAATAAATTAATAAATACATCCATTTTAGCATACAATGTCACTCAACGTGAATATTATTAGCAGTACGACTATTTACTTGATAATATGATTTCAGTAAATCATTTTCCCACCTACCTTTGGACACACCCAGAGGTATTTGACTTAATAATAACAGGCTTGCCCTATGTGAAACCTGAAGGAAAGCGAGCAGTCCTTCGACACTGACGGCAAAGCCAACAAAAGGATTCAGAGTTAAATATAGTTTGTATATTTTGTTTCCTAAGGAACTTACAGAGGCACTGAACACAATTATACATAGCAAGAGAGGAGAAATCACCGTTAGAACAGTACTGTCTTACAAAAACATGTTATTAGTGTTAATGTTCTTACATGGACCTGGGATGCACTTTTCTGTTCACTTTGGTTGGTTGGTCATTGAGGAATGAGCGGGGACTACTATTTTCGTCACCTGCCCTGTATTCTGGGATCCTGTGTATTCGTGGGAAACATTCAGGCCTTATATTACTTTTCAGCAATGTCACCATCTGTTGTGGAGGTAAGACTGGAAGTCTATAATGAAATGTGCATTTCTGTCGGGACCAAGGAGCACTTTCTGAAAAAAAAAAAAAAATACTGTTTTACAATTATTGATAGAGGGATAAATAACAGATAAATAAGAGGACCACCCGTCCTCTTGTACTCTCTGGAATCCTACTTCAAAGGAAAGACCCCATGTCCAAGTCCATAAACGTGTTAGCATCCATGCTAAAAGAGGAGTCGTAGGTCTGGGTGTTCTGGTGCATCTTCTGATGGTGCCGCAGGTTGGACTTGCTGGAAAAGCTCTTGTCGCACAGCAGGCAGGCGAAGGGCTTCTCTTTGGTGTGGATTCGTCTGTGACATATGAGCTGAGTGGACACGCGGAACGCCTTTCCGCACTCCAGACACTGGTAGCGCTTGGGCTCCGTGTGAATGCGTCGGTGGTTCTTGAGAGCCATCAGGTTGGTGAACTCTTTCTGGCAGACGGAGCAGAAGAAGGAGCCCGTCTTGTGGCTGTTCTTGTGGTTGAGGAGGGAGCCGGCGTGGCGGTAAGTGCGGCCGCAGTGCTCGCAGACGTGGCTCTTCTCTTCTGTGCCAGCAGAGTCGTTACTCTTCTGTGAATTGGTGATGCTTCCGGGAATATGGGACAACGGCGGTGGTACCTGCTTGTGTATCCCGTCTATCCCCATGGTCTGATTTATTCCTGAGTCCCAGCAGATGTTGTTCTCCACAGGTTCGTCCACGCCTTGTTCGTAGGGGTCCTGAGCCCTGTGGTGCATGTCCTGGTGCTGCTGGTAGCTGGCTGTGTTGGGAAAGCTCTGCTGGCAGGGGCTGCAGACCACAGACCGGTCCTTCGAGTGCACCTCCATGTGGCTCTGCAGGTGTGCGACCAGACAGAAAGTCTTGCCGCACTCGGGGCAGCAGTGACGCCTCATTTGGGAGTGTATCTGTAGACTGAGAGTATCGGGAAATGTCTGGAGACACAAGGTACAGTGGTGGAGGTTCTCTGAGTGTGTCTTTTTATGGTTGAGGAGAGAGCCAGCGTGGCGGTAGGAGCGCCCACACAGGTCACACCTGCAGCAGGGATATGTTCATATTCAATACCTAATATTACACAACTGTGAATTATTTACCAACCTGAAATTTACTTTATTACTTTTCTATTATTTAACATTACTATACTTTTGAAATAATATCTTGACCAAAGTTGGCTGATATTTGTTTTTTTTAACATTAATACATAACATTAAAAAACATTATTCATAGAGATCCTCTAAATTTGGTTTTGTAAGCATTATAACCAAGATACGTACTGAACCTTTACAGCTGAACAATAAACTTGTCTAGGGCTGTACCGAATACTTCATTCATAACGTTGACATTTCCAATAACTCTAATAAGAGTGTTTGTAAGTCCATAAGTCAAAATGAATTGGAAAAAAAAATTAGATGTAATAATTTCCAAATTCACAACATGTTTTTATGTAACATAATATTCTGCTTAAATTAATTTTTGGTGTGTGTGACAGGGCAGGATTGAGAATGCTTTTGTCCATGAAGGGTTCTTCCTGAGTGCTACTGGAAGATGGTGTTTGATTATTGGAACAGTCGGAGTAAAACTGACCGTTACTTCTAAATCTGTTCCTGCGGCTGATCAAAGCCTCCATGATAACTCCATCCTGAAGGAACATTATTTATAGGTTGTGCATAAAAACTCATCAATATTTGTTGGAGTTTAGTCTTTCAAAAACAACATTTTCACTGCTGTCAAAAAACTGCGCTCTCGCTTAGGGAGGCACACACCTGCATTAATGGGGCGGTCTAGCAGCAATCTAACAGCACCATAAACATAACATTTATATACCACAATAACAAAAAATAGTAAGAAAAGAATAACTCTTTTAATCCGATGAATCATTTTATTCATATTGAGGATTTTGTTTAAGGGTTTTCTTTTTTGGGTGATGACGGCATAAAATATGATGACAGACATATTCGAAGCGTCATTCGAAAACCTCAATAGAAGCTTCCAACGACATTCGGTACAGCGCTAAACTTGCCAGTGCTCTCTGGTGGAAAAACAGACTCAAACTTATCTTTGGCATTTCTGTACTGCAATTTCTGATCAGCAATTGTATATGCACCAATACAGATATATCTGCAATGAGCTAATATTGGACGATATGTTGGCCTGGCAGATGTATCAGTCGGGTCAGGACAGCTTTGTTAAACAAATAGAAAAATATCTAAAATTTACCCCAATCATGACTCACAGACAAAACAAGACTTACACTTCACTCAGTTCACAATAACAGTAACTCACATGAAGCACTTCTCTCCCCTCTCTGACTGCTGGACTCTTATGGAGTTCTCCTGACCTCTGCGGCAGCGGTGCCTCTTCAGCCCAGACCGGCCCTGGAAGCTCTTTCCACATGCCGGACAGCTGAAGTGACTCGCCATCCGATTGTGGACCCTCTGGTGGTTGTGCAGGATACTGGCGAGGCGGAAGGCCTTTCCGCATGTGAGACACACGTACTTTTTCTTCTGTGTATGGATGCGTGTGTGATTGCGTAAAGCCATGGGGTTGGTGAAGGGCTTAGAGCAAAAGGAGCAACTGAAGTGTCCTGTCTTGTGGGTGTTTTTGTGGTTCAGGAGTGAGCCTGCATGACGGTAGCTGCGATTACATATGTTGCACGTGAAAGGCCGCTCCTCTTTATTTGAACACAGATTTGTTTGTGCATCACTGCTGCCTGAAGGTCCATCGCAGGTGTGGGCTGTCAGTTGGTCAACTGAGAGAAAGGCCTGCTTACATTCCTTACACTTAAAGGATCTAGATTTTAGGCCCCTCTTGCCTCCAGCCCCATCCTTTCTGAGGTCTGCACAAGCGTGAGCTAATAGCTGTTTCTTTCCCCTAAAGCCTTTTCCACAGTTTTGGCAAGAGTGCTTTTTATATGCAAAGTGGGTGCGCATGTGGTTCTTCATTGCTAGTTGATTGGAGTAAGTGTTGTTACAAACAGAACAGTAATATTCACCTGTTTTATGGGAGTTTCTGTGGTTGACCAGACTTCCTGCGTGGCGATATGTACGCCCACACTGGTCACAGGCGAAAGGCCGTCTGTCACCTGTGTCCTCTGATTTGACCGAGGTCTCAGACTTTCTTTGTCCTGTCTTCCCTTCAGGCAGTTGCTTGCAGCGTCGAGAAGTGGTAAAAGCCTGATTGGCATTTGAAGTTAAGGACTGCATTTCTCCATCTGATTTGGTCCCATTCATCTGCATGAGGGCCTGGATCTGGTTGTTGAGTTCCTGGATTTTAGCTTGGTTCTCTTTGTGCCTTCTCAGGTGATTCAATAGCTGCTTCTGAATTTTGAAGGCTTTCCCACACTCATGGCAAGTATGCCTGGGGGAGGAGAAAGGGTATATGGTTAATTCTGTCTTGGCAAAACAGGGAACAGTCTACACAAGGAATAGAGACATGATGAGAAAAAAAAGGCAACACAAAAAACAGACTATAGATAACTCTTAACTTTTTTTGTTTCATAATGATTTATAATTACCAACAACCATTAACAGTTTGCAAGATGTTTGAAAAGTGTAAGAATTTAATGATGTACATTCTTGTTGGAACTAACCTCTTAATATCAAAGTGGGACCTCTGGTGGTTTTTAAGGGCCAACAGGTTGTAAAAGCGTTTCTGGCAGACGAGACATCTGAATACACCTGTTTTGTGGGACTTTTTGTGGTTAAGGAGGGAGCCGGCGTGTCTGTATGACCGCCCACACTGATCACACTTGTATTGACGATGTTCGGTATCAACACTTTCATTGACGTGACTTGTGTCTTCATGCTCGGCAACATCATTTACTTTTATTTCTTTTTTATCATGTGTCGACTCATGTTTCCTCTCAGCTGTGCAGCCATGGTTTTCAAGGTGATGGTAGCTGGTGCAGAAGATGCCACAGCTGCCACAGATTATACTCTGTGCTTCCTCCTTGCCTCCAGACACATCACTGTTGTTCATATGTAAATTATTAATATTATCTACCTGGTCCTTGTTGTGCAGAAGCTGATGAGTTAACAAGTCCTGCCTATTGGCAAAACTTTCCCCACACGTGCTACAGATCATCATCTCTCCAGGCTCATCATCTTTCACTTCTTCTTGGGAGGACATGGAAGAAGGCCCTGAGCTTGCAGGAGTACCATGGGACTGTGTGTGCCCTCGGAGATGGCTCCTGAGAGCCCTCATGCTGGTGTAGCTGTTTCCACATATAGAGCACTGATAAAGATCTCCATCATCATCCTCCTCCTCCTCCTCCTCTTCGTCGTCAGCGTTGTCACCTTCTCCGCCACCATTCAGCTGATCACTGCTCATGTTTTCATGGAAATTCTGTTCAAAGTAACTTTGGTTGTGGCTACCATTCAGACCATGGAACTCAACATTACTCCCTGGATTTCCAATGGCACAGTGGCCATTACTGTCCTGGAAGTTTACATTACTGTCGTAGTCACTGCTAGTGTCATGTTGCTGATGTAGCAGTGGGCAACTGTGAGCCTTAATCCCTGCAATATCTGCAAATGTCTCACCGCAGTCAGCACACATGTGCCTCTGCATCAGGTGTTCATTGTGAGGTAGATGCACTGTCATATCCTGGGAAAAGTCCTGATTAAATTGCTCATGGTACAAAGCTCCATTGCTGTGGTCAGCTCCATTCTCCTGATCCATACCAAGCACAGGGTGAGTACCATCCTCCTCCTCGTCTTGAGAGGAGAAGCAGCCCTGTTGGTTATCCAGAGTCAGAGGCTCTGAGGAGAGCCAGTCTCCCTCAGGATTGAGGCTAAAAGATGACGGCTGAGCTTTGTGGAGACGAAGATGACTTTTGAGGGCGGCCAGGTGAGGATAACTCTTTCTGCAGATGGAACACTGGTAAATCCCAACCTGATGTGACCTTTTGTGGTTGATGAGGCTCCCAGAGTGCCGGTAGCTTTTACCACAGACATGACACTTGAAGGGACGCTCATCAGAATCTACAGTTGAAGTCTCTTCCATTTCAGTTGCATTGTCAGTGTTTTGTGTGCGCGTCAGGGCAGGATTGAGAATGCTTGGGTCAATGATTGGGGGTTCTCCCTGAGTGCTATTGGAAGATGGTGTTTGATTATTGGAACAGTCTGAGTACACGTGACCGTTACTTCTAATCTGCTCCAGTGGCTGATCAAAGCCTCCATGATTATCTATTGATGATACTGAAGAAACATTTATAGGAGATGCATAAAAATTTGACTCAGGTGAAGCAATACTGTTGTCATATGATATATTGTGGTTCTCTGACAAGGTATCTTGAAGCCCAAATGACAGAGATGAAGAGTTATGCATTTGGATGTGCTCCTGGAACTCCTCATCATTAGGGAATAGAACCTGACACAAATGGCAAAAATTTACTGGAGCGTCCTGGCTCTGAGCTGAAAACTGGTCCATGGGTGTGCAGCTGTACGACCCACCCATTGAACAGGTATCTGTCCCGCTTCTTCCTTTGTGAGTTCTCTGGTGGCTGTAGAGGGCAGCCATGTTATTGAACAGTTTGAAACACACGGTGCACTCAAACATTCCCACTTGGTGAGTCTTTTTATGATTGGTCAGGCTTCGATGGTGTATGTATGATTTGTCGCATAAATCACATCTGAAAGGTCGATTTGCTGCATCATCAGAGGTTTCGGATTGTGCATTATAAACAGCCTCCATCTTCTCCTCAGCTGGGCTATTTTCTGTAGAAATCCCAACACTGGCTGACTGCTCACTGAGATGATGCGTGTGATCATTTTCAATTTCATGCCTATTTTCATGTGTGGGATATTCCATGTCCACCTTCCTATATGACTGCTCCTTTACTCGCCTGGCAAGATGAACCCTCTCGTGTGTTGTCAGCTGTGATGCCAGACGAAAAGCTTTCCCACACTCCGCACAGGAGTACTTTTTCTGTGACGTGTGGCTCCGGAGATGACTCTTCAGGGCCAAAGCGTTAGAGTTCTCTTTACCGCATACGTTACACTGAAAAGAGCCCACTTCATGAGTCTTTTTGTGGTTAGCTAGGCTACCAGCATGCCTATAACCACGTCCACATTCATCACATTTAAATTTGCGTTCTTCTTCTTGTTGTAGGTGAGCGTCCATGTGCTCGAGTAGACTGGGCATATTGGGACATACCATGCCACATTGTTTGCAAGGAAAACCTGTTGTCCTGCCAGGGTCTTGCACTGCCATTGCAAGATAAGGATTGAATTAAGTGCACCAGACACAGTGTGTATGAATATGCAGGAGGGAAATGCATTAGACGCCTTTAATGTCCATATAAGAAGAAGACAGTTCTTAACAGTAAGGTCCAAGGAATGTCCGGGGAGGTAACACGGCAGAGGATGTTGAGAACCAGTTCCACGCGATTAGGAGAGTGACTTGAGTTTATGAGAAGCAGGCAAACTGAGCTGTTGAGGACAGAAGAGATGCCAGTTAGAGCTGTGCTGAGTACAACAACGTATGCAACAGGATTCAGTTTAATGCAGTATCACACATTTTCCCTAAAGATATTTGTTTTCTCTCTAATCAATTATTCCACAGTACAAATGGACAACTTAACCCGTGCAACGCACCCGCCTCAGTTCTGTAGCAACAGTGAACATTTCATCACTTTTAAAGGGAAGTGTTGATGTCTGATTTAACTCTGTGAAAGTCAGTGAATCTTTGGAAAATCAGCCACGGTATGCTGGTTTAAATGCATGCGGAATCATGGACGGACTCATTAAATTGAATGCAGTTATCTAGAAAAATGCACCCAGCCTGATTCTGTTCTGCTTCATCTCTGCAGCAGCAGGCTAACTGAACTAGCTGTGTCAATAAACCGGGAGACCAACGCCTCCCTCGACCAATTTACTGCCCCTGCAAAAACTTATATCCTGCGACGCTGTAAAACAAAAACAAAACAGAATGAACGCATGCGTCCCCGTCGGGTTAACCACGGTTGAAATGTGTGCAGTGGATCGGCGAGCCATCGTCAGCGCACTAGCAGGTAGCATCGCCGTGGCTAACGTTAGCTAAACAAACATTGCACCAAAAAGCCGAGAAGTCGTTTTAAAGGCGGAATCACAGCGTCAGCAACCGCGTCAAATCAATTACCTGCAGCAGCGCCGATTCAACGCGAGCCCCCGACGATATACCTCCATTCATCGTTAAAAAAAACGCTATTTTTACGTAAAGGGCAACCCCCTTTTTTCCAATTGTCTTTTTTCTTCCATCCCCATTTCCACATTGCTCTTGTTGCTAGGAAACAGGAAATGCGCAGCAGCGAAATGCTTCCCCCTGAAACAGGAACCAGGGGGGAATAAAAGTTGAGTGAAAACAAACTCCGGCCTGGCGTTAAAGTAACCACATTAAAATGCATTAAACGCACACGAAAACCAAGACCATCAATGTTTATCTCACAATTCTGCTGCTGGTTTTTTGTAAAAACTCTTACAGCACATGAGCCCGTAGACTGCTAGGTTAGCTTTCCCAGCTACCTCTGCCATGGACTTACGGTAACTTTTGGTAAATTATCTTCGCTTTAGCTCGGCATCGTGTCACCAATAGGACATTAGGGCTTTCATGTTTTAACATGGGGGGGGGGTTTCTAATACATTTACTAAGTGTCTTATCCTGATATTACTGCCATTAAACGCATTAAAATGTTGCACACTTGGCTTGCCGAGAGCTTTCGTCATCATGGTCCTAGAGCCGTCCCCCATCCTGCAGCCAGTCAACAGCAACCACCGTGGCTCACAGTCAATGCAGTCGTGTACCTAGACGTTTTCCCGAGCAGTGCCAACCACTTATGTCCTGATCCAGGTAAGAAACACCTTTGCTTCTCTCGTGCACAAAACTCGCAAAGGCAGGCTGTGCGGGCTAAATCCATCCCGTATAATCACGGCCATTGTGATGGTGATGACACTGTCGAGTGATTTGCTGCAGCCGGTCCTAAAGCCAGCCATTTTGAGTTAGTAAAATGTTTAGCGAAGACGGCTAAGCGAAAACGAATACGTACGTATCGTGTCCGGTTGTTAACCCCCCCCCTCACACCGGCTCGGGATCTTTGATCGCCGTCTCTCCGCCCGTGCACATGTCAGTCATTCACACACGGTCATCTCTCTGTCATTACATCGCCAACTTCCTCTGGCATCAAAGCGGTTAGCTTATTGTCCCTGAGGTCCTAATGCCAGCCATTTTGTGATTTAATGCACACCCACATATTTCTGTTATTATGTTGTTATTCAGATGTTTTTCCCTGATCCATCATCAGCCACTGTCACTGACGATGTGCTCTCCTAATTCATCTGTCACAGGACTTTAGTCTGATGTCTGTGGAACAATCTTCCAGTGTCTTATCCTTATGCTGCTAATGAACTGTTTATTTACATAATTATTAAAAAGGTCTTTTTAAATAATCTCTCTGCAGGTTTAGAGATGGCCTCTCCTCAGCCTGGCAGCCCGCCCTTTGCAGAGCAGTACACTCCTCCTGCACAGGACCAAGAGAGCCAGCAAGAGGAAGAGCTGGTGAGGGATCAGCCTGCGAAAAAACGTGGCAGAGGCAGGCCTCCGAAAGCCAAACCTTCCTTCAAATGCTCTGCGTGCACAGAGGCTTTCCGGAGTCTGGCGGCCCTGCGGAGCCACAAGCTTTCCGCGCACGTCAAGGACCGCCAGCAGCAGCACTCGTGTTCCCAGTGCGCCAAGACCTTCTCGAGCAAGGCTCAGCTCTCAAAGCACGAGCGCACTCACTCGGCCCAGCGCCCCTTTCAGTGTCCCGACTGTCACAAGGCCTACAAGACACCCACAGAGCTACGCAACCATAGCCGCTCTCACACCGGGGAGAAGCCGTTCGTATGCACCGAGTGTGGTAAGGCCTTCATGCAAGCTATATGCCTGAGGATCCATATGACGCAGCACAGCGGAGAGCGTCCGTACTCTTGCCGTCAGTGCTCCAAGAGCTACCCCACCCTGTCGAAACTCAAGGTGCACATGCGCTCTCACACAGGAGAAAAGCCATACTTCTGCGCTGAGTGCGGTAAGAGTTTTGCCGACCCCTCTGTGTTCCGGAAACACAGAAGAAACCACCAGGGCCATCGGCCGTATGCTTGCGACGAGTGTGGGAAAACGTACACAGAGCTGAAGGACCTGAAGAACCACGAGCGCTCGCACACAGGTGAAAAACCGTACCTGTGCTCGGACTGTGGCAAAGCCTTCTCCCGCTCCTCCTCCCTGGCCTGCCATCAGCGCATCCACTCGCAGAATAAACCCTATCAGTGCGAGCAGTGTGGGAAGGGCTTCACCCAGCTGTCCTCGTACCAGTCTCATCTCCGCACTCACTCTGGTGAGAAGCCGTTCCTCTGCCCACAGTGTGGCAAGATGTTTTCCGACCCCTCCAGCTTCCGTCGCCACCAGCGAGCCCACTTGGGCTTCAAGCCGTACCCCTGCGATAAGTGTTCCAAGAGGTTCCGGCAACCAGCCGATCTGGCTGTGCATGAACGTGTCCACTCTGGAGAGCGGCCGTACAAATGTCAGAGCTGTGACAAGGCCTTCGTGGCATCCTGGGATCTGCGGCGCCACATGCTCGTCCACACGGGTCTGAGGCCCTTTTCTTGCACTGAGTGTGATAAGTCATTTGCTGAGCGCTCCAGCCTCAACAAGCACCGCCGGGTGCACTCTGGAGAGAGGCCTTTCAAATGTGAGGAGTGTTTGAAGTCATTCGTGGTTTCCTCAAGCCTGCGCAAACACGAGAGGACTCACCTAGCTGAGCATTCTGAGCAGCAGCAGCAGCAGCAGCAACAACAGCAACAAGAACAACAGGAGACAGAGGCCGGGTCAGCCACAGGCTTTACTGCCCACACAACTCTACCTCAGTTCTCCTGTACTCACTGTGATGCTACATTTGGAAGCTGGGATGAAGTTCAGGCACATGAAAGTCTTCACTCCATTGACTCCGCTCCTCCAACAACCAAAATTGTGCCGCTGGGCTCCCATGTCTGCGAAACCTGCCAGGCAGACTTTGCACAGCTGGCGGACTTGCAGGAGCATGAGAAGCAGCATCCCAAGCCGAGGCCACATGTCTGCAACAGCTGCGGCAAAGGCTTCCTCAACAAATCGGGCCTGCGTAAACACCAGAAGATCCACTCCACCAGCAAACCTCACAGCTGCCCCCACTGTGGCAAAGCTTTTCTGTTTGCCGCCTACCTTCGCAAGCACTTACGGACTCATGCAGACGCTGCCCCGGCCGCCCCGCAACTCCCTGACATTAACATTATTCATACCGACCCGCTTCCCTCTCCTCAGCCCCCCAGTGAGGTTTCCTCCTCCACTGTTGAACCCAGCGCCATATCCCTGACTGTTCCAGTGACTGTACCTGTGACTGCTTTTCAGACTCTGCCAGAGTACTTAGTCAAAGAAGAGGGACTTTAAGCTTTTTTTGGGGTGGGGGGGGGGAGGTTACTATTTTGGAATTTTGATTCCACAAATATTTAGCCAGTGGCCTTAAATCTTTTTAGATGATGGGTCTGATTTTGACAGAAGTGTTATTTTTCAAGAAGAAATCTTTAAAGTCCAAGAAAGGGTCTCGTAAATTGTTAGCGCTTTGTCACATGGTATATGACAGATGTTACATATGATGTCCATGTTTTAAAAAATATACTGTACTATAAGTAGCCTACTATGAAATTGTCGTATCTGTTGTAATCTCTTCATGGAAATGTGGTTTTGCAAACATTTCTGCTAATCACTTTAAAAATCTCACTTAAAATGTTGTGATTTCAGGTAAACATGTTTTTTGAATACAGGTTGTCAAATTCTTAACATTCATTGAATTTACATTTCGGAACAAACTTATTTGTAACTGTTTTAATGTGTAATTATTAGTATCATCTAATATTATAAAAGTTGTCAAGTCAAAAAAAAAAAAGTCAGTGGTGTTCCAAAATATAACAGGAATGACATTTTTCTACCAATAAAAAATGTGTAATGTGTAAAACATTTTTTTGTTGTTTCCTGTAAAGTGAGACCAAGTCAGCACATCATATGGTTACAAACTAACACATATATTGATGACATGTTTTGCACCCATAAAAGACTGAATGCAAAGCGAGAGCAACAGTTGTTCCATTAGCTGCAACTCTTAAAGGTAAGCTCTCTTATCTGCTACACTTAAGTCACACTTGAAGTACATTAAGAACCACTTTATACAGACAAACCTCAATATATATGTGCTGGGACATTTGTGAATTACTGAAATGAACAGTTTTCATGATTGAGGCTTTGTGCTCCCTTGAAATTGAGGACTGGTAATTATGCAACAGAGATGGCATCGGTTGCGAACTAGTTGCAACGTAGAGGTACATCCCATTTAAAGATGGAAACATTTATTTTATTTAGTTTTTCTTTTATTGTACAGGGCAGAGAAAATCATAGACTTTAGAGCCAAAATCTTCATTACATTCAGTTCAATCTCTTCTGTCAAAACATGTTGCAGTTGTATACTCTGGCCCTGAAGAAACGACAGCTGATTACAACTGTGTTTTTTTAAGAGTTGAATAGAAAAACTCGAACTTGAAACCTCAGAAAAAATTCCTGACACTTGTATAAAATATGTATCATAATATATGCAGTAAAAATTACCTGAAATTATCTGTCATTAATATGTAATTACAATGTATGCAGTTATGTTTTACTTTGTTCCAACTTCCCCACTGTTAAGATTTCCAACAAAAGCCAGGAGTGACGATGGCAGCCTTAGTAACAGGCCTCATCCCCATCCTGCGGACAGCGGTGGATGCCACCACCACCTACAAGTGCCGCTCTGTGTGGTTTGGCTTCCTGTGCATCCGCCTGGTGATCCTCTTCCTGGCTGAGCTGCCCTTCCACAAACTGGACGCTGACTTCACCTGCAACGCCACCAAAGACAGCATCTGCACCAGAGACTGTTTTAATAGACACTTCAACAGACCTATGATGGTGGCCTGGAACTTCATCTACGTGCTGGTGATCCTTTCTGTCCTGCTCATGGAGCTGTTTGCCTCCCACCTGCGCTCCCTGGCCCAGAAGAGGAGCTCCCGGGAGAAGACAGACGTGGAGCTGGAGGGACGTGGGACGGAGGAGGCTCAGGTTGTGACCACAGACCCCAGGGGCAAGATGGTCATAGATCTCCACAGGGACAGAGGCACAGTAGGCTTCTACCTGCTCAGCATCAGTCTGCGTATTCTGGTTGAAGCCTGGTTTGTGTGTGTTCTGCTGTATTGGAACCTGCCAGCCCTGAATAATGGTCCATACAAATGCTCGCCAGACATCTGCTCAGAGTTACATATTTGTGTTGTGAGGGCTGCCCCAGAGAAACGCATGTCTATTTACGCTTTGGCTTCCATCTCAGGCATGATTATTGTTTACTCAGTCTTATTTTGCATGTACTCCATTGCTCACTACCTTTGCAACTTTTAATTATTGAGGCATAACCTATCTTTCTTTACAATATTCAGATTTAGAATATATGAATTATATGAACATATATTTACAGTGTTTTTTGTCTTTGGAACAACATTCAGTGCATGTATTGTATGTTTATAAAGTATGTTCCAAAATAAAATACTTATCTGCTCTTGTGTGATTCAATTTTCTGTTGCATCGTCAAGTTTAGTACAAATAAATTACATATATTAAAACACAATTACATCATAATCAGAACTATATTAACTGTTGTGTTGAAGGTTTACATTTCTAGATGTTTTTTTTTTTTTTTTTGCTGACAGAAATGCATGATGGTGTTTCTGAGTCAGGTTTTTTTCCTGTGTGTTTTGATCAGTACAAACACAGAAACTGCCACAGAGAAAACACCCATGCACACTGTCTACTGCCTCAGCAGTTTTGATATGTAACACTGAAAGGAATCACTTAAAGTCTTGAGTTTCTTTATGATGCAGATGACCATGTTTTATGTTGATATAATGTCATACATTATTTACATTGTGAAATATTTGAAGGATAATTTTTCAGCCTGATAATCAAAGTCAAATGACAGTGTTTATCCTTGTCATTCAAGGCTTCAGCTGCTTCCAATAAGGTCAAAGGTGGAGGCTGACAGTTGGCTAGAGTTTATGTTTATTCTTCAGTGAGATGGTCTTTCTACTGCTGTGCTTCATGGTGTAGAGCAGCACTGCACCAGCGTCTGTTAGAGACTGGTGGGAGGAGAATAATGTAAGATATTCAGAAGTTGAGCAAAATGGGCAAAGTATTCTAGAACTAAGCAGTATATTTTTTAAGAATATGACATGAATTACCTGTGAGTCTGAAACAACAGATTTTCTCTGCAAAAAACAAGAGAGTTTAGTGTGTTTTTATAAGCAATGTGAGAAACTGAACCTGGTAAAAACACTTTAAAAACTCACCCGCGTGAAGTTATATATGTCGTTGTATATTGGCTCCATGGTTTTAACCCATTCTTGGTATGTCTGTTTGTCCTCTGCACTGCGATTATGCTCTCTGCAAACAGAGACACACTTTCTACAGTACGGTATCTAAATAAACAGCATGGATTGCATGCATTCTACTGATAATAATTAATTGATCAACTTCAAAAAGCTTAAACTTAAAACGATAATTTTGAATGAACTAAAAACTTAAATGCAAAGAAACAAGCCTTGGGTTCACTACTTATTGTGTTGTTCACCAGTTTGAGATAACAATCATCAAAGAAATCAACAGTTCATCAGATTAATCAGATGTATTTGAACATTTGAATGTAAATTTTCTACTGAAGAGCAAGTCAGCTCATATTATTTTCATTTTCCTTTATATCACTTTTTACTTTTTGCATCTGGTGAATCCGAAGCAGTCATATTTGTTAATTTAAATTCTCATTTTTTATAGAATTTGATGCAAAGTGTTCTTTAGTTTCCTCCTTTCCTCCCGTAACTCACATCGCTCTCTCGATCAGCTTCCTCTGCATCTCTCCTTCCCCCCTGGCGTCGAGGAAGCGGCCTCTGACAGCCAAAGCGGCGCTGGCCTGTGACGAGTTGAGCTGAATGATGGCCAGAGACAGAGAGGACAGGGCCGCCGAGCTGAGGAAGAGGGTCACACTTTCATCGTAAGAGTGCTTCTCAACATTTACAGCTTCAGCCTTGCCATTGTTCTACACTGCAAAGCAAACACACACACAGGGACCACTTTGTAGCCGCTCGGACAATGAATAGCACGACCTTCATTCAGTATATGAAGCAGGCAGACTGAGTTGAGAGGTTCATTTACTGTGTGACTAAATGTCAGAAGGGATGAGAAATGCGATTTACATGGTGCAATCATTTCTGCATGATGGGAAGGCTCCAGTATCGCAGCGACAGCCAGTCTCCTTGGATTTACAAAACTGCTTCGTCTAAAGGTTCACTAAGATTGAAATAAAATAATACATCTAATCAATTGCTGTCCTCAGGGTGAGAACACCTAGTTGATTAAAGATGTCAGAAGATAATGGCTTGTTTAAGCTTACAAGGAAGCTACAATCATGCAAACAGCTCAATACAACAGTGGTGGGGAGGGTGAGGTGATCTCACAACACAAAAGTGAGATAAAACACTGTGATTATGGAAACATCATTATCACCTGTCATCAGTAACATCTCGTTCTGCAGTGATCACTCTGAGCATCGTCTGTCCGTTCCTCTGCCTGTACCTGATCTGCAGCTGGATGGACACACGGCTACCAGAGGTTGGCGCTAACACTGAAAAGAAGCACAAGAAGGACATATTACTTTTTGACAATACTAAATATAGTGTCACTAGGATTCATTCTCTGGGCACCATGAATGTCTGTACAAAATGTCATGGCAAGCCATCAAAGAGTTTTTGAGATATGAGACAAAGTTGGTGGACCGACTGACGAACAGACTGATATCACCATCCCTGGAGCCTCACTGCTAGAGCAGCTAAAAAGTTAAATTGATCTTAATTTGATGAAAGCTATTTTTTATCGACAGGCTAGTAATAATATGTCTTTGCTTGCCTTGACAATTTAAGCAGTATGTATAATCTTCTCTGAGAAAAGTTACAAGTAGTAGTGTGATTTGTGCATTCAGGTGGACATACTCTTGTCTTACCAGAAGTGGCAAGAAATGGACTTTTGTTGTTGCCTTACAATTATTCTATTGGGCCTATTTTTGAATTTTGTTTGCCAATTCTTCTTTTGCCACACATGCTATTACAAGTTTTTTCTCACCTCCTGCATCCTGTTGATTGGCTCTAAACTGGAATGTGATCTCTGTATCTGGGTCCACGTTCCCCATCTCTCTGATCCCTTTGTGTCCTGCATCCCTTTCTCCTCTCATACACCTGGACCAAAGGAGAACATCAGTAAATCCTCTAAGCCTAGTTAAAATTATAATTTAAAGTGCATTCATATGCCAACTAGACCAGATCATTTATAAATATTAGTATTTAAGGTGTATAAAGCACAGATCTTACAGTGATTGGGGCAGCAACAATGTGACAGTACAATGTGTAGCTATGGTCCGGTTCTCAATGATGTTTTCAAACTCTGGGTGCAACATTTTGGGACTTGCTATCACCACCTAGAGGGCAACACATACAGACAACAAAATCTGATGAGCATTATACATAATCAAAGTACGGGCACTCAGTATAGAAATCTGACAACTGTTGAAACACATCACAACAGAATTTCAAATCGTACTTTCCCTCCGGTGCGATCAGCAAGTCTTCCCAGCTCGTCCAGCCTGCAGTCTGTTCCCTCTATGGACAGCACAGACACTGTCACACTAATGAAAGAAGGACATTTCAGTATGAACTTCATTAAAGCACAGGAGAGAACTGATTAATATTAGCACAAGTACTATTAAAGTAAAATATAGTCTTATAGTTACTTTTGTTGGTGGAGCAACAGTGCTTCGAGTATGTCAATGTCTGTTAATTGTTTGTTCAGCAGTATAATTATATATATCATTATTATTTTAACGCTTGGTCCATTCTTGACATCGATGAGGAGATGTATACCGACCCCTGACTGGCAGCATATTCCCCCAGCCCCTGGTAGAAGATGGTGGATGAGAGGAGGGTGTGAGCATCATTATCCTCTACCTCCAGGTTCCCCAACTCTGTGTTGGCCTTCCCATCTGTACATATAATCACCTTCAAGATCAGCAGGGATAGCAAATCAGAATTGTATTGTTTTTAGAAAATAGAAAAAGGAAAAATTGACATTTGCTTGTTTGAGGACTAAAGCGAAGTACAAATACAGCAAAACTACCTTGGACCCTGGCTTTCTAGAGGCCATTGCAATCGCCAGGAGAGCAGCCGGACCGAGAGCTGTGGTCCCCCTTTCAGATAATCTTTCAACAAGAAGAAAATCAAAAAACTACATCTGTTATTTGAAGATAATGTACTATTATAATACTAATAAGAGACATACTGAATTGATTGTACACCAATCAATGCCTTTTCTCTTACCCCATAACTTGTCTCTGTAGGTATTCCTTGGTCTGTGAGAGTGGAGGTGGACTGGGGAAATCAACTGCAGCCTTTTTCAGATAGTTGCTGTCGATCAACTCAGCACCACTCAGGACACGTGACTTAAAATTCTCATATCCATGCATTGTCACCTGGTAACATAAACATCAGGGGATGAAGAAAAGCAACAGTAATAACTTGCATTTTGCATTTGCATATATGAGAAAATAATAAACTGAAAAACAAATCAAATATGAGTCAGACACAAACTTGAAAGACAGAAATAGATAACTAAAAAAAGACTGTGGAAAATCGGGGGGAAAAGGTAAAATGTACATAGAATCTATTGTGAACAATTCTTTGAGATCAAGCCTCAGATGAATATGTATGTACCATATGGTTGAAGGTGATGAGTCCCACTCGAATGTCAGGTTGTTGTTCACTTAGTTTCTGAACACACTGAATCACGGCTTCCTGGACAAACTGGTTTGAATACAGTTATTTTTAATTGTTGGATGTCGTGCATGTACACAAACAGCATTTGTACATGTTAATTTTCAAGACAACTTTTAATGTTGTTTGCCCTTTATAAAATGAACTGGACCTACAGCATGTTAAGACTAATATAGTGTTCATTTTCAGTCTTACAAAGTTAAAAGACTCTTAGAAATGAGAGAAAACTCACATGGAGACGGGATCTGTGGACATTTTCTCCATCTGACACCTTAAAACAACAGACTTTGATCACTGAAACACCACAGGTAGCATTTGTGAACTGCCGACTGTCACAAATGGCCTCAACAGTAAACAAATCAGTGTCGGTCATGAGGTTTGTACCTGGGAGGTGATACTCATGGAGCCTGAAATGTCGATGCAGAAGAGCAGCAGAACATCATTAGGAGACGTGGGCTTTTCATCAGGACAGAGCAAAAAGAGGCTATCCTGAGGCCAACCTCTTAGAGGACACTGTGGTATACTGGTAGAGCTGGCCAAATCCCATGGCTGACAGAAGTAACACACATTAACCTGTGGTTCAGCATAAGGAGAGAATGTTACTGCTGAGAATCCACACAGTGAAAGCAACCAGGCACACTTTTAAAAACCAGCCTGCAGTCTGTATCAGTCAAACCAGTCCCAGTTATCCGTTGTTTAATTATGTTATGATCAATAATCCTTGTGATTACCTGCCTCTAATAGTATGTTATGCTCTGTATTTCCCATTAGTGATTACAAGGAGATTTACAGTCATTATCATATACATTTGAAATCAATTACATTTAATCGTGTTACTACTTATCAGTTTCAGAATAAAGGTAAAATGAAATACAGTATGTATTTACCACATTGTCATAGCAGGAGTCCAGCACAGAGCCACACTGGGAACAGGAGGGCGGTTCTCCGTGTATGGTCTGCACTGTAAATATGCAAAC
Organism: Lateolabrax maculatus; assembly: GCA_031216445.1. Classification (NCBI taxonomy): domain Eukaryota; kingdom Metazoa; phylum Chordata; class Actinopteri; order Acropomatiformes; family Lateolabracidae; genus Lateolabrax; species Lateolabrax maculatus. The sequence continues at coordinate 12,687,569 of CM062200.1, forward strand.
ATCACCTTCATGCCAACAAGACTGAAAATAATACTAGATGGCATATAATGAAGGTTTTATGGTGATGATAAAAATTTACTGACCTCTTTCCTCCAAGAGTAATTTTCCTAAACTGATAAGGACCACATTAGGATTCCCTGGCAGAGGCCCCGTATCTGTTTGGAACGTCAAGAACATTAGAAACAAGCATTTTGTGTTGCATTGGAGGTGTAAAACATTCATAATGCATGTTACTCTTTTGGCAGCATGACAGAGACTGTTACCATTACCTATACTAGTAGGTGATGGGACAAGTGGCAGGTCTGAAAGGGATGACGAGGCAGATGAGGCAGATGCAGGTAACAGCACCAGGTACTCTGGCACTGACTTCATAAAGGAAGGTCTCGGAGGAAGGGGAGGGGCTGAGGTTTGAGGGCAGAGCATAAACTGGGATGATCTGTCTGTTCCTTAAAACTGCTTGTACAAAGATGCTTCAAATTTGAAAAATACAGTATTTTGTGTCCAGAAACAGGGTCCGTTTACCTGATGGCTGGGCCGACACACTGTTAGTATCAGCTGGTAGCTTCATCTGGACCCCCGTGCCTTCTGGTGTGGCGTATGAGTAGTTTTGGTCCCAGGGATCCGCATCTAAATCTGGCTCACTTTTAGGGAGACTATAGGTGAATGTCTGACTGTTGGTGTTTGGGGAATGGAGTGGCTTGCTCTTTGCTGCGGGTTTCATGTGTGGAGGAAAAAGAGCTGGGTAAAGCAGAAAGGAGCAGTGGGTTAAATTAATAATTCACCCAAACAATAAACAGGTATAAACAATATATTTTCTTTATCAATGTCATTGTAAAATTATGAGTACAGAATCCCTGGCCTCATGTTCCCTTACAGATTTCAAGTGTTGAAAAAGAGAGCACTGGTATCGGATTCTAGGTATCAGCACCCTGAGCTGAAGTATCACAATCAGTATCGGGAGAGAGAAGGTTAAAGGGGTGCATCTTTAACTTCTAGTGGTATCTAACCATGTAAATATTTTTGATTTAATATGATTTGATTTTGCAATTTCTAAACCACCTAACTCTGTGATTTCTTCCTCCAGCCCGAATGAAATGCATCATTAATAATTTCTTAATCCTTATAATATTTTTTGCATCTGAAAAAGAGACCACGCTGGCCTAAAGGTTTGAGAAGCTGGCTTGTGATGGGAAGGTCACTGGTTGAGACCAACTGGATAAATCTGGGTGTGGAAAGAGAAAGAGCAGGGCATGCCTTTTCCTTATTACCACTGATGAGGTGCCTTTAAGCAAAGCACGTTACCACAAACTTCTCCAGTGGGGCTGCTCATTGGCCAACACACAAGATTGGTTGTACTGGGCAGATTCCAGGAGGGAATATGTGTAACTGTGTTAGCAGGTGGATTCTGAAAAGAAGAGCCAAACTTCCCTGATTAAATAAAAGCTTTTTAATTTAATTAATTTAATCATTGCAGTGACTTTATTTACTAAAAGAGCACCAGCTAACTTTTCTGTGTTTGGTAGCCCTCAGTGGAGTGTGACTGAGAGGATAATACTGAATTTTGGGGTGAATTATTCCTTTAAGATATGGCTTGCATCTAAGGTATTTGAGATAATACTGTACTACTATCTACAGAAACTAAACTTGTTCCACTATACATTTACACTAACAATACCATACTCACAATACCTGATTTTCGAGGATATGTTGTCTGCTGTGGAGTTACACTGATGGAAGAAGCTGCCTCTTTTTTATTGTGAAATTCTGCATTTTCATAGAAGGCAGTGGGCTTCACAACGTTCTTCACCTCCCTGTTCTTGTCCAACAGTTCAATAATCTTGGGGCGAGAGGGGAGGGATTTCTCTGATTTTGGTTCTGAAGAGCTACTTGGAGGAGGTGGGGGAGGAATGCGAGGACGGGTCCAGTTAACAGGAGGGAGAAGAGCTAAAAAGCGTCAAAATAAAAAAAACATATATACAGTGGCTGTTAATTTGAGACCAGTTTCTTGCAAGAGAAATGCGAGTGCAGACAAAACAACTGGTGCAGTGATGACCTTTGTGTTGTGAAGAAAATGTGACTCAGGTAGCAGATGGCTTTTACTGAGCAAAGCAAAGTATCTGGAAAGAAATATGTCCTCTAAGATAGACAGGAGAGGTTGTGTGTGTCACTGATTGCATAATACATAATGGTACTTAACCAACCAGTCACCCGGAAAGCTCTTAGAAGGAAAAAGAAAAAAAAAATCACCCTCTTTGAACATCATCACACCATTGAATGGGCATTATCAGTGACGAGAAGCCCCAGATATGAGTCAAAAGGGGCCTTCTGCACCTACTAGTAACAACAACATGTACTCCTGTTATTAAAAACTGACTTTATTTCTCAGAATCAAAGGAGAATTGATGTCATTATCATCAACCCATCGTACTGTTGAGTTACCAAGTTTTTGTGTTGAGAAATATTAATGATATGAATCAAACAACATGCAAGTTTCGTGGTTTCAGCGATAGCAACCACAGTAGCAACGGCAGAAAACGTTGCATAATCTTCATAATAACTAACAAACTAAAGCTCATAGACACTCATTGACCGGAGATTATGAAAATAAAATATACATTTCTTGCTAAAAATATCATCAAAACGCATTTTTATGATGAAGCTATATTTATATTGCATTTTCCACTGAGAATTTAATGAATGTCTGCCATTTTGTTTTGTTTTCACTGAAAATCCAAAAATACAAATTTCTGTTTCTATAACTGGTTTCTAAACATCTCAGGAGAAACGTGGCCTACATTTTAGCGGGGAGTGGCGCTGGAGGTTAGCTGGATTCCTGTCGGACTGGATCAGGAGTGTTAATGTATATTCATAACATTGATCAACCATACTAATCGATGATAAAAGCGTTCTGGAAGGCCACTTCTGATCCATATCAATGGGACTTATCACCACTGATAACGCCCATTCAGTCGAGCGCTAATGTTTGAAGCAGGTGCTCTTTGGTGGATTTCATCAAACTGGTGAGTTTGAAAGAAGCTATTTGAACCTGAAATTAAAATCTGATGTTTCCTGTTGAGGTTGTAGATATCTGAAATTATTTCAGGAGTCAAACGCTACTGAAGCTGCATTGAAAATGTCTGTCTGGATAGTGACCTGTGGGATTGAGCAAACTACAACTAAACACAAAAGTGAACCGAAAAATTTGTTGGGTATGAGATAAGTATGAGTGTCATGCCTGGGAGTGTTCCCGGGTGACATCCCACCTGAGCGTTTAATGACATTGGATCGTTGGCCGTCCTTCTGACTCACTGATGGCGGCACATAAACAAACCCACAAGCAAATTCCATGGTGAGTCTACCGGTCTGTGAGAGAAAGGACAATATTTAACAGAATGTGACACCCAATAACGCGTTACAGACACATGCCTCCATTAACTTTTGTGACAAATTAACACATAATTACAATCCAAAACAAATTAACCACAGTGCATTTTCTCTGAGGAGCATGTGACAACCAGTTTTTAAGATGTTGACACACCTTTAAGAAGCACTCCAATGAAAGAAACTTAATCCAGCCAACATGTATCTATTGTATCTGCAATTTAAAATGAACAAATCCACTAAAAATAAGCATATCTAAGACGTACTTACGTACGCAGAGTCCGTTGGCTGCTGAACGTACAGTACAACCATAAACATGAAACCGTTCCCAGCTCCCAACTCTTGTGTGACGACTTGTCATTCACTGTTTGTGTCTCAGACATCTTGTCCAACAGGTTTTTTTAGCATTGTGTGGTGTAGTTAGTCAGAGATTTATCGCATATTGCCTAACTCTAGTTAAACATTTCTTGAATGTAAGTAAAATGGGTGGAAGAATAGAAGCAATATTGATTAACAGGGCAGTAAAATGTCAAAGGTCAAGATGATTCATGGCAGAAAGAAAATCCTACACTATCCTGTAAAATGTACACCGATCCTGCTGGAGAAATATATGTCATCATGTCATGCTGTTGTGTTCCTATTCATATATTTGTCTATGTATGAGAAACAAAATATAAGTCACTTAAGACAATAGCGTCTGCAATGTTATATAATGAAGAAAGAAGAAATAGGCTACTTAAACTAAAAAGCATGTTTTAAACTAAATATTATTTTGTTCTTGTTGTTTTTGTAAATTTTCTCTCAGTATTTTGCTTGACCTATGTTTGAGTCATCAAGGCTAATTGAATGTAACTACATGTGCAATAAAATAAAAATAAAAATAAAAAAAACATTATATAATGAAATGTATTTTAAAATTGTGGCACATATCCACAATTTATTTGAAAAGCATGTCACATATCCAAACTTGTTATGTTGTGTTGTTTTATGTATATATTTGCTTTTAATCTGTCCTTTGGGCTTTTGTGTTGTTTGTCTTAAAATATCAATATATATAATATGAGTCTACAGCCACGCTAGCGCCTCTGTGAGGCTGTACTTAGACACAGCAGAGCTTTGAGCTTAATGCTAATGCCTGCATACCAACATGCACACAGTGACAATGGTAATAAGCTGAAAAGTCAGGCAATCACTAAAGCCAGATTCAATTTAATTCAATTCAGTTCAGTTCAATTCAAAGGGCTTTATTTGCATGAAGGTTTTGAGAACAATGTTGCCAAAGCTTCATCCTCTGAGGAATGTCTGGACAAAATCTTATGCCAATCCATCAGAAACATGTTGACATATTTTAGTGAATAAGTGAAAACCACTGGTGGTGCTCATTGAAAAGTCAGGGGATCAGTAAAGTCATTAGGGTTCATCCTATGGGGACTTTGAATGACTGTTCAAAATGTCATGGCAATCCATCCAATAGTTTTTGAGACATTTCAACTGACCAACATCCACCCATAGACCCACACGGCTAGCATCGCAAAACAAAAGTCAACCAGACGGTTAGAAGCAAAACAACTACACTTTTATTTTGAAAATCCACTTCCTCAGTCAAAGTAACTTCTGTGTGCTCCTACATAATACTTATTAAGTAAACATTAACCTTGTGTGCACACATCATTGTAAACTTGTGCCTGGGTGAACCTCATGTATAATTATCAGCTATCTTCATTACAGTGACCTAATGACTGGATGGCAGTAAATAAACATCTTCTCTTGTCTCTTCTGTTTTGTCTTAACGTGCACACATGCATGCAAACACACATACACACTTCTGCACAAACACACAACAGCTTCTGCACAAACAGTACATCCAAGTCTTTGATAAGTTGATTCAGATTGCAGAAGTACTCAAACCAAGTAGGCCTGAACAAATTTTACATTTCAGAAATGGCTGGGAACAGATTATATCTGACATGAACTCAAAATCAGTGTGAAAACATATAATAAGAATAATTATTTTTAGAAGAAGAACTCCATGTGAGAAATAAGTTTAGGACAGCGTGACGTCACTCAGCAACTTCAACATAATTTGCCGGATAGAAGCCCTCTTTCCCTCCGCTCAGGACTCCTCGACACCAACCCTGGTCGTCCTCCTCCTCGACCTTCAGGAACACTTCCCCTGGGATTAAAAGACATAAAATGAGTCACATTCATAGCATATAAAGGTTGGTTAACATGCGACGTCTTGCTTGCTGTGAATCAAAAAATTAAAAAACCCTGTTTTAATAAAAAGTAAGTTATGTGTCGCAGAGTCATGATACGCAGAGTGGTCATTATTTGACACTTTGAATATGCTATAATTTTCTTTGTGTGAGTCCAGTACATAAACACATTACATCATCAACTCCATGTTAAAGCCATTGCAAAAATGCCTTAAGGGGTTGTTCCTGTTATGACCACTGGGTGTCTGCTCTGAAGAAAACCCCTAAATCCCTTCGAAAATAGGACGCCTGTGAAATGTTTCAATGATTTATAATGTTTGTATCAGTTACAATCAAAATAAGTGTTTTGCAAAATGTTTTGAGAGTTATTTTGTCATTTTTATGGGTGTGTTTGTCTTGATGGCTGACTGTGATGGTTGCTGTCTGCTAACCTCAGCTGTCCTCAGTTGCCCAGAAGTGGATCATCTGGTTACAAAACTTACAGAAGCCTTGCAAATGGTATTTTCAAGTGTGTGTACTGCCTGTATCGATTTCAACACTTTGTCATACAGAAAGAAAGAGATACATTTCAAAATATCTCTTTTCAAGCTAATTTTAAGTGTAGCCTTTTGTCTTTGCAGGATCTGAATAACATTATAGCCACAAAACAACTGCTGTTGAATTGCTGTCTCTCCTGCACTGTTTAAGCAAAACATTTATTTTCACACTTGGATTAACTACAACACTGTGATACAGCAAGATAAAACAATAAAACAGTAACAACAGTTGGCCAAACTCCCCAAGAGTCCATTTCATCCTTCAAAGCTACACCAGGAAACGTTAAGTTTCATAGAGGAGGCCTGAAATCGTTATATTTGAGCTTCAATACCTAGAAGTCATGTCATGTAACATCTGTAAACTGCACAGAGAGCACTTATGTTTACCAGCCCCAGCCTGTCATTATAGGAGGGGATTCATTTTTGTCTTTCCACTCAGATTTGTACTGATACAATAGTTGTAATTTTGTATAAAAATCTTGCCTATTGTAGCTTTAATATTGAGGATAACACCACCGCCTCAATACATCTGAGAGTCGTCACATCACACTTAATGTGTCACCTGCTTTAAAGGACAGCTCATCACCCTCCTCTCCCACGTACTCGTACAGAGCTCGCACCTTCACACCCCCGATCATCACACTAACAGGAGAAGATGTTTAAACAGTCAGAAAACATATCTATATACACCTTGAATAAAATGTACATTGTTCATTTCAATAAAAAAATTGTTTCTATAAATTGAAAGTACGACACTGGATAACTCACGGTCGGCCCCCTTTTCTTTTCTGGTCTCTCTTTTTTCTATTTAGCTTTTTTACTGGTGGCATCCATTCCTGGTGGAAGAAATACAAGTTATATATATATATATATATATATATATATATGTATGTGTGTGTGTGTGTGTGTGTGTGTACATATGAGTTAAGCTTTATAACATACCTCAATCTTTGGCCAGTCGGTGGGCATGCCAGGACCGTGGTTGTTCTTCCACCATTTGACATCATCCTGCTCACTGATGGACATCAGAGTGTGGTGGAGCTCACTGTACACCGCTTTCACACTGACACGAGGACACAGAGAGTCAGAAAATTGTCACACACATTATGCTCACCCCCAGTCACCTGATGGCTGCTCACCTCTCGTTGTTGGTGACGTCAAGATGTCTGTGGATGGAGAGAAAGGCCTGCTTCAGAAAGCTGATCCTCTTCCTCTCCTCCTCCTGCGACTGTTCAAAAATGGCTTCCATCTCCTCCATGTAGCGCGGGGTGTAGGACGTCACATCCTCCAGCATTTTCTCGTAGCGCTCTCTTGTCTGCAGGCGGCTCACAAGAACAGTTTTATGAAGAAAAAGTTGTCGTACGCTCCCTCAGGAAGAGCATCTACTGTGTTTCTTTAATGGAGGACGATCAAAAATGCATAAATCATCTGGTTCTCTCTACTGTTCCCATGCTGGGCTCCATAAACACTGGGCAGTTAACAATAACACAACTCCATACAAGGGAAATGCTTGGAACAGAAATTTAAGGCTGGGGCTCATGTTCAGAGTTGATAGTTCCTCAACTGAATAAATATCACAGCATGCAGCAGGCCAAAAAACGTCCTTGGAATGCAACATGTTTAACTCTGTCATGAATAAGGAATTGTGAATTTTAATGTGCTGTGAATGAAGCCCTTATTCAACATGCATGACCTACTTGGAGTCAAGTGGTGCAGTGTGTTAACACCCCTCCTCACCTTTTCTTTCTCCTCTGTGAGCTTCTCTCTGGCATCCGTGATTTTTTGCTTTTTCTCTGGACTCATGTCCGAGTTTTCGTTTGCTTGTTTCTCTTTGTCAAGGGCTATTTGTTCCCTCTGACAGGACTTGTGATATGCAACTCGGACCGTCTCCAGCTGTTGAGTACACGTTTACACACATATATATAATTTACTCAAACGAAAAGTTGGACAATTGACAACAGTTGAATGTTTGCACTCCATTCGCTAACGAAGACCGCGAGATGCGGTTGAAAGCTGGCAAGTAAACCCTGAGCAAGATTTTGTGCCAAACACACCATTGGTACTTATGACCACCATTGCAAGAATGTTCAGACACACTCACACATACACACACACACACACACGCACACAGATTAATGTAAATAAAAAATGTGCTTGACCTTCATCAGCTTTTTGGACCAGGGTTTCTGCGCACGTGAAAAACTGGTGTTGTTGTCGTGGCTCTCCCTGAACCCACAGAAGATTTTCTTTGGAAAAGTCTCCTTCTGCCAGGTCTTCACCCGGCCCCCTTCCTCTGTAATGAGGGACTGGGAGATGGAGGAGTGGAGGGCGGACAAACGCTCAGTGGAGGTGAAGAAACATTGCCACGCCCTCATGAGGGAGCCATATAGTGGCCCTTGGGAAGAAGAAAAAAGTAAGACTCAGGAATGACATAACAGAACACAAAGGTGAGTCACGGAACTAATGGAGAAATAATTACCTCTGTTTGTCCATTGGAAAGTTTTAAACAAGCACAAATGCAGCCATTTAATAAGAATCAAGAGGTCATTTTAACTTGATGAGAGCTGACATTATCAAAAATGCCCAGGAATGCAAGTTCCCTACATTTAGGCCACTGAGGCTCCTCATCATGCAGCTTCTCATACTCACGAGAATCCACTATGGACTTCCACTTGCTGCTCCACTGGCTGAGCTGCTGGGCATACTGTTTTTCCACCTTTGCTCTCTCCATGAAGCACGCCACAATGTCGTTGCAGGCCTGGAAGGACTGTTCGGTCCGTTGCACTGTACGCACATAATTCCCCGGCTGGGAGGAGGAAAGACGGTGGTGATACGTAAGAATAACTGCAGCGCTCAACCACACAAGGTTGAGTTGTACATTCACAAACACACACAAGAATCCTCACCATCCAGAAGCTCTGTTTCTTGGCGTCCTCGGGCGGTTCTTTGGGAAGGCTCGCCATTCTTGGGAACGTGTCTGTGTCAGAAAGCAAGAGATAGCTAGTTTGTGTTCCACGACAGAGTTGCTCGACTGGTTGAGATGCATAACAAGTAAGGAAAGACAACTTTTATTGGCAGATAGGTGTCACTGATTATCATGCAACAGGTTGGACGTCTGCACGGTGTAATGTGCAGATACAGCAGGGTGACTTCCTCATAAGCAGAGGCGTTCCCCCTGTATGGCAGGCATGTTTGATAGGGAATAATTGGTGGCGGAAACTTGCAGTATGTGTGTGTGTGTGTGTGTGTGTGTGTGTGTGTGTTGCTGAGCTTATTGCCATAACAACTTAAACGATTCTGACGAGGTGTTATTTACACTGTACAGTCCTTGGATACATCCAAAACCCCTGCGTGAGTAAGGGGAGTGTCGCAGTGGCAGACTGGAATTCACAGGGGTGGGATCTGCCAGCAGGAATAGAACAGCTGCTCCGGCATTCTTCCTGTTGCCTTCCCAAAATAAACAGCAGGGAAAGGTCATCTTTCCCTTTGCTCTGACTAATACAAGGCCTATTAGAACCAACTGTCTCCCACTCTGACTCCTCCTGCCATTTGATTCGGAGATCATGGCCACAGGAGTGCAACAGGGGTAGATTTCAGAATGGGCAAACAAACGGGAATGCAGCATTCAAAGGGAATACCCTGTCCAGATAGCAGACATTTTTGCACAGCATGTAGAGCAAAGCACAAGTGGGAGATTAATTAGAGGGAGAAGGCAGATTGAACAAAAGAAGGGAGATGCATGCACAAACACGCAAAGGACGCAGTCGCATTCAGGCCTATTTCTGTCTGGGCAACACATTGACACATTGCTGGCTGAGTAATATGAAAATGACTAACCACACCTCATCACAAGACTGAGCATGACGGAGAGTCATGCTCATCTAGGACTTTCTTTTTCCCAGCGAGCTGGTATAATACTTATATTATCATGTTCATTTATCTTTTTTTCACTTATTATGAGCTACTGCAAGTGGAAAGATGGTAGGGAGTCCCTAAACTTAGATTTCACTTTTTGACTTTATCATCTGATTCTGTGCTTGTCCATGCAGAGGAAAGGAAGAGGTTTGACACAGGACTCAGCAGCTCATCCTCTCATTTTATCACACAGAAGCATTCATATCATTAAGTGTAAGTATACTAATGCAAAAAAAAAAAAAAAACTCTCATCCACAAGCCAGTAAGAAGCCAAAAGTGGCAACAGAGCAGTCATGCCTGGGAGAAACCAGCACTTACGTTTCTCTCTGAATCACCAGTGATTACTCAAGTGACCACTTGTTACTGTAGTTCAAGGGCTTGCTGAGGATTTCTCTCCATTTCTCTGTCCGTCTCCCCCTCTCCCAGTGTGCCTCTCCTCCTCTAACACATGCTTCTCTACCTCTCTCACTGACCCAATTTTCCCCTTGGCACTTAAAGTTACACACACACACGTTGTTGATCTGAAAGTGGGCGTGAGACACGGAGACAATGCAAGCAAGCAGAAAGAAAAAGAAAATCAACAAATCAGAGCATCTGCATGGTGATCACTCCGCTGATAATTGGCATCAGGGCAAACAAAGAAGGGGGAAGAAACTTACCTTGCTTGCTCTCCTTCCCTGTCAGCTGTGATATTCTAGTTCACAGTCATTCCAGCATGAACTCTTCTTCCTCTTTCCCTTCTGTTCTCTACTTTAACCCCATTGTTTGCTTCTTTAACTCCATGGGTTCCTCCCTATCAGACTATTTTGCTCTTCTCTGACTATCACCCTCTCACTTTCTCTCCACTTTGCCATTAGAAAAACAGCTGGAAGAATCCCCCTCCTTTTCTCTCCCTGGCCGTCCCTCCCTCGGTCTCTCTCAATATGGTGCTAATGAGATACTGAACCTTCGTTTTGACCGTTCGCTGGTCACAGAATCGTGTCAGTGTGGCACAGAACCATGTGAGCTTATTAGTGAGTGTGTGTGACGGGGGGGGGGGGGGGCAATGAACTGCCACATTAGCCCGGTGCCCCTTTGTGACCTGCCATTCTCTCTGTGGTCAGGCCTAGAAAGACAGTACAGTATGTTCGGCCACACACTGTTTACTTATTCTGGGCTTTACTTTTCTGTTAGCCAGAAGTTAAAGGAAAGCACCAGTTACATCCACAGTTACAGTTCACTTACTGCTGCCTCTATCGGGTTTAGATTTCTCCGTTTTTTTTTTTTGGTGATGAATGCTGTATATAATTAGGCCAGTCATTTTTAACAGTTTTTCCGGAGCCAGAGCATCTCAAAGACCACTTTCACCACGCACCATACAAGAGAGATTATTACTCACTTGTGGTTGCCGAGGCTTATTACCAACTTGGAGATGTGTTATAATGAGATGTTTTATAATGCATGACGTTGGAATAAGTTGCATTTACATGTCAGCCACCACAATTTTACAACGAAGGCCAAATTGTCTTATGTGAAACTTGGAAGTGTAAATTTTATTATTCTGGAAAACCTTTTCAAAACAATTTTTGGATTTTATTGACATAATTGATAATTTAGGTATTAGTTTGTTTGTTGTATGGCATCACCTAGACTGTACATCTTTACTCTTTTTACATGAAGGACCACAATGGAAATACTATATGTAATGGATTTCAGTGTCATTCATGACAGGTTGTAGTGACAACACATTTTTTAATGTCTCCCTTCTCACAATGTCACCAAAATTAAACTAAGGTGATGTGTCTTTGAGGGTTACAAGCAGAGATTTACATTCCTTCCAGGGGATACCAGGGGGAATAACAGTTCACCTTACTTACCACACACTAGTGGTATCTAGTCATGGAGATATTCTTTGCTTTATGTGCTTAAGTTTGGAAAACATAATTTTAGAATCTCAAGAGTAACATCAATTTCCAGAATTATTGTCAGGGTTTACTCAGCTTCCATTGAAAATACAGATGGGTCACAAATTAAAGGCGAAACTTGATTGAATGAGTGAAAAAAATATGACAAATGCAGATGTTTGATGATCAAATGCTGGGGCCTTAGCAGTCAGCAGAGGGCAACCCAACTGAACACCAACATGTTAGACATGTTAAATGAAAGAACATCTTTACGAAGAATGGTGAACACCCCTGCTGTATCTTTCTTCGTGGAGGTTTTTTCACACTGTGAGAAGAAAAGTGCCATCTTGTGGCTTCATCCCCACGTATTTCCCCACAGAGAAAAACAAACCCTGACATCTGTAATTTTGGTAACTATGAGCAGACTCCAATTAGAGAAATACAAAGAAGGGGAAACCTGGACAACTGGCAACAACTTTAAAAAGCAACAGCATTGTGTTTACAATTTTCTACCATGAACCTTAAACTGGCCACAATGCTAGTGAACAATCTCACGTTTGTCCTCTTTCAAGTTGTTTTTCATGCCTTACGGGCGTGTTTTGGTTTGCTGCATGAATGCAGCCACTGCTTGCTTTGAATTAAGCCATCTCATCTTCTCCCTCCCCGTGAGCTCTACTCTTTTGTCCTATTAGCTCACCGAGCCTGATGGGAAAATAATCCTGGACCCGAAAACAATGTTGTGTTCAACCACCGCAGGGCTGAGACGAGCTGCTGCCAAATGACTCAATTCAAACACAGCACTTTAAATTGGATCATTATGTGAATCTGTCAGAAGTGGGAATCCAAGAAAAAATGAGAATCACCACAGGGCCATAGTTTATTTTAGCATTTATTTCAACACCTTAGTTGTACCTCTATCATATAGTTTATCAGTATATTCTGTATTTTATTTAAAGCCAAACTTTATATATATATATATATATATATATATGTTTATATATATACCTTTTATCTCTGCATACTTATGCTCGTACTGTATGTAGTCATATTCATTATGCATTTCACTAGACCTAAAATACTCTTTTAAATCATAGTATGTAATGCTTTCTACACTACTGCTCAGTCCTTTCACTTCTCAGAATAGTCCATCATGAGATAGTATTGAGGCAACTCAGCATGACAATACAGAGTCATAATTTTAAACTCACATAGAGAGAATACGCATTAACTAACGTGTGTCAGCTTCACTGGGGTCACCACAGGGCGAGCAGTATAGAAAGCATTTACAGAAAACCCAAAATGAAACAAAAACAAAACAAAGCTTTAAAGAATTTGTCCACACTATTTGGAAGACGGAGATTCTTAAAAATGTTTACATACTTAATATTATCTTTATTATACTATTTTTTTATGTTATCATTGTCATCATCATCATTACATATAGATCTATAAATGATGTGTTTTTGCCTTACAGTTCAATTCACTGAAGGGAATGGCTAAACTGTTGTTTATAAAAATCCACGCCATTTATGTTCACCTCTATGTAACATATACAGTATTTACTTTAAATTTATCGCTCTGAAAAAACCTTTTGAACAGTGGGGTCAGAGTATTTCTTTTCAAGGGTTAATGTGTGGAACAGCGAAACATGGGATTGTCAACTAGTGAAAAAAAAAAAACTATGTTTTCTGACCATTATAAATATGTTTTGGAAAAGGCATTAGAAAGAGAAAGGTGTAGGTCAGGGAAAGCATTTGGCCACCAATGCAGGCTGACGAACACTCGCGCACAAAATCAGACACACAGACTCACAGAGGCTGAAGGTTGAGGAAGTCAGGCAGACAGAGAAGCAGTAAAAAGCCCTTTTTGATCACTGCACCTGCTGTGTGAGAGAGAGCGGTCAACGTTATGGCATTGAAGAGATTGGATCCATCCCTTGACCTGTGCTATGGCCATAAACACCAATAAAGTCTAAGAAAAGATTATTTGCCGTTTGAAATGACACGCAAACCCTTTTAAATTTCTCTCCAAAATTTCCTCTCCTTTCTATAATATAATCAGGAAAATAATAAAAGGTCATTTCACAACAATATTTTCTCAATATTTGTATGTCCTCATTATGCACAACTTGAACTCAACAGTTATAAATACCCTGACCAGTTTGAAATGAATGATTGCGATCAGCACTTAGTACAAAACAAATGGTTCTACTAATAGTGAATCCCGTTTAACATGTAAGATATATTTAGTGCTCGCAAAGTACGCACAAACAAAGCTTATTGGGGCATCCTTTGGGGGAATATGGCAAATATATAAAAAGAATACTATTGTTGTCTACCATTTTCTTCTATCATCATTTACAAACAAAACCCTTTCTCTCATACTCTACTATTCACAGCCATTTGATCTGCTTAAAGCTAAAAACTGATGTTAAGATGTGACTCTCAGGTTTTTGCTTTCACCAGAGTTTCTGGCTCAGCCACAATCAGTAACACTTTATTGGGGTTTACCCTTTAAGCAGCAACTTTTCAACTTTTCTTTGAACTCAGACTGAAGTTTTCTCAGTGCTTCTATGCAGCAGATGGTGTGAGAATCCATCTGTCAGTGTGTGTGAGAATATGAGTGTGTGTATATGTGTTTGTCTTTTACAGCACAAAACGGTGTGTTAATTAAATGCCTGTCCATCAAAAGATTTGAAGTATATTTTCAGTTGAAGAGCGTCATTTTCACATATTCTTAATTTCTTCATACCCTTTCTTGACCAATAGTCATTCCATAGATTTCATAACAGTATTCTCTATATGTATAGCAAATTTGCAAGAAAACACTTCCCCCCACACATCCAGCCCTTAGTCTTAGTTCAACACAACGAAGTGATGTCCACTGTTCTTGTCTTGCACATCTTCTGTTATTGTTCATCTTTGTCAATTTGTGTCTCTCCCTTTCTTTCATCTTTGAATCACCCCTTCACTCTCTCAGTCTGTGTCTCGGGGAGAAGTAGTGACATGCAAAGGAGAGGAGAGCCGCCTGGGGAGAGAAGGAGGGCAAATGAAAGAATAAGAATGGGCGGAAATTAAATAAAGACGGCGCAAACTAAATAGGGTTGATAAAACCGGTTAATAAAGAGAAAGGGATGGCGGTAAGATGAGATAACTTATCAAATTATATACATCTAATGAACCAAAAGGGGATGGTCCAGCTAACTTGTATGGAAGGAATGAGACACTTTCCTTCACCATCCGGTGTTTCCTTTTTGACCTTTTGACCCCGTTGCCTCTACGTGTTCCAGAGTCTATTAGTCCTCCCTCACCTGTCAGTGAGTTTCTTCAGCGCCCTCTCGATGTTCATTCGGTGTCCCACACGTGTCACTCCCAGGTCCAAGAAGTCATCCTTGGTGAGCGAAGGTAGATGTGATCCATCTATCTCATTGTCTATAAAACGCTCCCTGTGTTCACCCAGGTTTAGGTAAGCCAGCCAGTCGGCCACGTCGTACTTGGTCCAGTAGGGCAGGGGCTTGACAGCAAAGGGTTTGGCTGGCGGAGGAGGAGTGAGATGGGGATAGTTGAGGCAGGACGGGCTGGGGGGCAAGTGCATGGGGGAGGAGGCTCCAGAGACAAAATGAGTGGGGGAGAGTGAGCGGGAGACAAGTAGGGGGTTTGGACTCGGCACCCCAGATGGGGAGAACACTGGAGGAGTTGAACACTTGTAGGTATCTCCTAGCGGGATGCCAGGAGAAGGCGGTGTGAGGGGCCCGGGAAAGTCGAAGGGGTTGTTGTAGACAGGTGTGCTAGGGAGGATGGGGAGGGAGGAAGGTCTGGGAGGGGTGGGGTTTGGCTGTTCAGTGTTATAGATAAGGGGGCTGGGAGCCCGGCGCCGGGAGACTGAAGACCGCATCTCCTTAGTGGGACTGCATTGAAAATCAAAAGTCTGCCTACGCATCTTGGACCGATGCTTTGGTGACGTTGGGTATGGGCAGAAGGTTGGGGAATGGGGAGGGTGTGAATGAACTGGGGAGGAAGGCATCTGTGGAGACGGGGAGCGGGTCCAGTTGCGCTGACTTGGAACTTGAGGGGAAGGGGAGACAGAAGGGGTGGCAGAGAGGTTTGGTGTCAGAATCTGACGATGCTGTGGGGAGGAGGTGGGTAATGGTGAGGTGGAGCGGCCAGTAGGGGGGCTGTGAAATGCATCAGTATAATCCGCCGAATACCTGAGAGACACACAAAATGAAACTGTGAAAGTCAATTCTAACAAGCTTTAGTTAAAACAAGCAGATATGCAAACTTTTCATTTTAATATCATAAGCTGGTTGATGAAAACTAACAAACCTGTGCATGGTGGGCGACTTTGGAGTGTGGCTCCAGTCATCCATGCTCTTCATGCTACTCATCTGTTGCAGCTTGGAGCTTAGCTCATTGATAATGCTGGCTTTCACACCCGAAAGAGGTGAGTGAAGTCTGCGGCTGTCCAAAACCATACCATCTCTCTGCACTCCGCCTCCCCCTAGTTCATGCTCCCCGACCTCAATCCAGCCCACTGAACGAGTCTCCAATGGCCTCTCTAAGCAGGCAGCCAGAGCGGAGCTAAAGCCATCCTCCATTTTGGATCGACTCTGCCTGCACCGCCTTTCATCTGCGAGAGCTCCATCTAACCTGCCATCTTCGGGGTGGCTTTCTCTCTGCAACTGCAAAGGAGCAGGATTGGTGCTGTTCTGCCTACGTAGTGCTACAGGCTGGCCCCTCCCTCCCTCTTCCTTGTAATGAGTCATCTTTGGAAACACAGGATTTGCCAGTTTGGCACTGTGCACCTCAAATGTTTGCCCACCTGAGTAGGTCGTGCAAGAATCCTGATGCTCACCTCCTCTCTCTCCTTCTCCTCCTCGCCCATCTCCAATCCCTCCCCTCTCTCCTCTCAGCCCACTGAATCCCAGCATTTCTAAATGGTGGTCACTACTGCTGTGACTATCCAGCTCCTCAATCCCAGAATCCACCACGGCATCTTGCCAGTCTCCACTCTTAGGTATTATAGTGGGGTGATGAGTGTGGTCAGCAGCTTTACCCCCTGTGTTCAGGCCACCCTTGGGCCCAGGCATTGTCATGCTGTACTCAGAGGATGACAGTGAGGTTGTGGTTGTGGAGGCAGCGGCAGTGGATGTCATGGTAGTGGTAGCGTAGGTCATGGTTGAGGTGAGCGGGGCTGTGCCTCTGTCCTGGGCCGGGGTGTGACCACCTAAGGAGGGGTCGTTGGGGCTGCTGTAATAGGGGTGAGAATGGGACATTGGCTGCGGTCTGTGTAGTGACGTGGCAGGCAAAGCAGCAGTAGAGGTGGCGGTGGTGGAGGAAGGGGGAAATATCTGTGGGGACGGATAAGATGGAGAGAGAGCCGACTGCGTAAGGTTGGCCACCTCGCTGTCGTAGGAGGTAAGGCTGGAGGCAGCAGAGTCACCACCCTGTGGAGAGGGTTGGGGAGCGTTTGAAGGCTTGGAAGATGGAAGAGGGGGTGGGGGAGGTGGAGCAACACCAGCAGAGTGTTGACTCTGGTGCTGATGCTGTCTAGGAAACTCCTGACCTCTCTCGTTCTTACCATTAGCAAACTGTATAGGGGGGGGCAAAGGATCTGCAAAGACAAACTCGTCATCTGCATCTATTGAGGGAGCCGGTGGAGGGAGAACCATCAGTCCTAGACCTCCACCTGCCCCTGCTCTTGCTTCTCCCATAGCTGCATGTGTCTGGGCTGGGGCTGTGGGGACAGTGTACTGAGGGATGTAGTTGGTGTTTGGAGTGCTTTCCATCTGTAGAAAGGAAGGTCTGCGGGGTGCAGGTTGAGCCGGCGGTGGAGGAGGCTGTATGGATGGAGCGGGTCTGCTGTCGTACACCTCCTTATCTCGTTCTCTCTCCCTGGGGCTCTGTGGATAATACTGGGTTGAATACTGACTCGTTCTGTCCTCTGAAAAGCGAACTCTTAGACCCTCCCTGGGTCCTCCCTCCTTTTCTCTCTCCATCTTCTCCCCACCACCTCCTCCCAAACGTAATATCCTTGGTGACTGTGGCCGGCTCAGAGATGCAGGCGAGGTGGTAGCGGTGGGGGAGCTTAAGTGGAGGGACACTGGGGAAGTGTAGGCCGATTGTGTAGGGGTTGCAAAAAGGGAAGGAGTTGGGGTCTGAACAGGGGTAGGGAACGCTCCTACAGTGGACAGCTGCCGACCAAAATGTCTCTCCTCTCTGCGCGTCCTGCGGTCATCCTTTAGGGCCCTCTCTCTTGCAGCTAGGGCCAGGCCAAGTGGAGACGAGGGGTCCAAAACTTTCCCTGTAAGTGGATGGATGAAGGTAGTAGCAGGCTGGCTGCCGTACATTGAGGGAGCTGACTTGGGCTGGCCGTCCTGACCGAGGACAGGGGAAGAATATTCAGGGAGGCCAAAGGCTGGGGGCATGCTGCTGGAATAGTTGACATAGCTGTCTCCAGAAAACATGCCCTCATCTATAGACTTGGAGGGCCGTAGACGAGGAGTGGGCACTTCCATTTGTGAACCCTGTAAAGGCTGAATTCTTACCCCAAGAGCTCCTCCTTCTTCCCCTGCTCCTCCTCCTGCCTCTCCTTGAATGTCCTCCTCAGATGAGAGGAAGAAAGAAGCACTCTTTCTTCTCATATCTCGGAAACGTTCCCTTTCCCTGCGCGCCCCTCCTCCTCCGTAGGCCGAACCGAATGTCGAAGTGTAATCCAAGTTTTCCAGGTTTTGCTGCGAGGAAACTGATGGGGCAACAGTTGATGAAGGCAAGGAGGTGGACGTAGGGGGCTGAGGTGGCAGTGGTGTGAGTGGTGATGGTAGACTGGTGTTGGGGCTGTCTGAGGTTGCATCTGCTGAGGTGTTGTCTTCTGCATCCTGTGGGGGCTCAGCTTCCATGCTGCTGCCCTGGCTGCTTCGGCCGCTGCTGCTGGTGGAGGGTGCTTTGACAATGATGGTGGGGATGGGGATAGAGCTCTTCTCTTTGGCTGCACCACCTTTTCCTCTGTGCTGTCTCAGCCCATCTTCCACCTTCGACTGCTTCATCAGAGCTCCTCGACCACCTCTCCTGGCCGCCCCCCTGGCAACTCCTCCACCCTGCTCCCGGTTAGACATGTGTGGGTGTTGTTGTTGCGGCGCTTGTTGGGCCTTAGGCTTAGCACTTGTCGGTGGTGTAGCGCTGCTGTAGCCTCTCCTTAACCCTCCCATCTTGCCACCACCTCTCCTGGGCGCCTCCGGCTCTCTGACACAGAGTCCTTCTGATTGTCTGCGGAGGGTGGGGACCATGACCTGCTGGTTCATCCCACCAGGTCCTCCCCGGTCCCAGCCTGCTTGAGTAGGATGTCCTGGCTGTGAGTGGAGCTGGTAGTGGGCCTGAGATACGGGGGGTATGGGCATAGCAGGCCCTCTCCCAGGATGTGGGCCTGCAGATAAAGGCGGCTCTGGGGCGGATGTGTTAGGGGGTGGGGGGATTTCTTCTGGTCCCGGCACTGACAGGCTGCGAGCCAGCTTCATAGCAGGTGGGTGAAGGTATTGCCTTTCCTCCTCTGTTACACCTGAGAACAAGGACACAGTTGGTTACAAACTGACACTCATTTATTGAGCAGACAGAAATCTTTCCATGACAATTGGCATTACCAATAGATTTTTGACGCATCATTACTGCATGCTGACCGTGGCCTGGTTGAAAATGAGCTTGGTTGTAGCCAAAACCTGGTCCGTGCTGCACCATACTCACTGAAGACTGCTGCTCATAGGGCTGCTTCAGGTGTCGAAACACATTATGAAATGGGAGCAAAAGAGAATTTGAAAGGAAGGAAAGAGTAAAGACAGGAAAGGAAACATTTACTCAGATATAATCAAATCAAACTGACGTTGGCTGTTTAGCTGATACTGATTTGATATACAGTATAATACAATATAGAAAAACCAGTGTGTCCGAGTATTAGTGTATCAGGCAACAGAGCATAGATGAATGGACACAACCTGACTCACACTTAAACAAATGTTTTGGTGTGGGTGGTCCATTGTCAATCATTCTCTGTAAAGTGCAGTGAGGGCAGGAGAACACACAGAGCTAAAAAAAAAAAAAAAAAAAAAGCTAAAGACCAAGCTGCTTTATAGATAGGAATCATTTTTTTTTTGCAAGCATTAGTCACTTCCATGACTAAATATGTGCCACATCCTAAAGTAGTGGAGAAGCTCTGTTTTATATGTGAATCTGGTATTGCAGTATTCAGAGAGAGGTGTTTGTTAATATTTTGTAGCAACGGAAATTGAGTTTAAAAAGCCAGCAGGACCCCAAGTTAAGTTAACTAGGACCATTTCCTTCCAATTCCCAACAGTACCTCATTGGGGACGTTGGGAACAATACTCTTGCTCCGGTCCCTCTTGCCTCCATGACCCCTCTGACCCTGGTTGTCTGATGTAATAGTATGTTGGGCAGCAGCCAAGATTTCATCCAGTTTATCTAAAACAGAGACCCAGCAGGGGCAGGGCAGAAAAGAAATGTAGAGAGGTAGTGAGAGGGAGCATAAAATAAAGGCAGAAACATG
The DNA here is from genome assembly GCA_031216445.1 of Lateolabrax maculatus. NCBI lineage: Eukaryota > Metazoa > Chordata > Actinopteri > Acropomatiformes > Lateolabracidae > Lateolabrax > Lateolabrax maculatus. Next base: position 12,708,053 of record CM062200.1, read on the forward strand.
AAAAGCAGGATTTCAGTAAGCCCCCTACTGTCCCCTCAAAGTTAAAAACACCCTTTTACAGTATGACAAGAGCCTTGAGAGTGATTTCTTACTTAGTGCCATCTGATAGACTGTCCTCTTCTTATCAGTACCCTGAGAGGACTCGTATTCTGAAAAAAAAGAGCATCAAACAGGCTGACTTTTAATTAAAGCTCAGGGGCTGATAGGGGTAATGATAAAGGCTGATATTCACCTGCTTTCTTTTTCCATGGAGAGGCAGCTGTAGCATACATAATTTGGGAAACAGAAATTAGGTGTGACTAGAACCACTGTGTAGTCATGTGTATTAAGCAGATGAAAGGATGAAATACATACTCAGACACATGTGATGGTGTGAATACTGATGTGATGAAATGGATGGTGATAGGGACGGAAATGATAATGAGAGCACACAAATCCATGATTCTCCCACCTTTGTCCACTGTATGCAGCACATTTGGTTCAGAAGAAAAAGAAAAAAAGGGAAGATTGTGACTGATGGCATCAGGCAAGTATCTTTTCACATCATACAATTGCTTTTATATCTCTTAACTGTTTAATTATCACCTTCTTCTTCATATGTAACATTAAAAGTGCAAATGAATCAAAAAGCTCCTTTCCCATCAATCTGTTGCTAATGAAAAAAAGAAATCGCACCTATACTGGATAATTTTTCTTGGCTCTCTGCATCAACTCGTTTAATATTTAATGCTGTGTTTCCCTAATAGTGAGATGGTACTGTACCATCATCCTGCAGAAAATCTGCTAACCCACCTAAAAAGCTATTTCAAATGTGACTCTCCCCCCACCCCCCCAAAAAAAAAAAAACTGTGGGGGACTCCAAACTAATTTATGTTCTTTCCAGACCTCCCCTCCTCTTTATTCTTTGCATTCACTCCTTTATCCCCTGTATAATCTTACCCATGTCTTCCAGCTCTGATGTCATTGACTTGGAGCGCAGGGCAATGGCAGGAGGAGTCAGTCTTTTAGTCTGCTGCGGGGCTGCCAAGGGAAGCCAGCCAAATGCAGAGTTAATGTTTAGTATTCTTGTATAAACATGCAGCACCAATGACAACCACATTGCAACGGGCTTTTAGGGTGAAGTAAACATGCAATCAGCTTTATCGTCATATCATAAACATAGGATGGGAATGGCATAAAAGGAAAATTTGACTCTTACCTCTCTTCCGAGCAGTGTCCTCCAGTTCAGGGTTTCGAGCAACCATCACAACTTTCACCATGAGACTGTTGCCGCCCTGTCGGATCATGTTGACCACCTGACGGTGGCCAACCTTCACCACGTTCTGGCCATTCACCTGACAGACACAAAGATTCAGAAGGACTGAATGCAGAATGATGTGTTGCATTAATATCCATCTAAATGAAAAAAAAAACAATTCTGTTTTAGAGATTATGAGGGCCTATTGGTGACCACTGGATCAGTTTGGTAATGGTGCTTTCCCATTTTTGGCATATTTTGTTACAGTTTTCTAACACCCAGCTTCAAAAATACCTATTTTTACAGTGTTTTGGATGGTTGCATGCAATACAGGCAGCGACTACAGTAAATCACAGTTACAAAGGCTTGGGCAGCTACATAAGTGACTCATATTAGGTTGAATACTAATCAGCAGTATGTGTCAGCTTTAATAGAGGTTTGACAATCACCATTTCTGGGGAACATAGGGAAACCTTTAAAGGTACAAATGACCAGAAAGTTGCCTGAACTGCTTGTGCTTAATCGATGAGGAACAGTGATCACAAGTAGAGAAACCCCTCACCAACTCTGACTAAAATACACTGCATACAAAATATATACTTAGAAACAGTATAAATATTATAGCCAGAAAAATTGCCTCAGATATGCATATGTATTTCATGGAGGATAGCGCAGATAATAGGAGGAGACATTTGGTTGATTATGTATTATGTATAATTTACTGAAGTCACGCTATTTGCGACTGTCAGTTTTGTGCAAAAAAATGATTCGCTTCTGAAAAAGAGGCATAAACATAGTACAGATGGGATTTACAAGAGCCACAAGGTAAGTTGTTGAGGGAAAAGAAACATGCATTAAATATAGGCTTGTATCTAACTAAAAACAGATTATTAGGAACAAAAATGAAGCAATTATGCTATTATTAATAAACACACATATCTGATTAGTTTAACATAAACAAATAGTGGACTAATGTTGATGTCTGTCTTAAACTTGAATTTGAACTTCATCAATGAGCTTTAAAATCACTACAGACTGCAACTAAACTATTCTTTGTTTTGTTAAGACATTTTATCGTGCCATAACAACCTGCTCTCTCTCTCTCTCTTTCACTCTCTCTCTCCTCTGGTTGCAGTGCTGTTTGTACCCGATGTATACTTTGTGTGTTATGTTTGAGCTCTCCTTCACACGCACACCTGCACTTGTTACATTAATTAGTGGAAAAAGCACTAATGAGATTTATTTGTCGGAAAAATTTGAATTCCTTACTCAAAATGTAATATTGTGCTAGCTTGTTGTACTTGCTGCATGAGGATCCATCAAAGCTCTGTCAGTGGGAAAATGTGGACCTCAGTGTCTGTTTTACCTGTATGGCTCGTGAATTCTCCTAACTCTAAAAGAAAAAAGTTATTGGACTGTTGGAAATAAAAAATATACACCACCGAACAACAACATGGATCCAGCAATGCAAGCTGCATTGCAATAGTGATTTTTTTAAATGTGCCACCTAAATGTGGCTTCTGGATAAAATGGACTCAGGACCACAGATTAAGTTCCATGCTGGTTTAGGTTTGTGGTTAGTCCTTACCTCGATGAGGAAATCCCCCATCCTCAGGCCCGCCCTCCAGGCCACGCCCCCCTCATCGACAGACTCCAGGTACTGGAGCGCGGGGAACGCTGGCGTTGGAGTGAACTCCTCTATGGGAGTCTGAGCTGTAGGGGACGAGACAAAAAGTATGAGCATGAGTGGACACAAGGACATGGGTTTGAAAATGAGAGAGGGATAAAACGATCAGAAAGACAAAAAAAGAGCACTTGAGACAGAAAAATATGACGTGAAAGAGGCTCACCTTTGGCTCCCCTAAGAACAAAGCCAAAGCCCTCATTGTCTTTCTTCTGTAGGAGCACTGTCTTCTCCTTAATGATGTAGTCACTTTGAGAGAGTAAAGAGGGAACAGAGGGGAAGGGGAAAGGGGGATACAGAGAGATGGAGAAAAAAAGGGAGAGAATTGGAGAGGAAGAGAGCTATATGACTTCTATACCAACATAAAAGTCTTATTGTCATGCAAATAAAGCATTTTTCTGAATGTGGAAAACAGCTATACTGCATCACATTATGAAATCACACTGCAGCAAAAGAAAGGTTGGCTTGAGAATGTCATACAAAAAGCGCTGGTGCACAAAAGGGTTGATGGCAGGGATACAGTTAGTGTCACAATGGGAGAAAGTGTATATGAGATGACTTTCCATACTATGGACTAATCCAGCTAGAGCTGACAAGCACTGGGCCAGGGGGGAACGGCACATTAGAAAAATGTGCACATACACTTCACTGATAATGGAAACTTCCAAATGCACCTAAATCGCTGCATTAGCTTTCACCGCCTCTGGCAGCTTTTACAAGGATACTGCTTTACCAACTCCAGCACACCACTACCGGTCATACATGACACTTCAAATTATGTACAAGAAGAAGTCAGAGATGCCTCTAATCTTCCTCTACAAACGGCTCCTCTTGCTCAAAGACTACATCCTGCTAGGGCAAAAATAGTGATCACAGACAATGGTGATGCAATCTTATTATGAGACTGTTGGAGTAGTGTAACAGCTGGCCCAGCAAGCTTCTTCATTATTCTATTACCATGTCTGGGACATTTGGCCAAGCTGCTTTACAACCCTTTCTGTGATATGGGACTGGTTAAATTGACTCCACACTGACACACATAGCCACATCTCATGACTCATTTCTGGACTTGACTTTCTAACAATGTCAATTCACCCTGGTTCTGTTAGAGAGCCCGGGGCTTGAGCAGAGCTGTATGTATTAAGAGGAATTCCAGATATTTCTTTCCTAGGCATCTAATTTCTGTGTTAGTTTGTTCTTTAAACTTAACCCAGACTGACACTTGATAAATCAAAGTATTGGATTTCCTAGAAGGGGTGCACTGGGTGTGAACAGGATGAGTAGCCTGGTTGAAGAATTGTCTTTATTCATAATAATAGCTTGACTGCCAAAACAATGCAGTAAAATGCCCTGGGTATACTCAAGGACATCATTTCCATTGGGAATACAGTTTTTTCCCCTCGCCCTAATAAATGGGGAGTTTGCGTGAATTGTGTGTGCGTTCACACCTGGACCCTCATGAGAAGTAGTGAATGTAAATGGGATTTTTTTGGCCCTGAGTTCAATATTTCAGGCACTGTTTACTCCCAGGCTGCATACAGATTCTGCATCATTCACTTGAGTCAGCAAACCCAAAAACCAAAACTGTGGTGCTAAATCCAACCTTAATTATCTGTACCCTAAACACAACCATTTCATTGGCTGCCTGGCAATAAGGTCTGCAGCCAGGCATTCATGAGAGAAAATCAATGTATGATTTAAAAATACTAACATTTTAATTTACTTTTAGGTTTCAGGCAGAAGACTTGAATTTTTTCTATGTCTGGCAGAAGACCCCATGACTCTGACTTAATTCTGCCTCAGCCACTTCTGAAACACCCATGTGTATACTGGAACTAAAATAACAATAACAGCATAATATTATATTCCACACTGTAGCTTACAATACAGACCCAGCAAGGTTTTGTGTACTTAATCCGGCAGGGCATGTAATAAAGTTTGGCTGTGGAATCACAGAGGTCCAGCCGAGTAATGAGTGTTGGCCTACAGGCCTGAAGATCCAGACTTCGACACCAAGCCGCAACTTTAGCACTGAACAGATGATCGCTAGTTTCCCCGACTGAGGTCCATCCCTTGTGTGTTCTCCATCAATGTTACTGTTTCGCCAACGCACAGCCGCCTTCCTGCCATCTGCTCCTCACACCTCATTCCTTTTTCTCTCACCCTGTCCTCCATCATGCCTTCCCTCTCTGAGGATCAAAGTAACATGGAGTGGGTGGACGGCTCCATCGGGCTCTTCATCCATCCAGTTCTACAAGGGGGAAACATGGCCTGTGTTGGTCCTCCAGGTGGTTCTAAGTTGTGTTGCTGGCTTGCAGTAACACACCTGATTTCCTTTACATACTTCAAGCTATTCAACCCGTCTGTCACCACGTTGCCCACTGTTGCCTGGCCAATTAGGGCCATAAAAAGCGCAAACGTCCTTTGTTAATCTCTGTTGGCTAGTAGGACACACTGTCTCTGGACTGGCTGCAATGAAGCTGGAAGCCTACTAGAGACCAGAGTTATTATGTACCCTCCTGAGTCATCCTCTCTTCTATCCACAATTACTGAGAGAAAAAAAAGAAGCTTTTTAACCATTCATCTCCTGAATGTACATGCAGATAGACTGGCTATGTGGGGATAATACCCACACACCACAAGTGAAGCACTTGACGGATGTTAGTGAAACACACTGTGGATGGAGACGTGCTAGATAGATGAACAGTATATATGCATAAATATATGTACAGGAGAGATACTCCCACAGCAAACAAGCACTATGACGTATACACTTATATGTGAAAACCACACATATTTCATTCAGTGTATAGAGTCGCATGCACACACACACACACAAACACAAATGCATGCACACACACAGACATACATAGAAATGACCGGTATCTCAAATTTGAGCTTGAAGGGAGCTGATAAATCGCACTCTTGCCACTTATTGACTTAGTCACTTTCATCCCTCTGTACAGTCAAAATACCTCACAGAAAAAAAACATATGGGATGTGACAATAGCATCTTTAAAGGAACAGGAATAAATGGGAAGTCCTGGTGAATGAAAAATATCGGCTTAAAGAAATCATGACTCAAAGAGAATGAAATACACCCACACTGTCTGTGACTGAAATGCATCAATATGTGCTCCCTTTCATGCACTAACACACACGCACACAGCCTTCAGAGAGACACGGGAGGAAGACACAGAAATAAACACGCTGCAGAGTCTCCATTCAATAGCCACTTCCGTCCCACAGATATTCACATGCATAGGAAAAATACGAATTTAAGACACGCGCACAAATACACACACGCACACTCGGAAGCATCACACGCACGCACAGAATACATAGCTTATTAGTCTGTCTTTGAAAAGGCACGGCCTCTCAATAGCATCATCTACCTCTCCCCTCTCTCCATTGTCCTCTCCTCACATCCATAGCCAGCCAATGAATGAGGAAACAGCCGCTACCTGTAAATGAACCACACGCTCCTGTTTCTGGGGCCCAGTGACGGCCACGAAGAAGAGAGGGAGAGAGAGAAATCTCTCTCTCCGCATCCCCCCATTGCCATGTCCCCCCCTCCTCTCTCTCGCACGCGCTCCACCACCTCCTCCCTCCTCCCGCCTCCCTCCTCCTCCTCCTCCCCCTCCCGGTCTTCCAGCGAGAGCTCAGCCGGAGAGAGCCGCGAGAGTGGAGGAGAGAGAGCGAAAGAGGTGGGGAACAAGAGGGGAGAGAGCGCTGAGAGGACCGCGTACCGGTCTGCACCCCGCGTACTTCAGACAAGAGAAAGACAATGTGAAGGAAAGACAGGGAGAAAATACCAGCGATTATCACAACAGGGAGAGAGTGTACGGAGTGTGCGTGCGTGTGTGTGCTGGTACATGACAGAAAGAGGGTTTGGTTGCAAAATAGGGGAGATGGAGAGCTGAATTTGCGGGGGATGGGTATAAATGTAAGGCGACACAGGGAGAGACGGTGCGTGCATTTGCACATCCACTGACTGCTGTATCACAGATATACCAACAGCTGATTCCCACCCTGGATTTACTCACACACACACACGCGCACACACACACATTTGCAAACTTTCCTCTCGCTGCCTTCTCTCCTCTAAAGCAGAGCTGTCATCACCACACAGACACTCTTCCTCTCTCTATCTCTCTCTGAAATAGTAATTGACATTCTGCCTGCAGTGAGGGGAACATGCTCCGGATCACCTTGCTCTTAATTGAGCACCACTTCACCACAGTGCTGCAATTACGCTTAACCAACTTAGCACAGGTAATATAACCCCAGTGGCTGCTATTTCCATTTAGAACACAAGCGCAGCTGCATTAAAGTGAATGCCTTTTTTGAATGACAGTGAGAGCTGCTCAGCACAAGGGTAATGTTAGCTACAGTGCGTAAGAGGCTGTAAAACCCCGGGGGTGGCGACTGGTAAGTCCTTCTCACTAGCCCAGGGACCCAACTGACGCCTGGTGTTCTTTCAACCTCCTCATGACTCATCAGCAGGATGATGAAGTATGTCCATGCAAAGATGCGCACAAGCAATCCCAGCTCTCGAACATACATGCACAGCTTCATAAAACACAGTTGCAGCTGCCCAGGGCTGAGCTGCAGCTTCAGACAGATGCCATGGAGGAGGAGAAGTACCCCCCCCAGCCACCCCACCCCACCTTTCATTAAGGCATTATTGTGTTCAGTGTAAACAACCGACCAGACAACAAACAACCAGAGAGGAGAGAGAGGCATGTGGATGGAGGTATCAAAGAGACAAGTGCATTTGCCTAGTGGAGCCAAAAGGGGCAGAGCTGAAAATGGCATGGCTGCCCTCTGTGCTTTCAGCGCTGACGTGTTCACACAGCAAAACAATAGAGAACAAGCGCTGTTCGGGATCTGCAGAAAAACAGACACATACAGCACGCAGGGAGACATGAAAGCACAAGTAGGTGAAACAAGTGTGCACGTACACGAACACGCGCACACACAAGAACCTCCCGCGTGTGTCAACTATTTCAATCACCTTAACAGGCCTCACAGTTTAACCTTACAATAGTAAAACAGAGAGCACACAGTTCAGTCGGGAACTGCTCACATCACAGGGCAGGCAAACACACTCACCCTCACATTTACACTTTTCCAGCAATTTAGAGTGCAGTTACCAGTTTTTCTTAAAGGCAGCAGGCTGACAGATTATTGTTTCTGCCGCAACTCACTTATCAACCGATAACAGGTTGTGAGGGTCATAGCAACTTTTTCTCACCTGGGGCCATCAATGCCATCATAGGCTCCGACAGTGACGTTGCGGAAAAGCTTCCTCTTGGCTTTCTCACTGCGTGTCTCTGCAAGGCACAAGCAGGCAAAACATATGCTCAATTTAAACTCTCAGCTTCTGTCATGACACCTTCTCTGTCTTTTCTAGAAGTGTTGTGTCTTCAGCACAACACACAAATGAATCAAATATATTTACACCCTGTTTTTTGTGTCTTCTGCGTGGCATATGGTTTGCTTCCTGCGTGAACAGTGTAGCAGTAAAAATAGGAGAAAAGTGAATGTCTGTACATTGCTGTACATTTACCACTGTCAGCTGCAAAAGTGCCTGCTGGTAAACATGAGTGTGACATGTGCTGGGTGTTACAGTGACTTAAAGGATAATTCCAGCCTGAGGGAGTATGTAACCCATTTTTCAGCAGGCCCCTTCTCCAATCTATGCGCTATTTATTTATGATTGTTCTGTGTCCTTTTAACTCACCTTTTGACATTGTTAACTTCAGGAGAGTACTTTCAAAACTATCAATAACCTATTTCTTTCAATTTATACATGAATGATTAAAAAACAGTCCTATAAGGCACAAGCACAAAATGGACAGGATAATATTTTAAAAAACTAGAGTGAAGTGAGGCTGCTACTTGTGTTGTCTTACCTGATCGATTGTCTTTGTTGAGACCGGCCACCTCTTCCACACAGTCTGAAGGAAACCAGCCAGTGCGACCTTTCACTGTTCCCTCCCAGTATCCACCCTCTCCCACACTTAACACTGAGACAGGGAGATGGACAGATACATAGATAGTTAAACAGACAGACATAGACAGTCAGACAATACTAAATCCATTGTCACAAACTCTTACACTCTTATATATCTGTCCCTCAACCTTCCTTGTTTACCTTTAGCAACCTTTTTTATATTAACATTGTACAATCCACCGAGAATGGCTAGGAACATATATTTCTTTGTGACAAATGGCTATGTCTGCTGATGCTTCTCATTTCTCTTGTTTACAATGCTCTCTCTTCCCTAATTTATCTGTTGATGTTGTAGATACAGCAGCTGCATTTTTTTCTGCATCAAACTGTACTGCAGACATCTCAACATTATACCAAATTACCTGCAGTCGAGAACGTTCAGCAATTATCTGTCAAACAACAACATGATTACAATGCCAAAAACACAATTTTCTCACATTCTCATTTTTCACCATTTGCAAATCTTGGCGTTATCTCACCTTTAACTTTGTCCCCTTTGCTAAGTGAGAGCTCTCTGTCTCCACTGGCAGAGTGGGCCCGGGTGGCCACATAAACCCGCCCTGGCACTGCACTGTACATACGCTTCATCTGACCTCCCCCACTGCCGGCTGAGGTTGCACTACAGAGGGAGAAAGAGAGAGAAGGAGTCTCTTACAAAACTGAGAGATAAGACTGTGTTGCTTACTGTGAAAAAACAAGTGAGACAAAGTGAGACAACATGCAGCTTGTCAGGCTACATCAGAGACAGTCAGTAGTTGAGTCATTCTAATCAGTCATACCAACAGTAGGAATGCATGCTGATATCTTGCATTTATTAACAGTGTCTCGCAGTACATATTGCATGTCAGGTACATAGATAATGCTAACAATTCTAACACAGTCTGTGCTATAATCGTACTCTAAGGTACACACTATTTTGGCAGTTAGTATACAAGGAATTAGTGTAATGGGTAATGTACTGATGGGAAATAATGTAAGGCATGTGGTGGTGTATGTCAATCAAGCTTTAACTACAGGAAACTATCACTGATTAAAAAAATAAACATCACAAAGTACTACACGTTGTGCAGATTTTTTTTTGGGTTATTTTTATCCACACCAGCAGGCATGGCTCTAGAGATTGCAACGCCCACTGATATATCTCAACAGCTATAGAATTGGGACCAATCTTTGAACAGACGTACATAGTTTGTGGTGATCTAGCGCATCAAGCATCATCATCATGTCAAAATTTTTAATCCTAATTTGTCCAATAGTTTGGTTTGTGACCAACGGCCTGCAAAACTAATTTAATTTCCATCAGCTTTGGCTGTACTTTGTGCTTAGTGCTAATCCGTAAATGTTTGCATGCTAACAAACTAAACTAAGATGGTAAACACTGTAAAAATCAGCATGTTCACAAGTGTCATTGTAAGCGTGTTAGTGTAGTAAAAACTCTTTATCAGAACTTCTAAAAACATTTACAGACATTTATATAGTCACTTATAACCCTATAAAGCCATAATCAAAGTTCTCTTGTGAGTATGTGTGAAGCAACATGGATCACTGTCCTCGTGAGGTCATGACCAAGATATTGTGTGTGTGTGCAGGGCCTCATTGTTCTATAAGATAATAACTGAAGAATATTCCCTTTAGAGATTTAATTATCAGAAAGAAGGAAACAGAGCCACCTATGTCCAGTAACTAGTTGCCAAAAACAACTATGTATCCATAACAATATTCTGTTATGGTCCAAAGCTGTCAGGAAGAGAGGGGAAGAGAGTCTGACATCAGATTGGGAGGAGAAATTATAAATGTTATAAAATTAAGTTTCATATACATTGTTTTCTTTCTTCCTGCAGGAAGAAATGACCCCAGGTCTTTTGTGTAATAAAAGACTTGTAATAAAGAACCTCTTCTCCAGCAGATTTTTTCCACTACTAAAACATTGGCGTCAAGATCGAAAAAGAGCAAAATTGAGAGACAACATTTCTCAGGCAAACAGTGGCCACTTTAAAAAGGTATGCAAGTTTTGCTTATTACGCCGTCTGGGGGAAGGTTTTACTTCAACTGGTGATGTTGGTAAGACTAGAAATCAATTTGGCTTTCCAAATTAAGAACCAAAAAGAGTGAAGGGGTTCTGAATGTGATGAGTGTGAATGGGATTTGTGAAATAGAAACTACAGTAGGCTTCCAAGTCTGTGGAGTCTTTATGAGGTTGTTGATAAAACCGTAGGCTTGTGTGAGTCAAAAAAGAAGAATAAGTTAAAGTTAAAGTTTAAGTTTAAGTTTAAGCTGCAGCTGCATTGTAAATTCTGCTATGTGTCATGTATTGTAGTGTTAGAAAATGTTAAAATGAAAACCGTGTCTGAATCTTGTGCTGTTTTAAAAGGGGTGGCTGCAAAATGATAGATAGAGGTAGGGATAGATGATCTGGGAATTATCAGTGATTATTATTCAGTGTTTTTGCGAGTGTAATCTTTAAAATAATCTGTACACTGGGAGAATGATACACCTTAAGGAAGGTTAAGAGTGATAAAAAGCTGTAACTACTGGAAGCGCAGTAAAGTGGGCTTGTTAGGTTGAGTGACAGAGGTAATCCACATTATAAAAATAAAATTTTTAGAAGTTGAAAAAAGGAGATAATAAGTGCACATACACATATAAAAAATAAAATAAAATAATTGTTGTTTGATTTGCAAACATACACTCACTCAAATACACAGGACTTTCAGAGAACAGAAACATGGGGTGCAGAGAAAGTCTTGTGTATGAGGCTATGATTGGGCGTAACTATCTGCGGCTGTAGGTTTTGACAGCGTGGGGGATTCTACAGAAACATCATGGTAGAGGAAAAAGGAGAAAATTTGATTATTCCCGATTAAAGAGAGATATTTAAAAAATGCTAGTGTTTAGCATTTAGCTGTATACACATGTAAAGCCTTGATTATTTCCAAGTTGTCGTCAGACCTACCACCGTCTGACATTTGGAAAACTTTTGTTTCAGGCTGTGACCAGTTCCCACATTTCATGTTTTGCAGGACGACAATGTCCACCCATACCACACTTAAGATATACAATTTTCTTGCAGAGAATAGTACACAGTAAAAATAGTACACAGTATGCAACTAAGGCACAAATAGGAAGTTTCCTGCATGAAGTTGATGGTAACTGGAGATTAGTGACCCCTGTTAATAGACGGCCTTAACAGCCACTTTCCCTCTCTTCATGTACACTGTATAGCTTCCCTCCACGGGCTCCTTACCCCTGTCTGCCTCTTGGTTGCCTGTGCCTCTCCTCTGTGTCACTTTGGCCTCCTCCTCTCCCTCTGGATGGGGAGCGAGTACGAGTTCTGGGGCTGCTGGAGCTTCTCATGCCTATGGAGGCCCTGCGCTGGCCCTGCAGAGACACACCCAAGCCCCATATAGACAGCGCGTCAAAGCTGATCCTGTAACGTGCTCTGAGTAAAAGATTGAGAAGGCAATGCAACATCAGCAAAGCATATCTAATAGCAGATGAGCATCCACCTAATGGTCCTCAGTACCTGTCCCGGGTTGGGATTGGTTGCAGCCTTTGGCATGGCCAGAGGGTCAGACTGGGCCATGGTGTTATCGCTGTTAGCGCGCAGTAGGGGGTGGGAATGAAGTGAGGGAAGAGGCAGAGTGTGGGCGCTCTCTTTTCGCTTGGGAACATACTTTGGCGATTCTAAAAAGGGCACTGAAGATGGGGTTGTGAGGTTTATGGGTGAGGGTTCAGATGCATTGTAAGAAGGAGTAAGAAGTGAGGGAGGGCAGTGGGGTTTGATGGGACAGGATGAAATGGAGGGAGAAATTAGGTAGATTGTTAGGGGGGAAAGGAGGGAGATTGTAAGGGCAAATACACGATCAATTCAGGAAAGTACAAAGAGAAGCAGGTGTTGGGAACTGATTGTAACACCTGAAAGCCTCCTCGGAAGAAACAGTTTGGCACGAATGCTTACCTACGTCAGAATCTCTGTGGTTTTTGATGATTTCCCCGACTTCAAAGTGACCAGACAGTATAGCTAGCTGCAAATCCAAAAGACAAAATAAGATTTAATTGTTCTAGCTATCTTAATTATTGCTATTTCTTGTTTTATTGTGTTGTCTTCTCTTTATTTTTAAGTTCATGACAAAACTAGTCCACAAATGCAATTTTACTTTGGAAACATGATAAAAATGCATTATTCATTGATAGTTTAACCATTTACCTGAAAAGGGGTCTGACCGTGCTTGTTCTTTGCCTCCTTATTTGCTCCCCTGTACAGAAGGACGCGGACACAGCTTTCCTGATCATTCAGAGAGGTTAGTGACTGGTTAACACCCTTAGAAAAGCCAGCAGTAATAATTATAATAATAATAGTTTCATATAAAGGATCTGTTTCCATACTTGCCTTGTTGTACAGGGCAGAAATGTGAAGTGCAGTGTTCCCTGAGGCATTTTGAGAAGAGGTGTCTGCCCCATAAAACAGCAGATGCTCCAAGTGCTGGGCAAAGCCATTCTGGCAAGCCTTTCAATGTCAAGAGTGTGATAGAAATATCCACAATTTATCAGTATTATAAAGTATAGAAAAAGACCAGTTAAAGCATAGAGGAAGATTTGAGACAGGACTGTTTCAGTACAATAGAACTGACTTAGGCAGAAAAGGGGAGAAGATGAAAAATATAGCAAAGGAGTTACAAACAGAAAAAAAGGGGAATAATACGTATTACATCCACATTTAGATCCATAATTACTCTTACACACAAAACAGGTCAGAGCCAATTACATTGCACCATAGTCGAGAAAAAGAAGGAAACAAAAAAACCTTAAAACAACAAAAATGAGCCTTCAGCAGCCTGTGAGGTTTCCTCATATTTTTCTGCAGGGACTAAAATATCACAAGATACGTACAAAGTAAAGAAAGAAAACACAGAGCACGGCAAAACCAAAATAAAATACCATGACAACCGTCTCGCAGCACAAACGCAAATTTACCAGAATGTCACAGAGACATAATGTAGGCAATGCACCCGTATCTACAGTAAGAAAGAGATAATATCCAATGCTCTTTCTGAACTGGACTGGACAGGCTTGAGGTGACCTACATTTGAACAGGTTTCAGGAAACTATGAGGTCACTTCATTCACTTCAGTTTATATACATTTTTATCATGCCACGATTCTCAGTGCCTTTGCCTCTGAAAGGCTGGTGGGGATAATGAGATGGTAGGATGAAGGGTACCTTATGTATTTCTTCCATTCCAAACTCCTCTTCATCCCTGAGCTATGGAAAGAGAGAAAGAGGGGAAGAAGGAGAGAGAATGGAGAGGCAAGTGAGGAAGGCACAGAGGAGAGGGGTGTGAGAAAATGCTGAGAGAGACTGAGAGGCGATGGTACACGACATCAACCACAGAGATAAGACAGGGAAATGTTGGTGCATTGCATTAATTTACATGGAGAGAGACAAGGACAAGAGATGCTTAACGTGAAAATATGAAAGGAAACCATGAAACCATTTGGGAATCAATAGATAGACAGACAAACAGACAGACAGACAGACAGACAGACAGACAGATAGATAGATAGATAGATAGATAGATAGATAGATAGATTTGTATTTGGTGAGTTCATTACTGTCCATGGGTACCTGATGGGACTCATCCCAGCCATTCTCGTCTCTCGTCCCAAGCTTCGCCCTGTAGTACAGCAATGTCTCGCAGCAGGAAGTGTCGCCCCCTGTCAGTAAAGTGTGGTACAGCGGGGTCAGGCCACAACGGTCTTTGTAGTTTGGAGACGCTCCGAGGGACAAGAGAGCCTGGGAAGAAGAGATACAAGAAAAGCATTACTTTTTTAACATGTGTGGTTGTGCATATTCTGTCTATGATGAGAAATAGACGAGCTGAGAAAGGAGGAGAAAGTCGTAATGCTGCTGCTGATCAATCCAATCACGTAGTATTACGAGTACTGATAGAATGATAGTTATTGTGATAAACCTTTTTATGTATGTATTTATATACATATGTATATAAAACATCTGATCTCATATATACTACCACATAGTGTTGTACTGCATGTTGAAGCTGTAGCAGGGATAGAAAAAATACTGCTAACATTTCTTCCTGGCAAAGAAACACTTCCACAAAGGTGGGTCATGTTAAGCAGTTGTTACCTGTACAGGTACAAGTGGCTTTGACATGTGGTATTTGAAAGTAACATGAGGCCAGAGATCCAAAAAAGGTTAAATCCTCTGTTTAAAAGTACATTTTTTAAAGGAAAAGAACAGTAGGCACAACTTGAAACACACCAATAGTGTTACACCTACAGAATAAGATACTGTCAAATGCTTCACTCACATTTAATGCAGCGTTTGCAATGGTCATATTAGTGACTTCAACATTGAAGACATTTTATGTAAGATGTTTAAGTGACTATGTGTATTCTAATAATAATCATTCAATTTATTTTGTCCACATCGCCGGTCCTACTTGAGTGTGTTTGTGATCTGCATGCATGTGACTTCAAGTCCTTACCAGCAGCCCAGCGTGATTGTGAGCCCTAACAGCTTTGTGCAACGCTGTCAAGCCATCTCTGCTTCTAAAGTCCATATGAGCGCCGCCCTGAACCAGCACCCGGATGCCCTCCACCGGCAGGCCTGACTGCACCGCCACACAGAGCGGGGTCTCTTAACCCACAGAAGGGGGGTGGGGTCAGAAAGAATGGCAGGTAGAAAGGTGAAAGTGAAAGTCCGCCCTCAGATACTCTCATAGTATTTAATCACCCAATACCACTTCTAAAATCCTTTATTTGAATGAGAAGAATTAATCTATAAGCAAAGTTTAAAAAATGAATATATACAGTGAGAGTGAGGGTTGTGACAAACTCACCTCCACTGTCGGGGTCTTGAAAATTTGAATCAAGACCTTTATCGAGGACTTTTGCCATTTTTTCTATTGCTCCAGTCTGAATGTAATCCAGGAACTTCTTCAGACTGGCCTGAGAGATGAAGAAGAGAGGAGGAAGGAACAGGATGTCAGTCGGTGAAAAATTCATACACCAGCAATGTTCAACAGACACAAAAAGTAATACCTTTGTGCTGAGTTTCGAGAGGGCCTTTTCATCCAGATTTGTCTGTTTATAAACTCTGGTTTTGTACCTAAACTGAGGACCAGAAAAATACATGTGTGAAAACCTTGAATCATCATACTGCAACACAGCTAGGTTTATCATTAATAACATACTGTACATGGAAGAAATAACACAAAGATTAATATTTGTGCTGTGAATCTGTACCTCAGATGATGTTTTACAATGTGAACAATCGTTGTTTTTAAAGCAGAGAAGCAAAGCTGGGAATCAAAATTGAATAAAAAAAAAAATAATAATAATGCTGGCAAGCGCTTTTTGAGCAAATAATCAATTTTTTTTTAATTTCAGCATTGCAACATTAAAGCACAAAAAGCACCATTACTCTAACTGCAGCTAAACTACCTCACTGTTTCCAGAAATTCACTCTCCCACTCAAAGTCTTTGGAACAGCTCCATGAGTTATTTCTTTAAAATATCAAGTGAGATTTGGTTGTCTGTTTTGTTAGGAAAAACTTGATCACATGTAAGGCTGAATTGCTTAAACCTGCCACTAAAATACAGATGGATTCAGTGCTTGAATTGGAATATAATAAGATGCTTGTACATGCAGGAGTATTTTGTCTTTTGTGTGGTTTGACTAGGTAATGACTGACTAGAATACCTGTGTTTATACTTTAGACAACAATATAGATAAATGTATATTTGACATAAGGCTTTTATTCATAGTTAAAGGAAGTGTCTGAGAGTGTCAATTCTATAAATTTCTTTATAAAAATGTAAATTGTGTACATGGAAGCAAAGAAGGCCGACACATTAAAAGAGAGTTAATGGTGATTATTTACATTCTTTTAATGACCAGATGTGGTATCTAGGGCAGTCTAGGCAAAACCTACATGTCTATATAAGGCCATACTATATAAGGCCATACATTACAGGATCTGACATACTGTTTACTTGTACTATTTCAAAATGTAACTGACCACTGAGTTTGCAGAGTGCTGTTATGTGGTGGTCCAAATGTTTCAGAGCCTTCTCTATTCTGCCAGGAATAAAAAATTGCTGGTGAAATTAAAAACATTGGACTGAAATACGGTGAGAGGTAGAGAATCAGTCTTCAAAAGCCCCAGTGAATCATAAACATAACATACGTCAAAAGATGAGTAAACTGAGTTCAGGTCGGTTTGCCTTCGTCTTCCTCTCTGAATGAATACCACCTGACTAGATGTGCTGTCTCGACTTCAGTGGATGGCAAACAATTTACAGGCTGAGGAGCGTGGAGGTGAGAGGAGAAGTCTAAGCTCCTATATAGCAGCTGACAGCTGAGCGGAACCACATGCTGCACCTCAGACAGCCGAAGAGCGGCTGCGTATTTCAAGCATCAGAGGTGTGCCTGGCCAGGATAAAGGAGCAATCTGGCCTCATACTCACAATAAAACAAATACAATGTGTTGGTAAGAACTAACAGCATCCCAAAACTAATCTTTACCAGCAAATACTGGCCCAATTCAAGCACTGAAGTGATTCAAAATGGCATTACTCATGTTATAAATACACACACTCATGGAGCTGTGAGATACATACTGCTGTGGAGTAGAATTTAGTCACAAGGCCTCATCAGTACACAGACGTGTCTTCATCTGGAACCTTGTCAAGAATGTAAACACTCTGGTTTGAAGCTAAACCCTGAGTGCAGGATACTCTTTCAGCCCCACCCAGCTCATCAACAATTACAGCAGCTGGACCACCAGAGGGCACTGTGAGATAATTATATCACAGCATGACAGCTTCATATTGATGTCATCTCACAGCCCACTTTGTTTAAAAGTGGAAAATTTAATATAATTTGTAGGTTACATAATTTACAGAATGCAATTAAATCCATGGTGTGGATTTTATTTCCTGTGAAGATTGTTCACAATTCATTTACTGCTCTGAATGTGGGAATTCTAATAAAAAACTAAACTTTGAGTAATTTGTGGGCAATTGTAGATCATCCATTATGGTATTTACTTAATTATGAGCAATAAAGTTTTGATGCCATGCAATAGTTAAAATATCATCAAATTACAGAAGTTGCAAAAGATGAAGCATGTACATTAGCTGTAGATAAAAATACTATTCAACAGCTACGGTTGTTCTTTCCTGAATGCAATGTGGTGATGACCACAAGTCTATATTTTCTTCTGCAAGATCATATTTAAGAGTCAATTACTTCATACCCACAAAAACATCACAAATATATATGTAATGCAATAAAGAGTGCACTTTATTAGGGGCAGTAGCTACCACTGAGTAAGTTGAAAGGTTGTAAACACTTCTTGGATATTTTATAGGGTCATTTTTACCTTTTTCCTAGTGTATATTTGAAAACCTTTAAGCAAACAACTAAATTGATAAATAAATCAAGTTTTTCCCCACCAGATTGTTATAACAGGGAGTGTGGAGAAGTTTCTGAAAAGCATTTAGATTTTCATTTGGGAAATACAATTCCTGGACATAATTGTTACTGTAAAAATAAAATATTAAAAATCCTTAAATAATTCCAATGTCAGACTCTTCATCTTTAGAATGTGATCACCATTTTCTAAGGGGTGTGGGTGCTACAGGGACACTTGGGGCCCTGAATCACTTTCCCCCCATTTCTACCTCCATACCTCCAGGTAAGGAACCCCTTTCTCAAAGGACTGTGAGTAGTCTCGGAGGAACCGCTCCTCCTCCAGGAACTTGGCATCGCGTCCGTCTCCAGCCGGCTGGAAGAGGCCATAGTTGTAGACGTCCCACAACGACTCACTGAGGGAGCAGATGATCTGCTGCTTAGCGCTCCACACCGTGCAGTCCTGGTCAAACTGGAGACACCTCTGAGAGACACACACAGGGCACAGGGCATTGTGGGGGTCAGAGGTCAAAATCAAGCAAAAATCATAATGATTAATGGTTAATAATAACAGGGCAAGGTCTCAAAACTAAAGGGTCTGTTCACCCAAAAAAGGAAAAACAAAAGCAAAAATAAATAAAAATATAATGTAAACAGCAAGGTTTGTGGGTTATCCAAAGCGACAGGGACACTGTTTCCACAAAAGTGACGTTGCTATTGATCTTTTTATGACATTTTTCAATGCTCTGAGCATCACAA
Source organism: Lateolabrax maculatus (assembly GCA_031216445.1). NCBI lineage: Eukaryota > Metazoa > Chordata > Actinopteri > Acropomatiformes > Lateolabracidae > Lateolabrax > Lateolabrax maculatus. The sequence goes on from CM062200.1 coordinate 12,727,190, forward strand.
ACTAAAATCCACTCACCTCCATATGGGTGTTTTGAGAGGAAATAAAAGAGATGGACCAAAACTATCGACATAGTTAGATATCGCTACAGATAAATGAGGAAATACATTGTCTTGTAATTCGGGTGAACCTACCTTTAAAGTTGAAAGAAAAATGTCACAGGGGTTGGAGCCCATCCCAGCAAGCACTTTTAGTCAAAATATAAGTCAAAATACCATTTTATGCTACTTCATAATTCTACTAAGGTTATCTTAAGTGTCAGATGTACTTTTTACTCAACAGTTGGCTACATTGGTAGCTGCTCGTTATCTTTAGGCTCAGATTTTATAAAGGAAATCTACAATGACAATATAATCATTTTTATTGAATAATATAAAAGTACTAACGCTCCACATAAACCTGCTAGCCGACATTAAGAAGCTGCTGCTCATACATCAACAATATTAAACCAATCAAATATGATAATATAAGACTGACAGAGGCCATTCTGCTTTATAAGTTGATTGATGACTTTGACTATTGATATCGGCATACTTGAATAATCCGTTGTTTTTCATATTTTTAATCATTTCATAGGTGTTTTCTAGAGGCTGTGATGTTTGTCCTGTAGGTTATGTTATAAAGGCTGGTGATTGTATTTATAAAGATTAATGGATGTATGGCGTAAACGTGTTTCTTCCAAAGGAAGGAAAATGCTGTGCTTTACTTTTGTTTAGCACCTGGCTGGTAAGGGCACAAGGTTTGTCAATACTTTGTTTCATATTGTGTTTAATATTGAGTATCATTATGATGATTTTTTATAGCTCTATTGTGTTAACAGTAGCTGGGAGGGTAAATTAATCTCTATTGGAGATTGTGATTAAGTTCAGTTAAAATGGTTAAATAGAGTTATTGCATGGCTGTTCAATTGTAACGTTTATTCATTTGAAATCTAAGCTTTATAATACGAGATATTTGAGTTGTGGTAGAATATTATTGGATGATTATAATGCTACAGTGAAAAATTTCATCAGGATGTTAAAAGATGGTAAAACTGTACTTTTTTTTCTTGTTTCTAATGGGGTGTTGAAAGCATATTTTTGGAGCTGTGTTTCATCAATAAAGCTTTTGTGAACCGTCAGTTGAAGAGTTAGACCATCATTCAGCCCCGGGTTGCTACACTAATTTAATGTTAGTATGTCTAGTTTTACATGTTGCGCTGTATGAGTGTTTGTGTGTGTAAACCTGTGCAGGCACACAGTTTGAATTAATTCACACAGTTTCAGCAACATTTAGTCAGTTTGGTTTAATATGTGGCCAATGGCATTTTATTATTATGGATTAATAATGTAGCATGACGCTTTTAACATCAGCTGATGAATGATGAATGCATGAGAATGGGGTGTGTTCAGAATATGAATGCATTACTTTTAAATTATTAATCATCTGCCACATTCATGGAAACAAGATGACTTATGCTGTCCTTAGAGTCTGTGCTATCAGAATATTTGGGTCTAGCTCGCACCCCTAATGAAGAAGTAAAGATTCTATACTGGGAAATCTCCCTTTCGTTATTTTCTTCTTTGATCTCTGCATGCATAATGTCAAGAATTGCACCACAATCCAGAAGAGAAAGAACAAACTAGTTTGAAGATAAAAGCTCCTTTGCTTCTTACTGTATGTCTGTGTGTGATACACCAGAGGCTCATAGGCCACAATGAAAAAATACCTCAGATGTATTATGTGTATGTGGTGTGCCTAACTAGATTTCATGGTGATTTGTGCACTGCCCATTTCCGATATTATTCCATTTTCTTGCATTTGCACAGGAAGGCCATCCTTTTTGTCCTTTCTTATTAAAGTCTGGAGCCGGAGGACAGAGCTGACCGGGAGTAAGGGATTTAACAACAGGGCTGAGAGGTCTGAATAAGATGTATGCATCCATGCTATTGTTCCATTTCAGAGAACTGTAAGTAAAATTGCACAGCTCAGCACACTTCCATGTCCCCCCTGCCCCCCTGGAGCCCAACCTCCACAGCTCCCCTGCACTCCCCCCGACTAGGTTGCACTATTTGATAGTGTAGCCAACTCTATTGGCATGGCAACCAGTTCATTAGTGAAGGCAGGCACCCGTTGCCTTAGCAATGTCTTGGTGGTCCCTGGGAGGTAAACCACATGATGAGGATGTGCATGTGTGTGTATGTGCACGCATATAAGTGAGTTGTAAAGTATGTGTGTGTGTGTCTGTGCGTTCATATGGGAGTGTAATTGTGCAGTGTAGTGTACATATTTCTACTGTGTCTGTGTGTGTGTTTGTGTGTGTGTGTGTGTGTGTGTGACACAGAGAGATCGAGTGGCTAATCCCTGGGAGAGAAGTCTGTAATGTATACTGTATATTGCAGTGACACTTCTCTCCCCATCGTTCTGTTTTATAAAATCAAGGATTTTTCTGAGATCTTTCTGGCAGTACTTGTCCCCCACTCAGGAGAGTTGTTTAGATCTTCCCCATGCGGTATCATGGCTTCTGTAAATGCATACATCTTCCGCTTTGCTTATTAATTCCCCACCTCTTTCTTCATAGCATTCATTTCCTATTGCACTCTCTAATATTCGCTCTCTCTCTCTTCATGTCTGTTTAATTCAGCTCAATAATATTTCAGCTGTGAGGTTTGGGGTGCAGAGTGTTTGTCACTGGCGTGCAGAGCTGAGTATGATGCCTGTGGCTGAGACCTAAGAGCAACACAGATGCCTTCCACATATTTCTTCCTTTCCAACGTCACTCACTTCCCCAGCTCTCCCCAAACTCATTAAAAACCTATTAGATAATTAGCAATTACTGTTATATTGAGGGCAGATTAGCTGACATGTAGAACAATCGGCATGTTCAGGGAGCTGAAAATGGAGAAAGGAAGATGGGGGGAGGGGTTACAGTGGGGCACCCATTCTCACCTGGATATGGCGTGTGTGGGCTGGCCAATTCTCACCTGCTGCCACAATACACCTGAGAGCTGCTGTAAGTGTGAATTGATACTAACTTCAGTTTTGGAAACTAATTATGACTATACCTGACCCAAGACAGATGCTTACATGGTGTTGTTGACTGAATATAAATCTGCCCTCACAGGTTTCTCAAAACAAGTCAAGCTCTCTATTTTTTCCTTCTTCCTTTTGGGACTCATCCCTGGGCTTGTGGGATGATGGGAATACAAATGCTTTGAAATAAGAGATATGCTTGTACAGTTGTGCACACTTTTTGGCTAATGTAACAAAGTACTCCATCAAGTACCCATGGGTTCTTCTCAGGGACAGATCTAGAATCAACATTGCAACACAATTATTAAAAAATACTAAAAATGTTTTATTTTAGGATGCAAAGGCTTGGTTTAGAAAGGAAACAACATGAAGTCTTTTCAGGTTCCATCAGGAAAGTCAGAGCTTTTTACAATAAATGTTTATAATAAAGAGAAAGTCGGGGTAGAAAAATAGAGGATGAACACAGCAATGGAACAAGTTCAGTTTTGCCTGTACTGGCACAAAGATCAGAATCAGTAATGGCCACATAAACTATATGCATTACTACTTTAACATTGTAAAGTAGCCTGAGTTATTTTATTTATACATTTTTTTAAATTCTGTTTGTCGATTAAAGCTATCTCTGTCTGAGGCAGTAATACCAGAGAGACTTGGCTTGAACTACTTCCTCATTTGGAAAGACCTCCAGTCAGTGCCCTGTTTGCAAGGGAAACTTTTTTAAATGTTTGATTTTGACTGAGCTTGACAGTTTATTCTTTTAAATGTTTACTTATTTGTATCACAAATTTTCGATATAAGGAACGGACCTGTATTGCATTCTGTCTGCCTTGACTTTTCTGAATCTTTTGATTTTTTAAATGAAAATTCTAAATCAGTTACAAATTCAGGGTCAAGAAGAACCAGGGATTGTTGTCTTGGTTTCATGATGTTTTTGCATTGTGTTTTTGTTGAGAACATGCACCTACTGTTTGTTTGATATCGGGAATTCCAATGCGGAACACCATCATGGTCAGGTAAGTGTCCTCCAGCGGAGCCACTGTGGTCATGCTGCGCTCCATGAGAGCTCTTCTCTTCTGCAGCGCATTCGGGCCTGGGTGATGAGGCTGCTGATTGGCTGCGATGAGATGCTGCTGTTGCTTATTGGCTGGTTGATGATGTGGCAGGGCTTGATTGGACATGTACGCGATACCCCGGTTGACCAGGTTGCCCGGCCTCAGGGGTCGGTCTGCTCTCTGCCTACCGACCACAATGGCTGCTGGTTTCACCACCTCGCCACCTTTTCCTTCCCAGGATTGTCGTCCTCCCGTCATTTCCTTCTCCTCTAGACCCTCTAACCCTCCATTCTCCGTGTCTCGTCCACCTTCCCCGTTTCTGTTTTCTCTTCCCTGCTCCTCTTCCTCCTCCTCATCCTCCCCATCTTTGTCATCCTGACCGGGATAAAAGTGCTCGTTATTTCCCAGCATCCTTTGCTGAGCAGGGGTCACTGCAGAGAGGGCTGAGTGACATAGCTGTCATGGAGACAAAACATGGCTATCCCATGAGACTGGCTTCATCCTTAGAAACATGCTGTGGGAAACAGGCAGAGAAGGGAGTAAACATTGGTCATTTATTATTTCATTGATAGAGTGTACTTAGCAAAATCAGAATGTGTTTAAGACACGTGCAATAATAGAAAAACTAGCCACCGGCAATGCTAATAAGTCCACATGTGTGAATGAGCACAGAGCTGGTCCACATTTTCCATTTAGCCACTGGGAATGCATCGGGGAATAGCAGGCTGATGAAAGACAGGCTATATATAAACTCTGTGAATTTGCATCACAGGTTCTTTGCAGAAGAGAGTGACTTGGATATGCAATTTAGTTTCACATGAGGTCAAGATCATTGCTGCTTTGTGGTAATGGAGCCGACCTATGTCTGCGGCACAACCCAGGGCTAACAGCTAAATGTGAGCTCCTTAAAGGAAAATTCCACCCTCAGATACTTGCACAGTGTTACACAGTCTTTGACGTTCGTTGTGATGCAGATGTCATTTTTGAATGAGGTGTCGTGATAGACGTCCTGGCTGCCCTAACACCTGCCTTGACAATGTCGACATGGTTCAGTAACGTGATACTTATCCCACAATACCTTGCAACAACATCCAGAAACATGCCTGAACTTGTTGCAAAAAGTTCTGTGCAGTTCTAATATGAACAATATGGCTAGCAGTATACTCCGAACCAACAAGAGCAAGATGGTGGATTTGCAACAAAAAAACATGGGGCTTGTGCTTTGATTTTTTTACTGTGTAGAAAGCCTATAGCCAGGTGAACTTTCACACATGCTGCAGTGATTTTTGTAGAACCCTCCAACACAACCTCACCTGCAGGGAGGTGAGAACTGTTTGATTACACACAGTATTTGAAAATCATTTGGGGCCGTTTTTTTTTTCTTCTTCTATTTGCTCTAGTACGAACCAGTTTTCTCATTGCTTTGAGGGACTTGTGAGTCTTGTCTGCAACATACATCAACGGCCTGTTCAGATTTATTGGGCTTTTGGGTTTCACTCAGCAAAGGTATCCAGATAACTCAGTGAACCTGCTTCTAGGAAGTCACATCTGACACATCTGAGAACACTGGCCTTTGCTCAGTGTGCAGTTGTTGACATAGCTTGAAAATATGCCAAATTAAATTAAATTTGAAGTATGCTGCGATAGTACAGGAGTTTTTTCCAGCATAGAAAAGCAATGTCCCTTAATTAAAACTCAACAAGTGTTGTGGCCACATGGTGTTCTGGTCTGCTGAAGGAAGAAATCACATGCATGTGCTGCATGTGATTTCTTCCTTCATGAATGTCTGCACAGAGTCTACAAATAGGACCTTGCTCATTGATCCTGAGGGACTGACATCAAAACAATCATGACTGTTACTGAAGATTTAGATAGCAGAAACATTTCCTGCTACAAAATTGCATGAAAAATATCTTGATTGACATGATGTCAGGTCTTCTGCAATTTGGCCAGTTATCTGCAGGGAAAAGAAAGTACTATCAAACAATAAAATTGACCCACAAATACAACTTGCATCACCAACAGCTATTTTTAAAAAGTCTTAAAAGTGTTTTAGGGTGGATTTTTGCTTTAAGATTGTTTCATTGCTTCACTGTGTTTCAGATTTGGCATACTGGCGCCTCCGTATGTTCTGTCCTGGTTTTTCTGTGGTGAAGTCTGGCTACAGGGGCTTTGCCATCATGCAATCTGGACCATTGCCAACAGCCGCCTTAATGATGGTGAATGACGCAGGGAATCTCCCACTGTCTCATTGGCCGTTTGATGCTCTGAATATCATATGAAAGTCTGAAATAGATGAATAGCAGAACGCGCAGATGGACGGATGGAACTCAATAAAATATCAGATGAGACTATGGAGACACAACTCAAATTAGGACACAGATCTAAACTCATTCAATCACAGATTACCAACATGCAGATAGAGTCGGATATTAATAATATATGTAGAAAACATGGTGTTGATGGAGGTTAAAGGGGCCTTAAGTGATCTATGACTTTTGACTTATCAACCTCTATTGGTGACCAAGGACATCGACAGGTGTCTGGCACAGCTTACAGTAGCCTGTAATTGACATAAATAATAATGTACAGATGAAGAAGCTAGCCAGAGATCCAACAGAAACATTTGATGAAGAGGTCATAGAGTATACCCATATTCAAAATACTGTAACAAGAGGACTGCTTTGTTCTTTCTTTTTCTTTGGCTTGAAATCAAAATATGCTTGCTGGTTTGCCAATGCTGGCTCCTCCTCTGATTGTTGCGCAGTTGAAAATGTGTATCAATGTGTTTTAGTATCTGTTTGTACTTTTTGTACTGTGAGGACCAAATATCCTTGCAATCACAGAAAGAAAAAAAACCCAAGGTGTTGGAAGTTGGCTGGTTGGTTAAGGTTAGAGTTAGTTCTAGTATTAAGTCTGGTTAGGCATCAGAATTAGGCTCAGTATTTTGGTGTTAAGGCAACCTTTTTGGCTTATGACTCGTTAAAATGAAACACTGTCTAAATTTAACCCTTCGTCACCGGTTGTATATGTCTACCAGCAATCAGTTCACAATTCACAAAAAAGAAGAAATGTTTTTTTTGCTTTCCTGTATTGTTGTTCATCTCACAACCCCTCTGATGTATCTTGTGACCCCTTGTGGGGGTCCTAACCCCGAGGTTTGGTACCACTGGGTTGACGTTAGGCTCAATTTTAGGTCTGGTTTCAGGGAAATCGGATCAATCAATTGTTGGACCTTGTAAAAATATGAAGGGATAAAAAGAGATTGACCGTGAAAATTGATCTTAGAAATTGGTCGGTAAGAAAACCTGTTCAAGCCCTGTAGCTATGCACTATTATTATGGTTATGTAATGGAACAATACAAATGACATTTTAAATGCCATAATTATAAAGTCAGCACTGTTTGAATGATTGACCGGATGTATGCAAAACAATTCAAGCCTGGTTTGTTTATGTCTCACTGGCCAAAAGAAAGTCTGCTAGTTGAGCATTTCTGGGCGAAAGAGAGATACCACAGAGGGAAGAGAACTGACCGTGGTCGATTCCCCAAGATGCTTTGAGAGTGACAGGGTGTGCCACTTCAACACAAACACAATGTCTGTCAGAGCAAGTAAACCAGGGATGACAGAAAGAGGAGAAAACTGTAGGATGGTTTTAGAAAAAAATTGGAACTACTTGAGAAAAAACATCAATTCATCCATTTTCCAACACTTATACAGGGCTGGGTCGCAGTGTTATCAGACCACTTAGAGATACATTTGGGGAATATTATCTGATAAATGAATAAACAACTTACTTGGAGAAAGTGTGTAGCTGGCTAACACATTAAACAATAACAAGACTTAAAATTAGGGTTTTCTACCTCTGGCAGTAAAGGGTCTCAGTGCCTATCAATAGCCATAAGAGAGCTCAGCTGTTCAATTACCAATGCCCTGAAATCCATATTCATCACACTTTTAACCAGTATTTGTATGGAATAGCACACTATACTGTAGGACCCACCACTGGCAATTGTTGTAAGTATGATTTACATGTTCAAAATGTATGTGTCACATTTAGGCCAAAAACCTCTCTAATCTAAAGCTGACAAAGAGCAGCATGTTTTGGATATTAACACTATCATTCAAGTACACCAGGAGAGAATAGAGGAGGTTGATTTATGAACAAAGTCTCATCAAATATTGAACAACATTGAGTCTGCACTCTGCAAGATAAGAAACTAGAAGGACAGGCTGAGAGTAGACAGGAGACTAATAATTGGGTTGTAGAAGTGAAAGGGGAATACACAAGAGAGAGGGACGGAAAGAGTTGTAGTTTGCATAAAGCAGAGTAATCAGATTGAGAGAAAAAAGGGGGGTGAGAAGACAAGCGTGACTGGAAGAGGGATGAGAGCAAGCGGAGAACTGAGCCAAAATTGACAGTAACGCAAGGATAAAACAGGATGAAAGGAGGTACAGAGATTTGTGTGAAAGGAAATGCTATTTGATTTCGTATTCTAACTATGGCAACTCCAATCAAACCTCCTGATAGGCTCTCCTCCACCATCATAGATGTCGCAACTCTTCGTCCACGTCACTCAACTCCTACGCTCTGCCACAACAATAGCTCAGACTTAATCAGTTCCTTTTGCCAGCTGTTTGGCACTCCTGTCCCTGTGCTGGCCATCAACTCTCCAACTAGTCTTGACTTTTCTTTCTCTTGGGAAAACAGTGGTGGAAGAGAGGAATGAATTTCACTCCCCTGACAGAACAGTCTTTCTGTTTCTTCTGTCAAAGGCAGAAAACTCATTTTTCCCTGTCCTACACTGAATCTCTTTTTTTTAGCCACTTGCTCGCATTGCTATTTAATATGACTTATTGGCTCATTTGATTATTGTACTTATTTTTTTCTTACAATATAAGATCAGGCACCCTGCACCTCCTAAGTATGGGTTGTTTGTAATGTCAGCAAGCAATTTCGGCTTAATTTACCGTTTTGTGTTCATAATGTACTTTGATGAAGTATGATGATGATGAAAGCATCATCTACATGCTTTTTGTGTCATCCAACAGTGTCTTCATGTTGAGCTGCAGTGGAGGGATCACAACACAAAGAGGGAATTACATACTAAGATAATGAAGACTGTAAATTTTGGCCCCATCACTTAGCTTGTATTCGAAGTGGATTAGGAGGCGGATTTCTTTATGGACAGTATGAACAGTAGGAATGATTATAGCAACCAACGTTTTTTTCATTTGGGCACCTGATTACTGTTGTAAGACTTCTATATTACTCTATAGTATATTATGTAATTTTGCAAATATTTATTTTTAGTATAAAAGATGGCTGTATATAAAAATGAATCGTCAGTGTAAGACAACACAATTCAATGATGTCATGCAATTGCTTTTTTCCTGATGAGCTCCTAACTCAAAACTTGGATAAAAAATTCAACAGTCATGCAATGTAAGAGTAGAAAAGAGGGACATCTAAAGATTTCAGAAGTTGGCGAGTCGGTCTGCCCATGGGAAGCCAATAGAGCAGCTTGACTTTTGATGATTAGAAGCAATGTGGAGGCTCAAATAGAGGATTTCGATAGATCTGGGCTGACATGGGTCCACAGACGGTAAGGAAATAGAGTGAAAGTAAGATGAAGAATCAGGAACTGATTAATCATGATAACGAGGACAGAGATGGATGCCCTCCTTGAGCACCTGGACAGCAAAGATGGATGGAGAGATTTGCAGAGAGAGGTCACTGATACCTCGTCTCTATTCATCTTTGCCTTTTCTAAAATCTTTCCTGCACATCTTGCTTTTTGCAAATCGTGGCAAAGTTGCAATAATGACTTTGAGGCTCATTTGGTTGCTTTAGTCCTTTGGGTTCCTTACTGTCACATACAGTACATTATGTAAATGTACTCTGTTTGCTGTGATAGCTGGTGTGACAGAGTGCTGCCTGTGTGCTGCAGGAGTTTCTCCTCTCCTTTTGTCCAGTCTCAAATTAATATTCATTAGTACAGTCCCAGCACAGTGTACTGTAAAGACCTAATGAGCAGTCAATTCAACTCATACTCATATTTCTTTTTTTGGTCAATCTCTCTCTCTATCTCTTTCTCTCACTCACTCACTCTCTCCCTATGTAGGACAGAGCATGTGTATAGATATATTTTCAGTGTATCGGTCCCCAGAAAGTAGAATTGGAGATCATCCAAGGAACAGATTGTCCCACTTTTACGTCCTGCAAAAGTGGAGCGGCCAAGTTCTGTCCTCTATATCCCTCTCTTTCACTGGGTCTCCACCCTTCAGCCTCTTTCACACCGCCAGTGACGAGGAACCGTCAAGAACACTCCAGGCTTACTCCAACACAGGATGGATAGGATGAGTCACTAAACTGGGGGGAGAGGGCACTTAGTTTTATGTGAATGGTGCATCACTAGCCATCAGGTCTGGGGGTGGTGCTCTGACGTAGGAGATTAAGGGGGAAGGGCTAAACTGTTCTATGATAAGTGGGTATCCCTATTGCATAAAGCATCAGCCCTTATTAAAGTTAACTTCAAAGGGCAATATAATGGACAAATTATTATTATTTAAGTTTAATGTCTATGTGCGCTAATAGATAAAAATAAGCATTAAAATTCCAACCAGGAATGTTATTGATTTGTATGCTTTCCTCTTGCAATGACAAGGCTTGGCATTTTCAAGCAGTAATTAAATCTGTGCTAGATAAAATCAGATGAAATACAAGTGCTTAATTGACAATCATGGCGTCCTTGATTACTTTTAAAGGCAGATAACAATATCAGCAATACATTCTCTATGCACTCAAAGATTCTGGCATTACCCTCAGCGAAGACATTCTCCGATACGCCTTTTAGTCAATTGCATATCTGACGCTAATCATAAAAAAAACGATAACCCTGCTAATCAGTGAGTAAGTGGATGTTTAAAATAATTACTCCCAGCTTTCTATTTTACAATAAACATCCTGCTTCTTGATCTGTGTTCAAGCTTGATCCTCCCCATCGCCACATCACGAAGGACAATCTTTTTTAGGAAAAAGGGGCCACAGCTCCCTTCACAGGTTACACCCCACTCGAATGATGTTCCAAGCACGTGTGCATGCGCATACGCACGTACTGTATGATCACACACACACACACATTCCACAGTTTGACTCTTTAAGCAGCACTCAAACACATCTGTCCTGGAAAAATGTCTAGCAGAAAGCAGCATTAAGTGCCAGACCAGTCAGCCCGAGCTTGGCTGGCGGACTGTGTAGATCAAAGTGGGCTATCTTTCCCCTCAGACTGGATATAATTGGGTCAGGTGGAGCATGCGCTGTGGGCCTCGCTTGGGCTAAACTTGGCTGGGTGGGCTGGGAGACCTCAATGCAGCACAGATTTAGGAGTGAACATCCCCTGCGCTATTTTTGAGACTTCCCCCTTCTCGTAAACATCGTTTGATACAGTAGCTAAAGCTTCTTTGTCCAACTTCACAACAGAAATCTGTAAATCTGAGATGCTTGACTTTTGCTTTTTCTGGCCGATGACCCCATTTCCAGGTCCCCAAATTTTCATGACCCAAAGTGTAGCATCATTTTTTTTTATTAGTATCACTCGAAGTCAATGATATAAAAAATAAAATATATGCCAAGTCAATTTCTACTAAAATATATCAATCAAATATTTCTGTTTAGGTTTAACAAATGTGTGGCGCACTGTTACCCCACTGGGTCAAGCACATAGCATTAAGGCTTAGTGCTTGTCGCCGTGGCTTGGGTTTGAGTCTGACTCATGGCCCTTTGTTGCATGTCTCCTCTCATCTCTCTCTCCCTGACTTTCCTCCCTCTGTCTCTTTCATTAAAGCCACAAAAAAAGGCTTACAAATGTCTATTAATTAAGTCATCCCCATGTGAGATACTGACTCACAGATTGCACAAAATAATGTTTCAAACCTTGCAAATATGATTTCATCTGCACCTTCAGTCTTGATAAAATATTGATGAAACACACTTAATGTCTTAGAACAACTTAATATTCACATGTTATTGGAGTTTATTATGACTGGTTAGTGAGCTAATCCATGTGGGCTAATATATGACACATAACGTTATTTTTGTTGTCTGTGTCTTGTGTTTTGTAAGTGTTCCCTTCTGCACTGAATTAAATGACACCAGATCCCACCTCAATGTGCAAATGTCTGTTGCACGACTGAAACCAAACTTATATTAGTATATAACACTAGTTTGTGTGGGTGCACAACACCCAGGATCTAATATAACAACAACTTTTGCTGTATCATTTGAAATACATAAAAATAATAAGTTGGTGCAAATCATTTAATATAACACAAACTTCGCTTTCACTCACTACACATGATATGACAGAAAGTGCATTAAAATGTCATGAAAACAGAGACTTCAAAGGCAACTGTGCAGAAGGTTGCCTTCTGTTCTGCAACAACAAAAGAAGGAAAGAAGCGCAGACGCATAAAACATGTCTAATAAAACAGACCGTCTATAGAATTTCTGGTATCAAAAACCTTTTTACGTACAGTTTTTACTTTTTATAATTGTCCCAGAGGCCTCAAATACAATGAAAGCAGGCCACAGACAAAGTTGTCAGACACACGGAGATGAGCGCAGGTTTAAGGCTTTAGGGTGGATTGTATGGCAGATAAAGAGCCACAAATAGACTGTCCCCCAGTGACAGTTTCACTTACCTTGAACGTCCATTGACATAAAGGTAACACTAAGAGACAAAAGTCAACAAGATACTAATAAATGCCGTTAGACATGGCTGCCAAAGTGAGGACCATGTCGATGCCTGTCAGGCCCCATTACAGTTCGTCCACCTACCATGTGATGGGGTGTAATTGTTTCTACAGACAGCAAGACCCTTCATTCTTAACTTTGCACTTTATACTTATGACCATTACAATGCTAATACTGTTGTATACTCCAAACTATACTTACAAACCTTTATCCCAAACCAATAACATTTAAAACCTTGAACCAAGAGGGCAAGAGAAAGTGTCAGGAAACCCTCAAATAGACATATTTACAAATGGGACTTTCACTTGTTTTGGTGGAGCACCTCCATAGAAAACCAACGTTTGATGTTAGAAGGAAAAAGCATGAAGGTATTGAATTTGCCCTTTCTATCCAAGATGTTTTGTGGAAAGCATGTTCCTTACACCTGCTCCCGACTCTAATCAGATCAACACTACCTTGTTACGACCCCAAACTGAGCCAAAAATCACTGGCTAAAGGGTCATCTGACCCTTTTGGCTTGCTCAGGAGCCCAGAAGCTGGTTTACATCAGTGAACAGTGAGGTTAATGAGGGGAGACCATTATACCAAAAGATGTACGGTATGAACACATACTTGTGCTACAGCTCTGTCATCATGTGATATATAACTACTAATTTGCATGTCCTCCATGGTAAATTTCCATGCAAAGACTCTAACTGGTGTCCTGCTTTAAAAGCTGCCAAGTACATAGTAGTACTATAAAGTCCCTGTAATCAGTGCATCTAAAAACCAGTTGTTACATTCTGAGCCATCTGTGCGAGAAGAGTGTGATTGTACTTTTCAGTCATTAATTTGGAGTTGTGTTCAGAAATTGTAAAGCTGGAGTTATTTGAGTTCTTCATAATGGTGGATGTGTTGCAGTTAGCTGGCTTCTGTTTTCATGGCTTACGGCAATCCTCCAGATCTTTCCCCTGGGGGAAAGCTCCCTGTATGTAATAATGAATAGCCTGCAGAGTCAGGGGAAACAGCTTTTCTCTCGTGTTCCGTCTTAATGAGCACAACAATGAGACTCTGTCAGTTCCACAAATAACAATTAGAAGTTCATTAAAAATCACATTCAATGATCATTTTTATTTAAACGTGAAACTACCTCTCAAGGTTATTTGATGATGTCCCTTTAAATGTAAAAAAAAAGACAGAATAGGGTCTGTGGCATTTCTTCGCACAAGTTTTGCTCAGTGTTTGTTCTTGTATTAATAAATGTGTGTATGTATGTATGTGTGTGTGTGTGTGTGTGTGTGTGTGTGCAAGTGTATGCATTTGAATGGGCACGCATGTGTAATTTGTTTATATATTGTTTTTTTTACAGCTCTATACAGCTGTAGCCCAGTTTAATACTCCCTTGGGACTGATTTAAGGAACATTTTGTTGTGGGTTTTGCCTTTCTGCTTCACTGATACAGTAGTATCTTGCAATTAATAGAGCCTAGCTGTGTCCTTCCACCGCAGTGAGCTGTCACTGGAAATATTCTCCCAGCATGTCTGTCTTTTGTCCTACACTATCTCCAGACCAAACCCTGGAGAATTACTGGACCACACAGCATTGTCACACCTGCTACACTGACCAGCCTGTTTATTGACTCCTGCTCTTCGAGAGAGATGGTAGAAGATAGAACAGGACTGGGCAGGAAAAAACAGCAGGACAGCATAGAGTGGAAATAAGTAAGTAGTAGTGGTGGAAATTTCCTGGTCAGAGGCACGTGCATCTCAACTGACACACCAAGCTTTCTGGCCAATTTAGTGTATTTAACATCTTTCATCTTCCACTCAATTGTTTCATAATCACATTCTTTTTTGGCGATAGTCACTCATTACGTATAATCACTGAGTCCCTCTCAATTGATAGTCACCCAGCTTTCTTTGTTCCATTATGATCAATTGTTCTGTGGTTGTTAGGAAGCCATTAATCTTAGTGTGCCCACTCTGCTCTAAATTGCCTAGTTTATTTTCTTCTTTTTTCAAATGAATTCCCCTTGGTGCACTTCTCCAAGAGAAAAATATGCTTTTAAAGCCAGTATTGCTTGTTGTGCATTACACTGTGTGGGGCAGGTCTTAGGAGGCTATGCAAATTAAGTCAATTATGTTGTATATATAGGATGAAAGTGCACAGAGCTGGAACACACCACAGCATTCAGGTGTGTGTGTTTTTGTGAGTGCGTGTGTATGTGCATATGTGTGTGAGTCAGTCCTCTGGGGTCCTTATAGGGTTTTCACCTTTCCACCAGCTGACACCATAAATACTGCAAGCAGGTAGCGATTTTGACAAGTCGCAGCTAAAGAAGTGTGTGAAATGTGGGTGTTGATGAGCTCTCGTTTAATTCTGTAAAATGTAATACAATCCTGTAAGTGTGATGGTATTAAAATAGGTATTACATAAATGTAGGTTTTATACAAGCACAAGTATTAAACAATTTTCTCCAAACGCTCTGACTGACTTCTAGATTATGTCATCTACATCAATTATTCCCCCATTAATTTTTTACATGTATCATTGTAACACAACAGGTCATAACCTACTTTGTAACTGTGGGGGAGCGGTTATAAAATACTGCAATGTACAATTATGATTCATAATGAACATGGAATAATTTACATGAAACAGGGTCTTAACTAGTCACAAGGGATTCAATTATGGACATAAAGTTGGACTCAGCATGAAAGCCTCATTTAGAAAAATGAACTTTTCCACCATCACTGCCCACTGTGTCCGACAGAAAATGCCTGGCAGAAATCCTTTTTCCTTTGAATGTCACCTTAACTTGTCTCTTTGTTATTAATGATTCACATTAACTACAAGCAAACAAATCTACATAACCTTCATTTCAGCTTTATGCTGCACACCATGGCTAATAAAGCTTATGTACATCACAGCGGAGCAGTCCCCTCTCACTAATCAGTCTTAAAGCTGTTCTGGAGTGATATGTGCAATTACTAAAGATTTTTTTTTAAAGCTCTGTGATGTTTGTAATTCTTTCTCTATCCCAATTTGCTCTTCCTTCCCACCTACAAAAAAAAAAACCATGGGAATCAGACCTCGGACGACGTGTAGCCCCCTTCTGTTACCCACCTCTTTTAGTAAAGCGCTTTGACTTTCACCCTCACACACCTTGGTGCTTAAGATAAATTTCTTATTTCTTTGTGTGCCCAATACTTCTTATTGCTTGTCTTTTATATTCAGTTCATAGTTCACACATACATGGTTTCCATCACCACTGCCTCTCTTCCATCATTCTATAATTGGTTTGTATAATGAACACTTTACATTACTTTGATTGCGAGATGCACACAGAAATTGTGTAGTATAAATTAACTTAAGAAAGTAATTACCTTTTAGTCTGCAGTTCAGCCTGTGTTGCTCCTCCTTTTATCCGCAGTGACCTCCTTCATAAACCACAAAGAGAGTAAAAAGGACCGGGATTAGAAAATGAGAGAAAGATCCAGTTGATAAAATATAGATGAGTAAAAATAAGAAAAAGTGATTTGCTTTTCCTCTTTCAAAATCACATTTTCATGCCTTCTAGTCTTTAAATGTGCATCAGTGGGAGCCAGCCTGAGCCACTGTATTGTGCAGCCTCTCTTTCTCTTTTTCATTCACACACGCACACACTCTTTCACCTACTCTATGCCCCGGTATAGCCATCTCTCTCACTCCCTCTCTCCCTCTAATACACACATTCATGCACTCCAGCGTGGCGTACTCTCTCTCTCTCGCTCTCTCTCACGCTCTCTCTCTCTCTCTCTCTCTCTCTCTTTCACTCTCTCTCTCTCTGTCTCTCTTACTTCAGCTGCTAGATTGATGTCTCTCCTTCGTTCTCCTTCCTCTCTTTGTACTTACACTGTGTACTGACTCTTGAACCTCTATCTGCTCGTTGCTCTCTCTGTTTTTTTTTTCCGCATCCAAGTGCTCTTCTATTCAATTATCCCCAATTTTCTTCATTACTCTCTCTCGCTCTCTGTCTTTTTCACTGTTCCACCACATTCCAACCTCTCCTCCCTCTCTCTCGCTCTCTCTCACCCCCTCTCGCTCATTATTTCAGACACTCTATCAATCAAACACAATCACATTCGTTCCATGATATGATTCCCTCCCCTTTATTTTTCCCTGTTTCACATGTACAGTGGATGTGTTAAGGCCACCTTGTGTCTTTTATGCTGAGAGGTCATCATAAAAATAAAGGAAAAATGCTTTTTCCATTCATAAAATTTTACTTTGTTACCCATGTTGTAAAAATAAAAGATGAAGACAGATATTGCAGCTACATGTTGTGGAATAGTTTGTGCAATGTTCACAAATCTGTCCAAAAAAGCGCAACCACTGGTCTGACTTTGAACAAACTTGGAGGAATTATGCTGTGTTTCTATAATTTAAAAGGCATATTCACCTAAACCAGACTGTTTTTTTTAACATGTTAAATGTTGTTGTTGAAGTAAATAAACATATAATAACACATTATAATGTGGTTTATTAATGTACAATATTTTCAACCATTTTCAGTATAAGTTCTCATATAAAACATATATAATATAATTACAACTGTGTTATATTATATTGTCATTCACTATCTGTTTATATACCAGTATCCCGTTATGGATGTTTCACAGTAGGCGTTAAAGTTGTTGATAACAACATTAATAAACACTAAAAATATTTTATATCTGCACCATATAGTGTGTTGTAAACCATTTATCAGACTGTGCAATTTGACAGTAATAATCCCTCTGAAAAAAAAATCGGGACAGAGCAAGGGAAGACATGCATCAAATGCCCCCAGCTAGAATCAAACCAGGGATGTTTGCAATTATACAGTACACGTCTAGGCCATTGGGATGCACTTTTATTGAGAGAACAGATATAGTTCTTCCCACAAATTATTTAACACTCTGCTGTCTTACATACTACACATACAAATATAAACACTTGTGCTGTATATACATACATGAAAAACAGCCAAGTCA